>CM037587.1:108786683-109986683 GCA_021018995.1 Chloranthus sessilifolius | reverse complement strand
GCGAATATAAAAATCAGAGAACTTTTCACTCTCATCCATACGAAGATTTTCAAACTGAGATGTGAGCATTTGAAGTTTGAAAATCTTCACTTGAGGAGTCCCTTCATAAGTAGTTTCTAGAATTTTCCATGCTTCCTTGGCTATGGTGCAAGTACTTATTCGATAAAATTCGGAAGCAGTAATTGCTCTAATTTTTTTTTTCAGGGCCTTGGAGTTATAACCAAGATTATCATATTCCTGATCCATAAAGATCTAGGTTTGATAGTGGTATGTGGTACATTATCGACAACAGAGGTCGTAGTTGGTGGCAACCATCCATCCTCAATAGAATATCATATATGAGGGTTCATTGAACTTAAAAATGCTCTCATCCTTGTCTTTTAGTAAGGATAATTAGAGCCATCAAACAGAGGTGGTCTAACAGTAGACGCACCTTCTCTAGGAAGATCGTGAAATCTCAAATTTGACATTACACTTAATTTGTTAAAATTTATAAAGTGACCTTGCTCTGATACCAATTGAAAATTGAAAATTTATAATATTCTATAAAAATTAAACACCTTATTACTACTCACAATCACCACGCAATAATAAAATGAACGCAAGTCGTTTTTAACGTGGAAAACCCATCACAGGTAAAAACTACGGGATCTATCTCAGATCTAAGAAAAAATTCACTATGAATAAATAACCTTACAATGTTTTTTGGTATGATATGCCCTATCACTCCTATCACTAATAATGATAGCCTCTCACCATCATCCTATCTACAGTGAATAATTCCAACAACCTGTCGTCTCTCACGAAGGTCCACTTGTCTCTCACAAGCCGTACACTCTCAAATAAGGATTAGAGAAAAATACACTCATCATTGAGATTTATGATTCAAATGAACAAAATGAAAGTAATCTCAAGGATAAAAGTTTGGACCAGACTCTTGAAAATGGAGGATTTTCGGATCAATTACAAAACTGTCCGAACTTCCTAGAATATATAGGATTTCGGGCCACGGACATCCATGAATCACTCACGGTCGTCCGTGACCGCGGATGTCTGTGAGTGCATTACAGACGTCTGTGGGTCCACAAATGACAAACTGTTAGTCATTTGAATTTTACTTGGCCAACTTAAAATTCTAAGGAGCACCACTAGTTTTTGTCATTATTTTGATAAAAAATATTTCACAAAGTTATTTATGTTGATTTCACTAGTCTTCAACCTAACCCACTGATTCATTTTACACATTGAATATTTTTCTGGCAGTCAATTTTCCTTAATATTTTTCTGATTTTTCATTTTTAGCATAGTTTCTAATTGGGTATCTGTATTCTTTACAGAGTGCCAAATCAGTGAAAGGTCAAGTGTACTTTCATTGATTTGTGTGCTTATAAATAGCTTATCACTTTTCGAGGCTTGGCCATTTGATAAGGTGATTGACTCGAATGTCATGGCTGGAAAACCGTGTCAGGTACCTAATACCAACTCTCTTTATATTAGGTCACGTGGAGAGATGTAATGCACAGAGCAATTGGATACACACATACCATTAGACATACTAAATTATGCATATATTTATTTGTTCATAGATAATATGAAAATTATGTTTTCAGAACCTCTTGCATGGAAAGTTAAGTTGTAGAGATCTTGCAGTGGGACCTATTTCCATTGCTTCTCTTATAATGGGATCAATGCCTAGACAAGAAGTATCTCCAACCATAGACCCTCTCGTTTTTGTTCAGCTGGCTTTCACTTCAACCTTCTTTGTTGGTCACTTTCACGCTTCTTTAGAAATTCTGAGGTGATCAGATCACCAAATTCATCAAAAATAGCTTTTTCACATTAATTGACAAAATGGGTAGCTGATAAATACTACCATTAATTTCTGTTCATCAATATAGCTTTTTCCACCTAGATTTGCAAAGTGGGTTGCTGATAAAGACCACCATTCCTCTTCATCTTCTTCAACATGTTGACTCTGGTTTTGCAGGCTAAGATTTATCATAGATATTCTCTCACAGGCCACTCTGGTTGGATTCATGGCTGGGGGTGCTATCATAGTATCCCTCCAACAAATCAAAAGCCTTCTTGGGATCGTTGATTTCACTAAAAAAATGGGCTTAAGGTTCGGTTGTTCATGAAAGAAATGAGGTGATGTACACACCCCAAAAAAACAAAAAACTAGAATAAAAAAAATTCCTGATTTTCTTCTCATCTCTTTTGATCTTTCATTTGATTTAATTAATCTTGTGGTTTGGAATTTTGGTTGCAGTGGTCATGGCAAACCATACTGATGGGTCTCAGCTTTCCCTTGTTCCTTCTCTTCACCAGACAAGTACGGTATGTAAATTTTTCCTTGCATCTCTGACTTTTCCTTGAATACTAGTGATCCCTCTGCCCATATGTTTATGCTTTGTTTCTTCACTCCTTTCCATTCTAAAGATTTGGTACCAGGCCTGACCATTCTAAAGATTTGGTACTAGGCATTAGGCCTAGTACCAAATATGTAGCAAAGTGAGGCTAAGAACATTCTTTGGAACTTATCCATTGATGATGTCAAAAATAGACTATTTTTTCTATAAATCTGTGTATATGGCTACAAAACTGATGGCCAGATAGCTTGTGATAAAGCATAATCCGATTGTTTAGTGTGCTCTTTGAGGCTTAGGTTACAAACGTAAGGAGAGCAGCTGCCTTTATTAATTATTTATCATAAGTCATTGACTTGTTGACATGGGTATTTCCTCTTGTTTATTAAATGGTTGTTCGCGTTGTTTCTATAACTGAAATTGAGAAAAGTAGCGCCTGTTTGTAACCTTGGAAAGTTACGTACAAAATTCATAGGTTTATGGAGAGTTTGCAAATGAAAATGAATTGCTGACTTGCAAAACAGATGCCCCACTTAGAATGGTAGTAATAGAACAAAAACCATCATGGTGATGGGTGCCACATGATGCCCAGCTGGACCGAATACAGCGTCAGAGCAACACTCCATAAACCTATGAATTTTGCAGTGCTGAGCCTCTCTCTCTCTCTCTCTCTCTCTCTCTCTCTCTCTCTATATATATATATATATATATATATATATATATATATATAGACACAAAGGCTGCTGCAATTATAGAACTTAAACAGGGGGGAAAGAGTCCAGATTTCACAATATTTTGGGGCCCAAAAAATAGGGCTTAATGGGGCTGAATCTGAAGTTAAAACTGGGCTAAAATAGGGCAGATTAAATGGACTTTAATGGGTCTTAAATAGGTCCAGTACAAGGTGGTTTTAATAAGACAGATGAATTTAAAATAAAGACCCAGTGGGCCTTTATTAAACCCAATTACTTGGCCTGTTTTTCGGTCACATGATCCACTGAAGGATCCACGTGACAGCTGGGTTTGCAGAGGTTTTCTTGGATGCGATATCTTATTAGAGTCAACCTTGAAGGGATATCCCTGAGCAGGCATATGGCCAATAGGAAATGAGATATGAGAGATGAGCCACAGGTATGCTCTGAAATTTACCATATTTTTTGCATTACTGTAGGCATTCATACGCTTAGACCAAATCAAATCTGCACATTCATGAAAGTTTAATGATTATTATTTTTTATTTGAGAGATCTTTAATGATTATTACTGTAGGCACTTCAATCTATGATCTATCAGTTCAAATCACCCACATCTTAAACCATTGATGGTGTTAGATCATTAAACACCATTTTGGTGTTCAAATGGCAGTCAGGAGAGTCAGGTCCTTGTGATAGTCGCACATAGATTAGGGTATCAGTGATGATCATTCCTAATCAGTGATACTTTTTGTGATGGTCAATGATTTTTTTGTGATATTGTTTGTGATTTAAAATCTGTTAAATAAAAAAATTACTGAGCTCAAGCTCGATAGAGCCGAGCAAGAGCTTGGAATCCTCATGCTCGAAAAGCCTAGAGCCGAACTAGAGCTCAGGTTCTATATGGTAGAGCTGAGCTAGAGCTCGCCCTGGCTTGGCTCAATCTTCGCTTGTTGACGTCCCTAACTGCAACGAAGGTTTTTTTGGTTAAAAATTAGGATTTTTCACTTAGAACACATATTCGATCACGGTGCAAGAACACTGAGGACATATCTCATTTATTAATAATACAAATAAAAAAATGTTGAACACGTCATTTGAATTGAACATGAACTTTAGTGCTTATATGGCCATATGACTGACAGAGTTCCTGATCACACTGCCAACAACTCGCTTGGAGTTTTATATGTGCAAAGGTTACTTAACCTTACATTATGCATGCCCTCATCAGTTAACATTGTTGGTCAGCTTCAGACTAATCCTTCATGAAATATTTAAATATGTTTGATATTTTTCATGCATTTAAGTGAAGTAAATGTCAATAGGGAGGACATGTGATCGTTCTTTCTGACACCTTTGGGCACACCCTTGAGCAAGTTGCTTACTCATACCGAGAATGACCAGTTCTGGAAATTATATCTGGCTATTGGATCTTTTCCAGTCCTTCCTTTATCTTTATGAAGAGCCAGAAGCATGAGATAGTTTCTAAATTTAGCTGAAAGGCTAAGTGTCAAGTGATGTCATAATTATTCACTAAGATCGTTTTCTTATGCTATCGTTCAGGACAATGCTACCTGGTTTGCTGGTTCGCTCGAATAAGAGTTAAGAGTTCGTAATTTGCAATTCGCTAGATCCAAGCGAACCTGATTCACTGGTAGTAGGATGAGTTTTTAATTAAAGAATAAAAATTAAAAAATATATTTTAATAAGTTTATATAAACTATAATTTTTTACTTATAATGTTCACTAATTTTTTACTTATTCTCCACTTCAAGGCTTTTTTACTGTGACTACCTCTGTGCAAATCAGAATGTGTCCAACTATGCCCTCCATGAGTGTACAAAGCACATCCAAATTAACTATCATTTTGTTTTGGAGAAACTTTTTTCGAAATTAACTATCATCTTGTTTGGGTGTCCAGTGGCCTATTCTCTAATGTCATAATTTTTAGGTTCAGTCAGTTTATTGTAGTCTCTCTGTATTTCTGGGCCTATATTCTGGTTGTAGTGGCAATTTTCCCCTTTTGTAATTTGTATTCTTTTATTTGAATAGATTCTTCTTTTTCTTGTTCGGCTTTTGGCCCTTCTACGTCCTTTGAATTTGTATAAGGGGCCTACTGGTCTTTGGCCTCTCAGATGTTTGGAGAAAGGAATTAAAATTAAGGAGTTCAAAAATTATCAAAACAAAAAGGCATAAATGGAGTGCAAGTTTGGAAAACATGAGAGCTTAGAAGATGATTTAGTCAAAACAGAAAACTTTTTAGCGCAACAATGTCATAGATTTTGTTTGGCTTTTGGTCCCTCTACGTCCTTTCCACTCATTCACTAAAAAATACCACCAAGCCCAACACCACAGTCCCTTCAATATCAGTCTCCCATTCAGCAATTATAAAGATACTACAGACTATGAAGATGTAACTGTAGCCTCCGGCATAATGATCAAATTTTGAACTATTTAATTGCGTTATAGTAACTCAATAAATGCCCACTTGATAATTTCATGCTCAAGCCAAATACGCAAACAAAGTAAAGCAACTTCTTATAATGAGTTCTAGCCTGAATTGATTGGCACCGAACACACCATTACCCTCAAGGAAAATAAATCTTTGCTATATTCTGGCCAAACTGACTTGTGCAAATCCTTCAAGTAAAAACTTGTTGATAATTGAGTAGCTAAGGATTCCATAGTTGACTTTCCAAAATTTAAAACAAGAAAAAAACTATTGACTTAATATTATAAATTCAAGCTGGAAAGGACTGCAATCATAAAGCATGGAAGCCCACAATCTCCAATCTGTCAAAGCAAATTTTGCTTAGAAGCCTACCTTGTTATCCTTTGCACCCACTTTTGATACCAATAATTGAATAAATTCCTTCAAACCTGGATAATAGTGTATAAAAGGGATTGGATGCAAGTTCTTATGGAATTCCCAGCCCTTTCCATCCCCTCAAAACCAACAATATGTTCAAAACAAGCCACACTCTGTTTGTGAATTGTGTTCCATCCCTGCTCACATGCAAGATTCCTTCAAATAACCAGGCTCCGAGGGATCTAATTCAAGTCTATTTGTTGAGTCTTGATTTAGAGTTAAACTAATGTTCTCGCAAAGTAAGTCAGATGCAAAATCATGGATTGGAGTGATATAATATGTTGGGAAAATAATTGGCGACTGTTCATTGAAAGGTGGACATCGCTGATTTTTAATCATTGACTAATGGTTCACTAAAATGGGGACTACATTTAGTGTTTCTATTACAATTCAATAATTCTTCTTCATAGATTTTTTATGCATTTGCAAGTCCTTTGATATGGTTTTGTGGGCAGTTTGCTTGGTAAAGTTGCAGCAGATTATGGTCGTAAATGGGTGTTCAAGGAACCCAATGATCATGAAATCAGTTTCTTGTCTGCATGGCATAATTCAACAGATTCAATAAGCAAACTCTAGCAATTTCTTCAATATATGAATTTTTTTGGGTTAAATTTTCATTTGGGTCTGAAAAGCTATGCTTGTTAATTGAAATTTCAGCATCCAAGGACATGGGAGGCTCAGTTCCAGTCTGGTATAAAGGTTTGTTGTTGGTGCCCACAAAACCATTCCAAAGTGAATTGGATTCAATAAATTTCAAAACTCATATGTTTGGGTTATAAATATATTGCAGACCATTGCTTTGATTGCTGTAAGAGAAGGTGTAGTGATCCAATTAGGAGCTATTAACAAGGTCATCGCTCTATCTCTCATATTTATTACAGATTTATTTTCTTTGCTTAATTTTGGCGGATATTCCCTCAATCATATTTTTTTTCCCATTTGAGCATCTGTTTGATACTTTGTTGGTTGATATGTGCAAGGATACTTGTATGGGAAGATGAGTTTTGCAATTTCGCCGCTTCGGCAGTCGAGCACTGTGAGATCGACTTGGTCGAGGACTATATTTAGTGTTTTTTGCGATTTTCACATAGTGTAATGGTGATGATGGAATGTATAGGAAAGGAAATACTAATGTCGTCTTCCCATGTGGGTTCACGACAGGCAACTAAATTAATGGTGATGATGGAATGCTACTGTAAATTTTGAGGTGTGATTATATTTATAACATTTCTTTGTCATTGAATTCTCTATAAACTAAACCTGTTATTTTCCTTTTTTGGTGCTATAATTTTGATGTTTTCCTATCACTTGTAGCATCATAAGGATATTATCATGCAGGGGATAACATCTTCCTTTTGTATTGTGTTTCTTGGCTTTACCTTGGATTCTAGTGGTAAGGAATTTATTCTTATATCTTATTTTCCTATTTATTATAATATCTCATTAGCCACTAATTTCTTTCCATTAAATTTGCAGTCTAAAACCCTCTAAAAGGTATTATTTTAGTAATATTTGAACTTTGAAGAGTCTTTTTTCCGTTCTGAATGACCAGTTTATGGGTACGCAATGAACATAACGGAGAAGAGCGCGGCGTTTACAGCTACGGGATGGTCCTTGAGATCCTCAACGACCGTAGTGCAGTTGAGCCACAGATCGGCGATGGGCTACAGATAGTTGAGTGGGTGAAGAAGATGGGGAGTTTCGAGCATGCCATTAGCGTGTTGGACTCTAAACTCCGAGGCTTACCAGATCAGATGGTGCAGGAGATGCTTCAGACACTTGGGATAGTAATGTTCTGCGTAAATTCAGCCCCTTCGGAGCAGCTGACTATGAAGGAAGTGGTGGCATTGTTAATGAAGCCATCAAACCAGAGTTGAGGAGCTTTTTTTGTCTTTTTTCTTTTACAACGGTCTCGTATGCTTCAATGTCGATAATGTTGGTAGGTAGAAATTGAACCCGCAGCTCTTTCTTCAGATCGGCCAAAGAATCGACTGCGCCATTCTCCATGCGCACCTCTGACACTCGGTGCCTCCACTATAACTTGGCATCACCGACCAAGTATCTCAATGCAATTCTTAGCTTAACTTTAGCATCGAGGTCCCCCAGCGATTCGAGGTACTCTTCCACGTCCCATATGAAGTTCTCGAGGTCCTTCGCCTCACGAGAGCCCTTGAATGTCTCTGGCTCGGGGAATTTAAATAGAGGTGTTGGCGTCCCTGCTGGCACCCCAAGTGGCATTGCCAGGATGAGCTTTTTCAGCACGCTCATCTCGTCACGTACCTCCTCCAATTGCTCTACGGTCTCAGCCACATCGGCATTGATCCTTTCATGCCTATTCAGTCGTTCCCCATGTAGTGTCATTACCGATACCATCAACTCGAGCTGGTCCAATTGAGCTTCCAAACTATCTAGTCATTCCCTTGTTGATCGTTCTCTTGTCCGTCGTCTTGCATCCTCGCTGGTCCCTTCCATCTCAACCATCATTGTGGCTCTGATACCAAATGTCACGGGATCAATCTTCTAGCAGTGTTGGCCCGTGTGGCACTTAACGCCTGCTGCGCTAAGTCAGCCTACTTCTCCCAAATGAGGCACGCGATGTGGATTCCCAAATGCTACGAAGGGTGGAAGGCTTGTCCTACTCAAGCGTCACCTCAACCTTTACGTTCGGACTTCGCCCTACGAAGCAATGCAGCAGGTTAGAGCCGACAACGATGATTTTCAAGGCAACAGGCAATGATGATCGATAAGGCAACATGCAACGATGATAGATATAGCGATAGGCAGCGACGAGCATATACCGAGCCCCCTCTGGGCTAAAACCCGCACCTCGAAGGTAGTTGGGAACCACCAACGCGATGGCCCTAGTACACGACGTAGCTAGGACAATCACGCACCAAGCGTGACCCGGATGCACGCATATAAGCCCACGAGGCTAGTGCACGTGTAGGGTCGGGGGACCCCAACTCATGTCCCCCTATATAAGGGTAAAACAGTAATTCAAGCGAAATGGCGGGAGGACCTCAAACCCCTTGGTTTGTCATACTTTACTATTCACCCCGCAACACCAGCCCAACTGACCATGTCGCGTCCATGTCGCAACCGTGTCGCGACCAAGTCTTCACCCTCCACCCCAACGTGTCGCGATGTCATCGTGGCTCAGCCCAGTACATACGGTGCCGCCCATGGCCTTGACGCACCAGTGATACTCAAAACTTGGAGAGAAAAAGTGGCCCTACGGCTGACCCGGATGGCCACGCCGTGTGCCCCCGTCACATCATCTTATTATTTAAGAATGGTCTTGAATGATTTTATAATAGGCATTTTTGTAATGATTTGATATGGTTTTTTGGAATGATTTTATAATGGACATTTTTGGAATGAAGTGCCCAATGAAAACTAACATATACATGGTGTGCTACAGGTTTAAAATTACAAAGCTTCAGGCTAAAAAAACCTATAGGTTAAAAATGCTACAGGTTTAAAATTAAATTCTATAGGCTAAATATGCTACAGGTTTAAAATTGCATTAACAAAAGTATTAGAAGCATTAAAAAAATTGCATTAAAAAAAGCATAAAAAAAATTACATAAAAAATCGTCGACGTAATTTTAAAAAAAAAATATAGTATTTTTTTTTATAAAAAAATTGCATAAAAAAACCACTGCTTTTTTTTTATGACTATTAAGAGTAGTCATTGTTGAAGTTCATAAACCACTATCTTATATAGTGGTAAAAAAAAATCACTACTGTTTTTACAACTGTTTAGGGCAGTGATTTTTTGAAAAAGAATCATTGCCAAAGACAGTGGTGTTTTGAAAAAATCACTATTTAAGGCAGTGATTTTTTTGACTTTTTCACATAGTAGTATCTGTATTGGCCGTAGCCCGTATCGGCAGTTAAAATAGGCCGATACGTATCGCTATCGACTGATACGTATCACCCGAATCGTATCGGTTCTCCCTGCATGGACTGATACTCGAGTCTGATATTGATTTGTACACCTTAGTTTAGTCTATAATCCTCCTAGAAGGCTAGAACTCCCTTTGTAAAAAGGAGTAAGAACCCTTTAACAACCCCACCTCATGGGTCAACCCCTTACCTGAACCAAAAATTTTATTGGGTCGGGCACATAATCTTGAACCATCATGTTGGGTCGGGCATGAGACATCCTCCTCCACCTTAAGGTTGGGTTGAATCGGGCAGGGCAAAAATCTGGTTGGATTAGGTAAACCCAACATCTTATAGGATAAATGTAGCCTAATACTAAAGACTAGGTATACTACAAAAGATGTGTTTATTGGAGACGAGGCCATCTCCAATAGTATTGGAGATGGCTTTCATATAATCTCAAATAGTCCCATCTCCATTGTCTTTGGAGACCAAATGAGGGCCGTCTCTAATAGTCAAGGTTATTAGAGAAGGCCATAAGCCGTCTCCAAAGATATGTTAGAGACACCTTAAAGCCTTCTCTAATAAGTCATCTCATCTATAACCTGCATTTATTTTTATTTTTATGAAAATCCATAACCTGCATTTATATACTCACATTTTCATTGACATTAGTACAAACACATTAACATGCTCAAAGCTCATTCAGAAAAGTAAATTTTAATTCACAACACTTCAATTTTATTCACAACAAATTTATGTGTATAGGTAACGACTCTCATTTTTTCTTGCTATAGTGTTACAAAAGAAACAGACATAGCATATTCTGACATATAGATCTCGAACTCCATCATAGCAGCCTTGCAAAAGGTAGGATTGGCCTTTTAGCATCACTTACAATAAAACAGACTCGATAATCAAGTAGAGAGATAATTTGTTACCTATATGTTTCGCAATTAAAGAGCATATTCATCAATTCTATTATGAGAGCTTGCTCTATGAATCACACCCCACGCTTGTTGCATGATCGAACCAACTCAATCTGCTTTACTCGGGTAAAATCTGATTAAGATTTGATTTGATATTATTAATTAAGCTTAAAAAAAATTGATATAACGCACCTAATTCAGCTCCCACATAATTGATCATTTAGTAACTTATATTCGAAGAAAGATAACCCAAATAAGGTTGAACAAAATTGAAAATTAAGAGCAATTAGCTGCAACTAAGAGAGGAATTAACAGAAGAAAAGAAAAAAAAAAAACTATTGCATAAGAGGTTTGAAGATTAAAAACTATTGTATTAGATTGTTCATACATACCCAAAAAAGAAAAATAAGAAAATAAGAAAAATAAATTAATTGTTCACAAAGATTATGTGGAAGCATAAACTAAACTCCAAGTGAAGTTATTCTCAAAGAAAGAAATTAATCGTCTTTTTTTTTTCTCCTAGACAATTATATAAGAAAGCTTACACAAAAAAAGAAGAGAATTGCAATTACATTAATATTCTCACCAATAAACTTGAGATGGCTGGCACCAATAAATGAGAGAGCCACCAGAGAAGTCATCATAATTACGGTACCGCAAATCAATAAACTTACCCCTTTTTCAAATTGACCCCTAGGCCATAACCCAACAAACCTTCCTCCACCAACTCTAACCAGAGACCTTCCACATGACCTAATTTTCCACTTAAACAATAGAAATCTCTCTGGAAAGCTGTAACTTAATAATTTTGTAGCATGTTAACCCAAACGATTCACCTTCCTCTTGTTGTGCTGTGTTATTATGGTTGTATAGTTTGATAATGTGGGTGTAGGGAGTGTTATTTGAGTGCGTTTGTATTTCTTTTCCCCTTAATATGAGAGCTAGTGTAGGCTCCTTCCCTGAATAAGCTTTCCCTTTCTATTTCTCGTCTTCTATCTCTAACCCTAAAACTTATCTACAAATCCTACTCTCCTAACCCTCAAATCCCTATTCTCCTCTTGGGTATCAGAACGGGACCCCGCATGATTGCTCGTGCCACGTCATCAATGCTGACGGATTGTTGGTTCCACATCATCAATGCTTGCTATCAGTATGATGTCATGCTGATGTCAGCAGGGTCAAACCATTGACACCCCAATGGTGAAAAGGAACTTGATGAGGATCATTTTTTCCCTTCAGATGCAGTATCATCTGAACTATCTTTATTCTTGTTTTTCTGCCATGACTCCTTGGAACTAGGTCATATACTTTACCCTAATCCGATGCAATAACACTCATATCTACGGGAATATCCCATTTTAGAATTTTTGGTGATTTTTCTAGCAATTATTTAAAAAATTTTACCGCACTTTTCTCTTTATTTTTTGAGTCATGAATCACTGAATCACGGTAAGTTACGTAACTTACACTACAAAAAATAAGATTATTAGCGGCAATTTTGTTTAATAAAAAACTGCCGCTATTAGTCTTATTTTTTGTAGTGTTACTTTGTGCTACATTGTCATGTGGCACCCAATCACATCATGGGTGCCCCATAAAGAAATAGCTCAACGATCCAAAATATTGTGAAAATAATATATATATATATATATATATATATATATATATATATACACACGGTCAATGGTGTCTAAGTATGAGAAATGAACGGTAAAACCAAATGTAATTTTACTATTCAATTTCGGTGCAATTAGACCCTATTGGCTGCACAATTATATATGACTTTATTCCAATTTTGGAACCTAAAACTTGCACACGGTATTTGTACAGTGGCACATGGTAAAAAATGAAGACTTTGTTATTTTTGGGTTATGTTTTCCGTATGGAATTGGAACACCATCGAAGCCATTTGATTTGATCATGAATATGATGTGAAGATCTACGGGGCCAAAGATTGGCACAAAACACAATCTCTATCATCTAACTCAAATACAGGCAATAGTTCCAAAAAGATTCAATGGTTGATTGTGACAAAGCAGATGATAGAGATCACGTTTTGTGCCAATTTTGGGCTCACAAATCTTCACAGTATGGTCTTGAAATGAGACCACTTAGATGGTGTTCCATGTGGAGGAGTTCTTAAAAATAACAAAGTCTTTTCTTTTTAATCATGTGTCACAGCACAAATCTGGTGTGCAAGTTTTAGTCCCCCTTTAATTTCTTCAACATTATTATCATAGTATCAAAAATCGGCCGATACTGATACGTATCAGTTTCTCGGCAAATCGATACATATCGGCCCCAATACTTATCGGTATCTCAACTCCGTATCGTCCAATACGGTATTGATTTTGGCTGATACCTCTATTTTTTTTATATTTTTTTTTAAAAAGGCCGATATGTATCGGTATCGGCCGAGTTGTATTGATCCTTGAAGGACCGATACCCAATACAGAGTTCGATTTTGTTATCTTGATTATGATCATCAACCTGCTCCTCTATGTTTTACCTCATCATGTGGTAACAAACTAATGAAGCACAGTTAAGGCTCATGGTCTTGGGTACCAGGCTGCTTTACCTTATTTTATAAATATAAAACATGGACAATAGATGCTGATTTCTCTTGTTTGATTAGTATTTTTGAAAATGAAAATTTTAATTTTGATCATTTATTATTAAAATCAAATATTAATCAATAATTTTTTTAATGATATTCTATTATGTTACAAATTAATATCATCGTAATCACTATTTGTTAGTAAGTTACATAAGTTAGAGTTGGAAAAGTCAAACTAAAATAAAAAGTCAAATTTTGACCTAACTTAAAATTTTGATAAAAAAAAATATGTAAAGTTAAATAACAAAGTTGTAAATTCTAGTATCTACTGTAAATTTATTCGTTGAAATGAAATGAATTTTTTTTTAAAAGTCAAACTTTGACTAAAATTTTAACTTTGACCAAAAGAAAGTTCTACAATGTACCAATATGTTATAAAAGTTCAATTGTAAATTAATATAATAATATTCATATATATCTTTAGGTTACACTAGTCAAAATTTGATCAAATATTCACTTTTAATAAAAGTCAAATTTTGACTAAACGTAAAACTTTGATTAATAAAATGTTTTAAGACTAAAGTAAAAAGTTATATAGTAAATACTAGTATGTATTGTATATTAAAACAAAATTAAAATTTTAAATTTGAAAGAAAATTCAATTTTTTTAAAAAGTCAAACTTTGATTAAATTTTTTAACTTTGACCAATAAAAATTTGACAATCTACTGCCGACTTGTAAATTAATATAACAATATTTGTATCTATCGCTAGGTTACACTAGTAAAAACTTTGACTAAATATCAACTTTTACAAAAGTCAAACTTTGATCAAATATAGAAAAAAGTAAAATAAAATTTGGTAATGTACTAGAAAGTAATAAATTAAAAAAATGATAATCTCATTGAGGATACATAAGTTTAAAAATATCAAATTGTGTTAAAAAGTCAAAGTTTGACTAAATATCAAACTTTGATTGATTAAAATTTATATTACCAAAATATAAATAACAATAGTAATAATTACTATCTACTGTCAAAATATACTTCTCAACTTTTGACTAAAGTCAATATTTGAATAAAAGTCAAATTTTGACTAAAAGTCAAACTTTGATCAATAAAAATGAGACAATGTATTTTCAAATTATAAATGAAAATAATGATAGATATTTTTAATTATAATATTTCACTAATAAAAATTTATAACGTTTTATGGAAAATCGAACTTTGACCAAGAAAAAATTGTATTGATACAATATAAATTTATGTAGTAGTAGACTCTATCTATAAGTAGATTTCAAGTTTGACTAAAAATAAAATTTGTGTAAAAGTCAAAGTTTGATCAAAAGTCAAAGTTTGACTAACTAATACAATTAAAAATCTAATATCAAATTATATATCAATACGACAGTATCTTTTTTTCGCCATCAAATTATTAGAGTCTAAATTTAATAAAATATAAATTTTAATTAAAAGTCAAAGTTTGACCTTAAGTCAACCTTTGACCCTTAAAATTTTGATAATATATTACTAACTTATAACTTTTTATCATGTTTCAGTAGTCAATGTTTGATCAAAAGTCAAAACTTTATATAACTTATAAATCCAATTAAAGTTTGATTAAAATTCAAACTTTAACCAAAGTCAAATATTAGCTGAAAAGAGTATGATCTAGATAATGTAGTGGTTATAGTGATCGTACTGGTATGATGATCATAGAAATTGAAGTTACTTTTTAATAATCAAATTTTATTTTATTTTGGCTTTTAGGTTTTTTACAAGTAACTTTAGATTTTCAATAACAAAACATTATTATTTTATTAGTAGGAAACTCAATTTCAGCCACTTGAAGGGTTGAAATGATTTCCTCCTAAAATGATTTGGTGTATGGAAATTCAATTTCCATACAAGACGACTTAATTTCATTTCCATCTCCTTAAGTAACTATCAAACAACAACAACTGAAAACTAAATTTTATTTCCACAATGAAATTATATTTTCATGTTATCAAACAAGGCAAAAAAATTACCTAAAAATTTTTATTGCCCATCCTCAAGGTAAAACGAGAACCTATACCTTCGTCACTTTTCGGGAAACACGTTTAAAAGGGTAGCTGTATTTAAAACTAAAGATTCGGTCTCCACAACTGATACCATCCACCCTCAAAATGTATTATAACTGCTTTGGAATAGATGATTGAAAATTATTTTTGGTCTCAATGTTCCTAATAATAAATCCTGAGATCATTTCTAATTTATAAGACGCTCATTCATTTCTATCCTATCAGATAGTCAACTATTTGTTTTGACAGGGAAGTGACCTAAAAGCCCTTCACATGATACGTGAAGATCAGGGTCACAATTAGAGATGTAAGGTGTGAAATTCATATATGATTGTCTGATAAGTGAGTGATGATCATGGATCAAATGCCGAAAAAACCGATATGTATCATCATAGATCAAAATGCCGAAAAAATTGATATGTATCGTCCGAGCCCAAAACCGATACATATCAGACAATATGTATCGGTATCAGTCCGTATCGAACGATACATTGAATATATCGTTCGGTATATGCCATATAAACTATCTATACGGTACATTCAATGTATTGTATTGGTGACCACCGATACCGATACATATCGGATACATATCATCCGATACGTATCGATATCAGACGAAATTTTGATCCGTGGCGATGATATCAAATAATAGGTGAGCGATGATCTCAAATATCTCAAATAATTAAACTTGTAGGGACGAAATTTTCGGCCCTACAAGTTTACTTATTTACAGAAACGGCTCTATAGTTTGAAATTATGCAGAATAGGTCAGCTCCAAGCCAAGCCATTTTCACGTCAATATCGACCAATTTTTTATTTTATATAAATATATTTCATTATTTTTTGTCATCCCTTTTTTCAGTTCCGACTACAATAGATAGCCTAGTGAACAACAACCGAGCACTTGTAATCTAAACCCTTTCATAATAAATATAAGATAAAACACAGAACATCAAAAATTAAGATAGCGCCACAAGATAATGTGTACAATTATAAGATAGCGCTCGTTGTCTTACCATTGCGAGCATATATCTTATTGGTGTCCACTATCTTAAGATAGCGACCCGCTATCTTAAGATATCAGGTGCTATTTTAGAGTGTACTTATCTGATAATTATCACACATCAGTTATCTCAATCAATTGTAGTTATCTAAACCAATTGTAATCACTTACGATTATATTTGCAATCTTATCAAATAACACTCGTTGTCTTATCATTGCGGACAACTATCTTACTCGATATTTATTATTTTGTGGTGCTATCTTACTATGAAGGATTTTAGATTATTAGTGCTCAATTGTCGTTCACTGAGCTACTTATTATATTCGAAACTAAAAAAAAAATAAAAAATAAAAATAAACAAATATCTAATAAAAAACAGATTGGTGTTAGTGTGAAAACGACTCGACTTAGAAATGGCTAATTTTACAAAATTTAAAATTATAAGGCCGCTTCTGCAAATACACAAACTTATAAAGCCAAAAATATAAATTTCCCATGAGAAATTATCTCCCTATTAAGAATGTATAATCTGAGATTTGGATTGAATTTGTCGTCACTGATTTTCACCCATATCTCAAATTTAAGCTAATACCCACTTGCGGTACCCGAGTTGACACTTGCTCACACCTTGTGTTAGGACCAACTCCCATGAACATCATTTAAACGCCAAAGTGATCTTGCAACATTAGAGAAGACCCGACACTCCTAATCGTTATTTAATTATCAAACACCGTTTGAATGATATTACACCATTAATGGTTGAAGATGTGGGTTCTTTTTAGTTTTTATGATTTATGATTAAATTCATCAATTCAATGATTTATTCACTAATAGACACGTTTCTTTGCCGTAAGATGTGTGATGAATTGCCACTTTGATAATTTAGATTGGTCACCAAAGGCATAATTTAATGCATTTAAACGCATTTGGATGTTTATACGTCGATCAAGAGTCGAGCAAAATTTTGACATCAATTTTTTTTTTTTCTTACAAACTCATGGGAAGTTAAAAACGAATCATACCTTAGATGGGTTTTTCCAAACAAGACCAACAGGCCAGATTAGTGGCGTGGTTGAACTCGAAATCTGATTCAACTATAGTTGGACTAGTGACGTAGTTGGTCTCGAAATCTGATTCAACCATAGTTGGACTCGAATTCCGATTCAAGTTGGTTGGAGCCGACCATTGCCTTTACTTATTATTACCTCTATGGCTCTATTAGAGGCCCACACCATCTCCGAAAGAGCCCGTAAAAATTATTGATTATTTCAAATAAGATGATGGAAATTATGTTCCACCCCATCTTCTACACCATGGATCTTGAGACGTGTCGCGCCGATCAGGCTATCAATATGGATACTCTTTAATTCCATAGGTCAGAACCCCAAATCATGCTACTTGAACCCTATGGCATGATCTCCCGCTCAATTGTGACTTTAAGGTGTAACATGATCAAGATCCATTGCGTGAGATCAATGGTTTTCAAGAGGTTTCGGACGAGGGCGTTTTAAGAGATGGCTAGGGCGCCAACAGAGGTACCCTTTACTTATTTGCACTTCCGTATTTATACAGTGGCAGTGGTACTGTACTTATTGCCCCTAACCTTTGCCTGCTTTAAATCAGATGATTGACATTAATTTCCAGCACAACCTTTCATCCAATGAATCTTAAGGTCAAAAGCTTGAAATCAGGCGGTCAGATTTTGGTCAGATTTTGATTCAATATGGTGATAATAGAAAGTGGTGTGGTTCTAGGATCACTTTTCGTGCGTGACATAAAAATCTGACCGTCTAATCATACTTTCATACTCTCAATTAATTCAATTAAAGATCGGGCCAAAAAACACTCTTGCCAACTGATTCAAATCTGTCAAAGATTATGTTATCGAAGAATCCATCCCTCTAATTAAATGGAACCGAATCAGAAAGTGCGTTTACACACTTTCACCAAGATGGCAAAGATGCAAAGAAAATAAACGTTTACTCTGTTCGCCGGCCTTGTGATGTGAAAGTTAATGAAAATGTTAGCTAAGCATCAGTACAAGAGATAGAAGGAAAGCATCACACACACTATCATTAGAATAAAAAGAAGATTAAGTACAAAGCTTATTCACGTGGTATCACAACAGTAGTAGAAATACGTCACTTAATTGGTACTCGCAGCTGCCCCGAGAAACTAAGGCCTCTTCTTACGCGCCTCCCCTTCCTTTTCTCTCTCTCTCTCCTCCCCTGCATATACGTAGAAGAAAAATAAATAACCATTAAATAATTAAAATCTACCAGATCCTCCATATAAATATTTTTTAAAAAAATTGAACAAAATGTACAACAAACCAACAAGAAGGGTCATAAATACTACAGATTTCTCCCTCATAACTCTAATATTTAAAAAAAAAAAATCCAAATCTCAAATCGCTTGGATCTGAAAAGAAATTTAACAGATGTAATGAAAGAACTACTAATTTGCCTCTACCGAAGAAAAAATAAACCATACAAGATCTCAGATCGCGTCAAAAACAACAAGAAATCAAAGTAAAAAAGCAAAACAAGATCTGAAAAGAAATTTAACAGCAGAAATTAATGAAAAAAACTACTGATTTGTCTCTAGATCTCAGATCGCTTCAAAAAAATAAAAGAAATCAAAGAAAACACGAGGCACAAGTTAGATATTGCAATTTCATTCTCCATACCTAATCGCTATCGCTGCTGCTGCTATGGCCATGATCGTGGCCATCTTCATGCTTCTTCTTATCCTTCTTCTTCTTCTTCCCGTCCTTGTTTTTGCCTTCGTGATCTCCGCCGTGTTCTCCTGATCCTCCATGGAACTTATCTTTGATTTTGTCTACTAATCCCTCCTCTTTGTGCTGCTGCCCGTGGTGTTCGCCTTCCTGTTTGTGCTTCTGGTCTTCGTGTTTACGCCTCTCCTCCTCTTTCTTCTTCTCATCTCCTCCTCCCATGTGGAGGGTTTCTCCGATCTTGCTAATGATAGAAGACATTTTCTTCAGATCTGGTTTTTTGTTTCCTGTGAGAGATGCAGCTTCAGAAGCTCCTATTTATAGGTGATAGTCGAGCGATGGAGATTTTATATTATAGTATTTAATGGCACCTAAGATCACACTAACGCCTGTCTCTACTGTTAGATTTGCTTGATCTTAGAATGCCAATGAATGCAGATCGAACGGTCTACAAAAGATATGCTTTTCTAGTAGTCAATTTCTAAATTTTCTGCCTTATGGGACATTGATGACGTTAATGAGTAATTGTACGGCTTTAGATCATTATATAAGCATGCATCCAAGCGGATCTCAGGAGCCCGGAAATCTGCATAAAATAACTTGTTAGATGGCCTTTAAATAGCTAAAAGGTAATTAATAACGTTAGGGGCCCTCTTATCCCTCGGATGACGGTCAGGATGCAAAAGAGTACAAGGTGGCACTTTTGATCCAACGGCTTAGAAATATTATAGACAACGGTTGGGATGCGGAAGCTTGATGGAGAATTGCCGACAGTCAACATTTAATTTCTGAATTTTCCGATATAAAGCAGATTGCGACACGCGTCCCAAAACTAGTGTCAGTCGGTCAGAATCTAGATAAGATTTTTGATAAAGCTCGTCGGATTCGAGAATACGGAACTTCGACACGTGGACTCCTCCAACACCGGCTACTCTTCAGATGATAAACGTGAACGGTGTAGAATGAGCTTTAAATATCGTGACATTGACTCCTGGAGAGAAGTGAAAATGACCCCACGCCACATGGGATACTTTCGCCCTATATGGAATCTGCTTTGCGTCATCAGAGAAAGAAAAAAATCTGCATTGGACTTTTGGAGCGTAAACCGCGTAAACCCGGGTCCGGTGGCAAGATCTCATGTCACGTCGCTCATCAACATAAAACAAATATCGTTTTGGACATGAGATTTGTGATTTTAAAAATAATTTTTTTTTAACATTTTGTGTCCTTCATGGATGCCTAACACCCAAAACATTGGTTTATTGAATTTTACTAATTTTGATTAAATTTTAAGAAAATAATAAAACTATAAAAAAATAATTGAATGGAATCTACTCGCTCATGGTTTAAAATTTTAATTTCAATCGAAACACATCGGATTCGTTGGGCCCCAAAACAAAATCCCCAACAAATTATTAGCCACTAATTTAAATTTATCAGCTTAAATTCTCGCTCGATAATTTGCTTATAAGATGGTTTAAGGTAAATAATTGGCCGAAAGTGTGGCAGTCATCTCTTCCACACGGCAGCCATACCCTCCACACGGCAGTCATCTCTTCCCAACACAAAAGATAATTGTGAACTTTAAAAGTTTAGCAGCTGGATTAACAACAGTGCAGTCGTCCCTTCCCAAGAGGAGAAAAAAAATAGATCTTGATTGCAATCATATGGGATGATTGAGGTGGTGTTTCACCCCTATCATTTTCAAGCATAGATCTTGATATCATGATACACATATCAAGCGATTAATTTTAAATTTCTCATATCACATATTCTCAATAAATACTTTAAAATCACATTTTATATAATTTAAGGACCATATTTTTAGGACATGTAACATATAGAATAAAAATTTTGACTGTCTAATACGTGAGAAATAATCTTAATATCAATTTTGAAGAATATCGACACAAAATGCGACCTGCATCATCTGATCTGAAGCGAGCAATGATTTCCAAGGGGTCTGGAAAGTGAGCACTTTCAATAAAGAGGTGCGCGAGAACAAGTTACCCAAAACAAAATTCGAATCCCGATTCTCCTCAAAAATAAACCCCGATTTTACCTAAAGGGTAGCTTTATATGCATCCCTTAAACCTGTGAAGAGCATACCCAAGAGAAATCGTTTTATTATAGTGTTTTTACAAGTTTAGCGGGTGCATATAATGCTACCCTTATCCAAAACTCGTGGGCGCTATCTAGCCTAGCAGCAGAGCCGGTCAAAGCAACCACCTGCCCTCTCATAACCTTCTGCTGTTCAAAGCAACCACCTGCCCTCTCATAACCGGTTACATAGCGAGATAAAAGGGAGCCGCTCTCTTCTTCTTGTTCTATAGAATCACATTTTCAGAGAATTTTTCGATTATAAATAAATAAATAAAATTTTTGGGGACCGAAATTTCAGACTGCCCTCAAAATTTCAGTTTCCGTCCAGCCCGAATCCCAAACGAAATCCAAAATTCAAGATGAACCTGACATGATAGTTGATGGTGGGCCTAAAAATTTCTCCACGCCAAAGCATATAGTCCGTAGTCTCCTCATTTATTATTATTATTTTTTTTATATAAAGGCTTCCTCATTTATTATTGACACTTTATTATTTATCTTTTAGTGTTGGACTGTACTTACCGACAGTCCCATAGTCGGCAACTATGGGTTTAGACCTGTTGGATCCCGTAAAATCTGGATTGATGATCGATTGCTTACCTTCATATGATCGTCGAGAGAAGCGTCGCTAGGCTGGTGATTGCCTTGATTCATTGTGAATTTCCCTCAAGCATCTACTATCTGATTCATGATTTTAGTGCCGTTGGATCCATTGTAGTGTTATCATCACACATTGCATATCTTCACACAAATGAGATTTTAAGCCCATATATATAGACTGCTCGGATATACCATCAATGTTTAAGGAGAAATGACTCTCTTTAATCACATGATGGTTAGTGATTAATCACAATTAAATACATAGTTATAATCGACTAATGCATAATGAGATTCTTCATCTCTATTGATGAGGTCATATGGCCACATGTACCAACATCTCCCACTTGGCTATTGAGGCCGAATCAATATGTCATAACGTCTTTTGTCAATCAGAATTTACTATATTTCACCGATCATGAGATTTTACACACCAAAAGCAAATTTACCTATCACAACAAGATATATCATGGTCATGAGGTTTTTCATGCTAAAGCGGATTTACCCTCATGATAAAACTTATTTCAATCGTGAGGTTTTACACGCCAAAGCAGATTTTCCTATCACGATAAAAATTATCCCAATCATGAGATTTTTCACGCCAAAACGGATTTACCCATCATGACAAAATTTTCTAATTATGGGATCTTATACACTACATTAGTATGTAGTTTGTGTACCATCGAATAATTTTTGTATACTATCTTCCACCATTGTACAAACTTGTACATTAATTTAGAATAAAAAAAATATCTTTGCTCATGGATATTTACACTCTAAAAGCGGATTTAATCAATCATGATAAGATTTCAAGTGCTTTGGAATTAACAGACTTAAGCATCCCCAAGTCCAACAAGCTATATATAATATTTGAGCATTGGTTATATAAGCAAGCAATGTAACCAATGAATTTTCCATTAAGAGGCCTTAATCTCCCTCTTAATCACCTTATGTGTAACGGATATATACATTAATTAACACACAATAAAGTGCTTATTATAATTTTGTAATTGTAGGATAATGCATTTGTGGCCATATTACAAGGTTGAGAATAATTTGTTTTAAAGAAGTTATAAAGAAGTTTTAAGAAGTTTAAAGCACTTTAAAGCAATTGTAAAAATAATTTACCTATCATGACAAAATTTTCTTATTATGAGATCTTATACACTACATTACTATGTAGTTTGTATACCATTGAATCATTTCTGTACACTACCTTCTACCAATGTACAAACTTGTACATTAATTTGAAATATAAAAAATATCTTTGATCATAGATATTTACATGCTAAAAGCGGATTTAATCAATCATGATAAAATTTTAAGTGCTTTGGAATTAACAGACTTAGGCGTTCCCAAGTCCAACAAAATTTCACACTTATACCTTTTAACAAAGGACCAATAGTTAATAGAAGGTATATGGCACATAGTTACTTCACCCTTCAAACTACATCCAAGATGCGGTATCATCAATTCTACAATCGATCAATCATATTTTAATCATGTTATTCACAAAGTATGCAGAACAGGCACGTCGATTATGTCAACTTCAAGTCTTTATGAAGTGTTTTATCCAGACGACTTAAAAAATCCTCATTTCTAGACCTTCTCAATTTATAGATGATCTTTAGCTTCACAATTAATTTGTGGGTTATGCATCTAACAGTTCAAATCCGACTTTGGAAATCCAACAATTGAAATATTGTGAAAGTATATCCGTTATCTCACATACTATAAAAGCATACAAACTTTTAAGGGCAATAAGTCCTCTAATAAATCTCACACACAATAACAATTAGTGAGTAAAATCTAAATAGATTTTCTAATTCAATTCTTTCCTAATTAGGTTATTTAGCGTCAATTAGGTATATATACTCATCTTGAGTTATTTATCCATAATTAGCAATATTTAATTCCCAAAGTTTTTATGCAATTTAAAAAATAAATAATTACATATATAGAAATATACTTTACTGAAAAAAATTAAATAATACAATTTTCAAATTAATGGAAATTAAATCAAATTTACACATGGCATGAAGGTATGTGCATTGCGCCGATTTATCCATCTTCACCATAAATATTCAATCAGTGAGATGCGCGGGGCCCGTATGGCCACATTCACACTTACATCTCCCACTTGCGCAAATAGGCCGATGATCTTGTTTAACTAAAGTGAATTGTACCTGACTGACCTGATAACTACGATTTATAAATTGGACTGGACTCAATTAGTCTGTTAAAATCAGGCCAAGACTTGAATAGGTACATGTCATGCACCACTAAAATTTGCCCATTCACAACTTGAAATCGAGTCATTTTAATCCGGGTTGGACTTAACTTGATCCAATAATTAAGGTCGCCAAAATCTTACCCAAGCTTCTCTTGTCAACTTATTATACTAGGCACATTAATTTATATTGAAAAATTCATTTATAGAAATTAGTCTTTCAAATATTTTAACCAACCATAGTATCCCACCCATTTTAAAAATTATTTGAAGAAGTTTATCGACTAACCTCATTTGCTTCTCACAAAGTAAGAAAACGAGTCTTAGTCTATCATTCATCAAATAATTTTTACCTATTGCTTTTCTGAGAAGAAAGAGTTTTTTTTTATATGTTTCAAAGTGGTCTTTTCTGGGTAAGAGAGAAAGTTATTTCAAAAGACAACACAACACAGTTTTCGAGTAGTGGTCCTTATCAAAGCAGTTTAATATTTTTGAGTTTTTGCAAATACCCCCCTATGTTATACTAAAATTGCATAAAATCCCCTGAGTTATGTCTATTTACACTACACCCCCTACTTTTATGTTTCCTTTACAAATACCTCCCTGCCATTAAGTGGCAGTTAACTAAGCGTCATTTCTTCAATTAAATGACGCATTTGTCCTTACTTAATATTATATATATAATAGCTATTATATTTTTCTCAACTTTGACCGCATTTTAAACGGTGGATAAACATTGGATCCTGGCCAAATTTTTTGGGTGGAACATGATTGATCTCCTCTAAGTTGCCTTGTTACCTGATTTTCAATTTGGATGTCTATGATACCCATTTGGTTCGTAACGATGGTAGGGTCGGGATGGTACAAACGGGGGTAGCATTTTAATGCAACCCACGAGTCAAGCGAACGTCATGGACATCCAAATCGAAAATCAGGTAACACGGCAACTTATAAGAGATCAATCATATTCCACCAAAAATATTTGGATAAGATCCGATACTTTTCCATCATTTAAAATACGATCAAAGTTGGGAAAAATAAAATGGTCATTTTGTATATAATGTTAAGTAAGGGCAAACAAACCATTTAATTGAAAAAATGACGCCTAGTTAACTGTCATTTAACGGCAGGGGGCTATTTATAAAGGAAACATAAAAGTAGGTGGGCAAGTGTAAATAGGCATAACTTAGAGGGTTTTATACAATTTAAGCATAACATAGGGAGTATTTGCAAAAAACCCAATATTTTTTTAATCCTAGCTAGCATTATCAATCAGGCCAAGACTTGAATAGGCACATGTCACTCACATGTGTCTATTCAATCGTGAGTAATTTGTTTTAAAGAAGTTATAAAGAAGTTTTAAGAAGTTTAAAGCAGTTATAAGGATATGTAACTGTTTTTTTTTTTTAATAAACCCAGCCTAGCCAAAATAAACCCAGCCTATTCTTCAACCCGCATTGCGGATGCTTTAGGTAATTTTATTACAGATCAAATGTTACAAACAAACACTAATGTGTGTATTTGGTGCTATATATATAAAACATAAACAAAAATTTTCTTTCCTTTAAAACCATTGAAACATAATTATCCCTTCGGTATATATGCTTGCATATAAAATCATACTTACCCGACTACTCATAAGAGGAATCGATACACATCTCAAACATTTGTGCTTACCTTTAATGACAAGTACTATGGCTTAAAAGTTACACTTGGCAAGTTGCATACATAGAAATCTTTTAAAGTCAGCAACTTAAATAAAAGTTTGAAAGCATAGAAATTCACTAATTCTATACCTTGCCAACTGGAAAATTAAAGCCTGTTAAGGAAGACTTTTCACCTTCCTATTTCTTCCCTAAAGGGAATTTTAAAAAAACTTCCCTTAACCAAATTGCCTCTTGTAACTGATGATACGGGCATTAGTTGTTTGTTAGCAACAATTATAAGTTACTGACAACTGATAAAATGATGTTATTAAAAACTGATAAATGGTACCTCATCATCTTCCCTGTTGGGGCGAGATATTTGACGGAGAGGCAATTGTTTGAAAGAAGACTAGGCAAACACGACCATTGTCATCCCATCCATGATGGAACATATCATTTCTTGCATAGGGAGGCAGAACAAATCATTTGGTCAACCACTAGACTAACTAACAAGATGATCAAACAGACAACAACTATCAAGTGGAACACCATCATGTAAATTAACAATGATGATCATCAAACGAGCGATATCACATTGGTTGTAACCTTTCGCTTTGATACCAATGTTGGGTCCCGTAAAATCTGGATCGTTGATCGATCGCCTACCGTCATATGATCGCCGAGAGAAGCGCTGCTAGGCCGGTGATCGCCTTGATTCATTGTGGATTTCCCTCGAGCATCTACTACCTGATCCCTGGCTTTAGTGCCCTTGGATCCATTATAGTGTTATCACCACACATTGCATATCTTCACACAAATGAGATTTTAAGCCCATATATATAGACTGCTCGGATATATCATCAATGTTTAAGGAAAAACGGCCCTCTTTAATCATGTAACGGTCAGTGATTAATCACAATTAAATACATAGTTATAACCGACTAATACATAATGAGATTCTTAATCTTTGTTGATGAGGTCATATGGCCATGTACCAACAAGAGCAAGGTAACAAAATCGGTATCGGACTCAGGTATCGGTCCATGGAGGACCGATACGAATCGGCCGATACGTATCTGCCAATACCGATTCCTATCGGCCCCTTAAAAAAAAAAACCAAGCTCAAACCGATCCGTATCAGCCAATACTGAGTTATAGGACTGATACATATAGGAACCGATACGTATTGGTTTGCCGAGATACCCATACGTATCGGCCGATATTTGATACCATGGTTTAAAATTTAGAGCACATATTTGTACCCTGTCACATGGGCGCAATCTTGGATTAGAACAAGTTTCATAGTCCATCACTTATGTCTCCCAAAAAAATCATATACTTTAATGAGAACCATTGGATAAAGTTGTACAATGCAAGGATCAAAACTTCGGCCGAAATGACCGAAATTTCAGTCATTTTTGTATGGGAATAAAAATTTCGGCCAAATTTTTGGATTTCGGTTTCGGTCATGCCCAAAATCAAAATTTCGGCCGAAATTTTGATCCTTGATACAATGGGGAAGGACATAATAATTTAAAGGGGAAGGACATGACAATTTAAATGTTGTAAGTTGCAACAAGTATTTTGTAGCCGTGAGAGCATCTCCAAATGAGCTCTTCAAAATTAGTTGTAACGTTAGTACTTGAATTGCTGATGTGACATACATTTGAATTTTGAAGAGTGGGTTTGAATTTGAAGTGATGAGGATGATGGATCTCTCTAACAATGTTCTTAAAATTTAAAATATTTTATGATTTTTTAATATTTTAGTATTTCTTTTTCTCATGAAATAAGTATCTAAATATTATTAAATTTTATTAATATAAATAATATAAAGTCATATTAAATATAAATATAAATATATAAAAAAATATTTGAATGTTATTTAAAAATATTAAGTATATATTTAGCTATTTAAATATTATTTGTGAATATTTAATAAATATATTTTATTATTTTTAATAACAAAATATATTTTTTTAAATAACATGGCTATTATTATTAATTTTTTGATAGGAATAACATGGCTATTATTACTTTTAATAATAAAGTAATTTATTAGAATGAAAAATGATCTCCATCGTCTGATTCAATATTTATTCCAAAGCTCTACTTATGAGTAGCTCTATTTGCACCTACCAAATTACTAAGGATGTTTGCTAAAGCGTGGGAAGCTAAGCCCACGCTATATTGGACCTTTCGAGATATTAGGTCGAGTTGGCAAAGTCGCATAACGCCTTGCGTTGCTGTCGCAACTGTTTAGCATGCATAATGTATTCCATGTATCAATGTTGCGGAAGTATGTTAAAGATCTAACTCACGACTTGGATTACCAACCTATCGAGCTTCAGGAAGATTTGATAGTGGCGGAAGAACCGATACAAATTTTGGACCGTAAGGAGAAGACTTTGCGAACCAAATAAATTCCCTTAGTACTATTAAAATGGTGGAACCACTCTTTTAAAGAAGCCACTTGAAAATGTGAAGCGGAGATCCGCGCTCAATACCCTCAATTGTTCGAGTGAAACTCGTCAATTTGGTGAATAACAATGCGATAAAAATGTCAAAATTTTAGGTAATCTTGTCTCCATACAATCTACCTTAAAATATTTACTCATAGTTTATTTTGTGGTGCTTTTACTCGTTATGCATCATGAATTTTTGAGAACTGGAAGAATATAAACGCCAATGTCATTACTTTAGGAATTTCTTAATTATATTTAATTTTTTTGTATAGTGGCAATATGAATTAATGGCCCAAATCTTGGTTAGTATACTGTAAATGGATGTGTGTGGGTGTATACCAAGAGTAGGGTGCAGGTACATTTGTTAAATTAGGACCTAAAATCTTCAAAACAGAGCAGGGGGAAGTTACTAAAGAAATTTCAGTCCAAAACTTTTATGAGAAAATCGAGCGATCGATTTTTCTCTTTAACAAAATCGATCGATCAATTTTGTTGAGTAGCTGAGGCTTCAGAAAAATCGAACGATCGATTTTAGAAATCGATCGTTCGATTCTGACAAAATAAGAATGGGTCGGGGGTTTTATTCCCTCATTTGCACAATTTCTTTATAGAAATTTTAGAGCTTTTCCCTCTTTTTCTTGTGAAAACTTGCCACGCCTCCTTCACGCTCTACGCAAGCTTGGATTTTTCCGCGGGAGTCAGATCCAAACTCTTGATAGAGGTAAACCCTACCTTTCCTTTAATTTGATTTGGTTGATTTTAAGGTTTAAAGCCCTAGATCTTTTGAATTTTCCTTTTATCTCATGGCACCCAAGAAACAACCATCCATTAAAATCCCTACATCGAAAAGGCCCACGTCTAATGCCAGTTCTTCGACCCAACCCCTACCACCACTACCACAAGAACGATCAAATGATTGGTGCGGATTGAAAGGGTTTCAAGTCGAGTGGTCCTTTGACCACAAGCTCTTCAAAAACCAGGGAACGACCAAGTGGATGTTGGAATACCTAGAGAAAATCGATCTTTGCTCCGACCCTTTCACGAGTATTTTTACCCTCGGATAGTAAAATTATTCTATCAAAATCTATATTGGGGAGAAGACCGGAATAAAATATACTCACGCATCGATGGTAAGGTGTATGCATTTGGGGTTGCTCACATCGTTGCGGCGATGAACTGCCCCTCCAATTTTGACGATGAGATGGGCTTGTTGGCACAGAACACCATTCAGATACCATTCCATGTGGTTATAGAGAAGATGACTCAGGGACAAAATGGGTCTGGGCAGTCCGTGACAAGAGCCCAATTACCTGATAAAATGTGGATGTTGGATGTGGTATTCAAATGTAATTTGTACCCTTTAAAGCACAAATCGGAGCGGGTGGGAATCATACAACATGCCTTATTTTTGGCCTTTAGAGGCCAATGGTTCAATGCCGCTGAGTTAGTGAAGGACGACCTAGATTACGCCCGTGAAAATATGTCTCAGGGAAGGAAGGCACCATTGAAAAAGAATGCCATATGCACAACTTATTATTCGGATGATAGAAGAGTATCAAGCCTGCAGAGATGATTATAGTATCCCACCGGATGAGCCAAAGCTGACTAATAATGTCAAAGTTATAAAATGAAAGATTGGAAGAAGAGTTACAAACAGTTAGTGAAATATGCACTAGAAGAAGAAGAAGAAGATCAAGAGGACCCTGAAAATGTAAAGAAAGAACAACCCGAACCTGTCATTCCACCTTAGCAAGCCGCTCCAGCTCAAATGCCTCCACCTCAAAGGGCATCAGCTGCTACGATTGACGATGTGATCACTTTGATAACGGAAAACAATCGTCAGATACACCACCGATTAGATACGATAACGGAAAACAACCGTCAGATACATCGCCGGTTGGATTTCCATGAGGGCTTGTTTATGCACATGATAAGACATAATTACCCGACCACTTCCACACCGTACGTCACTGAGGCACGCACATACGTCGTGGACCCACGCGACTATACTACTGAAGCATCTACTTCCAGGGCTAGAGGTGTTGGGGACCGTGGAGTTGGGCCATCGGGCGACTAGGCAGGTCAGTGAGGAGAGTTATCAATAAAACTTTGGGTTGGATTTTGTGAATTTTGTCTACTTTCATGTAATTTTGAGAATTATTGGGTCTTGGAGTCCCTACAGTCACACCTTGCAATGGTTTGTGTAGTTAATAGTTATGGATGCTTAGATCATTTTAGTTTTCAGTTCCGTATAGTTGATGATAAATTGTGGATATTGATGGGTATTTTATTAATTTAAATTTTTGTGAAAAAAAATTGTTACATGTGAATGTATTTGGTGGCAGTTTAATGCTTAGTTATTGCTATCTAAGACTGTTGCAAATCTTTGTACTTAGTTGTTGCTATCTAGGACTGCTACAGGTATGAGTGTTTTGTATGAATGCATAGAAGTTGATTTGCAGATATCCTGAAAATCTAGTGAATCATGGCATACCGATAGTTTTATTTTGAGTAGATGTTTAGAACTTTGAATTCAGTCAAATGACTGGGTTCTCTTGCGGTAGAGACTTCCAATATCTTTCAGTATACTCTTGCTCTATGAACGGTAAGACCATGTTTTAGCATACAGACTGTCGTTTCGGTCCAAAGGGCGTGTTATGCATTTTCGAGGATGAAAATTTCTAAAGGAGGGGAGAATGTGACATCCGGAAAATTTTAGAACCCGAATGCGTCTGACACGTGTGTGAGTCCGGCACAGTGACCCATGCTGCCTTAAACGTTTAGAAAAAATGTTAATAGAGGTGTAATGTGTGTGAAAAGTGAGGTTGAAGCCATGGTGACCTTTGATGGGAGGCTTGTGCAGCGACACACGGTATGCCTGCCCAACACCCAATTAGAATCTTCTTTCATTTGGATTTGCTTTGTAAAAGAAGTGTAGATAGAAAGAGAGAGTGTTCTTCTTCTCCTCAAACCAATCGTGATAATTCTTTGGGATGATTGCCTCGCAAGCTTTGGTTCCATTGCAAAGAGTGCGCCGAACTTCATGAGAATTCCATCTAGTAAGGTTCGACCATTAGAAACCTTGAACTCCACTATCCTTAAGATTTGAGAAAATGAGAGGGTGTGGGTTTAGGCGACTATGAACTGATATTTGTGAACGCGTCATGCGCAGGTTGAGGAAGTAAAGGTTTGTATGTGTTGAAGCGGAGCTGCACCTTGAGCTTCGTTGATTGGGATTGCTGCAGGAACCCGCAAATTCAATCTGAAACCCTCTTTGGCAACCTTTCTTGAAAGCCACGTAATCGGCCAAAGAAAGGTGAGCATATTAGTGGGTTTGATGTTATATTAGTTGTTTTAAAGCTTGATTGATGAGTATGTATAAAAGGAATGCAGATCATTTGAATTTGGGGGAAAATGAACGAAGAAAAAGAAGCCTGAATGGGCTACAAAATCTATCAAAATCGAACGATCGATCAATTTTGACAGGACTGAGAGAGGCAGGATTTATGAAGAAATTGAATGATCGATTTTTGAAATTGATCGATCAATTTGGAAATCAATCGATCGACTTGTATAGAATAGGGAGGTGTATAAAGCTCTGGGAAAATCGATTGATCGATCGATTTTCTCTGCCTTTGGAAATCGATCAATCGATTTGTCTTATTTTTGTTTGCTTCAATTTTGCTTGAAAAACTTCAAATCTTTTGAGTTGTTTGCCATTAATACGAAGTGCGTGACTTGTGTATGTAATAGGTTAAGAACGGGGACGTAAAGTGAGACTTTTGTACCGTTTGAAGGGCTCTGAACTTAGGTAGGGGAATCTTAATATTAATTGCATTTTTGTCTCAATTTATATGAATAACATGCTGCAATCAATGTGAAATAAGATAATGTGAATTTGCTTTTGGACATGATTAAGAACTCCACATTCGTTTTTAAATCCGCCTTAAATTTGATTGGCATTTGAATTCCGAACTCATAACTCCAAATCTATTTATGTATTAAAATACATTGAATTATATGTTAGAATCAGCATTTGATTTAAGATTCACATGAACGAACCCTTCAATTCTTTGAACTGTGTTGACGGTATATTCGAATGACACAAGTTACTCTTATAACGTAGGGGCTTGTAGCATCTTACGAAAAATGTTCATTAAACGACGATGGTTAGGTAGGGATTCCCATCAAAAATCTCCAGCTCCCAAGCTATAAATGCCTGGGAGATTGATTTAAATTATGATTTAAGTCATTAATAAGAGAAGCATTGCATTTCCTCTTACCCCAATTTAGGTGAATTTTGACAAAAATTTAGAAAATTTGTCATTATGTTGGCAATAGGCAAAACACTCCCCTGTTGTAGCTTCTCATTGAATCATTTCACAAACACACATTTGCCATTAAACCAGCCCAGGGCCTCAAAAGTAAATCCTAACACAGCCCAGTCGGACATGGCCATGTGCCCCTCGCTGTAGCCCATGGGTTTGTTGGAATCACAGTAGGCTTTCAATTAGGGCTGTCAACGAGTTGAGCTTCAACCCAAACCCAGCCCACCTTAGTTCAGGTCGGGTTTGGGCTTGAAAGCACTCCGGCTGAACCTGGCCTATTTTTTTAGTCAGGCCATGTTCTGACATATTATTAAGGTAATAACAATTAGGCCCAATTCAAAATCCCCTATTTTTCAAGCAAGCTTTCCTAACTTTATGAAAAAAAAAACACTTTCCTAGCTGAAAATGATGTATTGAGAAGCTGTTGAAATCATGATTTTAAAGCATGAAAACTCGAATCGACTCGAAAATCATCTGAGTAGAGTCAACGTGGAAAATCGATCTGACTCAAGTCGCTCCGACTCGCATTATTTAAAGGGAAATTTACACTTTTGGACCTATAAGTTTGCGTATTTGTAAAAACGGCCCTATAGTTTCATCACTTGCATAACAGGCCAGCTCCAAGCCTAGCCGCTTCCATGTCAGCAACCAACCGCCTTATTAATATATATATATATATATATATATATATATATATATATCTATATTTATTTGCCCATTTCAAAAACTTTTTCTTCAATTGCGATTTGGAGATTCGACTACAGTTGGTATAACTAAGAGAACTACAACAAGCTAGATAAGATATTTCCTCATTATCTTTGTAAGATATTGCTTTTCCTTCATTTTTAACATATATATACTAGGTAGCGGAGCTATCTTAAGATAGCCTTTTAACCAACCAATTTTTATTTTTTAATATTATAGCGCTAAGTCAAGTATCACCCTTTTAACCAACCAATTTTTACTTTGTAAAATACTGTAGGTTGAAATGGGTGTTCCCCTTCTTTGCCATTTTGATTTCATCCGTGTGGGAGATAATACTTACAACGGAGGACATCGAAGGATTGTCACTGTCACGGATAACATATCATTTGATGAGTTCATGGAGAAAATGTACAAGGTCAGTAAGACACGACCGGAAGAACATTCTATTACACTAACGGTTTCATTACGCATAGGGAATGAGCTTGTGTTTGCTGAATTATCTGACTTTGATGATCTTACAAACTTATTCAGAGCATATCATATTGGTGATGGTGTGATAAATATTTATATAAAAAAATTATTAGTCACTACCGCCGCAGAAAATTTACCGTCTTTAGAAGAATTTCAACAGTTCCAGGAAACAAACGAAGATGATGGTGGTGTGAGAACATAACATTTGATTGGAGATCAAGAAATACGGTGTGAAGAGGAGAGCATCGTTGCACCGATGATAGTCGACGATGATAGTAGGCCTCTGGAGCAACCCTCTTCAGACATTCCAATGAGTGAAGGAGATGAAGATCAAGGATATTGTCATCAAATGAATCCAATGCATAATACATCTCAGTTCAACTTTGATTCTATAAATCAGTGGGAAACGTTTTTAGTCGGCCTTAGTCCATATCAATGGCCTTCCAAACCAATAGCTTCGGAGCCAACGATAATCGAGCCTTCAACACAACTGCCTCTCGTACATCAAACATTCCCGCATCGGCCAACATCAATCCAAACAACTGCACATCAACCAAACGTACATCGACGGGCTCAATCCCAATCACGTAATAACCATCCAGTCGATGACTGTGATAATGATCCTGAAAATAATGAAGCACCGCCGTCTCCCACTGCGCGTGTTCATACTAATAGGGGAATTGATCAACCTCTGATAGATGAAGACTATCAGCTTAATGACTTGGAAGGAGAGTATATAGATTCGAATGATGAGGAAATGTATGAAGGGGGACCAATTACCATTGGTCAGGCGTCTAGAAATAAGAAATCCTTTCAAAAAGCTCTTAAAGAATTTATAATGGCAAATAATTTTCAGATTAAACCAATAAAAATCAGTCCTCTTCGAGTTACGGCGAGATGTGTTGAAGTAGGATGTGCTTGGCAAATACATGCATCGAAATTAGTAGGTGTAGACACATTTGCTGTGAAAACTTTCCACCCGGAACATATGTGCAGAATGCCAGCTTTCGGAAGCGGACATCGCCAATGTACGACATCGTGGATAGCTTCATTCATGAAAGATAAGCTATTAAAGGACTTTGACGAGACTCCTGCTTCAATAATTTTTTATATTGAAAAAAAAATAAGGTATAACAGTAGGTTATTGGAAAGCATGAAGAGAAAAAGAAATGGCGTTGAATGACATCCGAGATAGCTGGAAGGAGCAATTTAAGATGTTACCATCATATGTTGCCAAATTACAGCGGGTCGATCCAGACGTACAGATCGAATTATGTCTCGAGCCTGATAATGCATTTCAGAGATTCTTCGTCGCATTCGAACCTTGTATTTGAAGCTTCCGTAATACTTTACGAAGAATAATATCAGTAGATGGAACGTATTTGCGTGGACGATACAATGGAGTGTTGTTAATAGCTACGGGGATAGATGGGAATAGATATTTATTTCCTATAGCGTTCGGCGTTGTACCGAAAGAAAATGACGATCATTGGACATGGTTCCTTGATCTATTAGGGAGACGTGTAATCGGTGACTTTGAAGAGCAGCTTGTATTGATATCAGACAGACAGAAAAGTTTGATGGAAGCTGTGGAAAAAGTTTTTTCTAACGCCTTTCACAACTACTGTATGCGACATCTAGCTCTAAATCTGTTTGATACATATAAGGATACAATCTCTAGACCGCTTTTCTGGGTTGCTGCTCGTGCATTTTCGGAAGCAAAATTTAAAAGAATTATGCGAAAAATTGAAGACGACTCTCTCCCGGAATATACAAAATGAATTAAAGAAATTGGTGATCATTTCTGGGCGCGTGCTTATTTTCAAGGGAGGCGTTATGATATGTTAACAACTAATATAGCTGAAAGCATAAATAGTGTGTTGAAAATAACAAGGGAAGAACAGATCGTGAGTATGTTAGAAACTATTCGCACAAAGGTAGCCGAATTTTATCTTCGCCGTCAGGAGGAAGGAAATAAAATGATACACGTGTTAACACTGATGGCCGAAAAATACATAACATGAAATTCAGGATAGGCCCATCGAAAAATGTTATACCATATGGTCGCGATATATTTCAAGTTAAACATGGTGATTACACTCACAGTGTCGATCTAGATAAGCGTACATGCACATATAGACGTTGGGCTATTATTGGATTACCATGTTCACATGCGATCGCCGCATTATCGCGCCGAAACAGAGACAGAGAGATCCCCTAATTTTGTGAACACTGGTTTACCAGTAACTTATTTAAGGAAACTTACAAAGAACACTTTGTCCCAACCGTTGACAAGCGCTAATGGACTTCGCAAAGAGACGACATTCAAGTTTTGCCTTCGCACAAAATACGTCAAGCCAGCCGTCCAAAGAAACGTAGAATAAGATCTAAAGGCGAAGTTCGACCACTGCGATGTAAAAATTGTAACAAATACGGTCATAACCATCGCTCATGTAAATTTGTTAGAATTTGAGTGCCACATGGAGCACAAGTGGACTGTATAGTTAATAAACCCACGTGAAATTAACTTATATTACTTGACAGATTTCTTTGGGCCACATTTCAATATTCAAAATAAACTGCTTTGGATCAGATGAAGGAGATCATTAATCATCATTCATCATCCAAATAGACTTTTGAGAACATGGCCTTAGTTTCATAAGCTAATTTTTAGCGAACGATCAGCTGCCGATGACTTACTGGCGGCCAGTCACAAAGTGACCATTAATCATCTATCGGCCGATTACATAAGTCATCGGCCGATGACTTAAGTCATTAGCCGCTAAAATAAATCATCGGCCGCTAACATAAGTCATCGACCGATGACTTAATTTATCGGCTGATGATTTAAGTTATCGACCGATGACTTAAGTCATCGGACGATAACTTAAGTCAGCGGACATTGTGAAATCGACACAACTTGTGAAATCTGAAGATTAAATAAAAGTCTTTTTATGATGTTTATAAAGAATTGTTAGACAATTTGGATAACTTGATACGACGATAATTACACAAGTTGTTATTGTTACAAAAATCTATATACAAAAATAATCTATAAAATTTTATAAAGATATAAAATAAAGTAGTTTAACTCTTCTTCCCAAACGTGCACATTAAATGCCCAATTTCCGCTCTAAATTGTTGCATTTATTTTTCTTTGAAATCAATATTCCGTCGTTGGGAGAAGTATCCCATATATTTCAAAACATATACACCGCAGTCCCAATCATTGGTTTAGATCGGTAGAATGACACTGTTGAACGCCGATACCTTCCACTGTTGATCAAAAGCTGACTTTAAACCGACAACATAAAGAAGACGCGGAAGGTGATGCAATAGACACTCTTTATGCTCTTCGAACCTCTTTGAGCACTCTCGGTCTGCTGGATCTATTAATTTAATTTCATGATCAACTAATGAAATTATAGCCAACGCCCAGTGGCTATATTTTTGACTATGCATCGGAAGATAAATCTGCATAAAAACGGAAACGAAATTTTAAATAATTAATTTTATTTTATTTAAAAGCCGTTAACGTTAAATAAAACAAAGTGTAGTATTTATTAAAAAACGTACCGTTCTACAGTCTATCGCGTGAATTCTGCGTGTATCATTTGTGAGTAGTGGTTCAAGCGGTTTTATATTATTACGAACCTTCCACTCATTACAGTAGGCCTATCGTTTATCGAAGTCGCTAAGTGCGGCTAGACCTTCATTATCGATAAATTTTTCATATTTTCTCGTACGCTATAAACATGGTATGAAACAGAATTATGTTGTAAGTAAATAAATTAAAAGAAGTGTGAATGAAAAAATGAAACAAACGAACAATAAATAGTTAAAACCTTACCAGGGCGGACGTAGAAGCGAACAAACTTTTTTCGGCATTTTCCGTGAACATTTGATCGTTGATAACTTCAAGGACTCTCGAGTATGCGTCGATGACTTCATTGTCAAGCCACAAGCATCCTTTGACAACCTTTAAAAGATCAACTGTGATGTCAACGCCCATGACAGTATTGACGATCACATTGTCCTCTCCCTCCGGCCGGTTCCAAAAACTGAGCATATATTTGTGCTCCATCGATTTTGGCTCATCATCCTCCTCCTCCAGAACCAATCTTGGTTTTTTTATAACAGCTTTACTTGTCGGAGTCTTTCTCTTCCTCCGAGCACGCAAGTCATATCCCTCGGCTTTACTCTTTTCCAGTTGATAGTTTAACAAAAATTGATTTGAGGGATACCGACTGTGACTCGCAAGAAGGCTGGGTAAGAGGAGCACCCTCATCACCGACTTCCACCAAGGGTTGTTTAGTAGGAGGTGGAGGAGCTGCAGAAGTTTTGGGGGCCGTGATTTGATGGGTAGGTCGAAGAGCTGTGGGTTTAGGGTCAGAGGGTTTAGGGGAAGAAGTTTTGGGGGCAGTTGACTGATGGGTAAGTTGGAGAGCAATGGGTTTTGGGCCAAAGGGTTTAGGAGAAGAAGTTTTGAGGGCAGTGGATTGATGGATAGGTTGGGGAGCAGTGAGTTTTTGGCCAGAGGGTTTAGGGAAAGAAGTTTTGGGGGCAGTGGATTGATGGGTAGGTTGGGGAGCAGTGGGTTTTGGGCTAGAGAGTTTAGGGGCAGTAGCTTGACGGCTTGGTGGAGCAATGGGTTTAGAAGTTGTAGGCTGAGCAGGGGGGAACGAAGGTCTCAAATAAAATAGACGAAAGAATATTATCCTGCATAATTATAAAACACATAAAAAACTGTCATTATTTACAAAAAAAAATTTATATTTTGGATCAAATTATCGACCGATAATATAAGTTATAGCCATATTAAAGCCTAAAATGAATGCTATATCGGCTTCTTGCAGCAACACAGTGGTATTTCTAACCTTGAAAATATTATCCTTAACCCAAAAGCTTAAAATAGCATCAACCAAATCACCAATGAATCCTAATTTCTCATTTATCTTAAACAGATGACCGAAAATTGAACCATCTAAAATCTTCTTCCTCTCTTCGTTACAGTGCAAGTAAAATTTCTTGACACCAACACCTGAATATTTTCCGAAAGGCTTTAGAGTTATAGTAATTTTAGAATCACTTAGTGGGAACTGCAATATACATAAAAATAATTAATTAGCAAAATAAGGGAGGTTCAGACAATTCCGACAACTTACATTATCGACCGATAACTTACATTAACGGCAGCTAACTTAAGTTATCAGTCGCTAATGTAAGTTAGCGGCCGCTAATTTGTATTATCGGTCGCTAATTTACATTATCGGCCAATAATGTAAGTTATCGGTCGATAATGTAAATTAGCGGCCGATAATGTAAATTAGCGGTAAGTTATCAGTAAGTTAGCAGATTGTTAAGAAACATAACTGATGATTGAATGTGTTTAAATGTTAAAAAAAAAGTTATCTGAAAATTTTCTGTGCGCTTTTTTTCGCTTTGTAGCCGATAACGCGCCGCTCTCGTTTTTACAGTAAAGCAAAAAGTTAAAAAAGCTAAAAGTAGAATGAATAACTAAAAAGTAAACTCTTCTTTCATACTTGAAAAGTTAAAATAATATATTAATTAATAAGGTGGTTGATTGCTGACGTGGAAGCGGCTAGGCTTGGAGCTGGCCTGTTATGCAAGTGATGAAACTATAGGGCCGTTTCTGTAAATACGCAAACTTATAAGGCTGAAAGTGCAAATTTATCTTATTTTAAAAATATATTTAAAATAATATATATATATATATATATATATATATATATTAAAATTTCAAATATTTAATAGATGAAAATTCATTACTGTCTATATCTCATCCATTTAATAATTAGAAATTCATAAAACACCATCTATCGAATTTCTAAATATTCATTACATTTAAAGTAAAAAAAAAAAATCATTAAGTGACACTGAACAAAAATTGTGTACCAATATCTACTTATCTAACATTAAGTGACAATGATAGTAATAATTTGATATATATATATATATATATATATATATATATATATATATATATATATATATATATATATATATATATATATAATAGTGACAAATTTCGTTTTCGAGAATTTTTCGGTGGGGGTCCTTTCGGTATATTTCGGATTAATTTTTATACCTCTCGAAAAAAATTTGGAAAAGTTTCGGGGATTGAAAATATACAAAAATATATATTTAATAAAAATTTTAAATATATAAAAAATTTACCAAAAACTACCAAAATTTATCGAAAATTATTGAAAAGTACCAAAATTTTTCTAAAAATTTCATTTGATCCTCATTTCGTGAAATTTTGCCGAATTTCAGAGAAATTTGTCACTAAGGCACATGTGGCTTATAAATACAATGAAAAATAAATAAAAAGAAGACCGAGTACTGAGAGCTTAGTCTTGTCAGAGAGTCCAAATGAATGTACTTATGAGAAAAATGAGCTCATGAATTGATTGCAAAAACAAATCGATTAATAAAAAATAAAAAAAAGAGAGCAAAAGAGGAAGAAGAAAAAGAAGACTAAGCTTAATCTTCTCAACTAATTGCCTCGACACTTCCCACAGTTACGTTACGATTTGGTAGGGGTGCGCATATTAAACTGATAAGAACAGATACTACACTTGATTTTAGCCAAAAGGCCTGAGCCTCTTTTATACAACACCAAAGCCTTACTTCTCAATTTTATTCGATGTGGGACTAAAATGAATGGGGTTTGGCTGACAACATGAAAATTGAAAAACGAGGGCCCTCTCCTCTCAACCATCTGATAGCAATCAAACAGCTATTCTCCTATTAGATCACATTATCAAATTTTCGTCAATTCACGAGTTCCAACCATTCGAGCAGTTGCTAACATTTGGACATTCTTTTATAAGTAATCTTTTATGCAAATTTTGTTGTGTTCTTCAAACTTGTAGGTGTACTCAAGGAATCAAATATATCGATACGTATCATGTATCCGCCGCCCACTTTTGCACCAATTTCTTCGTTTTCTTCAGAGAATTCAGAGCTTCTTCATTGTATCCGAGGGTGATTGGATGAGCCGGTGGCATATAGCTGGCATGAATAGCCCTTTGAGTTGTGCCAGGATATTGACTGAGCGAGGCTAGAGAGCATCAGGGGATGGCAGGTTTTATTTTTCACTTTGTGGCCACCTGTTTACAATAAACGCTCACATCTCAAACCCTTCGAAAACCATTGATTGAGTTGAATCGTATGATGGAAGTCGTATTTCGCACCTATATTACAAAAAATAGAACTTAAGATCATGGCTCACCCATCCAACGGTCACTTTTTTATTTCATGTGTCACAGATCCCAAATATGACATGTGAATCATACGACAAACATTATGCTCAAACGTGATTTTAAGGCCGTTTTTCGGGAATATGTTTTTCACTTGTGCTTAGAGTCCAAGTGAGTGAGGAAACTATTAACCTTAAGAGATTAGGTGAGCTGGCCAGGTACCCTTCTCAAAAAGCCGGAGACCTGAGTTCGAACCCCCCCCCCCCCCCATGAGGCCACCTTAGGGATTTATAACATGTGCTTACCCCGGTATATGCTAACTTGGAGTACACGTGCCCCTCGGATTAGGCAGGTGCTCTAAGAGGCCCGGACATCTAGGTTATCAAAAAATTTTAGGTAACTATTGTTTAGAGTCCAAGTAAGTTAGGAAACTATGTTAGAAGTTTCTTGTATATCTAATTAGGATTAGAAGTAGGCTTGAGAAAGAGCCTTTTTGCTTCTTTTATTTTTAATTTGGCCATAAGTAGAGACTACATTAAGCGGGTTGATTGGGTGCCTAATACCTTCCCAATCGATAACCGAAGCCCCTACCCAAAAGCCTTTGGAAGTCCGGATTCAGAGTCATTTTTAGCACTTCGGTGCTTTTAAATTTGATTTTAGGTTTTCCGAGACATCAAAAGCTCCGGGTGGCGACTCTAACGTTTTTACAAGAGTGTTCATCATCGCGACGGGATCGTCTCTATTCCTACGGTTGTACAGCCCTGGATCTCAAGATATATTGTGTGGAAGATTGGGACAATCTCGATAGTCAAACCTTGTTCATGATTGACTTAGGGTATGAAAAAGTAATTTTGACTAGGGCTGTGTAGAAAATTGATCTGACCCAACTGAAATCGATCAAAATTTTGGTTTGGTTTTGGTTTAATTTTGGAAAAGTGGCTTATCGGGTTATCGGTTTGGTTTCGGTTTAAGATAAAAAACCTGAAACCGAACCGATAAGAAACTGATAATAGGATATAACTTAGGTGCATACAAAAGTAGGTTGCAATTAAAATTTTCTCTTTTAAAATTTAAACTTAAAAGTTAAAATGTAGAAACTAAAAAATAACGAGCAAACCTTAAAACTTAAAACAAGCAAAAAGTCAAAAACCCTTGCCATCCCATATCTCATTCGTTACCACTTCCCACTTCTCACTGGCCACCATCGCCCGTTCGCCATCTGCCACCCTTTCGCTTGCTGGTGCCGTCCATCACAAAACCCACATGGCCACACTCCACAACAGACATCAGATTTCTCTCTCTCTCTCTCTCTCTCTTCCTATCGCTTGTTCCTCTCTCTTCCAAACCGAAAAGTGACCAAACCGATTACTATTGGTTTGGTTTCACTTTGAAGTCTTGTCGGTTCGATTTTGATTTGAGAAACTAGAAAGAAAAAAAATAAAAAAAAAAGTTTCGGATTAACATGAAAACCGACCCAATAACACCCCTAATTTTGACGGCTGCTTTTTTTGTCTTTCTACTTGAGAAGTTGTGTTAATTCTTTAAGTATTCCTACTTCTTGAATGCCAGACTGGATGAGTTTTGATTTGAGGGTATATTTTCATCTGACGCCAAATTGGGTGAATTTCGATAAAAAATTAGAAAATTTGTCATTATGTTGGCAATAGGCAAAAGTCTCCCCTATTGTAGCTTCTCGTTGAATCATTTCCCAAACACACATTTGTCATTAAACCAGCCTAGGGCCTCAAAAGTAAATCCCAGAAATAGCCCATCATGAACATGTGCCCCTCGCTGTAACCCATGGGTTACTGGAATCACAGTAGGCTTTCAACTAGGGTTGTCAACGAGTTGAGCTTCAACCCAAACCCAGCCCACCTTGGTTTAGGTCGGGTTTTGTAACGACCCTAAAATTCTGAACAAGAACCTGACTGTTTCAATCTACGTGCCTGACACGGAAATCGAGACAAAATTTAAAATTAGTAATTACTATTAATTGAAATAATATTAACCTATAGTCTGATGAAGTCACATGTAAATTTTCGCGTGAATCCGAGACTGGTAGAACCTTGTCGGATAGTGTTACGCCGTAGAGGTTATGTAGGCGCTTCACACCGGAGTCTAGCTTAAGGTTTGAAGTGAAATATCAGGGATATTTCATTTTGGGTAGCTTATAAGGGAAGGGAGAGACTTGGGAGAGAGTTCTTCTTCTTCTTCTTCCCCTTGCTCTAGAAGCCAAGAGATTTGGAGCTAGGTTTGGTTTGGGCGAGTCCATCGTAAAAAAAAACAGGGTTAGCGATACCGGAATGGTGAGTTGTCTAAGTTAGGATATGTAGAGTTCAATGAGACGAGCTTAAGTATGGTCTAAGTATGCGAGAGGTCTCTTCGTACTGAACCAGAGCTAATCGTGTGCTCATAAGAGTCGGATCGGTGATAAACTACGAGAGCCGGATCCGAAACCCTCGTTCGGATCGATTTGCCGAAACCCCGAAAGGGCCCAACTAAAGGTGAGTCCGTGTGTTTAAGAATGGACAGTTGGATGTCCTTATATGTGCAAGTGAGGGTGTATTAATGGTGGTAAGAAACCATTAATGAAAATAGGTTTTAAATAGGGTTGTAGATGACCTCCATTAATGACAGGAGTTCTGTCATTATTGATCGATCAATGAAGGTATTGATCGATCAATGACTGGTAGTGATCGATCAATGAAGACATTGATCGATCAATCTGTATAAGAATTTAATGTGAACAGAATGTGAGAAATTTGAAATTTAAGCTATTGATCGATCAATGAGGGCACTGATCGATCAACCAAGTTGGTGATCGATCAATTTAGGCTATGTTAAAGTGAGGAGAGAAGAGGTTATTGATCGATCAACAAGGGTATTGATCGATCAATAGTGAGTAGTGATCGATCAATAGAGGCTATTGATCGATCAATTGACTCTGTTACTGGTTGAGAGCTAAGAGGGTATTGATCGATCAATGGGATCATTGATCGATCAACAAGAGGGATTGATCGATCAATAAGAGTGGTGATCGATCAATCACCCCTGTTTTCTACATGTATTAGTTTTGTAAGTAAAACCTCACGGAACATTATGCCAGCTGATATTCTAACATTCCTGACACTTAAAATACTGTGTTTAGGACCTTGGATCAGACTATGACTTTCTGAAAGGCTTTGGATTTGCTTAGAAAGAAGTGTGACCTGAGGTAGGGAAAAACCAACCTAAACTGTTTTTTAGTATGATTTCATGTTTATTTCATTTCTGCACCTTGATTTCTGTTTTAACAAGCATGTAAGCATATCATAAATTACTGTTATCTCTGATTTTTGTTTCCTGATTTGCATCCTGAAACCTGCTTCTGATTTCTGCTATCGGATCTGTGAGGTCTATATGTATGTGATTTGATGATTTAACCAGATGATTCCCACCGACCCAGCGGTATATCAGATGCCTGGCACACTTGTGCATCTGCTTGTAATCCCTCGGCACAATTGCACTCCATAGATGAGGCATTGTTGCAATCTAAAATTGTTCATGTGAACGACGATTGGTTGGGATTTCCTATCGGAATATTTCTGTTTACTCCGTGCTATATAGTCACGAGAGTTTCTTAAGTTAAACATACACAATTTAAGTTCTCTGATCATATACTTACATAACATCTGATTTCTTGTTCTAAAAGCTCAGTATTTGATTTGATTTGTCATGATTGTAATGCTCTCGATTTGATTGCTTTTGAGATTGCATGATCTGCATATTCAATTCATCTTAGTTGGACTTCTTCTATTGGGCTATGATCTAGCTCGCCCTGTTTTAAACCAATTATAGGTTCTCGAGGTCAGAGCTCCAGCGAGAGCGACCTTAGACACCAGGCTGAAGCCGAGGACGAGAAGACAGACATCCAGGCGGACGAGTTCTATCCGTAACCTGGGTACTGAGTCTCATATTTACATTTTGGATATTCCGGATTATTTTGTGTGCCTGGTGGCCACTGTCTACATGTATATATATATATATATATATATATATATATATATATATATATATATATATATATATATCTATATTGTATTGTAGTGATTTTATACATTCTATTTGAACCACTATCGGGAATCATTGTTTGGGTGATGGATGTCCATCACCAATGGTTCTTCTTAGTTCCCTTTTGTAGATGTATATTCTTTTTGTTATATATAGATGCATGATTTGTTATTGTTCTTTTATATTAAATGTATTATGTGACGACTCGACCTACCACTGCTGGATAGTGCCTGCTTGGTTTCCGCTATACGAGCATACACTTTATGATTTGTCCCGGGGATCATCCAGAGTATGATCCTGATGGCACGGATTTCCGGGTGTGAAAATCCGAGCTGTCACAGGTTTGGGCTTGAAAGCACTCCGGCTGAACTTGGCCTATTTTTTCAGTCAGGCCATGTTATGACATATTATTAAGGTAATCACAATTAGGCCGACTCAAGTCAAAATCCCCTATTTTTCAAGCAAAACTTTCCTAGCTTTATCAAAAAAACAAAAAACACTTTCCTAGTTGAAAATGATGTATTGAGAAGTTGTTGAAATCATGGTTTTAAAGTACAAAAATTTGATTCGACTCGGAAATCATCTGAGAAGAGTCAATGTAGAAAATCGGTCTGACTCGACTCGCTCCGACTCGCATTATTTAAAATATATTTAAAATTTTAAATATATATATTAAAATTTTAAATATTTAATAGATGAAAATTCATTACTGTCAATATCTCATCCATTTAATAATTAAAAATTCATAAAACACCATGTACCTAAATTTTAAATATTCATTACATTTAAAATTTAAAAAAAATAAAAAATCATTAAGTGACAATGAACAAAAATTGTGCACCAATATCTACTTATCTAGCATTAACTGACAATGATATGAATATATATATATATATATATATATATATATATATATATATATATATATATATATATATATATTAGTGACAAATTTCGTTTTCAAGAATTTTTCGGTGGGGGGTCCTTTCGATACATTTCGAAAAAATTTTGGGGATTAAAAAATATACAAAAAATATGTTTAATAAAAATTTTAAATATATAAAAAAAATTTACTGAAAAGTACCGAAATTTACCGAAAAGTACCAAAAAATTTTCAAAATTTTCGTTTGAACCCCATTTCGCGAAATTTTGCCGAATTTCGACGAAATTTGTCACTGATATATATATATATATATATATATATATATATATATATATATATATATATATATATACACACCTGTGACTTATAAATGTATTAAAAAATAAATAGAAAGAAGAAAATTGAGTCATTGAGCTCAATCTTCTCAGCCAAGAGCCCAAATGAATGCATTTTTGAGAAGAACAAGCTCGTGGGTTGATTGCAAAAAAAATTAATTAATAAAAAATAGAAAAATGAAGGAGTCACTGAGCTCAATCTTCTCAGCTGAATGTTCAAATAAATGCACAATTAAGAAGACGAAACTCATTGGCTCATTGCATAATAAATTCAATACAAAAATAAATAAATAAGCAAAAGAAGAAGAGAAAAAAAAGAACAGAAGCAGCAGTAGCAGCTGAAGAGGAAGAGGAAGAAGCAAAAGAAGATTGAGCTTAGTCTTCTCAGCTAATTGCCGAAATAGATGCATGGCTAAGAAGACTGTGCTTAGCAGCCCATTTTAGATGCCCTAAAATGGGAAAAAAAAAAAAAAAACAGATTTTATGGCATGTTTCAAATCTGTGGCAAAATTGTGAAAAAAAAAAAAAAATTTAATAAATTTTAGGGCTTAAAAAAAAACTCACTTTTAGGACACGAGAGGGATGGCTGAGGGCTGCGATGGATGGCTGAGGGCTTCTTCTTTCTTCTCTCTTCTTTCTTTCTTCTTCCTGCGTCTCGGTCTTCCTCGTTTGTTATGTCGAGGGCCCAAGAGCTTTAACATATAAAGGGCTAAAAGAGAGGCAAATTACAAGTAAGCCCCTTAAAACTTTTTAAAACTCCCGCTAGCCACTCGCCGAGTTGGCAAACTCGCCCAAATTTTCGATTTGACTCGAAAGAGTCGACCGAGCCGAAGCCCAGATCGACTGTGTATATGAGTCGACCTGAAACTAGGTCAACTCGACTCGTCGAGAAGCTGCCTAATGCCTACTTCTCCCACAACCCCATTAGTATTTCAACTATTCTTTTACACAATTTCTTTTTTGTTTCCGATCTCCTAAATTTATTGTCAAACCGAATATTTGATACAAGCCCCCACAACCTCATTACCAATACCGAGTTGATATGTAATAACGGTTGGCAAATAGATTACCAAATATTTGATACAGGCATGTGTCAGCCAACACCAATATTTGATACAGTTAGCAAATAACTTACCAAATATTTGATACAGCTACCAAATATTTGATACATCCTTTCAGCCCAAACCAACTTCTTATACCATGATCTGGACAATAACTTACAATTTTAAAAATAAGAACTAGCCATACAAGCAGCCACACAGTTATTTTACATAATTTGAGTTAAGATTTGGTAGGGGTGCGCCATGCCCATGTGGTAGTGCAAAGCAAGGGCGACGCTCGAGGACCCCAATAGCAAGCTATTGTGGTGGGCCCTCCCCCAAAAGAAATTAATTTAATATCATGTGACCCGATGGGCCACGTATCAGATATTAAACTGATAAGAACAGATACTACACTTGATCTTAGCCAAAAGGCCGAGAAAGGTATGCTTTCTAGGATCGGGATGAGCCTCTTTTATACAACACCGAAGCCTTTACACCTCTATTTTATTCGATGTGGGACTAAAATGAATGGGGTTTGGCTGACAACATGAAAATTGAAAAACGAGGGCCCTCTCCTATCAACCATCTAATAGCAATCAAACAGCTATTCTCCTATTAGATCATATTATCAAAGTTTCGACAATTCACGAGTTCCAACCATTCGATCAGTTGCTAACATTTGGACATTCTTTTATAAGTAATCTTTTGTGCAAATTTTGTTGTGTTCTTCAAACTTGTAGGTGTACTCAAGGAATCAATATATCAATACGTATCATGTATCTGCCACCCACTTCTGCACCAATTTCTTCGTCTTCTTCAGAGAGTTCAGAACTTCTTCATTGTATCCGAGGGTGACCGGATTAGTCGGTGGCATATAGCTGGTATGAATAGCCCTTTGAGTTGTGCCTGGATATTGACTGAGCGAGGCTAGAGAGCATTAGGGGATGGCAGGTTTTATTTTTCACTTTGTGCCCACCTGTTTACAGTAAACGCTCACATCTCAGACCCTTTGAAAACCATTGATCGAGTCGAATCGTATGATGGAAGTCGTATTTCGCACCTATATTACCAAAAATAGATCTTAAGATCATGGCTCACCCATCCGATGATCACTTTTTTATTTCATGAGTCACAGATCCCAAATATGACATGTGAATCATACGACACACATTACGCTCAAACGTGATTTTAAGGCTGTTTTTCAGGAATCTGCTTTTTACTTGTGCTTAGAGTCCAAATGAGTGAGGAAACTATTAACCTTAAGGGGTTAGGTGAGCTGGCCAGATACCCTCCTCAAAAACTGGAGACCTGAGTTTGAATCCCCCCCATGAGGCCACCCTAGGGATTTATAACATATGCTTATCCGGCATGTACTAATTTGGTGTACACATGTGCCCCTAGGATTAGGCAGGTGCTCTAAGAGGCCCAGACACCTAGGTTATCAAACAAATTTAGAGTCCAAGTAAGTTAGGAAACTACGTTAGAAGTTTATTGTGTATCTAATTAGGATTAGAAGTAGGCAAACCTTCATATTTTGTGTAATTTTTTCTAGAAGTCTGATTGAAATATAGAAGAATACACTTTTATTCTCCTTTGCATTTCAGCATCTCGAAATTTTAATTTTAGGCCATTGAAACTTTGTGTTTCTGCAGAAAAAATCTAAGCACTAAACTTGTAGTGACTCAAGACTACTGCTTGTTTCTCTTTCAAATTTCTAGTGTCCATAATTCGTATAACCTGCATTTTTTACTCTTCACTTAAAACATTCTTGTTTTGTTCATTGACACACTACAAAAATAAGGTGTTTCAACGGCACTTGCTGTTAAAGCATTTTTTGGTAGCAAAGGACTTGCGGTTAAGGCATTTTTTGGTCGCAAAGGACTAACAACGATAATTTTTGGTAGTGACAGGACTAATAGCAGCAATTTTTGTTAATAGAGGCAGTTTTTGCTGCCGCTAATAGTCTTATTTTTTGTAGTGGCATAAAGGCAGCCTGCCCTCTTTAAGACTGTTTCCATGATCTTATACTGAGGTATTTGAAGAAACGAAACCAAGAACAAACAGACTTGATTATAAGCTCGATAATCTCCTGAAATGAAGTTTGAGGCCCCTCGAATGCTATGATTTCTTTCACACCAAATTCTCGTAAGAAATAAAACACCACAGGTCCGATATTCAGTAGAAAGGAATCATCTAGGATATTTATGCAGGATGGCAACATGCACCAACCCCAGAAGATTGCCTGAGAACACTACGAAAAGATTTTCCCCATATGGATTGGGTAGCTAGGCAATGGATTAGAAAATGCTCCACTAGCTCCTGATTAAGGTAGCACAAGCACCTATTTGTGTAGGGATTTCCGTCATGTTTAGGTCACATGGCACATGATCCCAAAACGAGTATTGATTTGGAATGGCGTACCACGTGGCATGTGATTTGAGATTCTAGCCCACCGCTCTCAATATGGATTCAAACCCATTGTCCCATTTGCCTATATAAATATATATACGTGGGTGTGTGGGGCAGATTCCATCCTCTAATGCAGGAGGTGACCATCCTCCAAGGTCCACATGGAATAAGGATGTGTTGTTTAAATCAATTTCAACAAAAAAATTCCCAGTATTTTTTGAAGTACAAATTAAACCTTTGACTAGGTTTCAATGCTCCAAAGTTCATTGCTCAATTAAAACAGGGTGGAGATGAGTGTTCAAAAAAATAAATTCAAAGATGATCTAAGCAATGCACTCATGCTTCACGTGGGACCTTGGAGGACGGTCACCATCCCCCAGTGGAGGACAGACGATTTTCCTAGATAATGTGTTTGATGAGGTTAGGTTTACTGTTTGAGGGAGAAGAAGGTAGATGAGAAAGAAGAAAGCGGGAGGAAGGCGCTTCTCTTTGAAGAAAATTTATAAAGAAGATCATGAGATGGCTAAGTGCCATGCAAAAGTGCAATAGCACTATAAATGTGGTAGATTCATATATGTGCAAGGTACAAGTTTTTAATGCTCTAGAAAATGTAAAAAGAAGTAATATACATAGATCAGTATTTTCTACAACTCATTATGCCTTACCAACTAAGTACCATGAACTTGATGCAAGAATTTTCATAAAAAATCATGACATTTCCATATAAAGTGTGCGGCAGACTAAGCAATGCACACCTCACTGCCAACTCCCCACTAGCAAGATCAATATACCATATACAATCATATACCATATAATTGTTAGTGTTGGAGATGATATAGCCTCACTAAAATTGAAATATGTTGGATGCTACTTCTATTTGGTTCAATAGTCTCGACATTGGCAAATCTGCGATTAATATCTGCAGCCTCATACTGTAACTATGGATGTTATTTTTGTGGTGGAAGAGGAGGAGAACCCCATTTTCAAACGGAAGGCAGACGCTCTGTATGTAGAGTACAAAGTTGAATTAGCAGAGGCTCATTGCGGTTTTCGATGTCTCTTAACCCACTTGGATGGACAACAGATATTGATCAAGTTGGATCTAAGCGAAATCATCAAGAATGGTATGAGGTTCTATCTATTAAGAGAAGCTATGACATTGTGTTTATAACACCTATACAATGGAATTGATACCATTAAAATGAAAAATAAAAAACTAATACCATGCCCACTATTAGACATGGGGCTGGTCTCACGTGGTGATGCAATAGATAACATCTTCGAAGCAATGATACATTGTTTTTCATTCAAATCAGTACATGCGTATATTGAATCATGCTATTATTTCTCATCCATTGGGTGCTCGTATCTTCATGTCATTGATAGGTTTATTAAATCTTTGAAAATAATTCATCCCCCCTCCCCCCCACCCCTGTTTTCTTTAAATTAGGTCACGACAAAATAATCTACAATGAGAGTATGTCAGTCGTCCGCTTCAATGTGGAACTGCCAAATTCATGGGTTCTTTCCCATGATTAGTACCCAATTATGGAGAAGCATCTTCAACCTCAATCTTTGTAGACCTCAACTGCATCCCTTTGATGGAATGAGAAAACTACCAAGGAGAATCCCATGAAAGGATAGATGGCGTTGGAATGCTAAGGTAAGTTTGGTTTTAATACATTGAGAAAAAATGTTTTCTATGTTTAGTAGAAAGTGCCTATTGGGCACGTTTGATTGTTGGTAATGGCCAAAAGCGTTTTGGGCGCGAAAACACATTTGGCCTTGTACTCAAGTGCATACGAATTACTCGTATAAGCTATATGTTCTGGATCACACCAACTCTTACATATTTTAGCCTGAAAGAAGTGAAATGTGTAGCTTTTATTAAATACGAGGGGTTAGCCTTGGTATCACATTCTGGTTATGCCTAAGCAAATTATCGAAAAATACTGAAATTTTTCCAAAAATTTTGTTTGACTCCCATTTCGTGAAATTTTACCGAATTTTGGCAAAATTTGTCACTATGATATATATATATATATATATATATATATATATATATATATATAGTGAAAAAAAAAAAAAAATCCGGCACCTGTGGCTTATAAATGCAATAAAATATAAATAAAAATAAGAAGACTGAGTCACTGAGCTCAGTCTTCTCAACCGAGAGCCCAAATGAATGCACTTCTGAGAAGAATGAGCTCATGAGTTGATTGCAGAAAAAATCGATTAATAAAAAATAGAAAAAGGAAGGAGTCACTGAGCTCAGTCTTTTCAGCTGAAAATTCAAGTAAAGAATACGTAGCTCATTAGCTCATTGCACAATAAATTCAATACAAAAATAAATAAATAAAAGAAGAATAGGAAAAAAAAGAACAGAAGCAGCAGTAGCAGCTGAAGAAGAAAAAGAAGACTGAGCTTAGTCTTCTCAACTAATTGCCGAAATAGATGCATAGCTGAGAAGACTATGCTTTCGGGCTTAAAAAAAAAAGTCACCTTTAGGGCATGAGAGGGACGGCCGAGGGCTGGGACGGATGGGCAGCTGAGGGCTTCTTCTTCTTTCTTATTTCTTCTTCTTTCTTTCATCTTCTTTCTGCGTCTCAATATTTCTCGTTGATTCTGCCGAGGGCCCAAGGGCTTTAACATATAAAGGGCTAAAAAGGGGGCAAATTACAAGTAAGCCCCTTAAAACTTTAAAAAACCCTCGATAGCCACTTAAAACTTTAACACTTAAGTGACTCGTCGAGTCGACAAACTTGCCCGAATTTTCGATTTGACTCAGCGAGTCAACCGAGCTGAAGCGCAAATCGAGTGTATATATGAGTCGACCCAAAACTGGGGCAAGTCAACTCGTCAAGAAGCTGCCAAATGCTGCTTCTCACACAACCCCATTTAGTATTTCAGCTATTTTTACACAATTTCATTTTTGTTTCGGATCTCCTAAATTTATTGCCAAACAAGCAAATAACTTATCGAATATTTCTTTTTTTTATTCAACTTCCGATACCCAATACAGGCCCGTATCAGCCAATACCAATACTGTCAATATCCTGTATCAGCCAATACCGATACCAGGGCTGTCAGCCAATACCGATACCAGGGCTGTATAAGGTATCCCATATCAGCCAGTACAGATACCGTTCTTTCATTTAAGTTTAGATTTGGTAGGGGTGCGCCATGCCCGTAGCAAGTATCAGAAGTTGAAATACTGACACATAAAGATTTGCCGAGGCCAACGTGCCAATTTTTTATGCCATGATTTGGATAAAAACTTACCGAATACAATTTAAAAAATAAGAACAAAAAGCTATAATGAGCATGCAAGAATCCACACAGTTACGTTACAAAATTTAAGTTTAGATTTGGTAGGGGTGCGCCATGCTCATGTAGTAGTGCAACACAAGAGGGACGCTCGTGAACCCCAATAGCAATCTATTGTGGTGGGCCCTCCCCCAAATCTGAGCACTAAACTTGTAGTGATTCAAGACTACTATTTATTTCTCTTTCAAATTTCTAGTGTCCATGATTCGTATAACCTGCATTTTTGACTCTTCACTCAAAACATTCTTGTTATGTTCATTGACACACTACAAAAATAAGGTGTTTCAACAGCACTTGCTGTTAAGGCATTTTTTGGTAGCGAAGGACTTGCTGTTAAAACATTTTCTGGTTACAAATGACTAACAGCAACAGTTTTTGATAGCGACAGGACTAATAGCAACAGTTTTTTGTTAATAGCAGCAATTTTTGCTGCCGCTAATAGTCTTATTTTTTGTAGTGGCATAAAGGCAGCCTGCCCTCTTTAGGATTGTTTTCATGATCTTATAATGAGGTATTAGAGGAAACGAAACCAAGAACAGACCTGATTATAAGCTCGATAATCTCCTGAAATGAAGTTTGAGGCCCCTCGAATGCTATGATTTCTTTCACACCAAATTCTCGTAAAAAATAAAACACCACATGTCCGATATTCAGTAGAAAGGAATCATCTAGGATATTTATGCAGGATGGCAACATGCACTCACCCCAGAAGACTGCTTGAGAACACTACGAAAAGATTTTTCCCATATGGATTGGGTAGCTCGGCAATGGATTAGGAAGTGCTCCACTAGCTCTTGATTAAAGGTAGCACAAAAGCACCTATTTGTGTAGGGATTTCCCTCATGTTTAGGTCACATGGCACATGATCCCAAAACAGGTATTGATTTGGAATGACGTACCACGTGGAATGTGATTTGAGATTTTAGCCCACCGCTCTCAATATGGGTTCAAACCCATTGTCCCATTTGCCTATATAAATATATATACGTGGGTATGTGGGGCAGGTTCCATCCTCCAATGCAGGAGGTGACCATCCTCCAAGGTCCACATGGAGTAAGAATGTGTGTTTAAATCAATTTTAAGAAAAAAAATTCCCATCATTTTTTAAAGTACAAATTAAACTTTTGACTGGTTTCGATGCTCTAAATTTTATTGTTCAATTAAAACAAGGTGGGGATGAGTTTTCAAAAAATAAATTCAAAGATGATCTAAGCAATGCACTCATACTTCACGTGGGACCTTGGAGGACAGTCACCATCCCCCATTGGAGGACAGACGCCTTTTCCTAGATAATGTGTTTGATGAGGTTAGGTTTACGTTTTGAGGGAGAAGAAGGAAGAGGAGAAAGAAGAAAGCGGGAGGGCGGGAGGGAGGTGCTTCTCTTTGAAGAAAATTTATAAAGAGGATCATGAGATGGCTAAGTGCCATGCAAAAGTGCAATAGCACTATAAATGTGGTAGATTCAGATATGTGCAAGGTACAAGTTTTTAATGCTCTAGAAAATGTAAAAAGAAGTAATATACATAGATCAGTATTTTCTACAACTCATTATGCATAACCAAGTACCACAAACTTGATGCAAGAATTCTAATAAAAAATCATGGCATTTCCATATAAAGTATGCGACTAATTCAACTATGCACACCTCACTGCCAACTCCCTAATAGCCATATACAATCATATACCATATGATTTTTAGTGTTGGAGATGATATAGCCTCACTAAAATTTAAACATGTTGGATGCTACTTCTATTTGGTTCAATAGTCTCGACATTGGCAAATCTGCGATTATTATCTGCAGCATCAAACTGTAACTATGGATGTTATTTTTGTTGTGGAAGAGGAGCACTCCATTTTCAAACAGAAGGCAGACGCTCTATATGTGGAGTAAAAAGTTGAATTGGCAAAGGCCCATTGTAGTTTCCAACGTCTCTTAAGCCACCTGGATGGACGACAGATATTGATCGAGTCGGATCTAAGCAAAATCATCAGGAATGGTATGGGGTTCTATCTATTAAGAGAAGCTATGATATTGTGTTTGTAACGCCTATACAATGGAATTGATACCATTAAAATGAAAAATAAAAAACTAATACTATTCCCACTATTAGACATGGGGCTGATCTCATGTGGTGGTGCAATAGATAACATCTTCGAAGCAATGAGGGCATTGTTTCTCATTCAAATAAGTGCATGTGTAGATTGAATCATGCTATTATTTCTCATTCGTTGGGTGCTCGTATCTTCATATCATTGATAGGTTTATTAAATCTTTGAAAATAATTCATCCTCACCTCCCCCACTCCTGTTTTCTTTAAATTAGGTCACGACTAAATAATCTACAATGAGGGTATGCTAGTCGTCCGCTTCAATGTGGAACTGCCAAATTCATGGGTTCTTTCCCGGCTGTGGAGAAGAATCTCCAACCTCAAACTTTGTAGAACTCAACCGTGCATCCCTTTGATGGAATGAGAAAACCACCAAGGAGAATCCCATAAAAGGAGAGATGGCATTGGAATGCCAAGGTAAGCTTGGTTTAATACATTGAGAAAAAAATCGTTTTTATGTTTAGTAGAAAGTGCCTATTGGGCGCGTTTGGGCGCGAAAACACATTTGGCCTTATACTCAAGTGCATACGAATTACTCGTATAAGCTATATGTTCCGGATCACATCAACTCTTACACATTTTAGCTTGAAAGAAGCGAAATGTGTAGCTTTTATTAGATACGAGGGGTTTGCCTTGTATCACATTCTGGTTATGCCTAAACAAATTATCGAAAAATATTATGATATATATATATATATATATAGAGAGAGAGAGAGAGAGAGAGAGAGAGAGAGAGAGAGATTTTAAGGCACTTGTGAGTTATAAATGCAATAAAAAATAAATAAAAAGAAGACTGAGCTCAGTCTCAACCGAGAGCCCAAATGAATGCACTTCTAAGAAAAATGAGCTCACGAGTTTATAGCAAAAAAAATCGATTAATAAAAAATAAAAAAAGGAAGGAGTCACTGAGGTCAGTCTTCTCAGCTGAAAGTTTAAGTAAATGCACAGCTAAGAAGACGTGGCTCATTGGCTCATTGGACAGGAAATTCAATACAAAAATAAATAAATAAAAGAAGAAAAAAAAATAGATGCAGTAGTAGCAGCGAAAGAAGAAGAAGAAAAAGAAGAATGAGCTTAGTCTTCTCAACTAATTGCCGAAATAGATGCATAGCTGAGAAGACTGTACTTAGCGGCCTATTTTAGGGCACTTAAAACGGGAAAAAAATATATATAAATTTTAGGGCATGTTACAAATCCGTCGCGAAATCGTAAAAAAATAAAAAAATAAATAAATTTTAGGACTTAAAAAAAAAACTCACTTTTAGGACATGAGAGGGACGCTGCGTCTCAATATTTCTCGTTGATTTTGTGCCCAACCAACCACTTAAAACTTTAACACTTAAGTAACTCATCTACAGAAGCTGCCCAATGGTGCTTCTCCCACAACCCTATTTAGTATTTCAGCTATTTTTTTATATAATTTTTGTTTGGTTTCCGATCTCCTAAATTTATTGCCATACAATCAAATAACTCCTAATTTTACACCAAGATCCGAATACAATTTTCAAAATAAGAACAAGAAGCTATTCCGGACATGCAAGCAGCCCCACAGTTATTTTACATAATTTGAGTTAAGATTTGGTAGGGGTGCGCCATGCCCATGCGGTAGTGCAACGCAGGGGCGACGCTCGAGGACCCCAATAGCAAGCTATTGTGGTGGGCCCTCCCCCATAAGAAATTAATTTAATATCATGTGACCCGATGGGCCACGTATCAGATATTAAACTGATAAGAACAGATACTACACTTGATCTTAGCCAAAAGGCCGAGAAAGGTATGCTTTCTAACGTTGGGATGAGCCTTTTTTATATAACACCAAAGCCTCCACTTTTCAAGTTTATTCGATGTGGGACTAAAATGAATGGGATTGGTTGACAACATGAAAATTGAAAAACGAGGGCCCTCTCCTCTCAACCATCTGATACCTATAATGATCAACAAACTATCAAATCAAACAACTATTCTCCTATTAGATCATAGTATCAAAGTTTCGACAATTCACGAGTTCCAACCATTCGATCAGTTGTTAACATTTGGACATTCTTTTTATAAGTAATCTTTTGTGCAAATTTTGTTTTGTTCTTCAAACTTGTAGGTGTACTCAAGGAATCAAATATATCGATACGTATCATGTATCCGCCTCCAATGGCGGACGCATGTATGCACAAGTGAGGGCGTGTGCCCTCCTTATCTTAAAAAAAATAAAATATTTACTACTTGTTTCCGTAAGAAGAGGCGTCTGCCCATCTGACTTATATATATATATATATATATATATATATATATATATATATATATATATATATATATATATATATATATATATATATATATATATTTAATACTTGTTTCCGTGAGAAGAGGAGTCGGTCAAAAAGTCTCTTGAATTTTGCCTTGGGTACCTCTATTTGCAGCCATCTCTGAAAGTGCTCACGTCCTACACCCCTTGAATACCATTGATTGCTTCAGATCAATGATGGAGATAGTGTTTCAGGCCAACATTCCACAAAATAGATCTTGCGATCATGGCGCACCTATCAGACGGTAAATTTTTTATTCCATGTATCACTGATCTCCAAAAAATGGCCCTAGATTGACATTTGGGTGTGATGTCTGACATATGATTCAAAGACCATTTTTGGGGGGATTTGTGACACCTGGAATAAAAAATGATCGTCTGATAGGTACACCATGATCTCAAGATCTCTTGTATGGAGCATCGGGATGAAACATAACCTCCATCATCTGATCCGACTTAATCAATGGTTATCAAGGGGTCTAAGATGTGGGTGCAAACAATGGTACCCCTTTTGCTTTTGTTATAGAATAAAAGATTTTTGTTTTGCAATAATGTGGGGTCCACTTTTTTTATCTTTTCTTAAGATAAAATTGAATAAAATATTCTGCTAAAATTTAGCTGATTTCGCCCACCATTGGAGCTAAAATCTGAAGGGACTAATTTATTTGCAATCCTTAAAATTCGAAATTCTTTTTTTCAACTCAAGTTTTGCATGCCACAATCATTTGACTGTTTTGAATTTGACGATGAAGATAAGTTTTAAGCCTAATTTTTTACACAATAGATCTTGAGACCATAGACTTGCCATCAAATGCTAGTTTTCTCTACGTGGCACACATCCCAAAGCATAGCCCTAATTTAGTGTGATGTGTGCCTCATTGTTTTTTAATTACTTTATTGGGATTTGTGTCACTTAAAATAAATAAAAAATTGACTGTCGGATGGTACGGATGGTACGCTCATAGTCTCAAGATCCTTTGTGTGGAAGATTGAAGTGAAAAATGAACTCCATCGTCTAAGTCAAATCAATCAATTGTTGATGATTAAAAGATTATACGAAAAAGATTAAACGCAATAATCAAAAGATCATATGTAAGAAAGACAATCTAAGCCGTAAGATTTGAAAGCAATGATCAAAAAATCCTATGTTGAAAAAATTGGCATGAAACACGATTTTTATGATAATATATATTTTAATATCTTTTAAAATTATAAATATATAATTTTATATTTGTTTTAATCCCAATAATTTTTTCGAAAGTTATTCCGAAATAAATCGAAATTAAATCTAATTTATATTGCGCCCCGCCTAGATGAAAATCCTGGTTCCGCCACTGTCCGCCTCCCACTTCTGCACCAACTTCTTCGTCTTCTTTAGAGAGTTTAGAGCTTCTTCATTGTATCCGAGGGTGATCGGATGAGCTGGTGACATATAGCTGGCATGAATAGCCCTTTGAGTTGTGCCAGGATATTGACTGAGCGAGGCTAGAGAGCATTAGGGGATGGCAGGTTTTATTTTTCACTTTGTGCCCACCTATTTACGGTAAATGTTCATATCTCAGACCCTTTGAAAACCATTGATCGAGTCGAATCAAATGATGGAAGTCATATTTCGCACCTAGATTACAAAAAATAGATCTTAAGATCATGGCTCACCCATCCGACGATCACTTTTTTATTTCATGAGTCACAGATCCCAAATATGACATGTGAATCATACGACACACATTACGCTCAAACGTGATTTTAAGGCCGTTTTTCGGGAATTTGTTTTTTACTTGTGCTTAGAGTCCAAGTGAGTGAGAAAACTATTAACCTTAAGGGGTTAGGTGAGCTGGTCAGGTACCCTCCTCAAAAAGCAGAGACCTGAGTTTGAATCCCCCCCATGAGGTCACCCTAGGGATTTATAACATGTGCTTATCCAGCATGTGCTAACTTGGGGTACACATGTGCCCCTAGGATTAGGCTGGTGCTCTAAGAGGCTGAACACCTAGGTTATCAAAAAAATTTAGGTAACTATTGTTTAGAGTCCAAGTAAGTTAGGAAACTACGTTAGAAGTTTATTGTGTATCTAATTAGGATTAGAAGTTGGCAAACCTTCATATTTTGTGTAATTTTTTCTAGGAGTCTGATTGGAATATAAAAGAATACACTTTTAATCTCCTTTGCTTTTCAGCATCTCGATATTTTGATTTTAGGCCACTGAAACTTTGTATTTCTGCAGAATCTAAGCACTAAACTTGTAGTGACGCAAGACTACTGCTTGTTTCTCTTTCAAATTTCTAGTGTCCATGATTTGTATAACCTTCATTTTTGACTCTTCAGTCAAAACATTCTTGTTTTGTTCATTGACACACTACAAAAATATGGTGTTTTAACGGCACTTGCTGTTAAGGCATTTTTTGGTAGCGAAGGACTTGCAGTTATGGCATTTTTTGGTCGTGAAGGACTAACAACGACAATTTTTGGTAGCGACAGGACTAATAGCAGTAATTTTTTGTTAATAATGGCAGTTTTTGCTACCGCTAAGAGTCTTATTTTTAGTAGTGGTATAAAGGCAACCTGCCCTCTTTAGGACTATTTCCATGATCTTATGCTGAGGTATTAGAGGAAACGAAACCAAGAACAAACAGACTTGATTATGAGCTCGATAATCTCCTAAAATGAAGTTTGAGGCCCCTCAAATTCTATGATTTCTTTCACACCAAATTCTTGTAAGAAATGAAACACCACATGTCCGATATTCAGTAGAAAGGAATCATCTAGGATATTTATGCAGGATGGCAATATGCACCAACCCTAGAAGACTGCTTGAGAACACTACGAAAAGATTTTCCCCATATGGATTGGGTAGTTGGGCAATGGATTAGAAAATGCTCCTCTAGCTCCTGATTAAGGTAGCACAAGCACCTATTGTTAATGAAAGTTTTGTATTGCTAATAGCTCTGAGGCACGTAGTTCACTACGCTGTCTTAAAGAAAATAGACGCCCTCACTCCGTTGGATAAACGAAGATGCAATAGAGTTCCCAGCGAATCTGCCTTCAGGATACAACAGAGTCCAGTCTTGTCAAGAACCGTATGTTCTTTTCTAAATTACACTTTCTAAAAAAAGAACCTGCCACACAGATTTTCTGATACACAAATGATAAGAACGAAAGAGAAAAAGAGAAATATATCTCATTTCTATTGTGTCTTTTAACCTAAATCTAGTCTCTATTTATAGAGGTAATTTTGAAAGATTGTGTCTTTTTACTATGAAGAAATTTGTGTCTTTTCAGATAAAAAATAGAGATAATCTTGAACGATTGTATTTTTTCACCATGAAGAGATTTGTGTCTTTTCAGATTTATGGTGAAAAGACACTTTTGAAAAGATCTGTATCTTTTCACCGTGAAGTGACGCCAGACTTGTGTCTTTTCAACAAACGGTACAAAGATAAAACCAAAATTTGAAAAGACACTTTTGAAAAAATACTTTAGAGAGTAAATATTTATAAGTATGTCATTGAATTATTTTATAAGTTTGTCATTAAATTATTAATAATAATTTAACCTTAATTTTGAAACACAAAAAAAATATATTACTATCCTAATATATATAACATTCCCCCACTTGTTTCAAAATAAAAAAATAAATAAATAAATAATTGTGTATCAGAGCAATCATACTAAGCATCATCAAAGGTACCGATCGGTTTAAACCTTTGACTAGTACATACAACTCAAAGTTTATAAAGACTTTAAGTAGCTTATAGCTTTGAACTTAAAACCTGTCTAACAAGCCGGAATTATATATACACTTACTATGACCTAAATCATTAGTGACATAAGGCCTGCGCTTTACAGTCATGGGCTAAAATCCTTATTTCATAAGTATTTCAGAGAGAAGACCGAATCTCTGTTGAAGCAGCTTCACTTTCATACTCATATAGGTAAATCTATCATAGGTGCTCTTGTAACTACTTTCTCACCCCATCAAATAAATGCCTACAGAATCATTAAGAGTTAAACTCATCCTCTCACGTTACAAGAGATGTGCATAAAATTTAACACCATAGGGATGACCAATAGGTAACATACCTTTGTGCACTTTCAAGGGTCAGAGTAGTTTCTTATCTCGTTGAACTTAGGATTTGGGATCTCTAACTCTACTAAGTTGAGGTTCAACTACTGTATCTTTTAAAGATATCGGCCTTAGGCTCATCCCCCTCGATAGTTTCAACAATGTATCTCTGGGTAGTGCTCTTATAAGATTCGAAGCCATTCTGCCTCTTTTGCTCTAATAAATAATACTATATATTATGATTCTATACTTGAATAGGAAAAGCATGTTTGTTTCTGGACCCCTACGATACTATCCCTCCTACCAAAATAAAAATCTATTCGCTTGTGAATTTTGAATCAAAGGAGTCGAAAATCCAAGTAGCATCAGTAAACTCCTCTAAGTGTTTAGGTTTGTCACTATATTGTAAAACTGTAATGCATAGTTTATTTCAAGTATCTTAACACCATACGAATAGATTCCTAGTGTTTTGACAATCTACTCAATACCCCCACTATATATGCTATATTGGGTCTAATACACTTCATTAAATACATAGGACTTCTATCTCAGTGACGATAAATTACAATTCTTGAACTCGTTCAAGAATCGATTTATCTCCAATCATTTTGAAATTAAAATAATAGAGACTAGAAAAGCCTTTGTATATGTATCCTCAAGTAGATATTTTTTCACTAATGAATCTCAAAATTTTAGTAATAGTGCACTTACAGAAAGTGTTGTACAACCTATCGCTTAATGCATTGAGGATGTAGTCCCGACAATCTAGATCATATTCCAGCCATTTGAGTCAAGCATTCGATCCTTCACTAGTTGTACTTTCTGTTGTTCCCGCTACAGAAACTGGTGGACATGGTGTAATGAGGACGTAAGCAATTTTGAATTGTCGCAAGATAAATTACACTTTTGGCTACCATATTTTGAAATTTGACCCGTCAAATCGATCAAGTTTGATGAGATCTTGATTCAGGAACTTTATACTCTGAGTCATTAGAACGATCTATTATCTTTAAATTGTTAATGAAAATTTTGTATTGATAATGGCTCTGAGGCATGTAGTTTACTACGCTATCTTAAAGACAATAGACGCCCTCACTCCATTGGATAAACAAAGATGCAATAGAGTTCCCAGCGAATCTGCCATTAGAATATAACAGAGTCCGGTCTTGCCAAGAACCGTATGTTCTTTTCTAGATTTCACTTTCTAGAAAAAGAACCTACCACACAGATTTTCTGATACACAAATGATAAGAACGAAAGAGAAAAAGAAAAATATATCTTATTTCTATTGTGTCTTTTAACCTGGATCTGGTCTCTATTTATAAAGATAATTTTGAAAGATAGTGTCTTTTCACCATGAAGAGATTTGTGTCTTTTCAGATAACAAATAGAGATAATCTTGAAAGATAGTATTTTTTCACTATGAAGAGATTTTTGTCTTTTCATATTTACGGTGAAAAGACACTTTTGAAAAGACCTGTCTTTTCACCGTGAAGAGACGCCAGACTTGTGTCTTTTCAACAAATGATAAAAAGATAAAACCAAAAATTTGAAAAGACACTTTTGAAAAAAAATACTTTAGAGAGTAAATATTTACAAGTATGCCATTGAATTATTTTACAAGTTTGCCATTGAATTATTAATGATAATTTAACCTTAATTTTGAAACAGAAAAAATATATATTGCTATCCTCATATATATAACACCTATTTGTGTAGGGATTTCTGTCATGTTTAGGTCACATGGCACATGATCTCAAAACGAGTATTGATTTGGAATGACATACCACGTGGCATGTGATTTGAGATTCTAGCCCACCGCTCTCAATATGGGTTCAAACCCATTGTCCCATTTGCCTATATAAATATATATACGTGGGTGTGTGGGGCAGATTTCATCCTCTAATGCAGGAGGTGACCATCCTCCAAGGTCCATATGGAGTAAGGATGTGTTGTTTAAATCAATTTCAAGAAAAAAATTCTCAGTATTTTTTGAAGTACAAATTAACCTTTTGACTAGGTTTCAATACTCCAAATTTCATTGCTCAATTAAAACAGGGTGGGGATGAGTGTTCAAAAAATAAATTCAAAAATGATCTAAGCAATGCACTCATGCTTCACGTGGAACCTTGGAGGACGGTCTCCATCCCCCAATGGAGGACGGACGCCTTTTCCTAAAAAATGTGTTTGATGAGGTTAGGTTTACTGTTTGAGGGAGAAGAAAGTAGAGGAGAAAGAAGAAAGCGGGAGTGAGGCGCTTCTCTTTGAAGAAAATTTATAAAGAGAATCATGAGATGGCTAAGTGCCATGCAAAAGTGCAATAACACTATAAATGTGGTAGATTCATATATGTGTAAGGTACAAGTTTTTAATGCTCTAGAAAATGTAAAAAGAAGTAATATACATATATCAGTATTTTCTACAACTCATTATGCATAACCAACTAAGTACCACGAACTTGATGCAAGAATTTTAATAAAAAAATCATGACATTTCCATATAAAGTGTGCGGCAAACTCAGCAATGCACACCTCACTGCCAACTCCCTAATAGCAAGATCAATGTACCATATACAATCATATACCATATAACTGTTAGTATTGGAGATGATATAACCTCACTAAAATTGAAATATGTTGGATGCCACTTCTATTTGGTTCAATAGTCTCGACATTGGCAAATCTACGATTAATATCTACAGCCTCATACTGTAACTATGGATGTTATTTTTGTGGTTGAAGAGGAGGGCCACCCCATTTTCAAACGGAAGGCAGACGCTCTGTATGTGGAGTACAAAGTTGAATTGGCAGAGGCCCGTTGCGATTTTCGATGTCTCTTAACCCACCTGGATGGACGACAGATATTGATCAAGTTGGATCTAAGCGAAATCATCAAGAATGGTATGAGGTTCTATCTGTTAAGAGAAGCTATGACATTGTGCTTATAACACCTATACAATGGAATTGATACCATTAAAATGAAAAATAAAAAACTAATACCATGCCCACTATTAGACATGGGGCTGATCTCATGTGGTGGTTCAATAGATAACATCTTGGAAGCAATGAGGACATTGTTTGTCATTCAAATCAGTACATGTGTATATTGAATCATGCTATTATTTCTCATCCATTGGGTGTTCGTATCTTCATATCATTGATAGGTTTATTAAATCTTTGAAAATAATTCATCCCCCCTCCCCCCCACCCCTGTTTTCTTTAAATTAGGTCACGACAAAATAATCTACAATGAGAGTATGCCAGTCGTCTGCTTCAACGTGGAACTGCCAAATTCATGGGTTCTTTCCCGTGATTAGTACCCGGTTGTGGAGAAGCATCTTCAACCTCAATCTTTGTAGACCTCAACTACATCCCTTTGATGGAATGAGAAAACCACCAAGGAGAATCCCATGAAAGGAGAGATGGCATTGGAATGCCAAGGTAAGCTTGGTTTTAATAGATTGAGAAAAAATGTTTTCTATGTTTAGTAGAAAGTGCCTAATGGGCGCGTTTGATTGTTGGTAATGGCCAAAGGCGTGGGCGCGAAAACACATTTGGCCTTGTACTCAAGTGCATGCGTATTACGTGTATAGGTTGTATGTTCCGGATCACATCAACTCTTACACATGTTAAGCCTAAAAGAAGCAAATGTGTAGCTTTTATTAGAAACGAGGGGTTAGCCTTGTATCACATTCTGGTTATGCCTAAGCAAATTATCGAAAAATATTATATATATATATATATATATATATATATATTTTTTTTTTTTAAGGCACCTGTGACTTATAAATGCAATAAAAAATAAATAAAAAGAAGAAGACTGAGCTCATTGGCTTAGTCTTCTCAATCGAGAGCCCAAATGAATGCACTTCTGAGAAGAATGGGCTCACGGGTTGATTGCAGAAAAAATCGATTAATAAAAAATAAAAAAAGGAATGAGTCACTGAGCTCAGTCTTCTCAGCTGAAAGTTCAAGTAAACGCACAGCTAAGAAGGCATGGCTCATTGGCTCATTGGACAATAAATTCGATACAAAAATAAATAAATAAAAGAAGAAGAGGAAAAAAAAACAGAAGCAGCAGTAGCAGCCGAAGAAGAAGAAGAAAAAGAAAATTGAGCTTAGTCTTCTCAACTAATTGCCGAAATAGATGCATAGCTGAGAAGACTATGCTTAGCGGCCCATTTTAGGCACCTAAAATGGGGAAAAAAAAATAGATTTTAGGGCATGTTACAAATCTATGGCGAAATCGTGAAAAAAATAATAAATAAATAAATTTTAGGGCTTTAAAAAAAAACTCACCTTTAGGACACGAGAGGGATGACCGACAGCTGCAATGGATGGGCGGCTAAGGGCTTCTTCTTCTTTCTTCTTTTTTCTTTCATCTTCTTCCTCCGTCTCAATCTTTCTTGTTGATTCTGCTCAGGGCCCAAGGGCTTTAACATATAAAGGACTAAAAATGGGGCAAATTATGATTAAGCCCCTTAAAACTTTTTAAAACCCCCGCTAGCCACTTAAAACTTTAACACTTAAGGCATTTAAGTAAATCATATTTAACTATATAAAAAAAATTATAATTTATATATATCCGGGCCGAGTGCGGGACAGATGTTGCAACACTCAACCCAAGCCCGGCCCGGATTTTTCCAGATTGCAACATGCTTAGCCCGGTCCGGATACCGGGCCAAGTTTGATTAGTAAAAAATACCACTTTTTTCAGGTCGGGTGCAGGCCAAAATCCGAGCTGGCCCAACCCATTGAGAGCCCTACTTGTAGGTGTACTCAAGGAATCAAATATATCATGTATCCGCCTCCCGCTTCAGCACCGACTTCTTCGTCTCCTTCAGAGAGTTCAGAGTTTCTTCATTGTATCCGAGGGTGACCGGATGAGCCAGTGACATATAGCTGGCATGATGAGCCCTTTGAGTCGTGTCCGGATATTGACTGAGCGAGGCTAGAGAGCATTAGGGAATGGCGGGTTTTATTTTTCTCTTTGTGTCCACCTGTTTACTGTAAACACTCACATCTCAGACCCTTTGAAAACCATTGATCGAGTCGAATCATATAATGGAAGTCATATTTTGCACCGATATTACACAAAATAGATCTTAAGATCATGGCTCACCCATCCGACGATCACTTTTTTATTTCGCGTGTCACAGATCCCAAATATAACGTGTGAATCATACAACACACATTACACTCAAACGTGATTTTAAGGTCATTTGTCAAGAATCTATTTTTTACTTGTGCTTAGAGTCCAAGTGAGTGAGGAAACTATTAACCATAAGGAGTTAGGTGAGCTGGCGACGTACCCTCCTCAAAAAGCGGGAGACCTGAGCTAGTGAGGTACCCTCCGGCATGTGCTAACTTGGGGTACACATATGCCCCTAGGATTAGGCGGGTGCTCTAAGAGGCCCGGACTCCTAGGTTATCAAAAAAATTTAGGTAACTGTTGTTTAGAGTCCAAGTTAGGGAACTATGTTAGAGGTTTATTGTGTATCTAATTAGGATTAGAAGTAGGCAAACCTTCATATTTTGTGTAATTTTTTCTAGAAGTCTGATTGGAATATAGAAGAATACACTTTTATTCTCCTTTTCTTTTCAGCATCTCGATATTTTGATCTTAGGCCATTGAAACTGTGTTTCTGCAGAAAAAATCTGAGCACTAAACTTGTAGTGATTCAAGACTACTGTTTATTTCTCTTTCAAATTCCTAGTGCCCATGATTTGTATAACCTGCATTTCTGACTCTTCACTCAAAACATTCTTGTTTTGTTCACTGGCACACTACAAAATAAGGTGTTTCAACGGCAATTGTTGCTAATGCATTTTTTGGTAGCGAAGGACTAACAGCGACAATTTTTGGTAGCGACGGGACTAATAGAAGCAATTTTTTGTTAATAGCGGCAGTTTTTGTTGCCGCTAATAGTCTTAGTTTTTGTAGTGGCACTAGTTAAAAGGCACGTGCAAATGCATGTGGACATTAGGACCTTTAAATGATTAAACTTGATTTTTAGACATCCATCGGATGATTTAAACATAAAAAAATATATAGTATTTCAAGCATTCGTTACTATGTTTTAATTTATTAAAGACAAAAAAAAAATACTTATTACTATTTTTCGTATGTCTTCATTATGTATAATTTAAAATTATAAAAAATTTAATATATATATATATATATATATATATATATATATATATATATATATATATATATATATATATATATATATATAAAACTTATATTGTCAACTATAGAAAATGTAGAAAAAAATAAAAACTAACAAATAAGTATAATTTAGAAAATTCAATTAAATCAAACATAGGTCTTTATTCCTTCTTGACTTTAACTTTCTTGAGGATTTTATTGTCTTGTGTTACACGTGGACATCGTAAAATGAAATTTTTTTATCAAAGATGATTTTAATTATGAGTTAAAATTGGCTAATCGTATATTATCAGCCAATCACTAAAAAACTAATAATAATTATTGTTAAATATTATATTGATTCCAGTAGTTTGTAAAACTTATTCTTTATAATATTTAAATTTTATTTAAAATTCGTCTTGCTCAATGGTGCACATGTCAAAATATTAGTTTTGACGATGAAGACAATGAAATCAATAAAAAATTGGGTTGACGAAGTAACAAATCCAATCTCATATCCAATTAAATTATCAAAGTTATTTTGTTTCAGTAGTTTCTTATTTTTTCTTTATTTTCCAATTTACAGTAAATGCTACATTTTTATTTATGCATAATAATATACAGTTATATCTATTTACTATATTTAAATATTTATTTTTTACTATAGATACATATTTCTATCCTATCACGTTCGATTATTCGATGATATACTAATTATATATGTTTAATAAAATTTTCTTAATTGTTAATTTATACTTTAATTTTATAATAACTAATGTAACTAAATCAATAGGCTTCGAATTTTTATACCATGCGTATTTATTAATCCTTACTACCATATAAAAGAAAAAATAGTTTCTGCCAATTTTTCATGCCTGAAATGGCCCTAACTCATATCTCATAGGGGTCCAAGTTTTGACCTGAAACCCAAACCCAACCTGAAAATCGACGAATCGAACTGCTCTAAACAGACCCGAAAACTGATACTAAACCTATTCTGCATTTTGGTTTTTAGGGGTAAAAAGCTAGAATTTGTTAGGTGGGATGAGAAAACCGAAAAAGTAGTTTAAAATAATAAAATAGTGATTGCACTCCATTCAAATTCATGATTGCTTGGAATTAGGTTATGGAGATCATTTTTCACCCTAATCTTTCATAGAATAGATCTTGAGACCACGATCTTACCCTTGAGCATTTGATATCAGGTATTTGGCTCTAATGAAACTTGAACTAATTCTCAAAACAGGCAAACCTTTGAAGGATGTTGGTAGATTTCAATGGTTAGTTGGAAAGTTAATTTATTTAATTATAGTCAGACCTAACATAATTTATACTGTAAGCCGTCAGTATAAAACTATAATTGATACAAATCGGTTTATGTTTCAAGAAAAAAAGAATTGAAATAGAACTCGAAAACCGAAAATTTTGATGTTAGTTAGGTTTGATAAAATGAATTTGTCTCCCTGCATGTAACACATCAACAATACTATAGATGCAAATCGGTAGAGAACAACTAAAAATATTTTAAAAAAGAAAAGAAAAAGTGCTATGTATTAAATTATAAAAATAATTCATGATATTAAAAGTAAAGTAATAACGCTCATATATCATGTACCATGATTAGTTAGCTACATATCTGTGAGAGAGACCAAGCTTTGGATATAAACACTGCTATTAAAATAATACTCTCCCTTTCTTCTCTTATAAAGGTTTGTAATTTGTTTTCTTCTTGAATCGGAAGAAACTATACCCGTTTTCATTTAAATTACTGAGATTTCACAGTAATCTCCGCAAAACCAAATGAGATTGCCAAAGAGTCGGATATCATACACCAAATTGATAGTGTATTCTTTGATCCACGAATAATGCTTATTCAAGTAGTCATTTAAGACCCATATATCAATTCATTCTCGCACTTGCAACAAACGCAGCTTCGCAAGCTCTCTTAATTTTATGACCATCTAAGTAAAATTGAGGCAGTTTCTGAATTCTTCATCCCCCAAATCAAAGGAAACAATACAATGAGACCCAACTTCGTAGCAACCAATATCAGCCATCCAATATAGAAATCCTCTGGTAGCACAAGTCAAAGAAACGGGATAAAGATGGTAATCAATAGTCTTTCCAAGAGGTCTCCAAGAATTGTTGCTACAACCGAGTGTGAAAACTTGGCACTCGTCGCATTTGCTTTCCAAACTTCTCCAAAAGACCACCACTTTATAGTGATTGGTAGAGGGATGAAATCCAAGGTAGGCACGAAATAGGCAAGGTGAAGTAGTTGTAATTGGAGTTAGGAGAAATAAAGATTCTCATGTAGAAAATATAGGTGCTCTGTTTTTGGGACTTGCGGCTATATATGAGATATGAGTTAGGGGCATTTTAGGCATAGAAAATTGACAAAAACTATTTTTACTTTTATATAGTAGTAAGGACAAGGATAAAGGCAACATGCCCTCTTTAGAATTGTTTCTATGATCTTATACTGTGGTATTAGAGGAAACGAAACCAAGAACAAACAAACCTGATTATAAGCTCGATAATCTCCTGAAATTAAGTTTGAGGCCCCTTGAATGCTATGATTTCTTTCACACCAAATTTTCGTAAGAAATAAAACACCACATGTCCGATATATAGTAGAAAGGAATCATCTAGGATATTTATGCAGGATGTCAACATGCACCCGCCCCAGAAGGCTGCCTGAGAACACTACAAAAAGATTTTCCCCATATGTATTGGGTAACTGGGCAATGGATTAGAAAGTGCTCCACTAGCTCGTGATTAAGGTAGAACAAGCACCTATTTGTGTAGGGATTTCCGTCATGTTTAGGTCACATGGCACATGATCCCAAAATGGGTATTGATTTGAAATGGCGTACCACGTGTCCCATTTGCCTATATAAATATATATATATATATACGTGGTTGTGTGGGGCAAGTTCCATCCTCCAATGCAGGAGGTGACCATCCTCCAAGGTCCACATGGAGTAAGGATGTGTTGTTTAAATCAATTTCAAGAAAAAAATTCCCAGTATTTTTTGAAGTACAAATTAAACTTTTGGCTAGGTTTCAATGCTCCAAATTTCATTGCTCAATTAAAACAGGGTGAGGATGAGTTTTCAAAAAATAAATTCAAAGATGATCTAAGCAATGCACTCATGCTTCACGTGGGACCTTGGAGGACGATCACCATCCCCCATTGGAGGACGGACGCCTTTTCCTAGATAATGTGTTTGATGAGGTTAGGTTTATGGTTTTAGGGAGAAGAAGGTAGAGGAGAAAGACGAAAGCAGGAGGGAGGGAGGAAGGGAGGGAGTCGCTTCTCTTAGAAGAAAATTTATAAAGAGGATCATGAGATGGCTAAGTGCCATGCAAAAGTGTAATAGCACTATAAATGTGGTAGATTCATAAATGTACAAGGTACAAGTTTTTAATGCTCTAGAAAATATAAAAAGAATTGAAGTAATATACATAGATCAATATTTTCTATAACTCATTATGCATAACCAACTAAGTACCACGAACTTGATGCAAGAATTCTAATAAAAAATCATGACATTTCCATATAAAGTATGTGGCAGATTCAGCTATGCACACCTCGCTGCCAACTCCCTAATAGCAAGATCAATATACCATATACAATCATATACCATATAATTGTTAGTGTTGGAGATGATATAGCCTCACTAAAATTGAAATATGTTGGATGCTACTTCTATTTGGTTCAATAGTCTCGACATTGGCAAATCTGCGATTAATATTTGTAGCCACATAACTATGGATGTTATTTTTGTGGTGCAAGAGGAGGAGCACCCCATTTTCAAACGGAAGGTAGACGCTCTATATGTGGGGTATAAAGTTGAATTGGCAGAGGCCTGTTGCGGTTTCCGATGTCTCTTAGCCCACCTGGAAGGACGACAGATATTGATCAAGTCGGATCTAAGCGAAATCATCAGGAATAAGCTATGACATTGTTTTTATAATGTTAGAAATCTTAATGCAATAACTATGATCTAGGCTTGAGGCATTTGATCAACATATAGAATACGATAATTATCTAGTAAGACAAATCTTACTTACTTGACTAGATGATCGTGAAGATGAGCTCGATCAGTAATTCCTCAGTATAATCCAAACTCCTAGGGCAAATGACCTCTCTTCCTTTCTATCTCTATTGATGGGAATAGCATTAAGAGTAGACAAAGAGGGGATGTTGCCCTCCTTATATAGACATTGATTTGTTTCCTAGCCCATCAAGGAAAGTAAATCTAGAGGATGTGTCACTTTCATAAAAGGGATCACCCCAACCCTATAAAATAATTATGAAATTCCACCAAGATTGCATGATGATTCCTATTGTGCCAAGTATAGAAAGTCTGGCCAATTCAAGTTTTAACAAGTAAAGGAAGAGAGGTTAGTGTGTGGGTCACAAAAACCCAACAATCTCTCACTTGATCCACACACCACCAAAATATTGTTTTAAATAATTTCATGAATTGGTCCCTTTTGAAAAGCAGATAGTCATCCTTATAATTTTATAAAATCATTGACTTTCAAAAACTTGGTATAATACAACATCTCCTAAGTTCAAAAAAAAAAAAAAATTTAATAATGGATCATGGATGCCTATAATGTACCATGTTTAACAATTGACAGTTAGGCAGTTCCATGGTCACAAAGATTATTATCATTAATGAACAAAAGAGTATTACTTATGGTTTTGTGACACCAGTATATGCACACTTTACTGTAATTATTTATGTGCATACCTGCATTCGTCCAACTTCATACCCTAAAGTATGTCATCCGGATATCTTACGGTATACGTCATGTAAAAATCATCACCCAACAATCAGGATAAAGGTTATACAACCGTAGTGCCTAATCACGATAGCCCAACCTTCCTTATTTGAGCACTTACGCTCTCAGGCTAACATTACATATGCTAATAATGTTAATAGTGATAAATATGGAGTCAAATGAAAGACATGCATCAAATAATAATCAAAGATATAAAGAGTGTCAACAATAAAATAGAATAGAATAAATATTGTGAAAGGAACTCCCACTCAATCAATGTACTCGAGTGCTTCTAACACTCCCATTCAGATCATGTGCGCTCTAAAAACTTTTGATTGAAGTCCCTTTGTGAGTGGGTTAGCAATCATTTTCCCAGAAGGCAGATGAGGTATCTTAATGACTCCTTCATGAACCTTTTCCAGCACCATCATATACTTGACCTCAATGTGCCTATTGCTTTTGGTTCGTCTCCCGCTCTCGATGAAATCAATGGTAGCTTTATTATCGCAATAAATGGTCAAGGGCTTATGAACGGAATCCCAAACACCCAACTCACCAATGAAACTCTTTAACCAAACTGCATGCTTGGTGGCCTCATAGCATCCAATGAACTCTGCGAACATAGTGGAATCCGACGTTATAGTCTATTTGAAGCTTCTCCAAGTAATAGCTCCATGGGCGAGCTGAAAAATGAAACCTGAAGTGGATTTGCGAGAACGATCACACCCTGCATAGCTAGAATCAGTATAGTCAACGACTTCAAGTTCATTTGATCTTCTGTATACAAGCATGTGGTCCTTAGTTCCTTGCAAATATCGTAATACCTTCTTCACAGCTATCCAATGAGCAAAACCAAGATTTTCCTTAAACCTCCCGAGCATCCCAAGCATCCCAATGATAAAACTGATGTCGGGTCGCAATAAGGTCATAGTATACATAAGGCTTCCTACTGCAGAAGCATACATAGTTGGATCCATTCACTTTCTCTCCATATCATTTTTAGGGCATTGATCTTGGCTTAAGAGATTACCCTTAACAATTGGAGCACTGGAAGAATTACAGTTCTCCATTTTGAATCGTTTGAGGACCTTGTCGATGTAGGCTCTCTGAGATAATCCTAAGAGCCCAGCTCCCTGTTGCCTGTGGATATTAATTTCCAGAATGTATTGCGCATTCCCCATATCCTTCATGGTGAAACAATTGGATAGGAAATATTTTGTATCATGTAGAAGATGAATGTCATTATTCGTCAGGAGTATGTCATCAACATATAATACTAGAATGATGAAACGATCTTTTGACTTTTTAATGTAAATGCACCTATCCATGGCATTTTCTTGAAAGCCACATTCTGTAACAACTTGATCAAACTTTAAGTACCACTGTCTTGAAGCTTGCTTCAGTCCATAAATGGACTTCTTCAACTTGCACACATGATCCTCTTGACCCAGCATCTCAAAACCCTCAGGTTGAGACATATAAATCTCTTCTTCCAAATTCCCATTGAGGAAAGCCGTCCTTTCATCCATCTGATGTAATTCTAAGTCATAGTGTGCCACAATCACTAGAATTATTCGAAGAGAGTCCTTGAATGAGACGGGAGAGTATGTCTCATTGAAATCAATTTTCGGTCTCTGAGTGAACCCTTTGGCTAGCTTTAAATTTTTTAACATTTCCTTTAGAGTCCCTTTTAACTTTATAAACTCATCTGCATTTGATCGCCTTGCAACCTTCTGGAAGGATCACAAGGTCCCAGACATCATTCCTTTCCATAGATTGCAACTCTCCTCTCATGACCTCCTGCCAGTGTTGAGATTTGTCGCTTTTCATGACTTGAGAGAAAGAAGAAGGATCATCGGTGTAAAGGTCAACATCATCATTTTCTTGCAGATATACTTCATAAGCATTGGGTATCACAGATCTACGATCTCGATTAAATCTCCTTAAAGCAATCGGTGGCCCCTCAAGAGGAGGGGGATGTGGAGCACTGGAAGTTCCGGCATTGGGAGAATCATTGTGTATCTCATATCCCTCAGGGTGAATGACAGGATTAGGCATAGGGATAGGAACATGTATAGTTGTTCTAATAGGAACAAGAGGCGTAACATGAGTATCTTTTTCAAAAATAACCTTCTTTTATTGTTTACTCCCACTGATGAAACTATCTTCAAGAAACATAGCATTGGAGGTATCTACGATCTCCAACGGTCGAGATGGGCAATAGAACCTATATGATAGGGTGTGCTTGGGGTAACTAATGAAGTAACATGTGACGCTACGTGGATCAAGCTTCTTTAGGTTTGGATCATAAAGTCTCGCTTCTGCCAAGCACCCCCACACATGCAGATGTTTTAGACTTGGTCTACGGCCAATCCAAAGTTTGTAAGGTATTTCCAGAGCAGCTTTGCATGGCACTCGATTAAGGATATAAATTGCAGTTTTGAGAGCTTCTCCCTAAAAACTTTCAGGGAGGTTCGAGTTGCTCATCATGCTATGAACAGCCTCCTGATAAGCGCGATTTCTCCTCTCGGAGACACCATTCTGTTGTGGGTTACCAGGCATAGTGTACTGAGCAAAGTTTTCATGATTAACACCATCAGAATCCATCTTCCCGTAGTATTCTCCTCCATGATCTGATCTAACGGCTTTAATTTTCTTATAAGTTTATTTCTCAACTTTTATTTTAAAGATCTTGAACATATCGAGTGCCTCAGACTTCTGATGAATCAAGTATCCGTAGGCATAACAAGAAAAATTATCTATAAAACTGATGAAGTAACGTTGTCCACCTCGTGAAGGTGTGGGAAAAGGTCCATATATGTCTGTGTGGATCAGTTGTAACAAATCAAAGGATTTAATGGCCTCAAACTTTCGTTGTTTCGTGGACTTCCCCTTTATACATTCAAGATATGTGGTAAAGTTGTTAAAATTAAGAGAATTAAGAATACCATCTCTGACCATAGCCTCTAATCTTTTCCTCAAGATGTGACCCAAGCATTTATGTCAAAGCATAGAGGAGTTCTCTGCCAAAAGAGAGCACTCTGTTTCGAATGAGGTAATTGAGACACATGCAAATGATGCAGTAGAAATACCATGCCCTACAGTAACAGTGTCCTTAGAAATAATCAAGGAGTCTCTAGCAAAAGTAAAGTGATATCCAAAAGTAATTAATCTGGAGACGGAGATGAGATTTCGTCTGAAGGACGGAATGAAATAAATATTTTCAAGTATGAAAATGTGTCCAGAGTCTGAAACAAGCCGGTAAGTTCCAACAGCCTTGACTTTGACTGCTTGCTTGTTTCCAAGGAAAAGCCTTTCATCCGGTCTTGGGCTTCTCCTGCTTACCAGCCCCTTCAAGAAATGAGCAACATGCACAGTGGCACCGAAATCAACCCACCAAGAATTTTTTTGTTTTTATTTATCTTTTTTAACATTGACCAGATTTGATTCAGAATAAACATGAACGAAGTGAGTACCTTGGTGTTTCTTCTTCATGATACATTCCATAAATAACAATCCTTCTTGAACTGTCCTTTTTTTTTACAGAAATGACAGCAATTATCGTTATCATTCACAACGGCTTTCTTCTTGAAGTCCTTCCTGTTCCCTTTATTTGTAACGTGATCCTTTTTATGACCATTTCTCTTGAAATTTTTCTTATGAGCAGGGTTATAGAAAAAATGAGCAGACTCGATCTTGTTGCCCTGCAACCGCTCTTCTTCCATTACACAGATTAAGATCAATTAGTTCAAGTCCCATTTTTACTTCTGGGCATTGTAATTCACCTTAAAGGAGTCAAATTGATTGGGAAGGAATGCAACAGCCAAAATGAACTATAGCAGCTTCCTCAATGGGAACACCTTGCTCCTTGAGCTTCATGGCAAACATAGACATCTTAAGAATGAACTCCCTAACAAAACCTTTTCCATCATAGCGCATGTTAACGAACTCCACAAGATAACCATATTGCAGAGATTTAATAGGCCCAACAAACTGATCCTCGATGTTTTTCAATAACTCACTTGCTGTGTCAGTAGTCTTAATACCACAACGGATGACCTCACTCATAAAAGAGCGAATAATCATGATAGATATACGGTTTGCCTTCTCTCACTTGGCAAGCAAAGCTTTTTCAAACTCTGAAGAGTTATGGGAAGGGGTCGCTGATCTGTTTTCCAAGAGGACAAAATCATAATCTAGGTAACCAAGGGTCAAAAACAGACCCATTAGCCAAGTGAAATAATTGGTACTAGTGAGCTTTTCAATGCTCGACATTTATTGGTGTAACATTAATCTGTCCATAGCTGCAACGACATAGATCATTGTTAGCACACGTTCATACAGAATGTTACATAATTTGAGTTTGTACCTGGGGTTAAGGTAGAATCAATCAGAGTGTATTAACCATGTGCAAAACCATCCACTCTGAGGGACAAACATGACTCATTGTCTCAACATCACCTTAGGGCAGAAGCTTTGACCTATTGCATGTCTCCCTAGTTCGTGTCCGTAGACACGCGTAGACCTAGTCATTTATGTTTTGGTTTAATCCAAGCTAGTCATCAGCTTAGGCCAGAAGTGTCGCTCTTTTCTCACCTAAACACGCATAATTATTCTATCCATTCCCCTTTCGTGAGCTTTCTAAGTCAGCTTTGGCCAACAATAGCTTTGACCTATTACATGTCTCCCTAGTTCGTGTCCGTAGACACGCGTAGACCTAGTCATTTGTGTTTTGGTTTGATCCAAGCTAGTCATCAGCTTAGGCCAGAGTGTCACTCTTCTCTCACCTAAACACGCATAATTATTCTATCCATTCCCCTTTCGTGAGCTTTTTAAGTTAGCTTTGGCCAACAGTAGTAGCTTGCACAAGTGAATGCTCTCGCGATCTTAATGAGACAATTGTCTCAAAATTCAAGGATAACGTAACCTTCATAGACCGGTCACCTTCGGGAAGACTACACACCTACTATAGCAACGTTTCCCTGACTGACTGCTTTACCGGTCTTCCTAAACCCCTTTATAAGAAAGACCTATCTCTAGGCATTCTATTATGTCATAAGTTCAAGGTTGCATACCCTAAAGGCGTTCACATACCAATTTTGAGGGAAATTAAGTTCTATGAATTAAATCAACTAATTTAATATTAATAGAGAACAATATGGGATGTGTTAATTTAATATATAAGAAGTTCGTTGATAAATACATTAGTCATAAAGAGAAGGTGCACATGAGGTAACTATAAATAATGACATGATAGTGTAAGAGTATCAATAAAGAATATTCAAAAGGTTCAACAATTTATTTGAAATATAAAAATAAATTCATTGACCTTTGATTAAAATTTTCAAGTCTAAAATAGTATCAAATAGTCCCATAAACCAGTCTAAAGTGTAGATCTCGTCAAGTAGACTAAAAACGATAGGTCACATGCGCGAATCAGAGTTGTATATCTCAAGATATCGCATTTTAAAGTTTGAGCCCGAATAGGGTTCAATCTGGTTGCATAAATGAGTTCTAAGTTTAAATGTTTTATCTGCAATCGCCGGAAGCAGTTTAATAAGGTGATTGCAGATAAAATCTAAATAGCAGTTGGGTCGGGTCTTGGATCGGTACTCAGTCGGTGTAGACACCCAAATTTTGCCCAAGGCCCGATCGAGACACATTTTCAAGAGAGGCACATCTATGAGCTTTTGATGGCATGTATGGAACCCTTAGGAACCTTTTCAAAACCTTAGGAGTCATTCCAAACCCTTAGGACTCACCCTAGATCCCTTAGGAACCTTCCCATCCCGACCCTTAGAAACCATTTCTGACCTAAACTCAGCTTTCCCGAGCAATGGATGAAGAGTGGCATACCAAGACTAGCTATGACCTTCTATTATAATCGAATCATATACCATTGGAAAGTGGAAGTCCTCAGCTTTCCAGCAAGCCCCCCAATCGAAACTGTATGCAAGAAGTTACGACATTCCGAAGCTCATGAGCAGAAATATAATTATGTGGAGTTCCCCTATGGGATTTGGCGCAAGTATTACTTGCGCCAAGCCATTTCTCCCCATAAATGGTTTGGCGTAACTAATAGTTGCACTACATATGAGTGGGTACCCCCATGGGCAGCCAACTTCCCAAAATGACTGTGCATCACTGTTTACTGTATATATGCCTGGTGCATCTATTAGTTACGTCAGACTTGTGAACAGTACATGTGGGTTTTTACCTTGAAATTTGAGATTGGGGTTTAACTTGTTGACCATCTTGACCTTTGGGGTATGTTTTGCTAGCTTTGTTGCACCCATTCACTATCTATTTGTAACACCTTAAGTGGTTTAAAGCCCGACCCCATCATCCACCATTAGAGCATCTCTTCACATATTTACTGCAAAAACCTTAAGAAATCTTAGATTGTTAGATTACCTAATTGTTAATCCAAGTTAGCCTCTAAACATCCTCCTAACATCTCTTTTTCGTATAAATAGAGAGGCACCCCTCCCTTTACAAAGGCTTGAAAAAATTTACAAATTAGAGATTAAGGAATCCCTTCTCTCTCTCCCCTAGTGCACCATTTTACATACAAATTCTAGAACTTTAAAACCTCCTTAAAACTATTGCCTTCCATCAAAAAGCTTTAGTTTAGGTGTGTGCTACCCCCTAGCCTCCCTTCTCTACCTCTTAGCTATCTCCCCTAGGTGTTAGAATCCATCACCAAGCTATACAAGCCCTCAAAAACTCACCAAAGCAAGCCAATGCAAGGCTCTACAGTGATGCAACAAGGGCTCGAGAGCTCCAGCTCTCCCCTCTACTCCTCTACCTTCTCGGTTCTTCCTCCATCCTCTCATTTGTGCCGATACGCAGTTGAATTTTTGGTAGGAACGAAGGGATACAAATAATATTTTAAGGCCCTTTGGGCAAGAGAAAGGCATTTTTATTTCTTTTATATCATTTTTATTTTGGTCATAAGTAGAGACCGCATTAAGTGGGTTGATTGGGTGTCTAACACCTTTCCAATCGATAACCGAAGCCCCTACCCAAGAGTCTTTGACATAGACCGAATTCAGAGTCATATTTGTGGCACTACGGTGCTTATAAATTGATCTAGGTTTCTCGGGACACCAAAAGCTCCGGGTGGCAACTCTAAACATTTATAACGAGCGCATCGTTGCGACGGGATCGTCAAAAATCCATAGTTGCACAAATGGCGACTCTGCTGGAGACTAGCCAGTAGAGCTTCCCCTTGAATTTGGCCTTTTATTTTTACTAACTTTTATTGTTATTTTTTTTATTCACCCCTTCAATTACATCATTTTACTTACCCCTACTTTTACGTCATTTACGAGCCTTAGCCGATTGACGGGCCTACTTGCGCACCGCATTCAATTTCTTTACATTTCCGTCATTTCAAGCACCTTAGCCGATCGGCGGGTCTACTTGTGTATTGTTATTTAATTTTTTTACATTTTCGTCATTTTAAGTGCATTAGTAATTTGGCGGGCCTACTTGTGCCTTTAATTTCGCAATCATATCCCGCTAGTGAACGCTGGTCCATAGAGGCGGCACGGGATCCTCACCCCCGGTCTTTGAACTTAAGAAAAGTTTCTTAAAAGTGAAAAGTAAAATTGAACCAACAAAGGAGATTTAAATGGATTTTTGCGGGGTAGATTTTCAAGGGTTGGGCTATTTAAGCACACATACAAACTCCCGAGTCTTAGCACGGCGGCAGCCCCTAGTGGTGATGATCCAGAAAAGTCTCAGCCCACCTAATACCTGAGAAAAGTGCTTGCTCTTGAGGTATATCGAGTGGGTAACCTTCTCGTTACCAAGCTTAAAACCTGGGAAAAAAGAGAGCGTTAGCGAACCCAAATTGGCCTTTAAACCCCTAGGAACGATGAGGAAAGAAACGGATCATATAAATAGTCAATCCCCGGAAGCATAGCTTCCATAAAAAGCCAATTTGGAGAATCATTTTGGGCCAGAGGTGCTACTGTTAAACTACCTGGAGATCCACCTTGTTCTGGCGCCACTAATAATTGCGCCAATGCAAAATTCCTCAGAAGTACACTGGCACATCTATTAGTTGCACCAGTTTTATTCTGAGCGTTTTTACACTGGCGCACCTAATAGTTGTGCCAGGTTGGTTTTAGGCAGCCACAGCCTAAATCTGAGGCCTGTTTCACACCCCGAACTCCTTGATTAGTGTCTTTAGTATTTCTGTTTAGACCCCGCAATCTCTGACACCCAATACGCCCTCACCGATCAAGAGAAGGTGACTTCTTTTTTACTTGTTTTGAGGGATCAGGTTATTTACGTCAGTTTTTGTGCCTTCAATAGATCAAAGGGTCTCCCTTTGATTCTTTCGAAGCGCTTCAAAGCCTTGGCCGCAGGACCTATTTAGGGTACGAGAGCCACCCAAGAAGAGAATTCAAAAGGCCCCGAAATCCTCATTTCTTTTCACTTATAAAAATTTAAAAAAAAATAAAAATATAAAAAACCCAAAAATAGAGTCTTGATTGGTGTCGGCACAACGGCATCATCATACCCTCCGTCATCTCGTAGGGGAAGAAGGAGGAATCTTTACGGGCCCCATCCGAGGCATCCGTACCCGACCCGATACCGAGCTATGTCGTGGGTTGTGGACCCGGCTTACGCCGATTCCGACTCATCCCCACCACATTCTCCAACCCATTCCCATATCGAAGAAGCTTTTACTTTTACCCCCCTCACCCAATCAACCCTCACCATAACTAGCCCGTTCGGTGCCCCTATTTTTCCTTCCACCACTTCCTAAAATATCCAAAATCCAACTCCCCATTTCCCATCATTTTTCCAAGTCATGCCTTCATCTATGGCCATCTTCAACCCATCTCACCTTCCTTCCACACCCGTTCAAAACCTAGCCACATCCTTCACTTTAACCAACATACCCTATTTTTCATCCACCCAACGCATACCCAACCCACCCACATCTATCCATGCCGCATCTAATCCCCCACACATCCCTCCATTTACCCAAGTCATGCCCATTTTTTATAGAATCATGACTAGTTTTCCTCTCTCATCTTCCACCTCTATGCCCCATACATCTTCCCCATACATGCCTAATCCATCCACCAATGCCCCACCCCATTCCTCCAACCCACCTTATATCCCGCCACTTACCCAGGTCATGTCCAATTTTATCGGGGCCATGCCCGATTTTACCGGGGCTATGCCCAATTTTCCCTCTTCACAAACCCCATCCATGCCTCTCCAAACCTCAAATAGCCCATCTCCATCTGATCCCCCTTCCATAGCCATGATGGAGGAGATATTCCAAACTTACAATAGGTGGAAGGCCTCCCAACACATCCCCTCTCATCCACACCACACATTCATGGATCCATCTCATACCCTATCAAACCTTCATGCCTCATTTCCCCATGACCCCCATCATCCACACCATCCAAACCCTTACTACCCACACACCCCAAGGACCCATGGCCCAAACCCACCAAGGGCCCATAACCCAAACCCACCAAGGCCCACTGGGCCAAACCTATCATGACCAAGGCTTTATGGCCCATGGGTCCTGGCTTTATGGCCCAAGCCTCCCAAGGACCCATGGGCCAAACCTTCATAGCCCAACCCTCCCAAGGCTTCATGGCCCACACCCAAGCCCAGCAAGGTCCTAACCTTGGAGCCTCACACTCATATCCTTCACAATTCCTCCAAAATTTCACTCACCCACAACCCCCTTGCCCCACTCAAACCCATTCCTTACATCAACCCCAATTCACCCATATTCTGACATCCCAAAGTCAGTTCCAAGCCTTTCCCCATGCCCAATGGCCTCATCAGGCCCTACCCCAAAATCTAACTTCCACTCATCCCATCATCTAACAAACCTTCCCTCATCTCCAATGGACTCACCCAACCCCCATTCATGCCATTCCCATCCAGTCCATGCAGCACCAAGAAAAGAAACTCGCCCTCACGACACCCTATGAAGACCAGCAGTATGAAGAGGACGAGATCAGGAATAGTTGAGCTTATGCTGGGGTATTGACCAGCCTTAACCCTCCTCCTATAATTGCCTACCCCCTGATAGCCCAGAGTAAAGCCCAACCAACTGTTGAGAAAGTGGCCCCCATGTCTAAGGAATCAGAGCAGTTGAAAGAGCAGTTAGAAAAAATTCAAAAGCAATTATTGAAGATGGGTGGTGTTGAAATCCACGCCACAGACTTCTCGGATTTATGTTTGTTCGTTGAGGTCCCTTGCCTCCCAAATTTAAAATGTCAGCTTTTTATAAGTACAACGGCACCGGCAATCCCATAGGGCAGCTCAAGTCTTATTGTGGGGATATGTGCCAATATGGAGGAGACGAAAGATTATTAATAAAGGCCTTTCATAAAAGTTTGACTAGGCCGGCCTAGAGATGGTTTACATCCTTAAAATCATCTATGATAAAAACTTGGAAGGACTTAACACATTTATTTCAAGAACAATACATCTACAACATAGACATTGAACCGCGTAAGTCAGACTTGGCCTGTTTAAAGCAGAACTCGAATGAAACTTTTAAGGATTACTTGGGACGTTGGAAAGCATTGGCATCTCAGGTTAGAAACATGATACCTAATGACAAACAAATAGAAATGATTTCTAAAAATACTTTTCCAGTGAACTCAGACTTTCTAGTGTACCAGCAGTAGTTGTTCGGCACTGAAGTATGACCATATTTTGCATCCTAATACCACCATTTGTCTATCTGATGGCTGTTGTCCAGTTTTAGTGGTTTCAAGTGTTCGTGACCATTGGATCTTATAAATACATAAAAGAGTATAATTAAGGACAATATGGGAGCATTGGACCAAAGGGCCAACAGAAACACCAAAATCTATGAAAATAATTGAATAGTCTAGCCACAAGCAAGAGAATGGATATGTCACATGTCAGGCTCAATCGATTGAAATTTAGAAATCAATCGATTGAGTTGGATGATAACTGTTTCCCTCATCAATTCGAATTTGAACTCAATCGATTGAGATTTATATTTCAATCGATTGAGACTTAAATTCAAATAAGTCCGCCAAAATGCAAATTTTGAATTCAATCGATTGAATCTTGGAATTCAATCAATTGACCTATATAGGAAACTCTTCCATCCGAGCCATATATAAACAAAGCAGCGTTTAGGGTTTGGGCATGTTTCTTTTAGTGGCCTTCTTGGCCAACTTTCTTAGTCTTTTTCTTAGGTTTTTCGCTATTATTTTTTGTGCTTAGTTTTAATTTATAAATTAATTTGTAATTAGGAACCAAAACTTTATAAGGTTCTGGATCTTTCCCTAAAAGATCTAAACATTTGATAAATTAAAGAACGTGTTTGATGGTTTTGGATCTGTGCCTTACGTGTGGATCGAAGATGAACGGCTAAAATTATTCATTCAAAGAGGAAGTGGCCCCTAGATAAGTAGTTAATTTATTTTCATTCAATCATTTTTTTTACAAATATTGAATCGTACGACTTTCAGGCGGCATGATTGGATCTTAATATTGTGATTTAGAATTTTGAGATACGCTATGCTTTTTACATGATTCATACTGCAATAATAGGTTGAGTCATAGTTTTTAGATAAGATATGTCAGATCAATAATCATATTCTTTTCGAATCATTTTTCTTGTAGTAAAATAAGGGTTAATATTTATATTCATTGTCATAATTATTGAATCGTACGCCTTTTAGGTCGTACAATTGGATCTTAAATATTGTGATTTCGAATTTTGAGATACGCTATACTTTTTACATGATTCATACCGTAATGATAGGTTGAGTCATAGTTTTTACAAAGGGTATGTCGGATCAATAATCACACTCTTTACGATTCATTTTTCTTCTTGATAAATGATGGTATATAATTAAACATGGAAATATGTGATTGATTGTTTGTAGAAAAATTATAAATCTAGGGCTAGCGGACTCCTTGATCATCTTTTCATCGTTGTTTGATTTTTTATTATTTTCCTTGCTTAAGCTTTGTTTAGATTTTTTTACGTTTATATTTGTGTAGTTGTTAATTTTTATTGTGACAAAGATCTCGCCTTTGATACTTCCTTAGGTTCGTTTGACGCTTCTAGAAATTAATTAAATTTTACACTTCCCTGTGGGTTTGACACCCTTGATTTCACTGTGCTACAATAGATCTTGTACACTTGCAAGGGTACAATTTAAAATCGATCAGCAGTCCAGCTTTGTTGATCTAGTAAGGAACGCAAATCACTGTGAAGATGCTATCAGGAAGGGTCGCCTGATCAAGAATATACCCAATGAAACCAGTGGAGTTAGAAGGTTCTCAGAGCAGGGAAACGAAAAGAGAGCGGGAGCCGATGTCCAGAACATTGCCAACTCCAGGCCCAATAATAATATAGCTCTGTTCCAATTCAAGGCAGCCCAACTAGCACCAGTCAAAACTGAACCAATGCAAAGAACAGGGAATGGACAAGGGATGTAGATGACTCTGGAGCAGAGGAGAGCCCGTTACAATCAAGTTTTTATGCCCTTAGGGCAATCTTTGAATGTACTTTTGCCTTTACTAATAGAAAAGGGATTAGTTACTACTCCTCAACTGCAACCTCCTCTTAACCTAATTCTGAATAATTATAGCCCTAATACTCACTATAATTTTTATCAGGGTTCAGGTCACCCGACTGATCGCTACTTCTTATTGAAGCACGCAATCCAAGATTTAATTAATGCCAAAAAAATCATTCCACCTACATCTTCTCAAGTGAACCAACATGCAAACATTCACTGGGTGCCATTACCCCCACATCCTACCGGAGGAGCAGGTCCCAGACCCACCATCAGGATGATAGAAGAATGTGAAGAGGAATTTGAATTTGACCCGTCGAACTATATCAGCGACTGAGAAATTTATGTAGCACCATTGCAAAGAGATTACGAAGAAAGGACTATCGGGGTGATTAAACCCCTGAATTTGTCAGATTATTTCTCCAACCCAGCACCACGAGTTGAACCCTTAGATCTTAGGGCTTATTTCCCATCACCCACACCTTTTAATTATGAGTACATAAATGCATATCAACCATATAACGCCACCCTCATCAATTACCCAATAGCCCATCAAGTCCTCCTTTCCCCACGATCACCTACCAACTATCAATGGCCCACTCCTACCCCATTACCCCCAGTACAACCACCCGCAAAACTCATCACCCCAACCTGGCCCAATTTTTCCACCCAACCATCTATCACTTAGGTGAACTAAGAATTACCCACCCTTCCAGAACCATTAGTACAAATGCATTAGTTATCGACCGCCACTCCGTTTCAAATTTCGAGACCAACCTACAATCCTCATCAGGTCCCGCTGAGTTATGAGCAGATGGATGCCTACGTTGGCAGCATCAGAGAAGGGGTAGTGGACTTTGTCACGAGATCCAAGAAGATTTCTAAATAGTCGAAAGCACCAGCAACAACCCAAGCCCAACCAGAGGGGAAGAAGGATAGTGCCGTGAACCCTTTTGAAAAAATGAGTCGTGAGTATATACTGAAGACTCAGTTGAGAAGAATGTCTGCCATATTACTGTATGGGATCTGTTAATGACGGCCCCACTCCATTTTCAAGCTTTAATGTGGGGGTTAAAAAACACACATGTATATCTTCAGGTTAGCCCAGATAAAGTCAGGCAGATAATTGGTCAAGTCATGGCTCCGAACGCCAGTTCATTCTCGGATGCTGATTTACCGGATGAAGGGAGTAGTCACTCCAAATCCCTTAACATTACTGTAGAATCTGGAAATATGATAATCTCACTGGTTTTGATTGACAATGGGTCTACTCTAAATATATGCCCACTGAGAACCGCCACCAAGATTAGGGTAGATCCATGCATGCTGAGATCCATGAGAACCAGTGCCCGAGATTTTGATAATACGAGGAGAGAGATAATGGGCGAAATTGACATTGAGCTATTAATTGGGCCAATGACCTCCATATTATTTCAAGTGATGGACATTAAATCCTCGTTCAATCTACCATTAGGGCGCCCATGGCTGCATGAGGTTGGAGCGATCCCATCCACGCTGCACCAGAAGCTCAAGTTCACATCCGGGCATAAGATTATCACTATCATTGGAGAAGGGCACAGTGAGAAGGACAAAGCCACCAACAGCGTTGAAAATCCCAAAGTGCTGGATGTGTCGCACACCATTGAGGATGTCGACCTCTAAAGTTTCGAGCATGAAGTATCGATGGTACTCCCGGAGCCCATCGAGGGCATCATTCCAAGAATCGGAGGTGGAATGGTAGCGGCAGTGGCCAGCTCCAAAAGTGGGGCTATAAAAAGGAAGAGGACTTGGGCCCAGACTGCAAGCCAGAAGAGAGCCAGTCACAGCTAAGGATGGTTAGAAAGTCAGGTTTTGATTAGGTTACAAGCCCACGGAAGAAGAAGTGCGAAAGGCTAAGGAGAAAGCCCGTGCAACGGCAGCTGCGAGAGCTAGGGGGATACACATAGAGGAAAAACCTCGTCCCATGCCTCATATTAGAGATTCATTCATGAGCACCGGGGTTGTAAAGATTGACCAAAATGGGGTAACCCAATTAACCCCACATAAGCCTACAACACCTGTTCACCCCACCAATCCCCACATCACCCTTCCCAGCCTAGAAATAGACCTGGTTGCGTTATCTCTCTTTGAGGAACGACGGTCTGCACCTGAGCACCTGTTCACCCCACCATTCCCCACATCACCCTTCCCAGCCTAGAAATATACTTGGCCACGTTGTCTCTCTTTGAGGAACGACGGCCCGTACCTGAACAAACTCCCTATGTGGTGAATCATCACAAAACTATGTTAATATTTGAGGACATCATCTCAGACGAACTGGGGATCAACATGATGGAGGCTGACTCCGAAGAGTTGTATCAGTCAGCACCCTTCCATCCAAACAGGTAACGGAGAAACCTCTCAGGTACGCAACTGGGCATCTTTGCCCCAAACCATGGAGGCGGGGAGTGGCCTAAAATTTGGCACCCATTTTCCAAAAAAAAATAACCTATAAAAAGTGAGATAAGCCCTTGGCAGGTAATACCTTGTACATACGCAGACTCGCGCTACCAAGGGTCCGTCTCCGAAGAAAACAAAAATCCGAAAAACATGGAAAAAATATAAAATCTAAAAATATTATCCTTTAAAATTTCAAATAAAATCTCATAAAAGATGCCTTAATTGAAATATCTGTCCCACGTAAAACCGACCCCTTTCTTGTAGAAATACAAGAAGAGGTAGGAGTTACGAGTCTGGACAAGGATATCCCTTTGAAGGAGCTCCCCAATGAGCTCCTTGACCAATTTTCCGAATTTGAGCATAGCCCTACCCCCATTGTCTAAGAAACAGAAGATATCAATTTGGGAACTGAGGAAATTCCCCAAATTACTAAAATCGGAACATCACTGTCTCCTGAGGAAAGAAAAAGTATGATCGACTTCCTTCAGTCATACCATGATGTTTTTGCCTGGTCGTACGAGGTCATGCCTAGTCTAGACACCAATTTTGTCGAGCATGAGTTGTCGCTCTACCCTGATATGAAGTCTGTCAAGCAGAAGCTGAGACGTCTCCGACTCGAGTGAATGTTGAAAGTCAAAGACGAGGTCATCAAGCAGTATGATGTGGGGTTTCTCATGGTATCCAAATACCCGCAGTGGCTAGCCAGTATTGTGCTTGTGTCGAAGAAGGATGGAAAGGTATGCATGTGTATCGATTTTCGTAATTTGAGCAAGGCGAGCCCGAAGGACGATTTCCTATTATCGCACATCGACATCTTGGTCGATAACACTGCTAAGCACGGGATGCTTTCTTTTATGGATGAATTCTCAGGATATAATCAGATTAAGATGGCAGAGGCGGACCGAGAGAGGACAACATTTATCACTCCTTGGGGAACCTTTTGCTACAAAGTCATGACGTTTGGGCTGAAGAATGCCGGTGCAACATACCAGAGAGCTATGACTGCATTGTTTTATGACATGATGCACCAAGAAATTGAAGTGTATGTCGATGATATGATAGCCAAGTCATAGGAGCGAAGCGATCACTTGGTAAACCTTCATAAGCTATTCGAGAGGTTGAGAAAAGTAAAGATTATGCCTGAATCCACATAAGTGCGCATTTGGCGCCATATTCGAAAAACTATTAGGATTCATCATCAGCAAGAGAGGGATCGAGGTCGACCAGTCAAAGTTAAAGCTATCACAGAAATGTCACCACCATCTACTGAGAAAGAGGTCAGAGGGTTCTTCGGCAAGATACAGTATATCAGTCGATTCATTGCACAGCTAACGCCAATATGCATGCCGATCTTCAAGCTACTTCGAAAGAACTCACCCATTGAATGAAACTACGACTACCAGGCAGCGTTCAATAAAATCAAAAGCTACCTCTTTAACCCACTTGTTTTGGTACCACCTGAGCCGGGGAGACCACTCTTGAGGTATCTCTCCACGACAGAAATCTCAATGGGATGTGTCTTGGGGCAGCATGACAAGACAGGAAGAAGAGAGCAGGCCATCTACTATCTGAGCAAGAAGTTTACTGATTATGAGACGCGTTATTCTCATCTAGAGAAAGCATGCCTAGCTCTTGTATGGGCTATTCAGAGGCTCCGCCATTACTTGCTATCCCAAGCCGTTCTACTCCTAGCCCGAATGGACCCGTTAAAATATCTATTCGAGAAGTCAGCTCTCACTGGGCGAACTGCACGATGGCAGCTTTTATTGTCTGAGTTTGACATCACGTACATTACTCAGAAGTCAATTAAGGGGCAGGCACTCACCGATCACCTTGTCGACAATCCTTTGTCAGATTATGAACCTTTGAGAACTGAGTTCCCGGATGAGGACATCCTATTCATGACCGAAGACAATATTCAGGAAGCAGATGAATCTTGGGTAACGCACTTTGATGGGACAGCCAATGCCGAGGGTCAAGGAGTTGGCGCCATTCTGATTTTGCCGAAAGGATCCCACGTACCAATTTCTATCAAACTTAACTTTCCTCACACTAATAACATGGCCGAGTATGAAGCTTGTGCAGCAAGCCTGCAGGCGGCACTCAATCAGAATGTAACTCACCTCCGGGTATTCGGTGATTTGTAGTTGATCATATGTCAGATGAATGGAGATTGAAAGACGAAAGATGAGAAACTGATCCCCTACCATGAGCACCTCGAGGAGCTGATAGCTTATTTCAGAGACGTGATATTCTCATATGTCCCCCGGATAAGGAATCACTTTGCTGGTGCATTAGCCACTTTGGCATCCATGATAGAGATCTCGTATCATGTTGAGATGAAGCTGATCATGATCGAGCAGAGGAATAAGCTAACCTTCTACCTCCAGATTGAAGAACCCATAAAGCCTGATAATGAGTCACCTTGGTTCTCAGATATCAAGAATTTTCTCGAGACTCTAACTTTCCCTGAGGGTATGTCCAAGACGGACCGACGAAGCATTCAACGTTAGCTACAGGATACGTCATCTGTGGGGAATACCTTTACAAGCGATCTTTTAATAACATCTTGCTCAGGTGCCTTACAGAAAGTGAAGCGATCTATATCATGAAGGAGATCTACGAAGGAGTATGCGGAGCCCACATCAGCGGTCACATGCTTGCTAAGAAAATTCTACGGCAGGGATACTTTTGGACCACTATGGAATCAGATTGCTGCAAACATGTTCAGAAATGCTACAAGTGTCAGGAACACTCTAGTTTGGTACACGCTCCTGTCATCGATCTTCACTGCATGACCACTCCTTAGCCATTTGCTACCTGGGGCCTTGACATCGTCGGAATGATTAATCCAAAAGCATCAAATGGACATCAGTTCATCCTTGTCGCCATTGAATACTTTACCAAGTGGGTAGAGGCAGCGTCATATGCCAACATCACGGCCAGTCACGTCGAGAAGTTTCTCAAGAATAATATCGTGTGCCGATTTTGAGTACCCAAAGATATCACAGACAATGGCACCAACTTTGCAAATAAGTGCATACGGGCCTTCTACGAGCAATACAAGATCAAGCATCATTGCTCGTCACCTTATCAGCCTTAAACTAATGGAGCCGTGGAATCTGCGAACAAGACAGTCGTCTGCATCCTCGAGAAAATAGTCGTCACTTATCAAGATTGGAGCAAAATGTTGTCATTTGCTTTATGAGCCTATAGAACATCGATCCGTACTGCTATAGGGGCAACACTATTCTCCCTTGCATATGGAACCGAGGCCGTCCTACCGGTAGAGGTTGAAGTACCCTCGCTCAGAATCCTCCTTGAATCAGGCTTACTCGAAGCAGAGAGAGAGAGAGAGAGATCTCGCTTCGAACAATTGAATCTACTAGACGAGAAAAGGCTCCTAGCCTTATGCCATACTCAAGTTTACCAAGGGCGAATCACACGTGCTTACAATAAACGCATCCGTGGTCGAGATTTGAAGGTGGGATCTGCGAACAAGACAGTCGTCTGCATCCTCGAGAAAATAGTCGTCACTTATCAAGATTGGAGCAAAATGCTGTCATTTGCTTTATGAGCCTATAGAACATCGATCCGTACTGCTATAGGGGCAACACTATTCTCCCTTGCATATGGAACCGAGGCCGTCCTACCGGTAGAGGTTGAAGTACCCTCGCTCAGAATCCTCCTTGAATCAGGCTTACTCGAAGCAGAGAGAGAGAGAGAGAGAGAGATCCCGCTTCAAACAATTGAATCTACTAGACGAGAAAAGGCTCCTAGCCTTATGCCATACTCAAGTTTACCAAGGGCGAATCACACGTGCTTACAATAAACGCATCCGTGGTCGAGATTTGAAGGTGGGAGACACTGTGCTGAAGAAGATCTTTCCATCCCTCCATGCCGATTCGAGAGGGAAATTAAAGTCGAACAGGGAGGGACCTTATGTCATCCGAGAGGTGCTGTCAAGATACGCCATCAGCCTCGCCCCCATAGATGGAGATCATCTTCCTGAGCCCATCAATGCTGGATACGTTCGACGGTTCTACTCTTGGTCTATCGCGACAAGGTAAGTATCGGTGAAACATATACGTGGCTGCTTAAGAACCACCAAAAGGAGGCCATTATTCAAAGCACAGTAGCCAAAAGGCATCCTTAAAAATAATGATATCCTTTACTACCCCATTTGAGCCTGAGCCTTTCTTTCATTAAACCCCTTCCCTAAAAAAGAAAAAGTGTGTACATATACAAAAAAAAAAAAAAAAAAGAGATGAAGTAGAATCGCTATTAAAAAATTAAAAAAATCAAAAAAGTAAAACCTCAAAAAGAGATTGCCTGAAATAAAACAAAGGAAAAAGAATATATATATATATATATATGTATATATAAGAATCATGGGACATGTATAGTAAAAACCCCCCAAGGAAGAAAGTATGTTGTGAAAAACTCAAACCGTATCAAGGAAACCTTTTTAGCGCAACATACCTTCAAATCCTAATCTAACCCATGGCCAAGCTACACCCTGAAGAAAGCCCTCTTTTTAGGTTTACAAGTAGTCATATGTTAAGTCGAGCCGAGTTGTAAGACGACACCAGAACCCCATCTAGCCGACTATGACAGAATCAACGTCTATGTCGTTGCTTTTGAAAAAATGAAAGAAATAAAAAGAAAAAATAAAATACATAATACAAGCTCAAAGCAAGATGGACGTGTGAAAAGCCGTAAGGGCACTACAAGTAAAAAGAGCGAGTTTGTGCGGACCATGTGAAAACCTGAAAGGGCGCTTAGGATAAGAGAACAAAACCCATGGACGTGGTGAAAACCTGAAAGGGCGCCACAGATAGAAAGAGGGTGAAAACGGGCACGACGAACCCACCTTGGGCGTTATGAGTAAAAAAGGATTAAAAAGAAAAAAGTTGAAAAATAAAGGTTTGAATTGATTAATGTTTGAGAAGCCCCTTTGGTTGCTCTCCCTATTATCCTTTTTTCGACTGGGCCGCTCATGTAAGTTCAAATCAGGCCCCGACTAGAATTGTCTTTGTGAAACTGCTTCGTCGAACGTATGACCCGAGGTAAGGAGAAAGGTTTGAAACAACCCGAGGGGATTGACATTCCAACCTTGGTAAAGCGGCTAAAACTCACCCAGATCTGACCACTTAAAAGTGGTTTGACCATGCTCAAAAGGGGATCTGAGATCTCACCCTGTGATTGAGGTATCAAAACAAATAAAAAAGAAATAAAGGAGAGGGCGGAAAGCCCCTTTTGTCAAAGATAATAATTTCCATTTTCCACTTTCATGCCCACACCTTGTGCACACGGGCGAGAAAGCCCCCTTTTGTCACAGATAATGAGTTCCCTTTTTTCATTTTCCATGCCCACACTTTATGCACTAGGGTGAAAAGACCACTTTTTGCTAAAGATAATAGACTTTCATTTCCCATTGTTGTGTCCAAGACTATACACATTCCGTCTCAAAAGGGACCCGTTACTTCACCTCACTGATAAGGCATAAAAAAAAAGGAAGAAAAGCCAAAAAAGAATAAAAAATTAAGAAAAATCTAAATACAAAAAAATTGTGTATATTTCTACTCTTTTCCATATGCACAGTATCATACTTCCATCTCAAAAAAAAGAATAAGAAAATCTCTGAAAATTTTAAATAAAAAAAATCCAAAAAATATGTATATATATATATATATATATATATATATATATATATATAGATCTTGAAAAATGAAAAAAATAATAATAGAGGTAAAAGTTTAATTCTCCTTCTGCTAATTAGGATGTATTTTTTTTGTATATAAACAAAAAAAGGATTAACGTTTTCTCAAGATGTGCAAGAACATCAAAAGGTCTGAAGCATTGAAGCAAGCAACCTCTCGGCGATGAACACATCAGATGAAGCATCTCATCACTGACATTCAGTCTATTCAAAAAGGAAGAGAAGAAAATTATTTAAAAAAAAAAAAAAAAAAAAGATAGCTAGATTTTTGTGGTACTTTTCCCACGCACATGTGTGCTCTAACGCTGTAAAATATCAATATTTTATCGGCAACGCAGTTATGCTAAATTAATGTCCTAAGTCTAAGGTTCGTCTTGGATCTTTGGATCCTACTTTAAAGTAGGAGCAACTATATCAATCCCGATCAAATGATCAATATTTCGATCAGGGTGATTTCACTGCTAAATCTTCGAGCTAACGCTCTGTCTTTGGATTCATGTGAATTTTAGTGTCCTAAGCTTTAGATTCCTCAAAAAGAGGTCAATCGTTGGTTGAGACCAACCTGTTGAAAATGAAATTACATATCAATCAACTATGTGCAAACATGCATATAAAAGGGTTCATTTTCCTTATTTTCACAGGCTTAAAACCTGTATTAGCACAATATCCCTATAAAGTGTACGCTATGTGTCTGGGTATCTGTAGGATGATTGTTTGTTCTCATAAATTATCCTCAGAAGGTAGAGACTTCCATCACCTTTGTTGATTATCGCCTCTAATGGGTGCATGTTTATGCATAGTTAAATGATTCGTAAGATTATTATCGGCAGAGACCAGGCTTAGGTGTCCCCTTCGGTGGGCACCCGATTTTGGCCGGATTTATTCAGTGTTATTTGAAGTTGAATGCTCTAGGTCATGTTGATCTGGGGCGCGCTATCAAAAAGTAGCACGTACTCCTAAAAAGTATTGCGACATCTATTCGTTCTGCTCGGATAGTCGTGCTAAATAAACTTTGGGATCAATGGGTTCTCCTAAAGACCTCGAACCCTGCTTCAAGCAGGGGAACCCGTGGCCAGTCAGATGAGGCGGTCAATGCCTCATATGATTGGACATAAACTATGGAACCTTGCATACTTGCTTTGCGCCTATCTTTGAATGTGGGTCGATCACCCTCCTTACTTATGAAGCTGTTGTATTCAGAAGGAATCTTGAACATCAAACTCCTTCAAATCATTTCGAGAAGCGATCATTTTTTTCAGCTATTGGGCTTTCGCAACTCATTCCACCTCGGTTATGCCCAGTAATATCGCTAAGCGCTTGGGGACCGATTATCTTGAGAAACAACCAATTTTTTCGACATACAGGGCTTTCGTTTTCTCACCATGTTACCCGTCTGATGTATAAAGTTCGTTCTGAATGCAGCAGACCAGTCAAAAATCCCTTGGTCCTTTTTGGATATCTCTTTTCTTTGGCATTCGATCATTAGTGATCGAATACCAAAGAGGGGCATCTTTAAACACTCAAATTTTGCCCAAAGCCCGATCGAGACATATTTTTGAGAGAGGCGCATCTTCGAGCTTTTGATGGCATATATGAAACCCTTAGGAATCTTTTCAAAACCTTAGGAGTCATTCCAAACCCTTAGGACTCACCCTAGATCCCTTAGGAACTTTTTTGAACCCTTAAAAATCCATCTCGACCCTTAGAAACCATTCCGAACCTAAACCCAGCTTTCCCGAGCAATGGATGAAGACTGGCGCACCAGGACCAACTGTGATCTTCTACTGCAATCGAATCATATACCATTGGAAAGTTAAAGTCAGATTTTCAACGAGCCAAGGATTACCCCAATCGGAGTTGTATGCAAGAAGTTACAGCATTCCGAAGCTCAGACGCATAAATGTAATTATGTAAAGTTCCCCTTTGGGATTTGGAGCAACTAATAGTTGCGCCACATATGAGTGGGTCCCCCACGGGCAGCTAACTTTCTAAAACCATTGTGCATCACTATTTTATTGTACATATGCCTGGTGCATCTATTAGTTGCGCCAGGCTTATGAACAGTACCTGTAGGTTTTTACCTCAAAATTTGAGATTAGGGTTTAACTTGTTGACCATCTTAATCTTTGGAGTGTGTTTTGTTAGTTCTGTTGCACTCATTCACTATCTATTTGCAACCCCTTAAGTGGTTTAAAGCCTCACCCTATAATCCACCATTGGAGCATCTCTTCACACATTTTAAGGCTCCAAAAATCCTAGAAAACCTTAGATGGCTAGATTACCTAATTGCTAATCCAAGTTAGCCTCTAAACACTCTTCTAACTACTCTTTTACCTATAAATAGAGAGGCACCCCTCCCTTTACAAAGGCTTGAAAAAATTTGCAAATTAGAGATTAAGAAATCCCTTCTCTCTCTCCTCTAATGTACCATTTTACATACAAATTCCAGAACTTTAAAACCTCCTTAAAGCCATAGCCTTTCATCAAAAATCTTTAGTTTAGGTGTGTGCTACCCCCTAGCCTCCCTTCTCTACCTCTTAGCTATCCCCCCTAGGTGTTAGAATCCTTCACCAAGCTATACAAGCCATCAAAAGCTCACCGAAGCAAGCCAACGCAATGCTCTACAGCAATACAACAAGGGTCCGAGAGCTCCGGCTCTCCCCTCTACTCCTCTACCTTCTCGGTTCTTCCTCCATCCTCTCATTTCTGTCGTTATGCCGCTGAATTTTTGGTAAGAACGAAGGGGCACAAATAAGATTTTAAGGCCCTTTGTGTAAGAAGAAGGTATTTTTATTTCTTTAATATTATTTTTGTTTTGGCCATAAGTAGAGACCGCATTAAGCGGGTTGATTTGGTGCCTAACACCTTCCTAATCGATAACCGAAGCACCTACCCAAGAGCCTTTGGCGTAGACCGGATTCAGAGTCATATTTGTAGTACTTCGGTGCTTATAAAATTGATCTAGGTTTCCCAGGACACCAAAAGCTCTGGATGGCGACTCTAAATATTTATAACGAGCGCATCGTCGCGACGAGATCATAAAAAATCCACGGTTACACAGTCGGGTAATGGGTCCAAGTGGGCCGGGTCATGGGCCGAAGTGGATCTGGTCGGGCGGGCCGAGTCCCGAGCTGGGTAATGGGCCACAGTGGACCGGCTCAGGTCCCTTAGTCGGGTCCAATGCCGGTCGGGACCGGGCCGACCAGGTCCGAGATGCCTTCACCTTCTTCTTTGTTTTTTTTATTTGTTTATTAACAAGTTGCGGCGCCAACAGCGCTGCAATAAAACAGCCCAATGGGGCCAAATCCCCTCCCCTCTCAGGTCACCAGCACCGACGGTCCGATGTGCCGTCCGGTTAGCCCCGACCGTCGACCGGTACCAATCTGGTGGCCGAAATCCGCCTGATGGCACTGGACCGTGGGCCCATAATTTTTTTATTTTTTTATTTTTTTCTTTGTTAAGGTTGCAGCACCAGACCCGACCGTCCAGTGTCCCCACACAAGGCCGGTGGCCGGAAGTCGCCGGATGGCTCAAAAGAGGAAATTTTTATTTATTTATTTATTTAAATATGGATCAAACCAAATCAGGTCAGCCATGACTCTGATATCAATTGTTAAAAATCTTAAGAAATAACCATGATCTAGGCTTGAGTCATTTGATCAACATATAAAATACGATAATTGTCTAATAAGACAAATCTTACTTACTTGACTAGATGATCGTGAAGACGAGTTTAATCGATAATTCCTCAGTATAAGACCAAAATCCTAAGACAAACTACCTCTTTTCTTTTTTATTTCTATTGATGGGAATAACATTGAGATTAGACAAAGGGGGGACATTGTCCTCCTTATATAGACATTGATTTGTTTCCTAGCCCATCAAAGGAAGTAAATCTAGAGGATGTGTCACTTCCATAAAAGGGATTATCACAACCCTATAAAATAATTAAGGAACTTCATCAAGATTATATGGTGATTCCTATTGTGCCAAGTATAGAAAGTTTGACCAATTCAAGTTTTAGTAAGTAAGGAAGAGAGGTTAGTGTATGGGTCACAAAAACCCAACATATAACACCTATACAATGGAATTGATACCATTAAAATGAAAAATAAAAAACTAATACCATACCGAATATTATACATGGGGCTGATCTCACATGGTGATGCAATAGATAACATCTTCAAAGCAATGAGGACATTGTTTCTCATTCAAATCAGTACATGCATATATTAAATCGTGCTATTACTTCTCATCCTTTGGGTGCTCATATCTTCAAATCATTGATAGGTTTATTTAATCTTTGAAAATAATTCATCCCCCCCTCTCCCCCACCCCTGTTTTCTTTAAATTAGGTCACAACAAAATAATCTACAATGAGGGTATGCCAGTCGTCCGCTTCAATGTGGAATTGCCAAATTCATGGGTTCTTTCCCTTGATTAGTTCCCGGTTGTGGAGAAGCGTCTTCAACCTCAAACTCTGTAGACCTCAACCGTGCATCCCTTTTGATGGAATGAGAAAACCACCAAGGAGAATCCCATAAAAGGAGAGATGGCATTGGAATGCCAAGGTAAGCTTGGTCTTAATACATTGAGAAAAAAATGTTTTCTATGTTTAGTAGAAAGTGCCTATTGGGCGCGTTTGATTGTTGGTAATGGCCAAAAGCGTTTGGGCACATTTGGCCTTGTACTCAAGTGCATGCGTATTATCCGGATCACATCAACTCTTACACATTTTTAGCCTGAAAGAAGCAAAATGTGTAGTTTTTATTAAATACAAGGGGTTAGCCTTGTATCACATTCTGGTTGTGCCTAAGCAAATTCGTAATGTACATGTACATCAACTAAGTTTCAAATATTGTTTTTGCCATTGACTTGTAAAAGGGTCCTATGACACTTGTATTTGGCGGCCACTACGAGCAATAAAACATGCGTTTAAAGTAGCTGATAGCTTTGTTTAAACTGTATTGAGATGTGCTATAGGGAAGAAGTCATGACTAGATCTAATTGGGGTTAATGGTGATGATGCAACATGTCAAAGCTATATTGTCGAAGAATCAGCTGTTGTTAAGAACTTCAGCTGTAACAGGGTTTGGGTTTGGATTTGGATTACATAATGAGAAACAATCCATATTGTCCATATTATGTTATATTCATTCATTAGCATCTATTAGTCTAATGACATATAATCATTATATTGAAAGAAAATAAAAACCTTGTTTTTTCTTTATTTGTTTTCATTATCTTTTTTTAAGTTAATGGAATTGTTTAGCTTTATACGCAAAAATAGTCTCGCATTGGTAAGTGTAATGACCCGTGTCTCAAGAGGCTAATTCGATGGTGTTAGATGTGGTGGAGCACCGAACTCCATGTAAGTGCTCCACACTCTAACTCATCCCACTTTCTATTTTAAGAAAAGAAAGGATTTTAATTGGATTTAGGCACCAAGCTGGCAACCAAATTCTAAATTTTGCATTCCATCTTTGGCAACTAAAGTCTAGAGAGAGAAAGAATCTTTTTTTTTGGACTCTTCCTCCTTTTAGCTAACTTGCCCAATCGAGTATTTCTCTCCATTGGTCTCTCTCTCTCTCTCTCTCTCTCTCTCCTTCCTTCCTGTTCTTCTAATCTCTCCCAGCCACAACTTCTATATATATATATATATATATATATATATATATATATATATATATATATAATCCAACAACCAACAACTCTCTTTCCCAAATGCCCTTTAGCCTTCTCTCTCTCTCTCTGTAAGAACACATGTGAACCACCCATTAGATCTCCCTCCTTCCTCTCTCTTAACCCAAGCAACCACACCCATTAGCTCCTCATGATACCCACGCGGCCACATCCATTAGATCCCCCTCCTCTCATTTCTTTATCTCTCTCTCTCTCTCTCTCTCTCTCTCTCTCTCTCATTAAACCACCAGCCCAAGCTCTCATGATCTCCTTCTCCATATATATATATCTCACCAAGGCCAAAGCAAGAGAGCCACCCTCTCTCTCTCTACCGTCCACTTCTCCTAGCCCCAACTCACTCTCCCTCTCTCTCTATATATAAATATAAATCCCCCGTCACTCTCTCTATGTTGAAGAGCCACTCAACACAGCCAACCATGAGGAATATTCATCTCTCTCTCTCTCTCTCTTCCCTTTGACCCAAAGAGCAACCCAAGACCCTATTTAATGCCCTCTCTCTTCACCACATCGTGTCCTTTTCACACAGCCGTCCTAAACTACCTTTTCATGTCCAACCTTCTTCCACTCTAACACCAGAACCAGCTTGAAGAGCAATTTTTTGTTGCCGGATCAAGCTAACATTATCTTTTCCACCCCACGTTACATCCAATTATTGATGGATCCGCAATATATAAATAGAAAGATGTAGATGGCGATCAGTGCAAAAACGGGCCTCTTCCAATGTCGCGAAGCCACAAACCCGAACCCAAGCGTTTTTCCGCCGTTGAACCCGCATCCTTGGACGACACCACCGTCTCACAAAGTCTCGCGTATCCTGAAATCACACGCGATCATCGCATGAGGTCGAACGTTAAAGCTAGATCCGTGCCTATCCGACCAATCAAAAACTCCTATGAGGTGGGTGCCCTTCTATCCATCCAAATATACACATTTACACTTTTTAAATGTGATGAATTTAGTAAAACTGAAATTCATCAATATTATATTTTGTGTAGATTCACAAGACAGTTATAGTCAAAGGGTTGACCTCATGGTTGAACCCATCGACCGAGAACCATATGGCACACGAGTGTGCCGGTAAAATAGATCCTAAGGACTAAACACCGGGCACAAAAACAAAAATCCCAGGTCAAGAATGGGTTGTTGCCTTGCTTTGTTTTGTTGCACACTCGATTGGAGGTCATCATTTGACCGTTTCAATTTCGATGATCTGATCAGTTTCTGACCTCGGTCAAACTGTGAACTCCCCATAAAATTTTATGTTTTTTACATCTAATGGTTTACATTTATTCGTATGTCCTTATTTTTATAAATTTTAGTACCTCAAATATGTGAATATATTTATTTACACTTATAATATTCTCTGCGTTTATTTATGTAAATCTTCTTATACACTAGCTAAAGGGTCCAGTATGACCCATTAAATTTAGTGAACCATAGACCTATGGGTCGAAGCCTGTATATCGAAATAAAGATCATTTGTCCGTCTGTTGAATAGATGATTATATTTTGATTTAAACAGCCACATCGCGGTCTTTGCACCACTTAAAGTCGTGCACATAACCACCAAAATTCTTATCCTTTATGCTTGTGGCACCTTAGTCTAGGGTCTAGTTTGACCCTTTAGATCTCAAGTTTTGGGGTCGAATTGGGTCATAGTCAAACCCACTTTTTCTATAACACCATATAGTTACCAAACCCGATGTCACATATCCAATTTATTCAAATCCTTAAAATGGACCTTAGATATCATATAAGCCTTTCTGAAAATTAAATCATTCAAGACCCCCAAACATCATAAAGGTCCATGGACCTTAGGCCCATCTAGTCTATGGACCCATAATGGGCACGTATATCCAATGTCGCCAAACGCTTGTTTTGAAAAACCTCGGATCGATCTTCAAGGAATGGCCTAAACCCAACTCCTAAACTTAGAATAACTTATTAAGTATATATTTTACTTACACCATGAGAATGTAGACACCTCAATAATCGTGTTTAACAAGACCTTGACCCGAATTGATGACTTCCTAGATAAGGGTCTAAAGGACAAAATTAAGGGTTGAAACTTTGAGAGACCCAAATAGCCTATACCCTGAATATATCTATAAGTTTAGATCGATTTAAATTAGATTATATATACCATGAAAACCGTATAATAAGGATCCGACAATTAAAACTTGTGTGAATCACACGAGAGTCAATACTTAGCCAAATTTCACAAATGACTAGTCAGTTTTCATCAGATCGATAAGATCTATCTGATGAGACTAGTCTAACATTACCTTATAATACGTATTATAATACGTACGTACCTTCATTGTAGGTCGTCTTCTCTCTCTGAATGATGAGCGTAGCGTCTAAATTACGAGTAATATTAGTTTCCCCTATGGTTAGATATTTTCTTATTATATGTTTCATTTATATTTTGTGTGACATTCATCACTTAGAAGTACGTTAAGACATATATATATTAAGAAAATTAAATAAGATACGACACACGACTTTTAAGTCTTTGTCACGGTAAGGTTTCTTTCACGGTCACATGAAACTTAGAATATTGGCGTCCATGTACGGATGCAACCCCTCTATGGTAGTATGGGATGTCACATAAAATATATCCAGATTACTATGGAATTCATCCCTTGAAAAATGTGGTTTGTGAAGCCTATCGCATCGTGACCTATTCTAATTAAGTTTAAGAAAAGATAGAATATGAATATATTAAGCTACCAGATATTAAGAAAGTGGGGACATAAGCCCACGCAAATATGAAATCGAAGCGGAGACCTAAGCCCATAATCGAATAATATTATAATATATTAAGATACGCTGTAGAGGCCAACTAAATATGAAATTAAGTTCTTACACGTGTCATGTCTTGCGTGTCACCGCAAGATCCAACGTCTGCAACCAAGACGGGTCTTAAGGACAATATGATACGACAGTATCTCGACTTAAGGGGACACTGATTTTTATGCACATAATCTCATCGGGCTGGATGGTGGTTTATATTATGATATGGAGGTTAGGTGATTATCTACACGTAGACCTCACGTGATAGGCTCGAGCAGCAGCCCTGGCATATATCGTAGACGTAAGATAAGTAAGATGCAAAGTACATTGTGTAGGCGTATGGAGTAATAATAAGAGTTTCGATATGTCACATAAGTTAAGTTGACAAGACAAGTAAGACAAGTTATGAAGAATCAAAGGAAGTGCCAAAATCTGAGAAGTCGTCCATGGAAACATCATATGCACTGAAATATGTTACGTTCTTTTAATTTTTCAGCTTTATAGTTATGTAATATTTATGAGAATTTTTGTTATGTTATTTATATGAAATTATAAGAGTTTCATTTTCACTCACAAGGTTGCACCCACGATCACTCGAGTAGATTGTGGTAGATCGATTGTGCAACCCACTAAGTTTACGTGACTGAGTAAACTCACTCCATAAAAAACTAACAGCTGCAGGTGAAGATATAGACTACACTATCCCAGTGGACTTGATGCATTGGAAGATGATACGGATTTTGAGGGTGACAACCTAAATGACCAGTTAGACGACATCAGGTATATATTAAATATTTGGAAAAACTTTCTAGTAGTGGATCGTGCTTTTATTTAAAGTCATTTTTATATTGTGGACTCCAAATTCAATATAAGTTTATTGGAAAGAATTTTTAATATGAGAAGAAAGTTTGATTCACGATTTTTGGAAGCCCAATTTTAAGTAAGATTTAGTAACACATGTATGTCCGCTTATCGCCTTAACAAGCGTGCGGTGTCATAACACGAAATTCTAAGCCCCCGAAATCGGCTAGGATTCTGAGTCGTGACAGTAAGTGCAAATAAAAGTTCCTTCTATATATAGTATATATGTTTGATCTCGTGGTGATTGGTCATAGTTTTGGGTTTTTGATCAAGTTGATCAAATGGTCAAATTATTAATCTGCCAGATGAAGTCCAATGGGCCATCATTAATTAGTGGATTAATTAGGTTCTAATGGGTCAAACGGATTGGTCAGATGTTGACCATTACAATAAACATTTCATGACAAAAAAAACAAAAGTGTACAGCTTTTCAAATTTAAAAAGGAAAAGGGTGCAACTATTCATTTAACGGGTAGATGAAGCAATTGGGATTAGTGAGCCAACCGATATATGGTTGTTGGTGCAACAATCATAATGACCGTTTGAAAAGTCACTTGATATCTATAACATAAGCTCTTTGGACAAAAATCAGTACACTCTGAATTGTCCAAATTTCTTTGCATAATAGTTTGAAATTCATCTTTCTTTTTATTTATTTAATTATTTATTTACTAAAAAGAATTCTAAGTGTTCCTCCCAATGATTCATGCGATGCCCCATAAGTCCATTCCATACCCATGAACAATCTGAATCGATTTCATCACAGGTCGAGCAGTCGTTTCATCACATTTTGTGACAATAATCAATAATACTAAAAAATCAATGCCCTTCACTTTGAAAAATATGTTAGGTCCTGTGAAATTTGGACCGTTGATTAATCGCCTACTATCACATGATCGTCGAAAAAAGTACCGCTAGATTGGGGATCGCCTTGAATCATTGTGAATTTCTCACGAGCGTCGATTATTTGATTCTTGACTTTAGTGCCCTTGGATCCATTGTAGTGTTATCACCACATATTACTTTTCTACTCACAAATGGGATGTTAAGCCCATATATATATACTGTTCAGATATACCATCAATGTTTAAGGAGAAACAACCCCCTTTAATCACATAATGGTCGGTGATTAATCACAATTAAAAACATAGTTGTAACCGACTAATGCATAATGAAATTCTTAATCTCTATTGATGAGGTCACATGACCACATGTACCAACATCTTTCCACTTGGCTATGGAGGCCGAATCAATATTTCATAACGTCTTTGTCACTGTAGGATTTACCATGTCTCATTGGTCATGAGGTTTTATATGCCAAAAGGAGATTTACCCATCACAATAAAATATTTCACAGTCATGAGGTTTTGCACGCCAAAGCCGATTTACCCGTCATGATTAAACTTATCTCAATCATGAGGTTTTGCAAGCCAAAAGCGAATTTTCCCATCACAATAAAAATTATCCCAGTCATGAGGTTTTGTGCGAATTTATCCATCATGACAAAATTTTCTTATTATGAGATCTTATACACTACATTACTATGAAATTTGTATATCATCGAATCAGTTCTATATACTATCTTCCACCGTTGTACAAACATATACATTAATTTGGAATAAAAAAATCATCTTTGATCATAAATATTTATACGCTAAAAGAGGATTTGATCAATCATGATAAGATTTTAAGTGCTTTAGAATTAATAGACTTAGGCGTCCCCAAGTCCAACCAAATTCCACACTTATATCTTTTAACAATGATCAATAGTTAATGGAAAGTATATAATGCATAGTCACTTTGCCCTTCAAACTACATCCAATATGTCGTATCATCAATTCTACAATCGATCGATTATACTATAATCATATTATTAGCAAAGTATGCAGACAGGCTTGTCGGTTATGTCAACTTTAAGTCTTTATTGAAGTGTTTTATCCAGACGACCTAAAAAATTCGCATTACTGGATCTCAATTTATAGATATTCTTTGGCCTCACAAATAATTTATGGGTTATGCATCTAACGGTCCAATTCCTACTTTGAAAATTCAAAAGTATATCTGTTATCTCCCATGCTATAAATGTGACAGCCCGGATTTCAGCACTCTGAAACCCGTGCCATCAGCACGATCATCTTGACTGTGCCCCTTAGCTTAGCACGGAACATTGGCATATCAAGCATAAAATAAAATAATAATGAAACTGCGGAATTTAAATCTATATTGAAGCAATTCTCCAAAAGACAGTTCTACCCTCATGCCTCTGCATGAATGGAGAACCGATCCGAACCATCGATGATGGCAATCATCACGGATGGTTCGCCCCAAAAGAATAATCTCAAACTCAATATATACATGGTTTAACCAAAACAAGGCTTGACATACAAAGCCGTACCAATCTCTCTCAAAAAGCCCTCAAAGACAAGCGGAGTCCTCTGAAGAAGTCCTCAAGAGGTGGCTCTAACTGCTCTCACCGCAAGGTCCGGCTCACCGGTCGGCGTCTCCCGAAGCCTCGGCAGCTGCTAGTAGTGGACCTGCGACGTATAGTCTATAGGGTGAGCTACATCCTAGCTCAATAGGGAACAAAACACAGTTGAACATATAAATTATTACTCACATATATTCCATGATATGCCATGCATGATGTGTCTATGCAATTACTGATGATAACAGTTAAAAAGTATTACATTTTACTGGTAGTTTACTCGTGTCTTTTATTTACTCATGAATGATGCTGAAAAGGCCTAAAGCAAAACTTAAACTTTCAACTTAAGTAAGCCCCGATGAGATACCCATCATCGTCATCTATATAGACACTTTTTAACGTATTCCCTGGGAATACAATATAGTACTCAAGCCCCTTTCCCCTGGGGATTGGTGGCGGGGTTTCACTTATCTCAAATCAACACCCCTGGGGTGTGCTTAGTGTGTACGGATAAGCCTCCGCACTGGCCTACGGTTTCGCCGCCGTATAGGTCACGGATATCCTGCCGTATCAGTCGTGGATATCCCGCCACGTCGGTGGGGTACCCTATCAAACCTCAAATAACAAAAATATCGGTGCCTTACATATAGTTATTCACCGTGTAAGTGTGCTATCTTATATCAGTTAGGCCCTATCAAACATGATTCAATCTTGGATACATCCCTGGGATGTATCCATTCACTTGCATCACACCTGATGCTCTTATCTCTTTACTTCTTCATCCCCTGGGGATGGCTCATTATACTCACTCTTATGAGCGTCACTCACAGACACTTTTCACAATTTTTAAGCAATAAAACATTTGAATTTGAATTCTATATCACTACATATATGCTCTTGTAAAATAAAGTACATGTTCAAGGTGTTCCCTACCTCAAGTCTTCATTTGATCAATGCATCAAGGTCCCACGTGGCTCCTTGTGCACTAGCTCACACGTACCCCTATGGTACCACATAACATGTGAAACACATCACTAAAGATGCAATAAAGGAGGTCCAAGACCCTCCATGAAGCTTAAAGTCAAACTCAAAAGTCAACAAAATTTAGCACAGTCGATTAATCGAACTCCAAAATCGATTAATCGAAAGTCAATATCGATTAATCGATTTTCAAATCGATTAATCGAGATTTTCATTCGATTAATCGAATCCTAATTCGATTAATCGAAATTCTCTGTTCAGCCAAGTCGATTCTCAATTCGAGTAATCGAGTTCCCAAAATCGATTAATCGATCCCAAATCGATTAATCGAAAATTGAAATCGATTAATTGAAATCCCATTTCGATTAGTCGATTTTTCCCAAGTCATTTCCTCCACCGGGTCCACTGAGAGTTCTCCGATTAATCGATATACAAATCGATTAATCGAAATCAAAATCGATTAATCAAATCAATTTGATTAATCGATATCGGGGTCCTCTGACTTTTCAACTTCTTGGCTAATTTCGATTAATCGAAACTCTATTTCGATTAATCGAAATTGCCGACGATTTAACTTTTCGTTTCTTCTCAACCTTTTTCCACACTTTTCCTCTATTTTTCTAAGCCATTATCCTATAATTTAAACCATTTTTAGTTACAAATTAACCTCTACAACCTATGCATTTTATTCACAAAAATTTACCTTTTATCAATCTCAAATTGATTAAGTTAAGTGGTTGGAAAGGCTAGGGTTTCCAGCTTTGCTTCTAGCGGATCCTTTGTGTCGAATCCGACGTTTATTGCTCGAATCCCCCTTCCTCAACTAGCATTCACTCCTTGCATTAACTATGCTCTTCTTCTCTCTCTCTTCTTTGTTCTCTCTCTCAATCAACCAATTAAAGAGAACTAGGGCTATTAAACCCTTTTATCTATCCCCCTCCTTGTGTGTTGAGCACATACACCGCTGTAGGTGTATGTGACTTCAGATTTACAACACACACCACATAGCTACATGAACCATCACATCTCAATCGCTCATCACATTCAATGCTAATTATTGAACTCCTAATTGGTCAAACCTGTGACCGATCGGGCACGAATCCCGAGGTTATAGTTTAGTGTGATTTTTCGGGCTATTACAATAAAAGCATGCTAGCGTTTAGAGGCAATTAGTCCTCTAATAAATCTCACACACAATAATAATTAGTTAGTAAAATTTAAATAAATTTTCTAATTCAATTCTTTCCTAATTGAGTTATTTAGCCTCAATTAGGTATATATGCTCATCCCAACAGTTAATTGGGTTATTAATCTCACACACAATAATAATTAGCCAATAAAATCTAATAGATTTTTTAATTCAATTCTTTTCTAATTGGGTTATTTAGCTTCAATTAGATATGTATGTTCATCCCAACAACTAATTGGATTATTTATCCATAATTAGCAATAATATTTAATTCTCAAAGTTTTCATTCAATTTGAAAAATAAATAATTATATATATAGAAATATACTTTAATGGAAAAAATTAAATAATACAATTTTCAAATCAATGGAAATTAAATCGAATTTACACATGGCATGAGGGTATGTGCATTGCGCCGATTTATCCATCTTTATCATAAATATTCAATCTGAGAGATGTGCAAGGCCCGCATGGCCACATTCACACTTACATCTCCCACTTGGGCAAATGGGCCGATGAGCTCGTTTAACTAAAGTGAATTGTACTTGACTGACCCGATAACTACGATTTATAAATTGAACTGAACTCAACTAGTCTGTTGAAATCAGGCCAAGACTTAAATAGACATATGTCATGCACTACTAAAATTTTCCCAGACATAATTTGAAACCAAGTCATTTTAATCTGAGTTGGACTTAATTATGTGTCCGACCAAGTAAAAAATATGGGAAAGTGTGTCGTGTCGAATCAGGATCTGACCGTCTGATAAGGGCGTCATGATATCAAGATCTACCATGTAGAAGGTCAGGAAGAAAAATGATCTCCATCTTCTTATTCAAGGCAGTCAACTATTTTTATGGTGAAAATGCGTGTGTTTTTCATAAGTTTAATGAGTACAAATAATGCTACTCTGAGAAGGTAATCTTTTAGAGTCCTAAAAAAAGTGTCCCAATAAAATTATGACAATTTTTATTTATTTATGTTAGTTTTTAAGGTTCCTAAAAAATATGAGAAGTTATTAGAAATTCCCTTATTTGTTTAACTCCAATAGTTTTATTAGAGGTCTAGTAATAGAAAGTTATTAAATATAAGGATACATAAGGAAGAAAATGAGAACAGATACAGTAGCTTAGGGGTATTTGGTTCCCAAGTATGGATATTCGTGCCTTTATATAGTAGTAAGATACTTAGTTATTCTTTTTAGCTTATTATAAGATTTATAAATGTAGCCCATCGCCGAACTAATCTTAGAAATCTCGCCAGAGTTCCAATCAACACCAATTTTTTCGGGGATAAAAAAGAGTACCTTTATTTCCGCTCACAAATTCTTCCCTTCTACCCACATAAGTGGGTGGATAGAAAGAATATATGAGTGAAAATAAAATAATGGTAATATATGAGTACCCTTTATTTCTACTCACAGATTCTCTCTTTCCACCCACATAAGTGGGTGTGGGTGGATAAAAATATATTATTTAAAATTAAGCCTTTTTAGCGGGCGCCTTATTAATAGAGTCCTCCCTCCCCTTAACTTCTCCTAGTGCCAACTGCTAAAAGGCTAAAGAGTCCTCCCTCCCCTATATAGTCATAAAAATCGCTTCAAAAATTCGCAAATAATTTGCAAATTTAAGGCCCCCCAAATTACTCCTGAATTGTTCACGAATTTTTAGAAAATTTGCCAAATCACCGCACTTCGCGAATTATTCCCAAATAATTCTTGAATTTTTCAAAAAGTTAGTGAAAATTAATTTTTTTAATATTTTTTATTTTATTTTTATAATTTTAAATATTTTTATTTTTTCTCACAGATTTTTCCTCCCAATATTTTTCCCGAACTTCCCGATTTTTCCGCATTTTCCCTGAATTTTAACCTCGCCGAACAATTAACGAACCCCGATTTTGTGACCATGCTAGTCCCCTCAGCTTCTTAACTGATTAAAACTGAGAGTCCTAAAAAAATTGGAAAGAAAGAGCGTCTAATCGGAATCCAGAGAAACTCGGCCTCTCTGTGACAGATTGAAGCATCTCTTTCGCTCCAACTGGTCGCAACAGATTGAAGCTCTTTGCATGCAGTCGATCCACCTCCTCATTCAAATAAGGTTAGGGTTAACTCGTCGAGAGATCAGATTCGGTGACAACCCTAGTGCCCGCCTCAATCTCCTGTTGTAAGTTTCTATTTGATGTTTAGGGTTTTAGATTCATCTCTCTCTCTGTGACGACCCAAACTTATGAACCCAAACCCTAACTAGAACCGACCCGACTCAACCCAATTCAACCCGACCCGATTCGACCCAAAGCACACACACATACACACAAAAACTTATGCAAGCTATATACCAAAAAATTTTCCCTTACAACTTAAATCCCAAAGTAAAACCCATCCGTAAAAGAGGAGCAGTTTTCCTTCTCCTTCTTCATTTCGATAACGCCTACCATTAATCGTAAATTCATTTCAATTGCAAACGATCACTTCACCGAGCCTATAAGTAGAGCTCTTTCTCCTCTCTTTTCCACACCAAACATCTTCTTCAAGCTCTTGCCTTCAAATTTTTATTCTCCTCTTCCTTCTTTAAGGTATGTTTTTATTTTTAGAGTTGTATTTTATTTTCTATAAATTTTAGTTTTCAATTTGACTTTCAAGTTCTTTAAACCTAGATTTATAGATTCTAATCTTAAACATTTTAATCCTATATTCCTTGAAAATTATAGTTCTATATTCTGTTTTTGGTTGTAATAAATCTGTTTTTTTTTAGTTTAAATCCTGGTTTATATTTTAAAGGATTGGTTTATATTTCAACTCTACATTTATAATCCTGATTTATATGGTGAATTTATACTCTGGTTCTAGTTTTTAAAACCTAGTTTTATGAACTGATTAGATCCTGGTTTGATTCTATTTTTGTAAGCTGAAATTATATTTCAAAATTACATTTTATATTGGTTTATAAAATTATAAATCCTGATTTTATATTCTAAATTTTGGTTTTATATGCTGATGATGTATTTTAAAATTCAGTTATAATCTAATGTAAATTATATTCTTGTTTTATAAACAAATAACTTTATATGCTGATTTTTCCAACTTTAGATATATTAGAAAATTTGTGTTATATTTTATATTCTGATTTTAAAAATTGGATATTCTGATTTGTATATTCTAACTTTATATTGTAAAGACTTGATTTTATATATGAATATTTTATTTTTCTGTATTTTATTGATATGTTAAATCTGTGTTTTTAAGCTGATATTCTGGTTTATAATTGGAAAATAGGAATTTCTAGTTTTATTCCGATTTTTATTTTAAAACTCTGATTGTACACATTTAAATCTCTGAAAATATATTTCAATAATCTGAAATTATATTCTGTTTAATCTGATTTATATTCTGTGTTTTTACATGTAAATCTAGAATTATATTCTGTATTTAATCAGATTTATTAATCTGTTTTACAAATCCGAAATTATAATTTGTTTTACAAACCTGATTTTTATACAATTGATTTTTTTATAATCTGTTTTTATAACTTGCATAAATATGATTTTATTTTACTATATAATCTGATTTTATATTCTGTTCGGTTTCTATTTTAAATTATACTCTGACTTTATATTCTATTTTTATAATCTAACTTTATATAGTCTGTTTATATGCTAGTTTTAGATATTAAAAAGGATTTAAGTAATTATTTAATATTATGGGTTTTAAAACTGATTATTAAAGTTGTTTAAATTAAGAATTTTAGATATTAAATATTTTTCAAAATAAGGATTTGAAATATCTAGTTAGAATCCAACTTTACATCGATAACCTACCCTAGTTCGTTTTTATTCTTGACCGAGTTTCCCTTGTGCCCAGATAACTATTTGAAATCGTGAAACTTCACACCACCTTCACAAGACCTGTGAATCTGACATCTGAGGCAAGTAGCCTATCCCATAGCATGTTTTTAATACGTACCTTATTAGTAATGATGCATTATTTTACATAGTATATACAATAAAAATGATAAGTAGATGGTTGAATGGTTATTGATAGCATGTATAATCCTAGACTTGTCTTATTCAGTCATGATTATTTTATTTTGATTAATGTTAGAAAAATATAAATGTCGTAAGCATTGTATAGTCAATTTATTCATCATATGATCTAATCAGCTTGAAATATCATACTGTGAGAATTTATAAAGCACGTTGAAAATTTGTCAAATGAACTGATATGAATGACTGTAGAAATGATGAATATTGTATGATTTTGATTAAGATCCCCATGGGGCCGCATGGTAGTATTGGATGAACGGATCCATTTGTGTACTTCTGTAATACGAAGTAAACCCGTCAAACCGGATCGACACAGTTGACAATGGGATTGATGAAAGTATGGAGCCCTCCTTGTGACTGGTATCCATGACAAATGATAAATGATGATGTAAATGCAAATGCACTGGGATCGGTGCTATTGATTAACAATCGTACAATATATGAAGTACAATTGTAAATTAAATTATTTTCTTTATATTGAATCATTAGATGGTGTAGCTAATAATAATTCTATTGATATGAAATTCTCTATTTGAAACTGATAAAAGTGACAAAAGAAGTTATATTATTATTGGGGGTTACTTGTTGAGTTTATCTCACCCCGTTGCTATTTAATTTCAGAAACCAGACCTCGTGGTTCAGAAGCTGCACTTCAGGAGAAGACCCTAGAAGATTTGTTGGTTTAGCCTTGATTAGGAAGTGTTTAAATGTTGTAATTGAAAATAACTGTAATTTGAATTTTTAATGAGAATGGACCGTTGTGTTTTCTTTATGTGAAATTTGATTATTGAATATGTTCATGCGTCGAAATGGATCATGTATCGGATTTCGGGGCGTGACACTCTCTCTCTCTCTCTTACTTATGCTGCAACTTTTAGTTATGGGGAAAATGCAAACAACTTCCGTCTCCTCTAGCACCTATATATGCTACATAGTTGTACTTTGTCTCCAGATTGTGTAATTTTTTTTTCCATTCCAAGTGTGTGACATGTTGTACATTGCGCCCCCCTTGGTTTGTTCGAATTTGCATATATTGGATCAACAGAGTCTAAATCAGTTACCCAGAAATGCATCTTCGGAATCTCAAAATTCCTTCCGTAAGAGAACGAGTCCTTGCAAAATTACTAATAAAAATAATTTAGGGAGCCATTACTTACACTCATAAATTTGGCCCTTGAGTTTAAAACAAAGACCTATAAATTTGGTGACCTCTGCGATATGAAAACACCATCTAAACCGTTTGATTTGGAGCCAGTTATTTAAAGATATTAAGTACAAATGATTAGCATGAAATATAATATTCATCATGTGATTAAATATGGTCAAAGGCTATTATTTGATTCAACGATTGACAATAATAGATCATATGACAAATATCATGTTTTGCTCCAATCGTATCCACTAAGGATCTATAGATCATGAACTTTAAATCAGACCGCCCAAATTGAGTTTTCACATGTCACATGTCCCTAAAATACAAAGTCCTTTAACTTTGGTGCAAGGGCCACATTGCTGAATGCAAGTAATGGCTCCCAATAATTTATCATTTGCAAAATTATGGTTGCAATCTGTAAATATGCATTCTCATAGGGCTGTGCATTTTTTGGGTGGAACCGACCAAACCAGACTGAATCGCTGGTTTTGATCCGGTTTGGGTTTGGTTTGGCAAAAAGAACAGCCGAAAAGTTTGGTTTGGTTTGGTTTCAGTTCCGGGCCTTCCCAAGCCGAAGCCGACCGAACCGATTGTAAGTAATTTTTTTTACTATATATATATATATATATATATATATATATATATATATATATATATAGTCAACCTGAGTCAAGCATTCGATTGGGTGAATAGATTATAAGAGTAAAACGACTCCGGAAAAAATGAAAATAGTAAAAGTGTAAACTGGTTGAAAATTTGGGAAATTTTTGATGTGCAAGTAGAACTTATAAAAAAACTGAAACCGAATCGAATCGGGTTGGTTTGATTCAACAGTTGGACGGTTTGATTTAGTTTGAACATTTAGAAATCGATTAGAACCGGTTTGGTTTGTGGGTTTGGTCCAATCCAAAACTGACCAAACTGAACCAAATACACCCCTATTCCTATATACCTATAGGGAAGACTACAGATTCCTGTTGATTGTTTTTGGGCATTCTTGTTTGTGAATCATGGCAGGAGATGTTAACCAAGATTTCTATTTGGAACCAATTCATCTCTCACCGGCTCCCAGTTATGAGTAGCCAGTCTAATTGGGCCAATCCACTCTCTCTCTCTCTCTCTCTCTCTCTCTCTCTCTCTCCCCCCCCCCTCTTCTTTCATCTTCATCTTCCATCTACATTCCTTAGTTTATAATACTTGCATTTATGTTTTAGCTTTTTATATTAGTTTAGATTTATGTTTTACATCACATGTGAACACATATTTTGCAGATTCGTATTGTACTTGTTAGATGACTCCTAATACTGTCATTTATTTACCTTATTGGATGTTGAATGATTAATAGAGACGTTCAGCAATGTAATTTTAGTTTGAGATAATAATTTATTAATGATCTTCAACTGACAGGTAAATGTAAGTATATATTTGATGAAAAATTTACATTTTGAATTATTTATTATTTGCAGGCGATTGATATAAAAGTTCTAGGGTCCCTTAATAGAGATGATTTGAAGAAACTTTGTGGTGACAATTATCCTGACAGGATATCTTTCCCTGTATTTGAACAGGTTAGTGTTATGGGGGATTTCAATTTTATTTCTATCTATATGGTAAATTAAATGTTGAAGTTCTCAGGCAGTGACTTTATTTATGGCCTGCTCTTTGCTGCATAATTTTTTACAGTAATATATTGCAGGCTCTGAAAAGCATTTAAACTGGTTAAATAATCAATTGTTTAAGGTAGGAATAAGAAATTATTGGACATGCTAATTTTAAAATGCTTTCTAGGATGATAGATCGTTTTAGACTTGTCGAAATTGTATTCTTTGTTATTCACATTAAATTGGCAATCTTATATTGAAGCGAACTTGATCCATTAGTTGAAGATTGCGGTTTCATTAAGCCAATTTTTCTCATTTTATATATGTTGAGTTCAGTGTCTAATGTTCCATGTTCTTATATGTTTTGTCTAATTCCATTGCACATTTTTGGCGATTTAGCATGACACTTGTCATTTGTTAAATTGGCAGCACATCGTTTGGAGTTCAAACTATACCAGGCTCCATTACAGATAAGAGTTAGAGCCCTCTGTTAGCATCTAAGTGGAATGTGAGGTTTTAGGCAAATGAGAAGCAAACTAAAATGACGATGAATTTTGTAAAACTATTTTTTGAAACAAGCCTATTTTAAGAACAATAAGAAAAGCTCTAATAGTCTTAGCCGGCAGGAAGATGCAAATGGCATCCATATCTACACCTAGACTTTCTAATCAATGAAATGGCTACCATACTTGAAGAAACATGTCAAAAAAATGCATTTATAATCCCAATATGAAGATTTCTTATATACACTGACCAGGTGCTTCTACATAAAAGAAATCCCAGCTTACCTCAAGAAAGAAAATACCTAAAAGAAGAGAAAAATGGGATCCCTTTATATCCATGAAAATGAAGCATTCTTGTTGTAATGATATCATTTATGACCAGTACCAGAAAGAAAAGGTGACCAGTCCAGAGAAATTTTTTATTTATAATAAAAAAAAAAATTAAATTGAAAACAAGAATGAAAAATATTGAAATGATTAATATGAAGTTTTCTTGTTTACTCTAAGCAACAGTTTCCATCTAAAGAAAAATGTGCTTGCTGTCCAAACTTAAATACACTTGCATTTTTGCTAACTTTTTTACAGAACTTCTACTCCATCTCAAACTCTATATCCAAAAGGGTGCAGCAGGTCTCTGGTCTAGTGTGCAGCATTTGAAGTTTGAATGTTGCACCTAAGCAAGATCATGGCCACATGACACCAAAACACAAGCTTGTGTGCCACAAGGACATGTGCAAGGTTACTCCAAGATCATCGGAACGTTTTATCATTTCACCGTTAACTTTCAGACGGTTAGATTGCGGCCATATATTATTTATTTCTCACTAAAACCTTCAAAGGAGGGGCGAACCCTTGGGGAAGGAGTGCCATGTGATGTGCCCTTTGAGTGCCGTGTGACACCAGAGAAGGGGCTACCAGCGTTGAGGAAAAATCCCTAGGGAAGGGACCAGAGACCCTTTTTCCTCTTAACAAAAAAAACTTTTTCCTATTTCTTTTGCTGTAAATGCATCACTTATAAATATTGATACAGATTCTGTCACAATCACGCAATAGGATAGGTGAATTCTATCCCAGTTTCAATTTTTCTTCCACATTAAATCATCATCAAAATTGAAAAGAAATAGAAAATTTAAGGAATGGCCACCTCTATGGTGTTCATGGTGGCATTCAGTAAAGTAGGAAGCGCCCTGCTCCCGAGATGAGCATCTGCCTCTATCGACAAATTCTTGATCCGGACTTCATTCTTGGGAAGTCTCAATACCAACTCTGTTTCAAATTAAGCAAACCGTGAGGAAAAAAAAATAAAGAAAATAGCAAATCTAACCACAGAAAAGTTGGCTAATACCTTCTTGAATCTTCAATTTCAGAACCAGTGAGATTCTGATTGATTCAGTTTTTCCTAAAACCTGTTCCGAAATCAGTATTTTGCCGGAGAACTTGCCGGAAAGTTCGCTAAGATGTTGTTTTCCGAATTCGTGAGAGGAGTCAATCTAGTTGTCTTACCATCTAAAGCAAGTTCTTTGGAAACACTGATTGATTGCTTTACTGTTAGAATATATTTTTCAGAAGACGTAAATTGGCTGGTAATCTATTTCACTGCCGGTAAATTCACCTATAAGTGTTTTAAGACCTCAGCTTACACAAAAAGTCCATAGGATTCGTTGATCGTTGACTTTCTTGCCTTACCATATGAATCTACAGCCATGGAGTCGGTGTAAATTTTGCATTTCTTGAAGACTAAAGACCTTGCTGGTGAACTCAACGAAAATTTCTCTATGCTTATAGCCTAAATGCCGGAAATTTTACAAAATCAATCTACAGAGCACCTGAGCCGTTAGCCGGCAGTGCTCTGGTAAAGAATTCCACCAGTGATTTTCTAATCGCTAAAGAATTCCACCTGAGCCATTAGCCGGCAATTCTTATATCATTCATTTTCTAAAGAAGAAAATCCCTCACTATGGCCCTCACTATATATTACTTTTAAACCTTGTTTTATGTCAATGCCCAACTATTTTAAAATTAGGAGAAACCAATTTTGGATCTTTCTGAAAGGACCCGATCACTCCATGCTAGAATATAGAGTAAAAAAAGTCACAGTAGACGTCTATATCTACTGTAATCGGATTCGGTTGCACCAGATGTGAACCACAGAAGAGTTCAAAATGTAAATGGCTTGGCCATAAGACCCAACCAAAGAGCTAATGTTAACAACAGGCTACATGGAAGCCTGCAAATTTTATTTGTGACCCCTTGATTTTGGCCCAGCATTTTTTTTAGAGTGGAATAATAAGTTGGACGAAAATGCCTTTCAGTCCCATATGAGATCGATCAATTGGATTCATATGAGACATCAGTCCACCATAAGACCGATGGAGTCAGTCATGAGACGGAACAATCTCATATGGAACCCAATCGGTCTATTACAAGCCTGATCTGTCCCATATGAGGCCAACTCGACAGGTCTTATAGTGGATTGATCGGTCTCATATGGGACCTAAGGGTATTTTCGTCTAAACTGTTTTTTCAATAAATTTAATTTTAGCACATGTCAATTATTAAACCTATTTTTTTTATTAAAAAAAAATAAAAGCTATAAAAAAAGTTGAGAGTCTCGACCTCTTTGGGGTATAAATTCCAAGCCTATTGGGTAATTCTCCCATACCTTTAGCTAAAAAGTTAAGAAATTGCTTTGCAACATTTCTGTTTTTAGAAAAGCGCATTAGCCTCAAATTCATTATCTAGACTCTAGAAGATCATGCAAGCTTTTGTACTCAGGTTAGATCAATATATCACATAATACTGACGTTTCTAACGTTTTTAATCCAATTATGTGTCCTCAAAAATTCACAAAATAAAAAAATTCTTACACAACTATTTGAGACGTTTCTAGAGTAGAGAGCATGCAAACAGAGCTTACAACTTTGCACAGGCCTTCTTTTGCTTCTTTATTTTATAGGTAAGCTGGGATACCTGTGAGCAAGGTTGCATTATCATGCACTGCCAGTTGAGCTGCAGGCTAACCCCACCTGAATCAGTAATGCCATAAGGTCTCACCAAATATGTGCCTATTTCTTTCCCATATCATTGTTATTAAAAAAACAGGCCTAGCATTTCAAAATTATAAACCAGACAAGAGACTTGGCCTGTACTGTGATAGCTACATGTATACATATATACTCCCTTTAACCAAACCCGCATCACTTCTACCCCTGAGTCTCCGAATTCCGATCCCACCTTCTTCCTTTGGCCTGCACACCATATCCCAACTAATTGGATGGAATCTCTGATTAAGATTAGGACCAGTTCAAAGGAAATTACATATAATCTTCTCAATATCAAGAACTTTCCTAGGAATGTAGAACGCCCCAGACTAGTACACTTAAAAACTATTAAGTACTGAGTTAATATGCTCCAATCTTCCACCATAAGACCAGAAGTACCCTTTCCAACTTTCTAATCTTGTCCTAATCTTTTTGACTAGCGGGGCACACAAGGCAGCAGACATTCTAGAAGAGAAAGGGGTAATCGGAGGTACCGAATGGGAAGAGTACCTTTAGAGCACTCAAGAGCCCGAGTGATCTCCATATTCCTTGTGCAAGCACTACTAAAAAAGGCACCGCTTTTCTATTCATTCATTTTAAAACCAGAATAAAAATGAGAATCGTCCAAGGTTCTCCTAACCTCATCTGCCAAATCCATATCCTCATCAGAAAAAATAAGGAGATCATCAATAAAAATCAAATGAGATACCCTCGCCAGCTTAGGATCAATAGAGATCTTTATTTTCCGAGCACCAATTTTGTCTTCTAATAAACAGGAGAATGCCTCCATAACCAAAGTAAATAGCAGAGGAGAGATAGGGTTGCCCTGTCTTATACCACATGTGCTGCTGAAATAACCTCTAGGAGTTCCATTAATATTGATAGAGAATCATGGAGTTGTGACACACTCCTTGATCCAATCTACCCAAACTGAATCGAAATCCAACTGCTGTAATATACGGAGGATGAAGTCCCATCTCACCTTGTCATAAGGTTTCTGAATGTTGATTTTGGTCCAAAATCCTTTAGGGCCACTAGACAAATGAAACTTGCGGATTATTTCATGAACCAAGGGGATATTTTCATAGATTATGCGACCTTTCACAAACGCTAATAAGCATCAGTAGGACCTTTGCCACTCTATTAGAGAGGATTTTAGCGGTAACTTTATACAAAAAATTTCATAAAGAAATTGGCCTAAATTTGTCCAACGAAGTAGCATTTTTAACTTTAGGGATTAAGGTAATAAGAGTTAAAGGATCTTACCATACGCTTTTTAGTGAAGAAGTTTAACATCAAATAACCACATACTAGATTTTACTTTTGTACCACACCTATTCTATTGTGCCATATTTTTCTCTCAAACTCCACATTCTATTGATGCTCACTAATTTCAACTGTCACCACCTTTTGCTATTTCCATTGCACCTATCTTACCTACTGTAGCCACTCTCACCTACTCCTCTAAATCCATATCATATACCTTCACTTACAACATATCTATGACCTTCAATTCATACCTACTCTTACATACTTTCACCCACTCTTTTGATATCTACTATTCATTCTCATATCTAGCACATTTCATAATTCTCTTTAATGGGTCTTCTATTTCTAGCACTGGGGACAATCTTTTGAGCGTGAAGTTGAAGCCTAAGTGCTTGAGTCTCTCTAGTATTTTCCAACTAAAGGTAGCGTTAAGAATTTTTTATCATTTACACTTAGTAGTTCTTTATGCATTCTTAGGAATTTAGTTTAAATTCTTGCTTTTAGTAATGTTATTTAGCTTCTTTTACTACGTCTGATGTTTAAAGCATTAATAATATTAACTCATTTTTTCAATCATACCAATCATTTTCATTTATTTTCTCTTTTTTCTAAGGCAAGGATGGAATCTTGGCTATTATACTCATAACCTATCCTTTCAAGATCCTAGACTTTCATAATAATCAATTGTATTGAATGCTAGTTCATAGAAAAGTAGTCAGTTATAAGAATCACAATTATATGACAATCATCAAGGCATTCTACTTTTCTTTCTTTCCTCCCTATCATGCTCTTAATATGAAAAGTTTGAAGTTTTCTTGTTATTTTGCTTCTATTTCTTCCTCCCTTTTGATTGAAAGGGAGGAAGTTTAATCTTTTTTACTTGGAAAAGTTTAATCTTTTTTTCTTTTGATTTTATTTCTTTTCGTCTTCTTTCTCAGTAATGCATGAATTAATACAAATTGACATAGTGTATGCTTTCTTCGACATAATCAAAGCTTTAGTTCAACTGGATTAAATCTTTTATTCATCTATTTTTTCAGAAATCTCAGGTGACATGAAACCGTGATTTAATCTATGTTCCGTTCTTAATAACAAAGAGATGCCTCACTATACATGATTATCCAAAATTTTACTTTATGGGTGATAGATTAAATAATAAATTCTCATTAAATTACAAAGACGAATGCCTGGACTCTACTCCATGATTATCACTATTTCGATATAAATTTGGGTGCTTAACACCATAAAATTGTCTTGATTGACTCTATATATATATATATCGCGATGCATGCTCAACAATTTAATCTTTTCCTCCACTATACATATTTAAATTTCATTAATATTCATACTTGGTCATGCATGACAAGCTGCATCCCACAGTGACTGAAAATCAACTTTCCCTACATGCATGACAAGCTGCATCCCACAGTGACTGTACAAGGCTGTTTAAAAATGGAAATACGTAAAACTGCTGCACGAGACCCACCGCTTACAACATGGGCACTAACCACATAGGTATCATAATGAGCCTCAATCCCTAGTTCGTCTTCACTGTCATCAAGCATGGCTTCTCCTCTACCCTGTAAATTGTGTTATTTTTATTTTTATCATGCCACCCCTTTTAAAACAACCACTTAGATGGCACCCACACCCGCCACACTCACCATCCTATTCCATGGGCGCCTTGCGGCACAACCTTTATGCCTTGTGGCACCACTGTTGCCCTTACGGCACACTACGACCACCGCCTCGCACCACCGTTCCCCTTATCGTCTCTCTTCTTCAAGATAAAGTGCATGGGTTTAGTGTTGGTTGTTTTGCATATATAAGATTAATTAGGTGTATTTGTTAATTGATAGAGCTCATTCGAATGCAAGGGTAGTCTAGGAGTAGTTTAGTTGTTTTGTCTTTTCCATACACCCTTCACTTTTTACTAATCCATAATCCTTTCCCTATCTAATAATTAACCACCATTTGTGACCACCCACTTCCCTAATATAACCACTATTTATTTTTGCAAGGAAACTATATATATCTACTATTTTCCCAATAGCACCATACTCTTATTTTTAAAATCCTAATGTTCCCAGCTACTATCTTATTCTTATCACTGTATCCTTTTTGTTCATTATTAATATTAGTTACTATTCCTACCCTTTTAACACTCCATACAGTACCCCATAATATTATTATTACCCTCATTATTTACCGTTGATGGTCCGTTATTACTATTAACAACAATACAAATTAATTATTATTATTTTTAATATTAGAGTTCGGTGTTGTTATCATTATTATCACCTTTTGACACAGTCTTCAAGGCGATACTTGACTGCTCGACCTTTGACCATCATCCATCTATCCCCACCATCAGCACTAACCCATTTGAATGAACTAAACTAATACAGCATCTCTCTCACTCTCTCTTCCTCTTCCTCTCAAAGTTCAAAGGCATCCACACTAACCACCTTTGCATCTCATGGTCATTTAACTGTTAGGATCGCGGGACGTTGCTCGCACCACCCAAGGCAGATGGGATTAGCGAAGAAGGCAACTGGCCTATCCCATATCACCTTTTTACAATTATTTTAGTAGATATTGATGCCTTTGAGTTTTTACTAAATAGACTACACTATAACACTGATATGAATGATCCCAAATCATAGATAATGTAAAGTCAAATATTAGTAGATATGTATGATTTTAGAATTTGTGCGCAACAGTAAATGTTTTATTTTAATTATTAATCATGTTGTCATTAGCGAGATTCATTGTATGGTAGTATATATGAAAAACTTTGACCAATATTGGGTCTCACTTGCATTATCTTTAAGATCCTAATTGGTGTTTCCAAAATGAATGGATACACATGAGAAATTCTGTTTCAGTTTCAAAATAAGTTCGAAGCATGAAATAATAAGCTGATGATGGAAACTATGGTTGTGATAAATGTTAAGAATTGATGTATTATACAAATGGCATTCTTGCATCTTTCAGCTATATATATATATATATATATATATATATATATATATATATATATATATATATATATATATATATATATATATGATATTTGGAAAAGATCCCACGGGGTCGCATGGCTTATGGGACTATGGTCTACAAAGTATTTCCGTAACAAGAAGTAAACAGGTATATCGCTCGACTAGGGATAGGTATATTACTCGGCCAGGGATAGATATATCGCCCAACCACGGATAGATATAAGTGAATTAAGAAGATCAACCTTGATGATAAGATTGAGTCCTGGAAATGGAATTTATTAGAAGGACCAGCCTTGATGAATGGTCTGGGTCCAGTGTAGACATGACAGTGACCGCACTATGGATCTGGTGCTTGTAGTTGTACCTATGAGAGTACAACTCATATGATTAAATTAACCTTTTTCTTTCCTTGCTTTCTTGAAATGTATGTCTCATTAAATCTCCGCAACTAAAGAATATCTTCTAGAAACCTATACTGTTTATCTTGTTGCTTGATGTTCACATCTCAAATATGTTTACACATCGCGACTAACGATATTATGTTTCTTTGATATAACTATCATCTCTTTTTGTAAAAAGACAAGGACTTGGTAGATATTATTTGGGGGTCATTTGCTGAGCTTGCAACTCACTCCGTTGTTAAATCATTTTAGTGAGCGGCTATCACAACATAGGAGCCTCTACCCAAGCGAAAAAGTTTGGAAACCTTTGGGGATAGTTATTTTGGGTACCTCGTAGTTGGCATAAGTATTTCGTACAGACTTGCTAGGTTGCACCAAATGGGAAATGCAAATTTTTTGGAGATTTGATAGGGTTTTCTCAACAATTGTTGTTTTATCAAAGACTCCTTAGATTGTATTAATGATCAATGTACCCTTTTCATTAATGAAATATCAATGATTATTGTTTTGTCTGCCTTTTAGATTTCCTTTGACTATTGAATCCGTTCGCACATCGAGATCTATAAAAGGCTAGATTTCGGGATGTGACATAAGGACACGTCATTTATTGCAACTACATGGACCTTATTTAAAACAAACAACTCATTTATCAGTTAGTTCAACTTTACTCAAATATCCATCATAAATTTACGAAATTTCTTTTTCATAAGAGTATTATTGTCCAGGGAAGATGCCAACCTCCCAATGAAGAAGGTTATATTGTTTATCATTAGATGCTCTTTCTGATTTAAAATTCATAACTCTTTTATCTATTTTGGTAATATTTCTTATTTCTTTTCCCTTCTTTCTCAGTAAGAAAAATGAACCTTAATGTGAATTTAGTGTGCCGCTGTAGAGTTGCACGAGAAATACGATTCACACGAGAAGGTAACATCTATATATTTATTATAATGTAATAAGACATAATTCTTTGAATATAATACCTTTTATTTTATTTTTATTTTACAGATAATTCGACATATGATAACCTTTTGTTTTATTTTTATTTTTAAGATAATTCGTTAGTAGAGGTCACGATACACATCGATGAAGACGATCTTGCTTTTAAACACTGTATAGTGTGTAGGAAAACTAATGTTATCTTTGTGGAAAGACAATATATAAAGTAAGTAATATAAATTTTAGTTGTGCAACATACTTTATAAGATTCATTGAAAATAATTAGACATTTTTCGCAGTTTACGGGGTCTCCCCCTTCCACAAGTACGAACAATGCTTGTTCAGTGTTTAAATTTCTTCGCTCAAGACAATTATGTTGCAGTTCATGATCATACGTTCTATGAGATTTTCGGAGAGAAAAATATGTTCGTTACAACACTTCAAACTCCCATTGTTGAACCAGGGAATGCCCCGGCCTAAGGTACTTTCCTCATTTTATGGAAAGTTTGTGACACCGTGAAGAAATAATTTTTATTTTTAGTAGTGTGGTTGAAATGTTTGAATCCATTTAAAGTGATTATAATTACAAGTAAATTGATCTATGAGTTACATGCTTCATTGGTTGAAATGAGATTGTTAATCAATCATTTGATCACTGATCACCTTGAATAAAAGGTATGATTCCAAACCCACACTTCAAAAATAATCTATGATTAATCCTCTTGACAATTGTATATCAGTATGTACAATTTAGATCGGGGTTTAGATGGATGTAATGACATTATAACCCTTATTTAGAACACTGTAGATTTAGATCCATTGTATTAGAGTTACTATTATCTAAGCTTATTGTTAAGTGGTTAATTCTAGCTACTAGCCCACTACAATGACATTGTCGAACAAATATTAGAAGCTATGAGTGTGCTACCTCGAAATTAAATTTCAAGTAATACTTCTTTCCAATAATGTATTAAAAATGCTTGAATATAGTTTAATAATTTCAATAAAAATATATGAATAAAATCTAAAAAGAATTTTGTACTTGCTTAAAACTAGCTTGAGCTAATGCAACCTATTTTACCTTGATCACAAGATAGCCTCGTTTCAAATTTAAGAGTAGGAGAATCACTAACCCAACTAAAGATAATAGTTTAGATCTGCATTCAATCGAGTAACTATTAAAAATTCCTTAAATGATTTCCTTGAACAAATAAAGGGGTCAGGAATCCCTAAGTCCTAACACCTAAATTTGATCTTAGAGAGCTCCTTGATGGAAGCCTTAATAAATTGTTGGAAAACTATGGGCTAAAAAATCTAACTTATGAAAATCAAATTGAATAAATAATTAGACTTGTGATTACCTTATGCAATATTTGCTCTTGAAATTCCATGACTTTGACTCACTCAAATAATAGGGAGTCAATTTAATCTAATACCTTTAATCAAATTGAGATAGATATAATCAGATTTCAAGGACCCTAGCTAGGAATTTGGGAACTCGTTATTACACTTGGAAGATTGGGATGGAAGTCGACCCTGTCATCTTAGGCATTTAAGTGACCATAGATCTTGGAGAGAATTTGACGCCTAAAGCCTAATAGGTGTAATGATTATTACAGACCACAACATTAACTTAGAAGCATTTGACCATTTGACTTTCCATATGTTTTTGAGTCTAGATATAAGGGCTCTCAGCTCAACCATGAACTTAGGTGGAACTTGGACTAACACAATTTGTTAAGAACCATTACCTTATAATAGTACAAGTCCTTAGATATGATCTGCATGAACCATCTAATAGCCTTAAACACTAGAGCTTCCCATGTTACTTGTGCTACCAAATAGAGAAGAAACCATCCATTTGGTTGAGCAACTCACTCTTTTGGATTACTAAAATAATGGCAATTCATTTAGCAGTACTGACATTTACTGCCAAAGATTCAATTTTCACATTTAGGGGTTTCCACCATTAAAATCGTTGACTATCTTGAATCAGAAAATGAAGATCACTTTTCATCCCAATCTTCCACACAATAGATCTTGATATCATGAGCCTACCATCAGATGGTTAGATGTTGAATCTATGTGGCATACATTTCAAAATTTCTTTAATATAAAAGACACTGGATAGTGATCAAAATTTCTCTATATATTCGTGGAAACAATCTTTTTTAGTGATATTCTCTAAAGAAAATTAAATGCTTGACCAATGTTACCTGATTCGCTGGCTCGCTGGGTTATAATTAGGGTTTGGAGTTCGCGATTCCCAGAGTAGGACAAACTCCATTCGCTGGAGGGATGAGTTGTCTCTTATATTTTAGGGGTTGTACTTATATTTATTATATATTTTAAAAATTAGACTATATAAACAAGTGAAAATAGAATTGTTAGTTTAACGAGCATGTGCTTTCTCTCGGGTCTAAGGATCGACTCTTCTGATCACACCTCTTTGGCCATTATACAAAAAGCAAAAAACATAAATTTTCAGGAGTGGTAATCTCAGGTTTGCCTACTAGTAGCGAAGCGGACCAAACCAAAACATGTACCTGTTCGGGCAAACCGATTCACGATTCAGAACCATTTGTAGCAAAATTGGGTAACTCTGTGCTTGACCCCATTCAATCACAATTATACAAAAGGAATAAATAAATAATTCTTTAAATAATCAACAAACATGCGCATTGCACGTGCAGGCTACACCAGTCTAGGATGCAGTAATTGGCACCCCTTAAACACCAACTTTGCCCGAATTACGCCTTTTACAAGAATCCTGCATAAGCTCGATTTCAGACCTGAGTTGAAAAAATTTATGAAATGATCTGCTCGAGGCAAAATTTGGAACACAACTGTATTTTTTTACCTAGGTAGATTTTATAAATTTGAACATCCAACTCAAAACCAATTGGCAGGACCTTATCAGAGGCGAGACAAGGCTATGATGGTCCAACGTGGCACTAAAATTAACAAGACTGACCCATGTTCTGTATTTTGGCTGTAGCTTATAATATATAAGGAACTAGCCATCATAGCTTTAAGATAAAATGAAGAGGACAACCACTTCTTCCCAACCATATATCTTTTCCCATTGTACAACTCAGAACCCATGTGATTTGGGGTGTGCAATTTTCTGTAAATTACAATAATAATAAATTTGAGGCTCTACTGTAGACAACGATCTCTTGGACTACGTAATACTTTGGTAGCCTACCTAGGGGAAGTTACCTGGGCTTCTCTCCTTTTAAATCCAATTGGAACTTCAAATTTGGATATCTCACTCCAAACATAGTGACAAGTCTACAAGTTGGGAATAAAAATCCGACAAAATAAGAATGAATTGGAGAAAAGTTGGGAATTCTTACAAAATTATAAAAATATATGAGAACATTTTAGACTAGTATTTATGCATTTAGGCAATAAAAATGAAATATTTAATGTATCTACAATTTATATAGTCATTATTTACCGATCCATAAACACATCTGCACATGGTGGCATAAATCACAAATAGTATTTAATAAATTTGGCTATCCATCTCATAACCAATTGGCTATAACTGGAGGGGCTCAGGATCTTATAAGGGGAGAGACAAGGCTATGAATACCCGATGTCGGACTAAACTTCGACACGCCCCCGCACGTATTGGCCGGATTGAGCCAAATCTCACATGGAGAATTGAATGGAGTGATGTGGAGTGGAGAAAGCCTGCTCTAATACCATGTGGGACTAAACTTCAATAATATTTAACTAAAATAATTAATCGAAAAAAGTTGGAGAAAGTTGAAAAAATCACCAATTAATCAAAATTCGAAGACTTGGCTGATTAATCAGATGGGAAAAATAGAGTGTTTTTTGTAGACTTTTTTAAAAAGTTGCATACTTTTGTCACTATGATTACAAAGTTCTCGTAGACTTGTGTAATACAACTTTTTATTGATGAATGAACAACAATGTTGTGTTGAAATGTTAGCCATAGAAGCATTGGTTGCAAATGCCACTCACATGATGTATTGACATGTGTGTTTAACTATCCTAAAAAAAAAATTGAATTGTGTGAGCCCCTGTATTTAGGGCAAAATGACCTTTTATGCATGTTTCTCTCATATATGTTAACATTTTCATCAAATTGAGAAATTTCACATTTGTAAAGATTCAAGGATTTCTAACATTTTGATAAAATAATGTAATCTTTAACGTATGTGAAGTTGTGAACTATAATTCAAACCTAGTACATTTCTAATTGGAAACACCATTTTGTGAACATCGAACTCCCTTGAATCCAACCCTTGAGGCATAATATCTCCAAAGAAAGTGAAAGAATATACTTTTCTCATTATATTTTCAGTAAGTGTGCACCATCTCAGGAATAAACCAAGTATGGGTTTGCCTGGCAAAGGCTCTTGTATTAACAGTGGCATTGTGTTGAGGACTTTGGTCTTTGGACCTTTGAGCGGGTGCTGTCCTGAGTCTACCCGTGTGCTAGTGGACATACCTCCTCGTGTTGGTAAGGTAGAGAATTGATTGTTTTCCATTGTTCATGCTTGGTTTTGAAATTATTAAAAAAATACTTAAAAAATGGAGGAACTTGAGAGCTATTTAATTTTGGGCATAGATTTACCGACGCGACCCTCTTGATGACTTCTTTGAAATTACTAGTGTACACTCGATGCCAATAATAACCATCATTTTTTTTTTTTTTTTTTTTTTTGAAGACCTGGGTATGCGGGCCTCTTAGAGCACCCGCCTAGTCCCAGGGGCACGTGCGCACCCCTAATTAGCACCAACACGGGAAATAAATCCCTAGGGTGGCCTCAAGGAGGGGATGGGATTCAAACTCAGGTCTCCTGCTATTGGAAGCAAGTACCTGGCCAGCACCACCAACTCCTTGAGGTTTATTGAAGTTCAATGTTAGAATTGTCTTGTTTAATCTACTAGTTTTGTTTGTGATATGTGCCAATGTTAATATTGCTATTTTTTAGTAGTTGTCTTTTCATGTTGTTATTCATGCATGATCTATATGCAAGAATAATATCAAATGAATTGACAATGCTACTTAGTTTTCTTTGAGAATTTCGTGTAGTATATACGGCATGACTAATACCTATTTGCATATATCTCCACAGGAGCTACAGCCTTTTCGATAACTTCAGTGTTTTCAAGCTCGAGTAGAGTAAGCACGAGATGGGCTCATTGGGAGTTGTGTGATTGGAAATTGTTATGCTTTGAACTTTCTAGACTTTGCGTGGATGAAAGTTTTTTAGCTTTCTTTCTATGATTTCTTTTATATTGGGATGTAAAACTTTTAAACATGATGAGCACCGTAATGGATTTTGATACAATCATTTTGGGAAGCCACGAGATGGCTTGCTATGTTTTTAGAGCCAAGGATAGGCTCTAATATTGAGCTGGTGAAACTTATGGTTACTTTTGTGGGCAAATATAGCACAGCTCAGACGTACATTTCTCTTGGTTGATTTTCTTATTTAGATGAAGAATGCATGTAGAGCTCCATCCTTATAATTATTTTTATTTTTGAGGCACTAACTTTCCTTGCTGGTTTACATAAGTTGGATCACTATTCTCTAATGAGATAAACGAAGTTCCCTTAACAAACTTGGTTTAAATTTTGCCTTAATTCGAAATACTTATGTGTTCTTGGAAATGGTGAAATTTTTTTGAATGTATGTGTGACACTTGGAAAGAGTTTTTGGAAGAAGAAACTCTCAATTTTTAAAAAAAAAAAATCAATCAAACAGGGAAAGTATTGGAAGAGAATTATTTACTAGCTAAAATGGGAACAATCATTTTTAGAGTTAGTAGTTAAGAAAATGAACTATAAGCTTGTATCTCGAAATTCAATGAAAAATTGGATTTGAGTACGATTTATTTTCAAACCTTAAATTTTGCAAAACTCATTTTTTCTTGCAATTCTACAACTAAAAAGGTTTGGACCTATGGGCTTTGACAATAAGGTTCTCATGTTTTCTTTAGTGAATATCTGGTGTTTGTAAGGTCCTTGAGTTTTCTTTAGTGAATATCTGGTATCTGTAAGGTTCTTAAGTTTTATTTAGTGACTACAAATATCTATATTGCTTGTCCAGTTTGCTTCTTGTTATATTTGTTATTGATTTAATATTATAGTTACAAGAGTGTAATATTTTGTTAGTTTGCTTACAATCAAGCTTCTCAAAGACCAAAACGGGGGCAAAGAGGAATGGAGTTCATCTCAAGTTTTGTATTTGAATCATGCCTTCCCTTTTGATTGGTGTTGAGCTTTTGTATTTGAATCTCACCCTCCTTGGGAAGGTACGCTAGTGGAGTACTTTTATCATACTTCAACATGATAACATCTACATGGAGGTGCCATGTTTTGGGTGCAACATGGAGCAAGATAGCATTGTTTAGATCACTTTAGAAAAAAAATCTAAAGTAACATTTCCAACCCGTATATTTTGAATCATAAAATATAGATCATTGAATCTTAGTTAAAATTTGACTTTTAATTTTTAAATTCAGTTTAGAACCTAATTTGTTTAAAAATTGGTTTACGTAGCTTGCAAAAGCTTCATGCATCACCAAAAACAGTATTTGTGTGGCCATGTGGAGCTCAACGTGATGTTGAAGTAACTATATAATTAAGGAACTCCATTAGAGTGCCTTAACCTTTTCCATAAATATGGGAGCCAGTTCCTTCCTCCATGGAGGATGTTCAGGAGTCCTTGAACATGTCGTGGCACTCCACGTGGACACAAAAAAATTATTTGCATGCCACATGGAGCACGGAAGGGTGGTTTAGGCAATAAAAAAAATTGGGACTCTCACAGAACCCAAAGAATCTACAAGGTCCCTCATGGGCAGAATGTTAAAGCTTGGATTTGGCCATTTTTCCATGGCAAGGTTCTGCTTTTGGTAATTGGAATTATGAGTTTTTGCTACATTTTATGTTAATAATATAGGCTGTGTTTGGGACTGTTCTTTGGAGGCAAAGAGAACTCTCTCCTTTGGCGCAAAGCACTTTAATAGAGGACTGCGTTTGGTTATAAGTGCTCTTAGCTCTTTTGGAGAGTGAAAGAGCTGAATTTGAATCTCATTAAAAAACCTGCTCTTTTAAGTGGGCTGTTCTTTGCCTCAAAAGAGTCATCCAAACACAGCCATAGTCACCAAGTTGAAGTTTGAGAATAAGCTGGCAAGAGGACAGTTCAAAAAAAAATTGGCAAACAGTTACTGTCACTTTACTATAAAATTGAAAATATGTTGAAAAAACTAAAAAATGTTGAAGAAGTGGCGATCACGTTATTTACGACTTTTTTAAAAAGTCTCTGATTTTGCTGAGTATGCTAATAATTTGTGCAAAACATTAGGGAGAAGCTTCGCCGTGGACCTTCATTAATCGGGAATAAATGAAGATGGCATTATGTTGGGGTGGTCTCCAAACGCATGCTCACTTGCAACATGTATTTGAAAATCTGTCCTTGGAAAGTTGAATTGATATATTTATTTTTTTAAATAATATATAGATATTTACTTTAGCCTCAAAGAAGCATAAAACCATTTGTTTAGATTATTTTCTTGAGCTTGTGTATTTTATGTTAATTAATGAATAACCACGTCTTTTGTGCGAAAAGTATTATAGAGGAAAATGTGAAGTTTCAAATTTCATGCATCTTGGTTCACATATATTGGAGAGAGCTAGAAAAATCCTCTAGCATATATAAGCTACTCATCTTCTGGTCCAGGAAAACCCACTAACCCTTCTCTAGTCACCACTAAAGAAATTCTATTCATCAAGAGAACACTCTTGGATACACAAAGTTGATCAATCAAAAAGAGTGAATACAAGAAAGCCAACAATAAAAATCTATCACCCAAATGAGGCATGAAAGAGAATCTTGAATTGATTGGAGAAGGCTGTTGATCTTCTTCTCCATGGTGCTTGCTTGATATCGAAGAATGACTTCTTGTTGTCAATTCTATAGCTTCTCACCATACCAAGGTATCAAGCATCGCTTGATACCAATACGATCGGCATTTAGGCCAACCGATACCGATACCACCCCGTACCAGTATGGGGGTGGTATCAATATCAGGTATCGGTATCGACCGATTCTGTACAATATCGGTCGATGCGTATCGAGTATCCGTCGATACGGCTTGGGTATTGGCAGCTGGACATTCAATTATTATGTGGGCTACACTCTGACAAATAGCACAGGCTACTACTATTTTTCAATTGGGTTCAGGTAACTGGCCATCAAAGATGCCATTTTTTTCTCTAAGGCTTCAACCTTAACATTGATATCTTATTCTACTTTCACTTTATGAAATTTGACATCGTAGATGACTCCTCTAGCAAGAGGTGTATGTAGTGAAACATCTGGATCGGTTTTTGTCAGAGCTTGTTTTTTGTAAGGAATTATTCGCAAGTTTTTCAAATAAGTCCCATGATTGTCAGCAATTTTGAGTCATAAAGGCTCCTCCACTCACTACATCAATAATGTGTTGATTCCCCTCGTTTAACCATTGATAGAAACTTTGCGCTATTGACTAATTCAACACTTCATGATAAAGACATTTACGCAATAGGTTTTGAATCATTTCCAAGCTTTCATGAAATTGTTCTCCCAACAATTGTTAGAAGGTTTGAATAGCCTGTCGAATCTGATTTGTTCTACCAATTGGGAAATACTTGGACAGAAATCTAGCTTGAAGTTCATCCCAAGTGGTAATAATTTCAGTAGGTAAGGAAGCAAGCCGTGCCTTAGCCCGATCTTTCAATGAAAAGGAAAACAACCTCATCTTAAAAGACGCATCATTTAGTGCTGACATCTTTAAAATAGTACAAAGTTTTATGAAATCTCTAAGGTGTTAATAAGGGTCCTCCCGATCAAGCCCATGAAATTTTAAAAGAGATTGTAACATAATGTGCTTGATCTCGAAGTGTTGTCCATTGGCTACCTCCGATTAAGTGATGCATGAGGGTGCGGACAGAGCAACGGGGGTATAATGTTCCTAAATTGGGTTGTCTTGTCATTGTAAAATTAATAGTTGATTCTTCACCTGAAGAGGTAACGAATCTAAAAACCAATTAAGGGGGAAATCTAGGGATTTTGCTGCCAAATTAGTGGATTGCATTTCAAAATTATGGTTGGCGGTTCCTTAAAAGAGTACGTTCAATTTCAGGATAAAAATTGACAAGTTTTAATGATTTGGAACTGGAAAAATGCATAAACCAGAAACAAATTATCTAAATTTATCCTAAACTATGAAAATAAAAGATGAGACTTATGAAAACAAATTTAGGCCTCTATCTATCCTCATGAAGAAGATTTCTAAAGCTTTTATCCACAATTCCACACTCGGAACCTAGACAAAAATAAAAAGAATTAGAAAGGAAAAGGAAATAATATTAATTATAAGACAAATATTGAATTCTAAATAAAAAAGGAACCCCCCGTAGCAGCGCCAAAAACTTGATAACTCTTTTACCATACCAAAATTATCACCTCGCAAGTGTACAAGAGAATTATGGCACATGTAAGGGTATCAATCCATAGGAAAAACTTTTGAAAGGAATCTATCTATAAGTCTTAGAAAATAGGTTATTTTTTGTAATATTCGCCCCTCAAATTTTGTGTCAGTCAATCAGTTGACTGAGGCTTGTTGAGACCTGACTGTACCAATATTTGCCTAAGGTCAAGCCCATCCAAAAATGTTAAGCACTCATTTGTAGATTGATGGGATAGTGTCATTCCTAATCGCACCCATAGGGCACCCCTTTTATTCAATTGGGTGTGCTAGTAATTAAGTAAAATACACACCACATCTCACATCAAATGAGAAACCCGAATTGGCTATTGATTGACTCTTATCCGAGAATTGGCCCGAATTAAGGCTGAGCCTTGGTGATGATGTGGAGATCATCATCAATGATTTAGATTTTGATGATCATCCCGACGATGATCGATATTTTAGGTCAAACATAGACCCCTAAATTCAAGAAGACTAAATGTACTAACACTTTAAATATTATGTGTGTCTTATATGGAATAGTGGTAATTCTTATAAATAGTTATAAAGCCCAAGGGGTATTCGTATTAATTTCTCTAATTAAAAATTCAGATTTTATAAAATTCTAGCACATCCTAGCCACACATCTACTTGACCTAGTTTGACTCTATCTTAGACCATTGAATTTACCTTGAGGAAATCTTAGGTGAAAGATAGACTTGAAAGCATGCACCACAAGATGAGTTGGAAAAGTGTACATTCACTATAATTGAGGGCCAAGCAGGGAGAAAAAGACAAAAGAGTGGATGGGAAGTGAGCCCATGTGGGGCTAACAAATCCCATGCGCATGTGAACTTTGGAGGAGAGAGGAGAGAGAGTAGCTTGGGAAGAGAAGCTAGGACAAGTGTCAAGCCTCTTGAAGGCTTTGTCCCCTTCAATCCTTGCAAAAATCGAAATTCCTAGGGCTCCCTCTGCATTTCCATCTTCTTCTTCCTTCAAAACTCTATGAGAGCTCTCCTCTCCTCTAGCATTTGCCCTCCCAATCCAACCCCACCAATTCACTCTTGGCCACTTCTAGAACCACATATATTAAATTAAGCTCTATCCCAGCCCTTCTCAGTACAAAAATTTTCTTAAATCAGCAAGCATGTCTAAGTTAAGCAAAGGTAAAGTATTAGTTTAGATTATTTTTGCACACTCTAGTGAATTTTTGCAAATATTCTTATTCTTTTGATTGTTTTTTCAATATTTCTTTTGAAATATTATAGGTAAAGCTTTTGCACTAAGTTTTAAGGTGTTGGATGACCATGGATGTTATCCACATGACCATGAATAGCCATCAAACAACATTTCTCAAAGTCCTAAGATGATCGGATGGTGTAGAATTCACCAAACTAGATCAATGTTGTAGGAATTGATAGATTTTTATGTTTTAATGTTTCTTCTCATGGTATGATTAGTTATAATTAGAAGTTTTGATTTTGCATGAATTAGATGTCACTTAAAATATGTAAATCATGGTGTATTTGATGTTCTTTTTATGATCAATTTGAATGGAGTTAGATGCTACACAATGAAATATATAGATTGGTTCTCTAACTCGATTGAGTTAATTTAATTGATTTTGATAGTTAAGATGTTTTGATGAGAATGATAATAATATATGGTACTTATATTTTATATAAATCAAATATCTAATACTTTGATGATTAGAAAATTTGATGGTATGTGCTTTATAAGCAAATCTTGATGAATATAGTCACTATTTTAAGTATATACAAAAACTGTAATTTTGACTGATCTAATGGTCACGGTTTGACCACTTTCTAGGCTTAGAAAAAGTCTATAATCATTTAGGGATGTGCACATAAGCGTAGATCATCCTTGTAAAATTTGAGGCATTGATTCCCTGTGATTTTATCGGCACAAATTGATCAGATGGCCCCGCTTCCATCACGATCCCAATAATTTTAGTGTTACAAATACATAGAAACATTGTAGAAAACTTTGAGAGCTTTCCTACAAGCTCTCATCCGTCTGATTCTAATATTGGCAGTAGAGGTTATGGCCCGATTATCAGAGGCCTTAAAATCTGGTCTGATGATCGGTTGAATTAAAAACACATTCTGTAAATCAATGACCCCGATGAATCGTGATCTAACTTTTGAGTTCTGTCACTTGTGGAAGATGAGGCTATCAGTCATCTTCCACTAAGTTTTGGAATTACTTCGAAATTCAATCGGGATTGAAAATGATAGCCTGATTACCGGCAAGGGTCTAATACCCTTACCTGCAATTTATTAAGTGAACATTAAGTCAAAATCTTGATTTTCAATAAATCCCGTGATGTTGTGACTATGAATGATCACAAATAGGGCCTTAGTGATCACTGATGACCTATAATCAAGATGCCTAATGGTTAACCTTAGTTGATCGAGTCAACGATTGACCCTTAGAAGGCCCAAAGGATGAGATGGCCGGAAAAATGGCTCAGTTTAGGGCTATCATTTCGAGCCAAAGTGACCCCAAAATTTTTTATAAGATTTTCAAAAAATGAAGTTATAAATATAGTAACTTCATCTAAAAATTCAGCCTCTAACTCGATCGATTTGACGGATAGAAAACAGGAAAACGAGGGGCACAAAACTATGTCAAGTGATACACACTATGACCACTGTTGGACATCCGATCAAATGACCCTGATTCCATCATGATCACGACATTTTTAGTATTAGAAATATATAAAGATATCATAGATAATTTAAAGAGCTTTCCAACAAGCTCTAATTTTCCTCATTTCGATGTCGAAAATAAAAGTTACAACCTGATTACTGGAGACCTTGAAATCTGACCTGCTATACGAATTGGTCTAAAACTCGCTCTGTAAATCGATGGCCATGATCACGTCTGATCATATTTTTGAGTGCCATTACTTGTGAAACATGAGGCTTCCACTCCTCTTTCACTGAGTTTTGAATCACCGGCAAACTCGATTGGAGTTAAAATAGTGACCCGATTACCAACCAAGGGGTCTGAAACCCTTAGTGAAATAACTAGTATTGAAGGGATAAAGTAAAAATCTTGACGTTTTCTCGAGTCCCGTGGCACAAAGATCACTGATGATCACTATTATGGTCTCAGTAACTACTGATGACCCTTGATTAAAATATCAGATGGTTGACCATAAGTTTGACCAATCAAGATGGGACCCTTAGAGGCCCAAAAATCTGATTTCTTGAAATTAGGCCAACTAGGGTCTAGAAACCCGATACGGCTCGACCCATGGGCCTAAGCAAATAATTCAAGATAATATATAGGACTCTATGTCCTTGTTTAGAAATTGAGTGGGTTGCCGCTATTAGCACCCCACAAAATTTGGAAACACCTACACTTAAAATATGAATTTCTCTAGGAAATCGAGCCCCTTTCGATGTAGGACTAGGAGTGGCCCGATATATGGGGTCTAAAGCAACAAATAAAATTGTTGGAACCTGATATCCTTATTTTGAAGCCTTGTCTGCCATAACTAATGACACTCACATGAGAATTGTAGAGACATCTTAAAGACTCAAACTGATTGTAAATAAGATCTTATTTGGCCCAACATATGAGGCCCAAATGGATGATGATGAATCAAATAAAGATATGATATCCTTGTTAATCAAGCGATTCCTTTGTTATGGACACCTGTGAAAATATAGGAGAGTTCTACACTATACTCTCTCGAAATCTTAGTATTTAAATTTGACTTAAAATCCAAAATTGACCCAACCAATGGACCCAACAAAGGACCCAGTATAAGTAATGAACTATTGGGACTCAGTGTCCTTGATTATTAAACTGGTGTGCCCCAACTAACGATACCCAGTGAATATTAAATGGAAACCCACCTAAACTAGTACCTTAATTTAAGAAATTAAGGGAAAGTACTAGATATGGGATAAGAGAATAAATTTTGTGATCCCGATCAAAGATTGAATAATTTTAAAATAGATGACCCCAAATAGACCACCAATTAATCTAGTTTGGTGGAAAACATACTTACACATTGTCTGTGTGCAACCAATGACTGACATTGGCTCTGCCCTGATATTTAGTTTGAAATAATTGGAGAAATAGATCTCTTTTATAACCCTACTGAATTATTTAGGAAATATAAGTTCTTGATGAACTCTGAATTATGGCAACACTAAGTATAGTGTAAACGGATTCAGGAAACCAGTATGTCTAGTGATCCTATTATATATATGGGATCAAAATATTTGCAGTGATTAATGTGATAGAAATCAAATAATGGCTCTAGGATTCAGACTGATTGGATTGGACCGGGAACTTGACTGAATTGTTGAATAGTATATTAGAATTGAACCCGAACACTGATTGAATTATTGATTTTGATATAGATTGAGATTGAATCCAAAGATTGATTGAATTGTAATATTTGATGTATTTTGATATTAACTTGGAAATTGACTTTGAAATGGTAAATTGCCCGTTGAAAAACGATTGGTGAATAATATCGAAAGAATACCGATATGATATAGAACCGGATAATATCGAAGTATTGAATATTGAACATTGAATACCAATTATTGAATCGAATATCAAAGTATGAAATATTAAACATTAAATATTGAATAACTGATATTGAATAATAAAATTGAAAGAGGAAAGATGATACTGCATTGATGATTGATATCAGACCATGGTTGGTGTTTAGTATCGCACCGAAATAAATAAAAGAAATTAATAACTCATCAAACCAACTAAGTTGAATTAATCTCCTAATATTGTTAATTTTGTGATAGCATATCTGAATAATTATTTAAGTGGATAAGCTATGATTAAATTACAATGAAGCATCCGAATACTTCTTGATGATATTGATTGAATGGTAAATTGACAACTGAATTTGATGTGTTACTGTTGATATTCGTAGAATTTGTACTGATAGAATAGATGATTGAAAATCGAACTTGACATTACCTTATTGAAGTTGATAATTGGAATTTATGATTTGATCATGTCTGGAAAATGGGAAATTGAATGATCACTTTATATCAAACGGATCCTTGAGCATCATCATCATTAACTTATTAGTGTATAATGAGTCATTGTTAGATAGATTGATAAATTTAGAATTGAGATATAAAGATATTGTATTATTGATCAGATAGGCAATCGATGAAATTTAACTAAAAGCACTAGCTGAATTATGAGAAATTACTGAAAATGTATTAATAAATCTAACTAATACTTTATTAAGCTTCACCGCTTACGTCGTTTCATGACAAAAAAATTCAGAGACAGAATAGACGTCGCCCAATCAAAGCTAGATGGAACGTCTGGGTAAAAGATTTAGAAAGACCCATCGAGCTGAAAGTGTTTAACTCGATTTATCTAAGGAGTTACCAGCACATATGTGGACGGACCATGTGACACTTACATTGGATTTTGACTTTGTACATTTGCTTTACTTTTGTTTAAGATTAGTTTGGTTTATTATTTTATAAAACCATTGGTCTCATTGTAAATATCAGACTTCGAAATTATTTTAATCGAAACAGTGCATACTTTTATTTTAGTTGTCTTTCCATAACAAGTAGAAATTTCGAAGGAACTCGCATTTTCCTAATAAATAAATAATTGAATTTGAAAACTAATCAGGTTAAGAAAATGAGATTTTTCGTAATAAATAAACTTTATATATTTTCTCTTATTCGGAAGAAAATTTTTGATATTGAATACCGAAAATTGAGGTGTGTCGCGTTGACCCGGCTCGTGGATCGAAATGCGCGGGATACGAGAGCCGCTCGACTATAAGGCCAAGGGCGTGATAGTTTGGGATTTTGAAACTAAATTACAGAAAGTAAACAAATTTGATTTTTGAGAATTAATTATAAGTAATGTTAGAAAGTATTGTAAAAAAAACTAATTAGAAAACAAGTTTAGGTTCCCTAATCGCAGATTCATAATCCTAATTAATTATCTTTAATTCCTCTAAATTATGTAATTATCTTAACGTAACAACGAAAACATAAGAAAAAAATAAGATCAGTTTAAAGTAGCAACGATAACATAAACTTTTCTAGCAATAATCTTATTAATGAAACCAACTAAGACAACATCGGTAACATAATCGGATGATGAAAGTCTAGTAATTTTAAACCTAAAGCGACAACCGCAACATAGAATTTAAAATCGTAGAAATCCTGGAATGCTTTTAAAACTCATATTCATTAACCAATTACAATGTGAATTCAAAATAATAAGAAACAACTAACTAATCATACTTAACTTTGATATATCAGGTTCCCAGACTCTAGAAACTTAACTACGCATCTTCATAATAACTTCTATTAATTGAAAAGAATTTACAGAAATCATAATGAAAACTCAAAACTAGAATTCTACGACTAAGAAAAACTACTCTCTAAACTTCTACTTACTAAATTGTATATATTGTGTGTCTTTAATTTCTTGCGCGCAAACCCTCTTATTTATAGATTCATAAGAGTCCTATTACATACTAAATTAAAAGACTAACTTCTAATTGTAATTCTAACAAAAATAAAATTTTACTCAAACTAAAACTTCCTAAATATAAGGTATATTGCTGAACCACATAAATATTGTCTCTTGTGTGTTTGTGGTCAATTTTATTATATTTTGCATTCTTATTTGATCATTCGTCGTGAGATTGTTGGTTAGTTTGTGAGCTTCCGCGCAAGAAATTAGAATCAAAGAGAGATTTCTATTCTACGATTGGAGATGGCATCAAAGTCCGCAAAAGTTTCAAACGCGATGTTCGAGGTTGAGAAATTCGATGAAAAGATCAATTTCAGCTTGTGGCAAGTACAAGTCTGAGATATCTTTATTTAACAAAGGATGCACAAGGCATTGAAAGAGCGTTCAAGTAAGCTGGCGGATATGTCCGATCGTGATTGGAAAGAATTCGAACTTCAGGCGTATAGTACGATTTGGTAATGTCTAGCGAAGGAGATTACGTACAACGTAATGCGAGAGAACTCGACGGCCTCGCTATGGGCTAAATTGGAGAGTCTCTACATGACAAAATCTCTGACAAGTCGTCAATATCTCAAGAAGCAACTGTACAAGTTACACATGAAGGCAGACACTTCTCTCAACAAATATCTTAATGAATTCAATAAAATAATATCTGAATTATTAAATATTGGAGAAGAGGTTAAGGATAAGGATAAAATACTATTATTTTTATCTTCCCTCCTCGAATCCTATGAGCACCTGGTAACTACATTGCTCTATGGGAAGGATATTATTAAACTGAAGTCGGTTACAATGGCATTACTTTGTAACAACATGAGGAAGAAAGGTTCAAATAGTGATACACAAGAAGACGACTTGTTGGTTAGGGGGAGAGCAAAGGACCGTAAATCCGAAAAGAGTAGACTAAAGTTCAGATCTAAATCTAAAGGCAGAAAAATAGTAGAATGCTAGAAGTGTCATAAAAAAGGTCACATCATAAGGCATTGTCCACAGTTATAAGCAAAGAGGGATGGTGTTCAAGATAAGAAGCAGAAAGGGGTCGTTAATAAGGTTGGTATAGCCGAACAAGCTCCGGATGATGATGGAAATGTGTTGTCAGTGATTTCAGATAAATACTTGTATAACATATGAATACTTAATTCAGGGTGCTCCTACCACATGTGTCCAAACTGGTTTGCGCCTTATAAAAAGGTAGATGATGGAACAGTTTTGATGTGTAATAATATGGCCTGCAAAACAGTTGGAAAAGGGAGTATCAGAATAAAAATGCATGATGAGATTGTAAGAATATTGACCGATATATGTCATGTTCCGAAACTGAAGAAGAACCTCTTATCGGGTGGTACACTAGACTCCAATGGGCTCAAGTTTGCAACTCAAGATGAAGTTTTGAAGGTGATAAAGGGATCTCTAGTTATGATGAAATCAAAAAAGGTTGAGAACATTTACTTTCTATCAGGAAGTACAGTGATAGGTGGAGCAGCAGTATCTACGTCAGATGATAGTGATTTGTCCTCTACACAGTTATAACACATGCGCCTGGGACACATGTTAGAAAGAGAGATGACAGAGTTGAGCAAGCATAACTTGTTGAAAGGTGTTAAAGCGGAAAAAGTTGACTTTTATGCCCCATTATGTCTTCGGGAAACAATGCAAGGTTAAGTTCAGCACAACAATTCACACTACGAAAGGCACACTGGACTATATGCATTTAGATGTATGGGGGCCTTCAAAGGTTCCTTCTAAAGGTAGTGTTAGGTATTTCATCTCCTTCATCGATGATTACTCTCGGTATGTATAGATTTACATAATGAAGAGTAAGGATGAGGTATTAGAAATCTTCAATATATAAAAAATACTGTTTGAGAACCAGACTGGAAGGAAAAAGCAAGCGATTGAGAATCGATAATGGTAGTGAGTACACCAGTAGACAGTTTCAAGAGTTCTGTGAGGAGAACAGTATTGCTAGGCACTTCACTGTGAGGAATACATGGCAACAGAATGTGATAGCAAAACGTATGAATAGAACTCTACTTGAAAAGGAAAGATGTATGTTATCCAATGCGAAATTGGGTAGAGAGTTTTGGATCAAAACAGTTAATAAAGCATGTTATCTAGTAAACAGATCATCGTCTACAGCAATGGATTGCAAGACTCTAATTGAAATATGGTCAAGAAAGCCTGCAGATTACAGTGCATTGAAGGTTTTTGGTTACGCACCCTACTATCATATCAGAGATAGTAAAATTGACTCGAGGGCTAAGAAAGCGATTTTCTTAGGGTATGTAAATGGTGTGAAAGGATACATGTTATAGTATCTTGAGCAGAATAAAGTTGTGATCAGCAAAGATGTGACCTTTGATGAATTTATTATACGAACTTCTAGCAAACAAATCATAAAAATTGGAGAAGAGGTGACAGAAGATCAGCTTGAGGTGGAGTTAGAAACTCCTACGATTATTATATAAAAGGAAAGTATAGAAACGATTGAGAGAGTCAAAACAATCCTTAGCAGGTGGAAGACCCAAAAGGAATAATAAAGCACCAATTCGCTACGATTATGATGATATAGTCGTCTATGCATTGACGTTGGATGGCAATGAGTTGTCTTCATTCAAGGATGCAATCAGTAAAAGATGTGCACGAGAATGGAAGACCGCAATGAGTAGAGATGGATTTTCTTTACAATAATCAAACTTAGAAAATGACAGAGTTACCTAAGGGAAAGAGAGCAATTGGGTACAAGTGAGTTTATAAGAAGAAAGAGGATTTTCTGAAAAGTAGTAGTGTAAGGTACAAAGCACGGTTGGTGGCAAAAGGCTATGCACAAAAGAAATGCATTGATTACAATGAGGTGTTCTGACTGATTGTAAAACACACTTCAATCCGAGTTTTGTTGTCAATTGTAGCACGGTTGGACTTAGAGTAAGAGCAACTCGATATGAAAATAATGTTTCTATATGGTGATCTGAAGGAAGATTTATATGAGTCAACCTAAAAGGTTTAAGTTTCCTAGAGAAGAGAGGTTAGTGTGTAAACTGAAGAAGTCCTTGTATGGATTGAAATAGTCATGTATGTTGAGCACATCATCAACATACAAGAGAAGATAAATAAGTGAGTCATCCGCTAACCTCATAGCTGCAAAGAGCATGGTGGAGATCAACAAGTTAAAATCTCAACTTTGCATGGAGTTTGAGATGAAGGATCTTAACGCAGCATAAAAGATTCTTGAGACAAAGATTCAAATAGATAGAAAGAAAGGACAGTTGTATCTGACACAGAAGAATTATTTGGAGAATGTACTCTCACGATTTAGAATGAAAAACTCAATGGCTGTGAGTATTCCATTAACGGCTTCCGTCTTTCGACTAACATGTCTCCTACTACAGATGAGGAGCGTGAAGTTATAACTCATGTTTCCTATATGAGTTTGGTTGGTAGCTTGATATATACTATGATATGCAATCGATCGGATATTTCACAGGTCGTTAGCGTGGTTAGCAGGTATATCACTAATCTGGGCAATGAGCATTGACAGACAGTGAAATAGATTATAAGGTACATACGAAGTACCAAAGATGTCGATTTGGTTTTTCGCAGTGGTATAAATCATTAGTTATGCGGATACGTAGATTTAGATTACGTGGGAGATTTGGATAAGCGTCGGTCTACAACGGGATATATGTTTACACTACCAAGAGGTCCGATTAGTTGGAGGTCGATGTTACAAGATGCAGTAGTTTTATTTACTACAGAGATAGAGTATATGATAGTAACAAAGGCATTGAAAGAAGCAATGTGGCTTCAGGGCTTAGTTGGTAATTTGAAGATCGGATAGAAAAGTATCGATGTATTCTGCGATAGCTAAAGTGCTAATTACTTAACAAAAAATCACGTATATCATGCTCGTACCAAGCGCATTGATATACGGTATCACTTCGTACGGCAAATAATCGAAGATGGTGAGATATCTTTGCAGAAGGTGAGTACGAAGGATAATCCTGTAGATATGATAACAAAGGTGGTACCGGTGGTCAAGGTTAAACATTATTTGGAGTTAATCAATGTTCAGCAGGTTTAAGCGCCCTCGGGATGCTGATGGCAACAGTGATATGAGTATAACGATAATCGAAAGAAAGAATACATAGTGAAGCATAGAGAGCTAGGTGAAGAACTGTAGTAGTTGGGCTCTAACTTTGAAATCGCTCGAGTGGGAACCAAATCCGCTCAAGCGAGTTGTGCACTCTTCAAGAGGGTATTACGAGTTAAAGTCGCTCGAGCAAGTTTAGTTCTCGCTCCAGCGACCAGGATACGGTTCAAAGGCCGAATTCTTGGGTGTAAGTCGCTTGAGCGATTTTGGTTCTCGCTCGAGCGACCCGCGACGACCCGTGACATCTAAGTTGTATGCATATTCGATTTTTTGAGCAATTTCTCTTGGATTAGAAGTAGGACTCGATACTTCTATATAAGGGGAAGCTCATGGACAAATTAGAGAGCCTTTGTGTGAGAGAGATATCATTGTAAAGCTTTGAAAAACCTATCTAAAGGTTTTGAAGAGAGCTTTGATGAGACTTGAGAGTTCTTGTATTCTTATGTGATCATTAATATAGTGGATTATCGTTACCCGTGGAGGTAGTCATATTGTCGAACCACGTAAATAGTCTCATGTGTGTTTGTGATTGATTTTATTCTATTTTACATTTTTACTTGACTATTCATCGTGAGATCGCTATTTAATTTGTAAACTTTCGCGCAACATTTCCTTCTTCTTTGATGCATTTTGTTCTGATTGCACCATCCTTTTTATGAAATTAGCAGCTAACAATTGTTGTCTAATTTTGTTCTGACATGAAAACTTAATACGCATATGTTGGTTAAATGGGATCACTACAAGAAGAGCTTCAATATCACACCAGAACCTTTGATTTAACAGAATTAATGATGCTTTATAGCCCATAAAAGGGTTGAATCGTTTCCCTACATGTATTGTTTGCGCATAGCCGACAAGTCACATTGATTCAAATCCCTATTTCATCCATTACCTTTACATGGTTTAAAATTAATTTAGTTGTGTGAGGATCGAAACCAATTCAAAAATACTAGAGGCCCTCCGGAACTTGGAATTGGAGTCTTACTGCACTTAATACCCTCTACCTCTAGTAGAGGTTATTAAATGTAGGAAGTTGGACATCTTTGCTTCCACTTAAAAATGGAACAAGATGAGGTGAAAGAGTCGCAGAATTTGTAAAAGATGCATGGTTCATGCACTAAATCCGGTGCTTGGGTCATCAAATTAGGCACGCTTGGCGCATTTAGGACATCAATTAAGATGCCCCAGTGGGAGGCGAACATATAGATGGGACTTAGCCCAAAATTCTTGCTTGTATGAAGTTCCAATCGTTTGATCAGTCTTATCAAAAAAAAAAAAAAATCGTTTGATCAGACCACTTTCTTTGCCTTATTGTAGACCATTGCCCATATGTTGTATAGCCATTTTGAAGGCTCTTGATCAAATGGCTGAAATTGTTTAAAGGCAGTCTTTGACCTGAATCTAATCTAAACTATGGTAACATGTGCAACATGTTAAAAAAACATAAAAAAGTGTTTGCACTTATATAAGTGTGACTCGTCCACTACAGGTGATCCATGGATCGTGCACTTAATACCAACTAATTGACCTAGTAATATCAATCAGAGTTACTGGTAGTATGAGTGCTGCATAGATAAATTGGTGGAGGGAGATTGACCTGTGTTGAGCACTTGGTGGACAGGAGAGGCAGGTAACACTAGCTCTTAACCAAAAGTCACAATAATGGGAGACACGTAACAAGAGGAACAGAAACGTTAAACAGATAAAGCCTTTGTATATATTTTAGAGTTATTTATGAGGACTAAAATTAGTGAAAGTATACTTTTGACCTTTTATTCATATGGCACTCAAAAATATTTATTTTGGGCATGCTAGGCTCTCCTCATGTCGCTGGCCATATCTTAAGCCAAGTGGCTTTGATCAATCCAAACAATTAAGATGGTAGTTCATATATTAAATTAAAATGGACCACTCCTAATCATCTCGGATCTATAAATTAAATGAATGATTGTTTATAAATTTTTAAGGGTCAAAATTAAAGTGCACCAATTGAGTGATTAGAATATTCTAATAAGCTTTGCCCAAAAAAATATATATATATATATTCTAATAAGCTTAATTCTTTAGTTAAGGTATGTGTCAATCATTGGATGCTTATTGATCGAGCTTAAGGCGTAAGGTGGCGTGAAAGTGGAAGGTCTTGCCACAATCCGATTAAAGATAGTCAAAAAGTCAGCCTCATTTTGAAAACTTGACTATAAAAGTAGAGGGTTTGAAAACCAGTCAGCCTAGGGCTGCCATCGAGTTGGGTCAATTTTATCCCCCTAACTGCAAACTTGTCCCTTTCAGGGGAAGTCGGGCATGAAGCAGCCGACTCGACCTTCAGTTCAGGTCCACTCAAAGGTTGTGCTGTGTTGGGTCAGATCGACCCTATATTTTCTATGTAAAATCAAGGAAAGTAGGTGTTTTGAATAGTCGAGTCGGGTTTTGGGTGGGGCAACAAGTTGGGTCAAGATTTCAGGTCAGGTCATACATATAGAATTCCACTAATTGGATTGGGTCAGGCCAGGTCAGAGTGCACCATTGAGTTGGGTCAGGCCGAGCATATACCCTTGATCCATCGGGCAGCCAAATTTTTGGCTCAACCCAACCAAGCCCAACCCATTGACAGCCCTAAGTCAAACCCATATAGAATTCCACTAATTGGATTGAAAGCCCGCAAGTCAAACCCATATAGACTTCAACTAATTTGACTGTAACATAACCCTTGTTATTACATTTGATACAAAAATAAGACTGGATTTGGGTAAGCTCTTTTGGGGCAAAGAGCAGCTCACTTTTTGGCTTGGGCAAAGAACTACTTTCACATTTGGTAACACAGCTCTTTCCCTCATTTGCTCTGATGGAGAGCTATTTTAAGTGATAAAATTACTCTATGTCTGCTCTATTCCAGAGCAAAATTTATCTGCTCTGACATAGAGCTGGCAGCGAGCTGCTTCTCCTCTTATAAGAGCTAACCCAAACACAACCTAAACGAGGCAGCAAAGGGATCAATTTCACTCAGATATTAAGTACTAAAGCATTTTTCAATATTTTAGTTGTTATTACAAATATAAGGGGTATTTTGGACATTTAAGACTGTAGTTTGTAGGGAAATCTTAGACTTTTCCCTTGAGAAATTTCCTAAGCAAGTCACAAATCTATGAGAAGCTGAGACTCGTTCATTCTCCAAGTTACTGCTGTATTATTATTACTTTTTCATAATCCTAAGCTACTTTTTTGTCTTTTTCTTTTTCTGTTGTTCAACTTCACGTGATTATGAGTGTCCCCCCACTCACCAAAAGTGCAGGAGCCCTTTACCACCATCAATCTTGTCAAAGACTCGCCTGTACAACTTTTAGGGCTCCTAAAATATGTGGAAGTCAGCTTTTGACTGGATTAAAATGAAAAAAACAAAACAACCTACCCTTTGTTGGTCTATTTCATGCTCAACAAAATGCAGGAATTTAACAACCAATACCTCATTACTCAGCAAGTTTGTTATCTGAAATCTTATAAAGCATTAAAATTTATAATGGAGTGGTTAAGGTCTTAAAAAAAAGGTCCCAACAACCAGAAAACTGTCAGCTGAGCTACACTAATCTTCCAGTTGATGAAAATTCACCTACCCATGCAGTTACATGAGTTGCATGTGAAATCAAAAAAAGAGTAATCTTCCCACTACTCTCAAGAACAATACTGCAGACATCTCTCTAAATGGGGAAATTGCAAGTCACAAGAAGCCGAAGAACCAAAACTACATAAGAGAAATCACTGAGCTAGAATATTCCACATCACCGCGAAAATGAACGGACGACCCTGGCCACAAGAGAACAATTAAAATGGTAAACTAATTACACTAGTATGTTCCCAAAGATATAAGGTGCCAGGTAGTTATGAAATGATACATGTTTTGGTCAGGTCCAATTGAACTCTAAATGGGGTTCAGCTGAATCTAAAACCATTGAATGCAAAGGATCCAAAAGTGGACGTCAAGTTATTAAAATAAATGTCCAGATTCTCCTGCATCCAATGGTTTCAAAATCAGCTGAACCCCATTTAGAGTTCAACCAGTTGGACCTGACCAAACCCCGTGATACATACAGCTAAAATGGCAAGAATGAGTCATCACAGCAGATAATGCCATATATATGGCTCACTGAACTTCAACCGTGTATCTTAACACACCCCACAATTTCTAGAAAATAACGGCACATGCCTCGAAAAAGAATGGTAAAAAAAAATTTACGCCTGTCATAGATGGTTCATACAAGGGTATTTTAGACTTTTAACTCATGACAAAAGAAACAAATTATTTGGAAATTGTTTAGAATAAAATTAGCCTGACTTTAGAAGAAGTACTCTCTCTAAAGATTTGGATAAGGGAACTTTCTGTATTCATTTGCAAACATTTGTAAGTGTGAATAAGACAGGCCAGAATTCCTGCCAACAGATTTGAGCTTAGCCATAAAAAGTTTAATAGATGAAGCTCATTGGTGAAGTTTCCACTCAAATACGTTTAAATCTTTTTTAGGAGGGATTGATCTTTTTTTAATAGGATTCTCGTGGCTCAAACATTCAGGAAAAAGAGAAGAGAGTCAGCTCATTTCTTGGATTTGGCTTTGGGAGAAGATAGTGCTGGAAACTTAAAAATCTTCAGTTGCCGAACTTTACGTTGGAAAAGAGCGAGCTAACTGGTTATGGGAGAGGGAAAAGGAGCCCTTTTTCGAAATTACTGAAAATGTGTTTTCAGCAACTCAATTAATAAGGTACAAAAAATTTCGACACATTTTGTTGCATTTTTTATGTGGTAAGTTTAATTTGGAGCTCTTGGCCAACATCAAGGTAGTCAATAAATGTGGTTGAAGGTGACAAAACCTGCTTATGTGCGTATAAACTGTAGAAGGGAGATAGATGTATAAATGGCATGGCAGAATTAATGAACTAGCTGACAAGAATAACTGCAAAAGGTTAATAACCAATTCTGTAGCTGAAACCTACAGAACCAATATATGTGGGCTGATTTAAGGGAATCTGATATATAGAAACAATGCTATTGGTGAAATATTGACAAGCATAACTACGTAAGGTTAATAACCAACTCTGTAGTTGAACAGTTACAGAAGTAATTTGTGGTTAAGGTTGAGGAAATGTGCCTACATGTGTACAGATGGTAAGTAGATATATAAATGTGCCTACATGTGTATAGATGGTAAGTAGATATATTTAAGGGAAATGAGCCTACATGTGTACAGATGGTAAGAGTTAGTAAACAGATTGACGACTATAACTGCAAAGGGTTAACAACCAGTTCGGTAGCTACACAGCTATGTCGGCTATGTCAGTCACCTATTCTCAAGGAACACCCTTCTTAGAAGTTCCATATGCTGCCATGGCAACTTTATCTTCTTGATATGATTTGGAAGGAAGAGCCAGTTTCATTTGTTACCTAATCTCATTTTTTCTAAAACCTAACCTACAAAAATCACAAGTAAACCTCTATATAAGAGCAAACACAAAGATCTCTGTGATGGAAGGGCCCAGGTAACACCCACTGTTCATGCTCAAACCTGACACAGGTTGCTTCTTCCAAATGAGAGAACCGCCAAACAAAATTATGAGGACTGGTCAAAAAGTATGATCATCCAACCCTAGTCACAATTGGTCAAAGAGCAAAACCAGGTGCAGCACAATTTTAGATGAACAACGTGCATGAGTCAAAGAAGAAGCCTTGGACTCGGTACCAATGTGATAAAACAGTTTTTTTTATGGGTAAGCTAGGCTCGGACTTGCGACCTTGAGGCTGCAATATTGGCAACCTTCCATTGTGCTATAAACTAGCAGGACAAACCCATAGCCCTACCAATAAATATGATTGTGGAAAATCAAAGGCTAAGTTTTTGGCCATAATGCGCAAGTCTTCTGTCAGTAACCCTGGGCAAGGAAATAAGTTCATTTGGATGATTATTTCTTTCTATGGAAGCTTCGGAATCAAAATGATTATATTCCAAGAAAATACTGAAGTCCATGATTTTTCACATCTCATGAATCTCAAGCATATTGATGACAAACAACAAATCAAAACCAAAACAACGCCATAATCTTTTCTCCTTAACTGATGATAAGATCATGATTTCAATAAAAGGACAAATACTACAAGGAAGAATCTAGCGAGAAGCTAAAATCAAAAGGAAAATGTATCAAAGTCAATCCAAGAAGGATTGGCAGTTACATGGCAAGAACAATGCTATTATAATAATCCAAAATATTGACCGAGAAATCCTCTGAAATTCACTTCTTTGATTGCCTCATTCTAACGTGGCAGATTTTATACCATCAATCAAGCAGAAAACAGAAGATCGCCCTTCGAAGATTCAGTTATTTCTTTCCTGCCATATGGCCTAAATGATAGCACCCACTGGAAGAGCAAAACCCTTTAACCTCCTATAGGAACCAAACTCTGCCACTGTTGATTTAAAGGATAAAGGAAGGCATTGCTCCAACTTAAACAGCCTGAGGAAATATATCCATCTCCCCATATTAATTACGTGGAACTTCTTATTGGATGACCCTTCCAGCCTGATCACAGAAGCAGGGCAGTGATACATCAAGAGATAGTGCACTGGTATATTAGCAAGGGCTAATTTTATGAGTCAATCGACCCCCAACTGATAGTAGGTTGCCTTTCCAGACCGCCAACACGGATCCCATAAAGTTTTATTTAGTTTCGATAAGGTTAAAGGAAGACCAAGATAAAGGGCAAACTTTCACCCCAACTACAACCAAAATACTGTACCAGTGACTCTTAAGATTGTCAGTTGAGTACTGCTAACCAGAAGTTTGAATTTGAGATGATTAACCCGTAGCCCAAAAACAATCTCAAAACAGCGTAACATAAATGGGAGATGAAATAAATTCAGCTAAGAAGCATCACAAAAATAAGTAAATTGTCTGCAAATTATAAGTGGGTTATGCTATCAAAATTCCAAGACAACTTAATCCCGTGAAGTAAATCCGAATCACCAGCTTTTGATATCAATCTACTTAAATCCTCTTAGACAAGACTAAACAAGAATGGCGACAATGGGTCACCATAACGAAGTCCCCGGGATTATATGAAGAAGCCGTTGGTAGAGCCATTAACAAGCACTGAGATATGGGCCGAGCTGCAGCAAGCTCGCATCCATTTGGATCCAAACCTCTCCATAACCCGTGTGTGTGTGTGTGTGTGTGTATATATATATATATATATATATATATATATATATATATATAAAGAATCATCAGTTACGTCAATCATAAGCCTTCTCCACATAATGCTTGGAATTTTATCCCGGCATTGGGAAGGAACACCTTCATGGGCCGGAACCGCACCGTCTAAGATTTGTCTCCCCATGTCGAATTCTCCTTGATAAGGACTTACAAGCTTAGGGTAATTGGTGAATGGACTTGTGAAGCGGGACGATAACCCTAAAATGCGTGATTATGATTTTATGTGATTTTTGCCGAAATTAAATCAAGCTTAATCTCAAAGCTATCTTAAATACCTTAGGGTTCAGAGAATTCAGGTTGGTAGATCACGCGAGATCCAGTTAAAGTCTAGTCCGATGTACAAGTACTATTAGATTTGAGGCGAGATCGGCCTAGAGATAGAACTCTAGCTTTTTCCAGACTTGGGCGTTCGTCGTTGATCCGATGTAAATTCGCAAGCTCTAACTAGGGCTTTGAAAATAAGTGTATGGTTTTGTAATGGGCTTATGGTTTGATTTATGGCTTAGAAAAGGGTTTTGGGCTCTGTTTGATTTGGGATTCGGAAAGGGACTTATGGTTTTAAGGATCAAGAAATCAATAGATTAAGATGTAGAAAAAACAAGCAAGGATCAATAAGGCAAAAGATTCAAAGAAGACAGTGATAGATAATAGAGAAAATAACAATAGCTTTTGAGAATCACTCCCTTGGCCTCACACCACACCCATCTCAGGCAAAGAATATTCAAGTATAAAAACATTCAAAATATTCAATAACTAATTAAAAAGTCTTTATAAGCCTCAATATATAGGCCACCAATAATTAAATTCGAAATAAAGAGTCCTAATACTAATAAAACACTAAAAAGAAAAAATTTCGCAACAAAAAACTCAAAAATTAGAAGTCTCGTCACGACGTCCACTGACGTCCATAGTGCCCCACCAACGGCCGTGACCTACGAACAGTGAGGGGGTAAAATCACGGACGTCTGTCATTGTACATCACGGACGTCCGTCACTATTCACGGGCGTCCGTCACTGTTCACCGTGAACAGTATTTTTTTTTTTCCATGAAGTTAAAATTCTATTGCAGTTCAACTTCAATGCTCTCGATCTTGACATTCTCTGTCATTCTCCTCCACTCAAAATGTTTCATCATCGATGAAACACGCATGTTGTACTAGGGCTCGGGCTCCCTCTCCTCTTATTTCGATGCCAGTAGAAACGACGTCGTCCGAATCCAATGTCCATATATGTGGTGTCCCCGTCAATTCCCCTGGACCAAAAAGGTTTCATCACTAATGAAACACACTCGTGGTAGATGTCTATCAGGTCGGGGTTCAAGCGGCGAACTTCATTCTCATAGATCCAAGTGTTTTTGGACTCCAATTTGCTAACCCATTTAACCAAGTACTTATGGAATCCCCCATCATGTGTAAAGACGTCATGATCATTGATTATATCCTCTATTTCATCTGTTCTCTGTCTGCTTGGGGAAGGAAGAGATACAGGCTGCAAGGTTGGGTTGGGGCTGGGACTAGGAGGTGGCTGGAGTGGATTTTCAAGAGGTGGGGTGAAACCCAAGGAGCCAAGTCCTCCACATTGAACATTGAACTAACCCCCGTACCTGGAGGAAGCTCGAGCACGTATGCATTAGGACCACTCTTAGCCAAGATTCTAAAAGGCCCAGATCCTCGAGATTGGAGTTTCTTTGCGGATCCCGATGAGAACCGCTCAGCCCTAATCCGAACCATCACATAATCACCCACGTGATATTCTTTGGAACGCCTGAGTATCTACAGATAATTTATATTAACTATTGCTTGAATAATCTTTTGTCTAATTTCGGCATGCAAGCTATGTATGTGTTGTGCAAATGCATCGGTAGACTCTGACACTATGGGATGCAGACATGGGGATCAAATCTAATAGGGTCCTAGGCCTATGACCATGTACTACCTCAAAATGACTCATGCCTATAGACCTATTGACAGAATTATTATAGGCAAACTCAGCTGCAGGTAAAATGGAATCTCAGGTCCTAACATGATCACCGACAAGACTACGAAAGAGATTCCCAAGGCTCCTATTGGTGCTTTCGGTTTGACCATCCGTTTGAGGGTAATATGCGGTCGAGAATTGGAGCAAAGTGTCCATCATGTGCCAAAGTGTCTTCCAAAAATAACTAGTGAATTTAGCATCCCTATCAGATACAATGATTTTGGGTAACCCATGAAGACGTACTACCTCCGCAAAAAACAATTTAGCAATGTGGGATGCGTCGGAGGTTTTGGAACAAGGAATGAAGTTGGCCATCTTGGAAAAGCGGTCCACTACGACAAAAATGGAATCATGCTTCCTAGGGGTCTTAGGAAGTCCAAGCACTAAATCCATAGAGAGGTCTTGCCACGGTGTGTGTGGCACAGGTAACAGTGTATAAGCCGGTATTTTATTTAGTCTATTTTGACACTTGGCAAGTACGACAATGTTTGACAACCCGAGCGACATCTCTCATTAGGCTAGGCCAAAAGAACCTATCCTCTACGAGCGCAACAGTTTTATTACGCCCGAAATATCCGGCCATCCCTCCAACATGAAACTCCCAAATGAGAAAGTCACGCAATAAAGTGCGAGGGATGCAAAGGCGACTGCCTTTAAACAAGTACCCATCCTGGATGGTATACACGGAGTGTGTGTTGGTCGGGTTACTAAGGAGAGCAGTGTACTCAACCCCAAAATCTGGGCAATTGGGATACTCATCCTTTAGTCGTTCGAACCCGACCTCGGTGCTCATGAAGTGCAAAGTCGCCACTCGACGACGAAGTGCATCAGCAGCCCTATTTTCAGCACCAGCCTAATGCTTTAACACGACTATGAACCTTGAAGGTACTCAACCCACTTTGCGTGTCTTGGGTTCAATTTTTTCTGTGAAGCAAGAAAGCGTAAGGCTTCATGGTCAGAGAATAACACAAATTCCTGCGGTCTAAGGTAATGTTTCTAGTACCAAAGAAATCGTACGACCGCATAGAACTCCTTGTCATAGGTAGAATATTGTTGCTTCGCCTCGTTAAGTTTTTCACTAAAATAGGCTACAGGGTGACCCTCTTGGCTAAGCACTCCTATGCCTACACCTGATGCGTCGCATGCGACTTCAAAGACTTTGGAAAAGTCCGGTAAGCGCATGACGAGTGCACTACTCATTTGTTGTTTGATCTCAGCAAAGGCTTGCGTCGCTGCTTTGCCCCATTTAAAGTCTCCCTTTTTCATGCAATCAGTGATTGGGGCCATGATGGTGCTAAAGCTTCTGATTAAGCGGCGATAAAAAGTAGTCAAGCCATAAAAGCTATGGACATCGTGTATGTTCTTAGGCCCGAGCCACTTCACAATGGCTCTAACCTTTTCGTGGTCCGTGACCATTCCATCAGCTGAGATAATAAATCCCAAGAAAACAACAGAACGTTGCATAAAAGTGCATTTCTTGAGATTTGCAAACAACTTCTCGTCCTTGAGGGTTTCACAAACCAACCTAAGGTGGGTCAAGTGTTATTCTTTGTCATGACTGTAGATCAAGATGTCATTGAAATAAACAAGGAATTTGCCTAGAAACGGCCTCAACACTTGGGTCATGAGTCGCATGAAAGTGCTCGGGGCATTAGAAAGCCTAAAAGGCATGACCATCCACTCTTAAAGACCATCTTTAGTCTTAAAAGCGGTTTTCCACTCATCACCGGGGCAGATTCGAACTTGATGGTAGCCACTTTTAAGGTCTATCTTTGAAAAGATAATGGCACCAACTATCATGTCAAGCATGTCATCGAGCCTTAATATGGGAAACTGATACTTAACAGTAATCTTGTTGATTGCACGCCTATCCACACTCATGCGTCATGTACCATCTTTCTTAGGAGTGAGTAGGGTAGGTACGGCACACAGGCTCAGACTCTCTTGGATGAACCCTTTCTGGAGCTCATTGACTTGCTGAGTCAACTCGGTGTGCTCAACCGGATTCAACCTGTAGTGGGGCAGGTTCGGTAGGGTAGATTCGGGAACCAAGTCAATCGCGTGTTGGATATCACGCAGGAGGGAATTCGTTTGGTAAGTCTTCAGGGAAGACATCCGTAAACTCTTTTAAAATCAGCTCAACCTTCTTGGGACACTCACTCTCTGATTCAGGTGCACTCTCAACAGTGACAACTATGTACACCACACTCTCATCTAACGATGCTTTTTCGAACTCAAAAGGACTCACAAGATTAATGGCTTTAGAAGACTCGCCCTTCTTCTCGATTTTGTTGGTCGATGGTGCTTTGGGAGGCAAAGATTGTAAAGTAATCTTTTTGCCTTTATGCATGAACGTGCATATATTTGATCGACCATAAAGAGTCATGGCCATATCGTAGAACCACGGCCTTCTCAAAATGATATGGCCTACATCTATCGACACCACATCACACTATAAGGTGTCCGAATAAGAACCTAACTGAATCCGTACACGACACCTTTTCGACACGGGAATGGATGAAGAATTGACCCATGCGACCTTATAAGGTCTCGGGTGGGCTTCAAGTGTAAGCCCCAAGCGGCTTACGGCATGAGTTGATATTACGTTAGTACAACTACCGCTATCCACGATGACCCTACAATTCTTTTCACCAAATCTGACAAAGGTGTGGAAGATATTCTCCCTTCGCTAGTTATCTTTTTCATCCCGTTGAGGTTGTGCAAGGGCACACCTCACAACTAAAGCATGACCAATAGCATCACTGGGTGTGCTAGCCGGCTCAATTACCTCTTCTTCGACCACTACCTCATCATCATCCTCCTCTCCCTCAATGAAGAGAGTCCTTTGGGGTTCTTTTGTAAGGCATTGGACGGCAAAGTGTCCCATCCAATGACATTTATAGCACTTTACTTGAGAATTAACCCTTGAGGATTCTCCAACTACACCTTTTCCCTTTTCAAACTTCGTATTGGTAGGGACAAGTTGTGTAGGCTTGGGAGGAGGATTAAATCGTCCCTCACCGGATCGTTGACCTCTATATTGTGGCTCGGTCCTCTTCACTACCGTAGTTTTTAAATATCGTTCAAGATCTTGCACAACGGCATAGCATCTTTCAAGAGTTTCTACCGGGTGAGAAATGAACTCTATTTTCAATTCAAGTCGCAATCCGGTGCGGAATCTAGAGAGAGTGATTTCAAAGTCTTCCGATACTTTGGCCCTCATCATGAACTCTTCGAATTTGGCAATGTAATCAGTCACGGGCATACCACCTTGGCGTAAATTTTACCACTAGTCGAGGAGGCATTGGTGGTATAATAAAGGAACATATTTCTCAGTAAGTCGTTCCTTCATGTTATCCCAACGGGTAATGGGAGAACAACCCACATTCACCCTAATGCGCTCGATATTGAGCCAAAAATGTCAATCTTGACCAACCAATTTCATTTTAGCGAGCCTGACGCAACGGTCGTCATTCATGGCATACCAATCAAAATGTTGGTGACTGTAGGGTCCATTCTTCCATCGAAAGTCGGAATCTCAACTCTAACATTTTTAAGGAGTTGCACTTCGGGGTTGTAGTCATCTCTACGAGGATTCGTACGATTTTGGTTCCGATTACCTTGGCGACCATTGCGTTCAAAGTGTGACCTTCACGCTCTTGGCACGGAGAATGGAGTTCACCATCCGCTTATAATTGGTTGATTCGATCACGCAATCCATCATTACCGATTCCTAGGGATGTTTGGGCCTGCTCTATTGTATTTAGGCGCGCATTAAGTGCACCCAATTCTTCTTGCATAGCTCTAAGAGTATCGAGAACCTCATTCGAAGCCATGGTGATCACAAAGGTCAATTATGGAATGCAATATGGACTCAAAAAGAAAAAATAATGCAATAAATTAAATATGACAAACAAAAATGCCCTAACCTAAAAAACTTAGGACTCTGATACCAAAACTGACGCGGGACGATAACCCTAATGCGTGACTATGATTTTATGTGATTTTTGCCGAAATTAAATAAAATTTAATCAAGCTTAATCTCAAAACTATCTTAAATACCTTAGGGTTCAGAGAATTCAGGTTGGTAGATCATGCGAGATCCAGTTAGAGCGATGCGCAAGTACTATTAGATTTGAGGCAAGATCAGCCTAGAGATAAAACTCTAGCTTTTTTCATGCTTGGGCATTCGTCTTCGATCCGACATAAATTCCCAGGCTCTAACTAGGGCTTTGGAAATAGGTGTATGGTTTTGTAATGGGCTTATGATTTGATTTATGGCTTAGAAAAGGGTTTTGGGTTCTGTTTGATTTGAGATTCGGAAAGGGATTTATGGTTTTAAGGATCAAGAAATCAATAGGTTAAGATGTAGAAAAAATAAGTTGGGATCAATAAGGCAAAAGATTCAAAGAAGACTGTGATAGATAATAGAGAAAATAACAATAGCTTTTGAGAATCACTCCCTTGACCTCACACCAAACCCATCTCAGGCAAAGAATATTCAAGCATAAAAGCATTCAAAATATTCAATAATTAATTAAAAAGTCTTTATAAGCCTGAATATATAAGCCATCAATAATTAAATTCGAAATAAAGAGTCCTAATACTAATAAAACACTAAAAAGGAAAGTTTTCGCAACAAAAAACTCAAAATTAGAAGTCTCGTCACGACATCCACGGACGTCCATAGTGCCCCACAGACGTCCTTGACCTAGGACGGTGAGGGGGCAAAATCACGGACGTCCATCACTGTTTCACAGACGTCCGTCACTGTTCATCACAGACGTCCATCACTATTCACGGACGTCCGTCACGGTTCACTGTGAACAATAATTTTTATTTTTTTTTCCTGAAGTTGAAATTCTGTTGCGGTTCAACTTCAATGCTTTCGATCTTGACGTTCCCTATCAACATGAAGTCGCAAACTATAAACACTCTTTCACTTAAACCTTCACAAATAACAGTAAAATTAACTTCTCAAACTAACCAGATTGGGGTTGGGTCTGCTCGGCATCATATTGAAAGGTTTTGGTTAAATCCCAAAAACTTGGTTAGACTCGGTTGGCATTTTCATTCTTAACCCATCCATCTGGGTCTGACTTTGTGAACCCTATCTCTCAATTTGTTTCTCTTTAACGTTGAGCTATTTGTACCTCTGCAATCATTCATCTCACTTCTCATTACTTCCCTCCGGGTCTGCACTAGTCTTCCCTTTCTCCTCCGTCCTCCGTAATTTTCAACTTCATTTGTGTTACTCTCAATTTTTCCACTTATACACTCATTCCTAATTTTATTCTTTCTCATTCCTAGAATGGGATAGTGACACCCTCCCCCTAGAATTGGATAGTGATACAAAAAATGCCCAATTTGATTTGAATAAAGAAATAGGCAAGATCTCGATGAGCAATCTTTTCTTATATAAATGATATTCAAAGTAATATATTTGGTCTGCCCATTAAAAACTTGTTTTATAGCAATTTAAGTGGGCATAGAGATTCTCTCTTTTCTGTTTTTGGTGAATAACCTATTTTTAATAAAATAAAGTACAAATTAAAGTGCAACCGAACAAGATTACATTACACAATCCAAAGGTTTCTTCTATTCACACCCTCATTTGTAAGCATGTTTTCTGCTTCAGCATTTGCTTCCCTTTTCAGAGGAATACAAGGTGAGTTGCTCCATAATATTGAAGTCCTAAAATAGAGTGTGGTGTAGATGCCAAGACTCAGTGTACTGATTGTCTGAAGATTTAGAGAGAGGACAGTGACACTAAGAAGATCTTTGATCTACTCAAATGGGTGAACCCTGGGTTTGAGCATGTACGAGCTAGTATACTTGGCAGAGAGCAGTTGCTATCATTGGGCATCGTGTTTTCTCTTCTCCAGCGAGAGGAGATTGATATGAGATTTATGGATGTGTCTGTTGGATATGACCTGCATGACCAGACCAATTTCCTAGGTGGCACACTACTGCTTAAAATAATGACTTCGCCGAGTACGCCCCCCAAAATGAATCACCGAACATGAGTCAGGATGACTGGGTTTAATGCATTCACGTCTTATTGGTTGGCCACACCCACAATCTCCACTAGGAGCCTGACACATTGCATTTAGTGTCATCAAAATAAAAGGCACCCTACCATGTTATCGACCAAACCATGGTCATTCACGAACATGTATAAATCTTAGCATTTGAGGGACCCCCAAGACTAGATAAATGGTTTGTGCATGTTTTAGATTGGTTTGATCAGATCTAAGGGACCCTCTAGCTGATCAAAGGATGAAGTTGAAATTTATGGATATGTGAATTAATCTAAACCGTTATCTTGTATTTTGTGCTCAATAACATATAAGATATATTTTATTGGATCTTGACCTATTTATGTAATTTGTAGACTTTTCTCTAGTTTTTTTTTATAAATGTACATTTATCTCTACAATTTATGCATATAAATATCTTGCACATGGACCTATGTCATGCAACAATCTTGTTTTGTGGCCCACTTACAGGTAAGAATGATTTTTACTTGGGGATATCAAAAGTCTCTAAGGAATACTAAAAGTTTTTTAAAATTTTAGAAAGTCTTTTCGGAATATTAAAAGTCTTTTCGAAATAGCAAGTTTTTTGAAAATCTTAAAAGACTTTCAGAATACCAAAAATCTCTTGGAAATTCATTCATCTAGTTAAAGTGGTAATTTATGGGACTCATGAATTCTTAAATATTCATTGCAGGGGGTTACTCCATGGATGGCCAGCTTGGAGGAATTAAATCATGCATGAATACAAAGACTCGAGTAGTCTTATAAATACGTAGCATGGTGGTTGGTTGAAGCAATTGATAGGTTATAGAAATTTTCTGTTTGCTTGGAAGAGAGCACCTGCTGCTGTTCATAAACCTTTGGTACATTTCAGCCCTAGTCTCTTTCTTGTCCATCTCTGGATAGGGAGGGAAATGTTAAACTTACGAGTTCGTCAACGAATCAGCACGGCAAGTGTAGCTTGTCCTCCAATAAGGGTGCTTCTAAAGAGTTTGTATCAATCTTATATATGTTTATGGATTAATCATTTATCAGCAATATTGATTTTCTATCGTTGTGAAACTTTTGTGCTCTTTTCAAGTTTACTGGCGCAGAACCAACAGTGTCCCTCCAAACTCCTGAGCAAACAGCCCTTCCTACTTCCTCTGAGTCTTGTGACTGTGGTGAGGGTCAATTTGGAAGCGTGGCCGCGTAGAGGCGGTCCAGCAATTGAAGAGAGAAGCTCAAGTGTACTCACTGCAAAAGAAGTAGGCATTTGAGTGAGACATGTTGGGACCTGGTTGGCAAACCCAAGTTCCCTAATATGCAGACTGGCAGAGCGTATGTTGCAGAGGGTGGCATTGGTTCACAGGCATCTTCTACTGTTCAACAAGCACCTCCTACAATGTAGGCAGCTCAGCCTCCACCATCAGTGACTCACTCAAAAAGAGAATTAGGATGGTCCATGAAGCCTCAAGTTCCCAGGCCTCTGCCTCCCACCTAGCAAAGACATGTATCGATGGGTCAAGCATGCTACATCTACATCTCACCAAGGTATTAGTATCGGGTATTGGTCCATTTTAGACCGATTCATATCGATCGATACGGATATGGTATCATCGATAACGTATTAGCCATTTAAAAAAAAACAACCAAAAAGTAGAAAAAGAGTAATTGTATCAGTCATTGTGGCTGATACTGAGATAGTATCGGTCCGATACTAATATTATACCGATACCACCCCAATACTTGTATCAGGGTGGCATCAGCAACGATTCTCGATGAAATCGATACATATCGCCGACAAGTATCCGTATCGACCGAGTCTTGATACCATGCGTCATGTTTACTTCTTTTTTTTCCATTACTCGCATGTCTTCTCCTTGTCATATCGGATTTGGGTATGGCTCCTGTCCTTGTCAAAGGGCAAGGAAATATTCAAATTGGTAGTTTGTCCCTCACTGCTACACACCATATTCTACAGATTTCACTTAGTCTTCTCTCTGTTAGTAAGATTACTAAACATCTGAACTACATCATAACAATTTTTCCTTCTCATTGTCATTGTCAGGACCTCATTATGGGGAGGAAATTTAGCCATGGGCGTGAGGAGAGGGGTCTCTGCATCTCTGAAGGCTAGCCATTGGGAGCTGCAGCTACCACTACTACATCCTTGGAGAGTGCCTACATATGGCTTTCACGGCTTGTAGATCTCCCTCTTCCTCGTTTGCATCTCCTATTTCCATATTTGTTTAGTTTAGTAGATTATAAAAAAATTCATTGTGAAACTTATCAATTGTATTGCATGCATGTTTATATAATTTCCCATAGTGAATGATGTTCCTTTTTAAATTGTTCATTATGACGTGTGCAGGTCTTCCCAGCGGTTTCTATTTGTGGTTATCGTTATTTTGTATCTTCCATTGATGATAGCACTCGCTACGCTACCTTTTTTGTTATGAAAACCAAAGATGAGGTCAGCGCTATTTTTCCCATCTATCACAAGTGGGTTGAAACTCAAATAAATGTGAAGGCCAAGATTTTAATAACTGACAATAGGGGAGAATACTCCTCCCAAGGTCTTCAATCTTACCTCCGGATACATGGAATTGAGTAGCAATCCACTTGTCCCTACACTCCACAACGAAATGGAATTGTTGAGACGAAAAATCGCTACCTTTGAAGGTTGCTAGGTCTTTGCTTTTATGTATGAATGTACCAAAACGTCTACAAGGGAGTTGTCCTCACCACCAGCTACCTCATCAATCGCATGCCTACACTTATCCTCGAGGGGGAATCTCCCTACAAAGTTTATGTCCTGAGAGTAGGTTGTTTCTTGTGATTCCCTTGTCTTTGTTTGGCTAACATTCCGTCAAGTAAGTGTGTAAACTCTCCTAAGGCATGTTTATTGGGCACCCTCCTACCCAAAAAGGGTTCAAGTGATATGATCCTTCCACAGGAAAGTACTTTGTTACTATGGACATCACCTTCTTTGAGTCCACTCCATTCTATGCTCCTTCTCAGTGCCCTCTTCAGGGGAAGAACTATCCAAGGAATGAAGAGAGCATCGAGAATCCTCTACCTCTACCATGCATGGGAGAGGCTGTATGTTGAAGAGGGCATTGAAGAATTAGCAAGTGTTAATGATCTTGTTCTGACTGAAACCAAAGAACAACGAGATCGGTTTGGAAAAGGAAAGTACTTTAAAAGGAAGAAAAAAGGAGAAAAGAAGCCTACTCAGCCTACCCCTCTTAAGATGTGGATCAAATGCCTTCCCCTGAAGCAAGTCCTCTTGTCCCTGATTTGAACCTTCTCATTACCCTTGGCAAAGGAACAAGGCATCCTAACAGTCAGTTTGTGTGTTATTATGCCCTAGCTTCATATCATCTTTGGATTCTACATCTATTCCACCCCATCTCTGAAGCTTTATTGCAGCCAAAATGGAAAGCGCCATGGTGCAAGAACTGAAGGCATTAGAACACAATCTGACTTGGGAAATCACTAAGTTGCCTGCAAAAAAGAAACCAGTGCAGTGCAAATTGGTGTATATAGTGAAGTATCGCCTAAACGGGTCAGTCGCGAGATACAAAGCCAAACTTGTAGCAAAAGGGTTTACTCAAACTCCCAGCATTGACATCCAAGAGACCTTTGCGCCAATGGCTAAGCTTAATTCTATTTGGGTCCTTCTCTCTTGCCGCAAATAAAGATTGGCCCTTGTACCAGCTTAATGTCAAGAATGCATTCTTGCATGGAGACCCCAAAGAAGTGTATATATCATTGTATATGCCATTACTAAGGTTCAACTCAAGTACCAGTATCGGGTATCGGTTCAAGGAGGACTGATACGAATCGGCTGATACCGAGTTGACTCGGTGAATTTTAAAAAAAAAAAACAAAACTGGGAGGTATCAGCCGATACGGGTTTCATATCGGCCAATACCCGATAGGTATCGGCCGATACCGTGACTCAAGGAATTTAAAAAAACAAAAAAAAAACTGGGAGGTATCGGCCGATACGGGTTCCATATCGACCGATACCCAATAGGTATAAGCCGATACCGAAGCCTAAATCTAAGTTGATAACCGATAAGTATCAACACCATACGTATCAATATCGGCCGATTTTTAATACCTTGGTCATTACCCCATGGGTTCTTACTTCATGGGGAGAAGAACCTGTCTGCGAGTTGAAGAAAGCTATCTATGGACTGAAGCAGTCACCTCAAGTTTAGTGATCATACATTTTTGATACTAGAGGAGTCACTATGATCACAATTTATTTGTGAAGGGATTGCTTATGAATGCCCTTATTGTCTATGTTGATAATATTATCGTCACAGAAAATTATAGCAAAGAAATTCTAAAGTAAAGAATTATCTAAGTCAAGTCTTGGATATCAAGATTCTTGAAATCCTCTGGTACTTTTCCTGGAAATGAAGTCGTCAATTGAACCGTGGGATTATACTATCCCGGAGAAAGTATCCATTTGATGTTCTTTAAGCGGGTAAGAATGTTGGGGTGTTGACCTATAGACTCTCCTATAGATCACAACCATAGGACAAACTCTGAAGATGGGGAACTTTTCTCGAAGATGTAATAAGTACTAAAGGCAGGTGGTACTTATTATATCTCACTATGCTCGGTAGGATTTGTCTAAGATTCTTATTAGTTCTCCCTCTTTTTTTATTTAAATCAAAATCTCTTGAATCAAGGATGATATCATGATGACATTATCAAATGGTGTGACAATCCATATCCTCTGGCCTACACATAGTTGTTGGAGGTTTTCTTAATAATCTGTTTTAATTAGGAGTCTAATTAGAATTGAAGTTTTTCAAGGATAGGCTATATTTAAAGAAGAATTTTGGCTAATTTTATTTAAATAAAAGAAATTTAAACTTTTGGGTTAGAAGTTGGAAACTCACCCCTACACACTCGTTTAACTGCTCCTTTTTAATAGTTAGTTTGATTGCTCTCATTTTGCATCTTGGAGGTACATAGTATCCATTATTGTTGGGTCTTTAACATCATCTTTCCTGGCCTATATCAGTAGTGTCAAAGCTATGTATGAGACAAGATGACCAAATCTATCATGAGAAGGAGAATGATGATCCTGACAATATCATAGAGACAGAAGAAAAAAGGACGGATGTTGCTGATCAAAAAGAGAGGAGGGGTTCTCTGCAAAACCATGTTGCATATCAAGTATCCTATCATTTATGAACTCATTTTTAGTTAATGGTAATCCATGATTCGTTGTTTAATTGACCATGAATGTCCATTGTTCGATAATGTTCAATAGTTCCATTTAATCGATTGATGAGTGTGGGAAACAGATAATTTTCTCCATTCAAAAGCTAGGTTTTCTTCTATTTTTTTTATGCACTGTCGGTGGGATAAAAGGGAAGGAGGGGGAAGGGGGCTCAGGCTGACCAAGGACTCGGCCTGTTGCTACTTTCGACCAACACATCCATCATGCATTCTAACAAATCCAAATACTGTAATTACTAAAATTGATATCAATGTACAGGTTGAGATACAATTGTAATAGGAAATTTTGTTTCTCATACCAAAGAGTACATATAACAACGACAGGGAAGTCTCCACAAAAGCACTAACATGGAAATGGCTGCTTCATATGAACTAAGTAGGTCACTCATTGTGTCCAAGAGTATCCAATTCACCCCAAACAATTGTAAGAAGAAATTCATCCAAATAGAATGAGGAAGGTTCACTGGTTCGAGAATTGCCTTGCATAGCAACCATCATTTGGCAATAGACATTCTCCTATTTTGAAGATGATAATTTGTCAGTAGCTTTTACCAAAACCCTTTTGTGCAAATTATAAACCCATAATATTCAGCCATTCATTCAACATAAGTAGAAAAGATCAAGAGCCCCAAATTGTCCAAACAATACATAGTATAACTCATCATTTATAAATGGGAAATTCCATCAGATCTACCATCCCATGCAAACTCCACAACCATACAATTCCTCATAACAAACATCTCAAAAAGGGCCGCGCAAAATGTCTTCCCAAAAGAAAACCACGGCTTTCATCTCCAACGTTGAACTTTTTCTCATGCTTGAATGGTCCCATGAATTTGAAAACAGCTTTCAAAAAACTGGAAGCATTTGAAGATGCCTTGGTCCAAATTTCCCAATCCCTAGAGTCACCAAGGTCCTTCAACTCAAATCCCGAACTGCCATAATCACTTTTCTTAAGGTAGTTATGTTTAGCTCTTTCAACCTTCTAATGCCAAAGCTTGCAATTGCCTTTGACCAGCATACTATTGTCTAATTCTGATCAACTAAGTGAAATCTTTCCAATCTTCCATAACATTCCAAAGGAATTCCCTTTGATGTTTCTCAATGTGATTCAAATTGACTTGTTTGTTCCATCACAGGAATCCATAATTGGGAATGAGGTATATATCGGATGATATTTTATTTTTATTCTTTCCAGAAGTGAAGATAAATGTCAACAGTGAGATCCTGTCCTCAATCTAGCTGAGTCTCTCTAACCTCATAAACCGGAAGGAATTGCATACAACAAGAAAATGGATATTAGAACTTGGTTTAGATGGAAAGTAGGTTGACAACACAGGAAAGCGTAAACCAGACACAGAGAGAAGGAACAATTAATTTCCAATTTGTGAAGAGATGCAGGAGTGTGAGAGATTAAAAGAGACGACTGACAGAGATCACAGAATATTAGAAATGCTAGAAGCATTGGTGACTTGAGAAATTTCGGTGGAGACAGTGAGGAATAGAATAAAAAATTATATGTTAGGAGGGAACAGGAGAGAAAGTAATAAGAGAAAACATGAAGACTAGAAGAGAGTTTATGAAAATATTTTACGAAAGAGTTGGTAGAAATTCAAAGAAATAGTTTACAGATAATGTAGAAATTTTTAAATAGAAATAAAAATAGAAAAGAGGACTTGGTCTTCTATTGTAACTTCATTTTAGTTTTCTTGTTCCACTTATGGACCTTTGTTGGTGTGGGGATTAGGAGCCTAACTTCTCACTAGGTGTGCTTCAAAGTTTTATAAATATCTTTCTTGCTTGAAGAAAATATAAAGACATTGTAAGAGGAAAGGCAGGTGATTGACTTGACGGTGTTGTTTGATTAGGGTTTGTAAGCTAGGGTTAGGAGATGAGGAAAAGGAAGAAGTAGAAGTAGAAGTAGAAGTAGAAGAAAAAGAAAAGTAGCCAAAATGACTTAGTTACGGTTAGCGCAACCCTACTAGCTTTTATATCAGACAGAAAGACTTAAATACCCTTCCAGTGTACGCCCGCTATACTTACATACACAGCACTAATTACATCATAAGCATATTACGTAACAAATTTCTCAACTCCCAATACACCGCCTCAAGCTGGTGCATGGAGGCGGTGTAGAAGTAGAAGTAGAAGTAGAAGAAAAAGAAAAGTAGCCAAAATGACTTAGTTACGGTTAGCGCAACCCTACTAGCTTTTATATCAGACAGAAAGACTTAAATACCCTTCCAGTGTGCGCCCGCTATACTTACATACACAGCACTAATTACATCATAAGCATATTACGTAACAAATTTCTCAACTCCCAATACACCGCCTCAAGCTGGTGCATGGATATCCATCATGCCCAGCTTGACAATAACATCTTGTAGTCGTGTGGGCCCAAGAGCTTTAGTGAAGGTATCCGCAAATTGGTCTGAAGATGTACCTTTGGGAGTATCAATCAGCCATGCTTGAATCCTTTCACGGATGAAGTGGATATCCGCCTCAATATGTTTGGTCCTTTCATGAAGGACCGAGTCACTGACAATGTTGATAGTTGTCTGATAACAATGCAATGACATGGGAATAGATGGAGGAGATCCAAGCTCATTAAGAAGAGAATGCAGCCATAAGAGTTCACAGGTTTCATGTGTCATTGCCTTGTATTTGGACTCATCACTTAATTTGGATAAGACATCCTGCTTTTTTTACTTTTTCAAACTACAAGATTCCCTCCAAGGAAAGCACAATAACCAGAAGTGGAGCGGTGATCTATAGGTGCCACTGCATAATCAGTATCACTGAAGCAACTGAGAGAAAAATGCCCAGCATCTGAGTAGAACAAGCCACGTTCAAGAGAAGCCTCGATGGATCGTAGTATGCGGTGAAGAGAGGTAAGATAAGGAGCTGGTGGGGCATGCATAAATAGGCTACCAGAGACATGGAAAATGTGAGAAACGGACAGGTATTTAAGGGATGAACAAGTCTTTGGTACTCAGAAGGATTAGGAAGAGACTCTCTATTGTCTGCATGCAAGTAAGGGTTGCACCCAAACATGCCAGTGTCTCGTAATAAATCAAGGCCATATCTTTGGGCACAATGTGAGAGAGAGCAATTTCAATTTCAAGAAAGAACCTGAGATGACCCAGATTTTTAACACCAAACGCATGGGCTCGCTCAAACCTGAGATAAGCTGTGAAGTCAATGTCATCTATAGTGACGATGATGTCATCAACATATACCAATAATATGGTACGCATACTCCTCTCACCAATGACGATGATCTCATCAACATCCACATGAAATCCAGGGTTCATTTTCATAGAAAAATACAAGGGAAAAACGAATCTTCTTGCATTCAAATGATCATAGATCCCTCAAATCTAGTCCAAATCACACAAGCCTTGATTCAAAACGATCCTAGCAGCAACATCTCCACACAAATAATGTAGCGAAAGGTGCCACGGAATACAGTATCCCCATAAAATCATGAATAGAGTATTATTAGGGTTCATTAGAAAAATCCCATGAAACTCACTCAAAACTTCATCAAAGACTACAGAGTCCACATGGAATAGATAGGAATGAAAAGGCTATTCAAATCATACCCTATTTACATAGATCTGAGGTCCAATGTGGTTGGAATACCCAACAAACTGTGAATGCGTATCTAGTTAAAGATTTGTTCGACAAACGACTTCCCACTTGTCAAATCACAAAATGTCCTTTTTAAAAGTTGAACTTGAAAAAAAAATATCAGAATGGTGCAGATTTCGTCACAAATGGAGGTCAAAAGTTTGACCTTGCTTAACGTCAGTATGGTGTCGGCACACGCAGGGGTGACGTCGGCACACAATAGATCCCGGTGATGGCTCTGTTACCAACTTGACAAGTGTAGGCTGATTAGGGTTTGTAAGGTAGGGTTATGGTTAGGAGAAAGAGAAGGAAGAAGAAAAGGAAATTAGCCAAAATGACTTAGGGTTGTTGTAACCTTACTAGCCTCTATATTAGAGACTTTTTTACTACCCTTACAGTGTACACACCACTATTTACACCATCACGTACTGCATAAATATGTCCCAATAGATTGGACTAAATAGAAAACACACAGTGCAGAATTTAGAGAATACTAGATAACATTAAAGGATATTAGAGAGATTTTGTAGAGAATGGATGAGATAAAAGAGAGATGGAAGTGGACTAATATACAAAGTTATTAAAAAAAAGGTCTAGATTTTCAAGGATATTCTAGAAAATAGAAGGATAACGGAAAGATTTCGAAAGAATAGATAAGATATATAGTTAGAGTGTGTGTGTGTGTGTGTGTGTGTATGTGCGTGTTTGAAAGAGAGAGAGAGAGAGAGGGCACTAGGAAAAAAAGAAAAGGAGAAAAGGTTACAAATATTGAGGGATATTGAATACTACTAGAGAAATTTAGAAAGCATTGAAAAAGCATGATAAAATAAGATACTGAAAGAGAAATCAGGTGGTTTAAATATAAGAAAACAAAACACTAAGCAATTTTGAAAGAGCTCTTTTGTTTATATTTGAAGGTGTACAATCATGCAACACAAGGAAACCTACACCTGCACCTGTATTCAGTGCTAACAGTAGTAAAACCCACTCAAACAAAGAGAAAGAAAAGAAGGCAATCACAATAGAACATCAATATGTAGTACAATAACAGAATGGCAAGTTAAAAAAGGTAAGGCTTAATGAGAATTGATGGCTGGATCAATGACAAGTAAACATAAGATTTGGACATGTGATAGTTTTATTTCTTCCTGTTCTTCCCTTCCAAACAGTCCACTAAAGAACCACAGCCACTATTTCCATTGCTTCCATAATTCCAAATGCCCATCAAGGCACCTTTCAGCGTGTTCACATGAATCAATATCCAAGACAACTGAACTACTTGCAATCCATCTCTTTCATCTCTCTCCTAAGCCCAAGCCCCAGCAAGGAATCTAAAATTTTCAAATCAGCATTGTCGTTAATTTAACCCTTATCCTCTTTACATGCAGTATCAGGCATTCCTCTCCACTACAGTGACTCCAAAAACTCATTCGTGGGATAACACCAACAACAGTTTATTTCCCATGTCACGCTAGCCCCTAGGAAAGAGGATAATATAAACTGTACACAGCATGTTGGTATAAGCAATACTCACTGAAGTTATTGGACTGCTTGTAATCATCTGCTCCTTCTTTAGCATCATATCAAGGAAAGACATGTAGCTTAAGAACTCTTATCAAATGATCTCGTTAACAATTCTAAATAACACCTTTTGATGATATCTCAACCAGTGTTACCTAGGCACTTCTACTTTTGGGTTTTTTGCCGTGCCGACACTTGGACACTCCCTAACACAGCACTATACTTTTAGACATGTATGAAAATACCACATAATAACATCAAAATGTTCCTTGTTTTGACACAATAAAATGAACAGTCGTTATATAAAATAAAAAAAAATTGTGTAATATTTAATTACTTACAAAATAAAAGTTGGGTCCTTGAAAACGATTTATATGATATAGTATACTTTTAGTTAGGTTCATAAGATACATTATTTATCTTTTCATTACATATCTCAATTGGCTCTCTAAAATTTCCCTTCAATTTTTTCCTATATACATTCTTTTCTTTTAATTTTTTTTCTTAAGGTCGTGCCGCCATATTGGAATCTTTAAAAATTGGCATGCCAAATATCTATGACACCTTGACACTTGGCACCCGTGCCACCAGTCTAGGTAATCATAGGAGCCTACTCAATGAGCCCAATACAAATTTTCCACTCATATGAATCCCTATAAGTTCTTTTGGGACCCCGGTTGATATGACCTGGTTTTTTGGGGCCGGGTCTGGGGCCTTGGTGTTTTTCTGGTTTTGCTTTGTATTTTTTCTGTTTTTTGGTCTTGTCTTTGTGTTGTCCTTTCAGCGCCTTGCTATTTTCAATATAATTCCTTTTATCGATCAAAAAAAAAATCCCTATAAGTGTAACGTTGGCAAGCGGCCTTTTCTCAAAAACTCCTTCCAACAAAATCCAATCAAACTGAAGATCGTCAGTTTGGACGAGGAACCTCTTCCATGGAATACAAGCTTTATAGATCTCGCAATAGCAATTCCTATCTCTTACATTAACCATTTTTTTATCGTTAATCACATCCCTTAAGTATTCATCAACAAATGATACTATCCTACAAATACACTCAATACTCTTCTGATCAAACTACGATGAACATAACAGTAACGGATAGCTTAATTTTTCTAATAACAATAATAGTATAATATATAAAAAAATATTGGACAGGTTAATTTCTTTTCACAACCACAACCCAAAACCATTTCAGACATATCCGTATGGATTTCCCAATCCTTAGAGAGTCGCCATACTTCAGTTGCGAACTGTCATAATCACGCTCTTAAGAAAGTCATGTTTAGCTCTTTCAACCTTCTAATACCTAAGCCTGCAATTGCCTTCGGTAAGCATACCAATTCCATAGTTCTAAAACTCAGCTGCATCGACTCAACTTACCAAGATTTCATGTCGACTTAACAAGATCACTCAACTCACAAAGAAAAAAATTGGACACCAGATAAAATTGGATCGCACAAAGAAACATCAATATGTTTTTCTTTTTAAATAAACAGGTAAGTTTCAAAAACCACCCCTTTACAAATATCTTTGTGAGATACTGTTTGAGAAACCAATTCTCATAAGAGCCATACCTCTCTCTCTCTCTCTCTCTCTCTCTCTCTCTCTCTCTCTCTCTCTCTCTCTCTCTCATTCTATTTTTTAGATCAACAAACTCTTGTTTTTTTTAAGAGGAGAAATATCACATACAGCTATCTATTTCTTAGTTTCTTAAGTATGAATTTTTTCCATGAATTTGTGCAATTCACATCATCATGGATCATGGTGAATCAAGGTGATTCACTGTGATTCAACATGAATCACGGTAATATTATATTAGTATTCAACACGCATCCGGTAATATTATACTAGTATCCATTCTTTTTTTCTATTTTGCTATTTGTTATTCATCATGAGTCCGATGATTCAACCATGAATCACAACTTTTTGCTATTTATATTTAAAAATCACTAGATTCTCGAGTCACACTGAGTCAACTTTTAGTCGAGTCTCCTTATAATCAGAGTCAACTGACTTTTTAGTTGAATCAAATTTTCCAGCTTTCGAATCATGACTAATTCTCAACCAAGTAGATCTTTCCAATCTTCCATACATGCCAATGAATTCCCTTTGATGTACTCACTGATTCTATTTTGCTATTTTGCTATTTGTTATTCATCATGAGTCTCGATGATTCAACCATGAATCACAACTTTTTGCTATTTATATTTAAAAATCACTAGATTCTCGAGTCACACTGAGTCAACTTTTAGTCGAGTCTCCTTATAATCAGAGTCAACGGACTTTTTAGTTGAATCAAATTTTCCAGCTTTCGAATCATGACTAATTCTCAACCAAGTAGATCTTTCCAATCTTCCATACATGCCAATGAATTCCCTTTGATGTACTCACTGTGTTTCGAAGTAACTTTTTGGTCCCCATATCATGCAATACAAGCAATTCTCCATTTAACACTAACGGCGGATAGGAACTGAACTGTCAAGACATTGTAAACCCAACGCATGTACCACTTGAATTGACACCTGAACCCTTGGGACCTTCTTCAACCCTTGGATGTGATGAGTCAACATTGAGGTTCCAAACGACTTCTCTGTCAATAAGAGCTCTTGGGATTCATCAGCCTGTTTTACCCGGTTACCTTTGATCCGTTGAATGAGAGCCCTTCCAAACAGGACTCCCGCTTACATGCTAAGATGATAACATGCAGTGTCTCAACTAATAAGCAGAGCAAAGTGAATAAAAACAGCACCTCATAATACTTAGGTGAGTAATAAGTGTGAACTTCACTTCAAGGCTGAGGGTCTACACCGGGTGACCGACAGACCTCTATAAACACAACAACAACTAAACAGAAAATTGCAAGTAGTACAACAAAAGAAATACTATTCTTATTCAGCAGGAGAAGGGGACCCCTACCAATAGTAACACCAATATTATATGCATTGCATTCCAAAAAAAATAGGGAGCACAAATAGAAAGCCATCTTCCTAATAGCATCCATTGCTAGAGCTAGCACTACTGCTAGCAAGAAGGAAGCTACTAACTTGAACTCCGCTCCGGCTGAGGGAGCCCTTCGCTTCCATTTCAATATCACTCAAACACATAGCTAGGAAGGTACGGAAAGAAGCATCTTCCAGGTGATATAATCATTTTTCTTTTTTTCAGGGATGGAAACTAGGTTGACAACAGAAGAAAGTGTAAAACCAGAAACAAATGAGAGGAAGAACTAAAATCCAATCAAAAGGACATTTTGTGAAGAGATGCAAGGGTTGAAAGATTAAAGCAGACAACTGACAGAGATCTAGCTTTAATTATGACTTTTTGTGAATAAATATAGCCATAATTTGATTAAAAAAAATGTTCTCTCATTTATTATTTGTCTTTAATACTGGAAAGAGGGTCGGGGATGTGCATTCAAACCAGGTGGGGTCCGTGTTGAACCCGCCCAAGGGATCGGGTGCCACAGCAACTTCGCCAAGTCCCTATGAACGTACAAGAAAATTAAAAAACATGGCCAAGGACGATCAGATCCATATGAAAATAAAAAGATTAAAAAGGTGTGTAGCACTGACCAAATGTGGCCAAATGTGTAAAATCTCAATGCACTAGATTAGGCAAGCGGTAGGCAACTTTGACCAGGGTTTTGAAGGGCAAAAAATATTTAAAACAATTTTTTTAGATCACATCTCACGTGGCATGTGATTCCAAAACAACAGTTGTTTAGAGATCGCGTGCCATGTGGCATGTTATCTTGGGTTTGAACGCACAGATCCATCATGTGTTCGAACCCCTAGTCCCCTTTTCCTATAAGAAATATTAGAATGAAAGGGAAATTGAGAGAGATTTGAGTGGAGATCATGAGCAGTAGAAAAACTATATGTTAGGAGGGAACTGGGGGGAAGATAATACAAACGAGAGAACATTTTTCTAAAAAAAATTATAGCTATATTTTCGTTAAAAAAATGAGAAATACAGCAAATTAGAAGAGTCATAGCAAGACACTACACCTATAGAAAAAGAAAACAAATACAACAAAACAAAAATTGTATACAACAAAGCTCATGTAGAAGCCCAAAATGTAAAAAGAAACTAAGGTGGAGAGAGGTAAACCTAAGGAGGTCTAACTTGTTCCCGTTTCAACAAAATCTCGGTTAAAGGCCTAGCTAAACATGAGGCCAATGAAGCACAGATCCTCTTTGATAGTATCAAAAACAGATTTGAGAGTTTAAAATTTATTTTCAAATATTCATCATTTCTCCTTCCTGATCTCCAGAAGATAGCTAGAGGGAGGAGCAACTTCCATATGATGGCCACATTTCCCTCAAAAATATCCTCAAGCGAAGTCCAGACCAAGGCAAATGATTCACCTTGGCAATAGCGACACCCAAAATCAGCTCTGAAAATATCTTAAGGTTGTGATTGGGTTAGCTCATCCGGGCCAAAGAGCGGCTCTTTCCGTTGCTTCTAGAATTCTCAAAAAATCCCATCAAGGAACCTTTTAGTATACTCACATCAATCAATATCCAAGACTACTGACCAACTCTCGATCCATCTCTTCCCTTTCTCCCCTAAGCCCATGCTCAAACTAGCAACCTAAAAATTTCAAATCAGCATTGTCATAAATCTAGTCAATATCCTCTTTTCATGCAATACAAGACATTCATCTCCGCTACAGGGATGCCAAAAACTCATTCGTCGGATAAAAAAAACATAATATCTTTTCTATGTCACAATAGCCCCTTAAGGACGGGGATAATGTTACTCAGCTCCTTTAATACTGTAAGTAACAACTTGATATAAAAACTGCTCACTGAAGTTATTGGGCTCAATTCTTGGGATAATTAAGCTTCCGCTTTTAGTCTCATATCAAAGGAAGAAAAGTGGCTTAAGAACTTATCAATATAAACTCCACCGACAGTTTTTGTTTAACACCTTTAAACTACCCCATTTAATGATAGCCCAGCACTTCCTATAAACTTCCATTTAGTAACCATCAGTTCCCAGTGTACAATACTCGTTCATACGAATCCCTATGTGTGCAACGTGGGTCAGGTGACCCATTTTTTTTCAAAATCTCATTCAACTATATCCGACAAAATCCAACCAAACTAAAGATCATGTAAAGACGAGGAACCTCTTCTATGGAAATATAAGTGTTCAAAGATCTCGCAATAGCAACTCCTATCATAGTCAGGTTTTTACACTAACCATAAATCTCTTTTATCCGTAATGACATCCCTTAAATATTCATTAACAAATGATATTATCCTATAAATGTCTTCAAAACTCTAGTGATCAAACACCGATAAATGTTGTATATATATATATGGGGGTTGGTTCTGTACTCCATGGGAGCACGATCACCGTCCGCCAAGGTCTACGTGGAGCACAAGTGGATGGTTTAGATCAATTTAAAAAATATATTCGAAAAAAAAATTTTATAGCATAAGCAATGGTTCACATTTCACCGCTCAAAAAACACACGGTGGAGATGAGTTTTCAAAAAAAAAAATTAAAGATTATCTAAACAATGGACCCGAGCTTCATGTGGCATTGAAATTTGAAACAATGTTACAGGTTCCACGTGGACTTCCACGTGGAACCTTGGAGGACGGTAACCGTCTTCCCATGGAGGGCGGACACCTTTTCCTATATATTTGCTGCAATATTCATCTGGAATTGCACAAAATGAACTAGGACTTTAAAAACGAAAATCATTAGAATGCTTCTAATTAAGGCAAAAAGTTAACTACCTAACTACCATAACATCACTTTCCAAAGATATTGGTCAAGTTGTTGGTCAGAAAGAGCATAAGCAACCCAAACCTCCCTAACTACATACAATAATGAACTTCAATCCTTACATCAAAACACCATATAACAAAAAAATTCTTAAAATAAAGGCCCTAATTCCCATTAGAGGACATACCAAAACTATCACTGCTGCTGATTCTGCTGCTGCTGTTGTGGGTTCGGCGGCGGTGGCATGCCTGGACGAGGCGGCCCGAAAACCGGTATACCGCCGCCTGGCGGCGGCGGCATTCCTGGCCGGGGCGGTGGGGGAGGGCCCCTCATCATCATCTGAGGCGGGGGAACCATTGGGCGCTGCCCAAACTGCGGCGGCACTTGGAACTGCGGCGGTGGAGGCCCACCCGGCCTAGAACCAAACTGCCCAGGCATAGGTGGCGGAGGACCACGCCCCATCTGCATTGGCTGCCCAGGGAACCCGGGCATCTGAGGACGGATGACAGGTGCAGGCGGGTATGTAAGTGGCGGACGCGAAATCTGGGGCTGCATCATGCCCGGTGCGGGCCCACCAACACCACGAACTGGGCCCGCGAGGCCAGGCTGCGCTTGGACGAGCGGTGCAGTGGGGATTCCGCGACCCGCGGCACGGCCGAGGCCCGGGCCGGCCAGTGCAGCGGCACCGACAGATTTTGCACGGGATTCTTCGGGAGGTGGAGGGCCTTCTACGGTCATCGAGACGACTTCTTCTCCCCGGAGGAGGACGAGGCCTAGGGTTCGGCGTTCTTCGCGCTCTTCGTTGGGTTTCTTGCCTTTGGAAGGAGGAAGCTTTCGGAACTCTTCGCAGTCGCCGAGGACGAGGTTCATATGGCGATCGAAGGCCATAAACTTTCCGACGAGTTGGCGGCCGTCTTGGATCGTCACCCGCATCCGGTAGTTTATGTACTGGAGCATTTTGGAACCCTTCGACATCGACATTTTTAGGGTTTGGCGGTTTACGATCGATTCTTGGGAGGAGTCGCAGAGCTTAGGGTTTTGAGGGTGGTATTTTTGTTAGGGTTTTGAGTATGGTATTTTTGTTAGGGTTTGCGTTGGGTTTAACGGGCTGGGCGAGGAGGTGAGACTTGAGAGTGAGGTTTTAGAGCGGGGAAGGGAAAAAGTGGCAAAACAAGTAAATAAAGAGGAGATTTTATGGGAGATGCATGTACTGGTTAGTGGTTATAGATATATGTAATAAAATTATGGAATCAACTCCCAACTTATTAGGCCACATTTTTCATATATTAAAGTCAAAAATTATACTTACGAGAGAGGATATGGGCCATCCGATCTATGCATTCCAAAATGACTGTTATTCAAAAGTTTTAAAGGTTAAAATAGAAATACACCAATTTGGATGATTAAATTTTTTAATAAGGGTTACTTTGTGATCAAGACATGTGTCAATGATAAGCTGCTCTACGTAATGTGTATTTGATTGATAAACGTGCATATCATGTGCCCTCGTAGACAATCATGAGATATCTCTTTAAAGGGGATTTTAGGGTCCGACTTCAATAATTATAGATTATAACAGGTATCCGGACTCTTAGAGCACCCGACTAAGTCATTCGGTAAATACAACACTTGCATATTATACATACCAGTCATTAGGGATAAATTTCTTCCACTGGCCAACAAGAGGTGGTGTTCAAACTCAAAACTTCTGCTTCTTGAGGTGTTCTGGTCCTGGCCACTGCACCAACCCCTCACTTGGTTATTATAAATTAATTCTTGTGCCTTACATTTTGCCATGCGGGCTGTTTGGGTGGCCACTTCTCCGCTTTGAATTAGAGTTATCAACTGGTCCATTACGGATTAGAGCTGTCATTGAGCCTAACTAGGATAGGGTCATGCATGGCTTTTGCCCTACCTCTAATGTCAGCTGGTCAGGTTGGGCTAGGATCACGCTTTGGGCTTTGATATAATATCAGGGATGTTCTTGGGCATTTATTTTTGTTATTTTTTTTAAAAATCTTGCACATCGATGGAATTTCCAAAAGATCGCTAGGATTAGTCTTAGTTACATAGATTGAACGCTACACCCAAGCCAAATAATGCTTAGGAGGCACTGAAATACAAGTTTGGATACCTCAAGGATGTGCACAGGATCAATCAAAGGTCCGACAAAACACAATGACCACCGTTGGGCAATTGTGAACAATGGGTTTTAAAATGAATAGTGAAATAATTTATCATTTCGATATTATTTTTCTACCATTACACTGAACACTTAAAATTTTATTATTCTTATTTTCCCAAAAAACCCTAGGTAAGGGTGAATCCTAAGAGAGATGGATTCCACGAGGCCCCTTGTACATCATGTGGCACCCAATGACGGAATTAGACAAGGGATTGTGTCTATAGCCCAATGGAAGGTTGACAATATTGCAAGCTCAAGAAGGTTGCATGTGTAATCCCAACATACCTATCAAAAAAATGAAGGGGGTTGATCAAGCATAGGGTCTTTGGGGGAGTTCATTACAACCAATGAGGTCCTATTTGGCAACCTTTTTCCAAAAATTACTTTTTCAATAAAAAAATGTTGAATGAAAAATGCATTTCTCCCAAATACTTGACCACCTCTAGTTTAATATGGTGTTATGTCGGAAACTTGTTTCGAATCATTGATGATATTGTGAAGAATTTTGGCTATTAGATCAATTTTGGAATGCAGGTTTTTTTAATTTGCCTGCTTGATTGATCAGTTTAAGTTATTGAATTATAATTATTGGGAGATTTTTTCTTGTCTTTTCTTTTTTGTATGTGAATTTTTTATTATTGGATTTGGGATTTTAAGATATTGATATTGATTTTAAAGGGTTGGGTTTAAGACTCTTGGATGTTGTTAACAATTGAAACTTTTGCATTCTTCTTTCTTGATGATCGAGCTTTTGGACTTTTGATCATTATTCATTGCGTTTAGGCATGCTATCACCAAAACACATTGAATCCCTTTTACTTCCTTTCATGGTTATAAACGTGAAAACATGACTCGACTCGAAAGTCAGTTGAGTCAAGTTAACTCGAAGACTCGGATAAATTTGACTTGCTCCAACTCGATAATTTAGTATATATCTTGAAATATATATATAGTTTATAAAAATAGAAAAATATGTTACAAGGAAAAAAATGGAATGATATGTAGATAAAATGGGTAGTTTTGAAAAAGATAAGATTTCTAAAACCTTCTCTCATAAAATACTTTTTATATAAGGGTAGATTATGAACCCCAAGTGCATCATTCTAGCGAACTCCTGACTTGACTCGACCCAACTTGAAATGCCGGCAAATCGAATAACTCGGCCCAATTAACTTGTTGACTCGTCAAATTTTAGAACTATGCTTCCTTTATAGCTATAATATTCAGTCTCATATGCCTATCATCTAATGTGCCTAAACTAGATATCAAAGGTAAGCAACTATCCAACAAGAGTGTTGCTTTTATGTTTAAGACGACATCCTTACTTGCCCATACTCTCATTCACTATGGAGGCATTCACTCTATGGAATGGCACACCAAAGTTGCTATTTGTTAAATTTGTCTACCACACGCTTGCAGGTTTACAGAATGTGAATATATAAATGTTTGAGAAATTTTCAAAAGAACCCCTGAACTTTTACCCCGTCATCAATAACGCACTCAAACTATTGATAATATCAAATAAGCACGCAAAGTACGCTTATGTTCATCAACTAAGCCCCTACCGTCGCCTTCCGTTAATGACTGAACGGAAAACGCTGAGCTGGCATACAGCTCAACAAAATAGCGTATGTGACACCCACGTGGCGAGAACTTAGCTGCCACGTGACAACTCAGCAAAATAGCATACGTGGCACCACGTAGGTGCCACAAACGCTATTTTGCTGAGTTGTATGCCAATTCAGTGTTTTCCATTTAGTCATTAACGGAAGGTGACAGTAGGGGTTTAGTTGATGAACTTAAGTGTACTTTGGGTGTTTATTTGATATTATCAATAGTTTAGGTGCGTTATTAATGACGGAGTGTAAGTTCAGGAATTATTTTGAAATTTTTCCTAAATGTTTTATACAAGCTATGGAGTGTAACTTGTCATAAAATCTATTTTATACATGTGAATTTTTTATTTTATTTTTTTGGGTTGGGAGTTATATATGGAATGATCCAATATATATATATATATATATATATATATATATATATATATATATATATATATATATATATATATTCATCCAATTTTATATGGGTCCATCATGTTATATACCCCCCTCGGTGTCTTATATTCTTACTCTAATTTTAACTCAGATTTGATCCCTAACTCCAATTTTATATGGGTCCATCATGTTATATACCCTCCTCGGTGTCTTATATTCTTACTCCAATTTTAACTCAGATTTGATCCCTAACCCTACCTACATATAATTTACCTATGGGTACCCCTATTCCCTGCTTATGCTGAAATATTGTTGACTACGTTAAATATAATGGTGATAGGTCTATTAAGGCAATCCACAGTGTTGATAGAATACAACGCAAGATGACTTTGACCACACTACAAAAAATAAGACTATTAGCGGCAGTTTTTTTAATAGAAAACTATTGCTATCAATCCTGTCGCTACCCAAAACTGCCGCTACCAAAAATTGCCTTAATAGCAAGTGCCACTAAAGCACCTTATTTTTGTAATGTCATATGATTCTAACGATCTGATCCAAATACTTTTTGTTCACTTAGGTAACATTCAATTCATAGTAATATTGCAAAATTACATGCAACCGGCACAATTAAAGGTAAATTCTACTTTCTCAGCATTCAATTCATCGAGCATCTACTTTTGAGGACCTATGCCTTGCGGAAGCATCCTTTAAACATCTTTTTGCACCAAAAATTTTTAGATCATGACTTCAAAATCTGACTGATAAGGTGAGGTTTTCATATGACACGTCTTCAAAATATTGAGTCTTTCTTTTGAAGCACGATTTTTTTTGTTAATTATGTGCAACAGCTCCCTACAAAAAATGGGAGCCATTGCTTGCAACCAAATACATAGTTGGCCATTACACAACTCAATAGTTTTGGGAAGTGTGCCATGTAGAAACATCATCTAAGCCCTATGATTTGGAGGTCATGGTGTAATGACTTTTTAATAACATATCTTGAATCCTAATTTTCAAAACATACAGCATACCTATAATTGGTACTTGTTGATAAGAAATAAGGGTACTGGTATTTACAACCAATGATGCTACATTCACAACAAGGGTTTGACCGTTAAAATCGTTGAATGCCACAAATCCTAGTGACCAAATTCTCCAATTTTTTAAAAAAGATGCAAATAATTCATGATTTTTCGAAAAAATGAATAAAATTATAGCTATTAACGACTTTCTAAAAAAAATGTAAATTTCAAGAATTATTCACAAATTTAATAATTTATTCGTGACTTTCAAATATTCTTAAAATTTTCAAATATATATATAATTATTCGTGACTTTTAAAAAAAAATCACAAATTCAAAGAATTATTTGCAATTTTCTCAAGTTTTTCCAGAATTTTTTTTATTTTTTCAATTTTTATAGATTTTAATTAATATATATGTAGAATTTTCTTTATTATTTTCCCAAATTTGACAATTTTTTCCAAATTTTTTCGATTTCTTTCAAGCCAAACTATTCCTAATCACTGACGTGATCACCATTCCTTGAATTAGACAATGGTGATCATTTTTTCATCTTGACAGTGTACACAATAGATCTTTAAAGGGTAGCTCTATTTGCACATACCTAGTTACTGAAGGCGCTAATACTTTAAACTGGTTGATTGCATTGAATCGAAAGATGGAGATCGATTTTTGGCATACCATTAGACTATTATTCTGTTTTCCCTGTGGCACAAATCCGAAAAAGGCACTCAAAAATCAAGGGACACATCATGTTGAAAATGTTTTAAGATCACTTGATGAGATATGTGCCAAGTGAATACAAAATTGACTCTCAGATGGTATGCCCATGGTGTCAGGATCAATAATGTGGAAGATTGGGACGAATATCGATCTCTTGATTCAGTCCACATGTATAAAATGTAGGCTCCGTCAGTGCTTGGGTAGGCTCGAACATAGTTATCCATCATGAAATCATGGCCCACTACCAAACAGTCATATGTTAATTTCACAAGGAACACGTCCCCAACAACTGACATAATAAGCCCTTCTCATGGGACACTCATTTTTAGAGATTGTGCCATATTAAATCAAAATCTAATTGTACGATACAAATATGTGAACTAAAGATCAGATTTGTGAAAGATTGAGACAAAAACAATTTATACCGTCTGATTGAAGGCAGTCAATGGTTTCAACGTGAAAAAGCTCTAATTGCAGTTTCCAAATCTTTGGTTGCAAATACCGGTAAGGTGTGCCCGCCAGTTTGTTTTAGTCGCATGGTCCAATCACCGCAACTTTACTCTTTATTATAAAAGAAATTTAACTTGTCAATGGACCATTCATCAATGAGTTATAGCTTGTAAAAGACGAAAATGTCCTGAATTTACCGATGAACAGTTCATTGGTAAGTTATAGAACTTCACTAAATCAATGGTAAATTTAAGTTTTTTTAGCAAAATAACAAAAATGCCTTGAACTTATAGATGAATGATTTATCGATAAGTTATTTTTACTAAAAATAATGAAAATGCCCTGAACTTATCGTTGGACAATACATCGGTAAGTTTAATTTTTCTTGAAAATGCTCTGAACTTATCGATGGACAATACATCGATAAGTTTAATTTTTCTTGAAAATGCTCTGAACTTATCGATGGACAATACATCGATAACTTCTAATTTTCTTAAAATCACAAAAATGCCCGGACAATTCACCATAAGTTTAAATTTTTGAAAAGACAAAAAGGCCCTTACTAAACTTTATTTATATGAACTTATCAATGGGTAATTCAGAGACAAGTTAGGATACATAATTAGGATACATGAATCAGAAGCAGAGATCGAAGGAGAAGATGACCATAACCATGATGAGTTCTCTCTCTCTCCCACTCTCCTCGCATCTCTATCTCTATCAAAATAGATTGAAGAGTAGCTATTTCAACATTCACTCTCTCTCCTCTTAGAAAACCCTAATATTAAAGTTTTTTTATTTCTTGGTGAGAACATGGAGTAGAGGAAGAAGAAACGTGGAAGAAGCAGTCGAGAAGTAAATGGGTGCCCTTCAAGGTAATTCAATTTTTAGGTATCTATTGTTGAAATTTTAAAGCCTGGTTATTAGATAATCAGTAAGGAAAATTGCATTGCAGAATTAAAAAACAAGTAAGAAATCTTGGTTCTAGACTTGCTTTGTTTGAGATCTATCTTCGTCCTTTAGCTAGTGCTGAGATCGATTTTCATCCTTCATAGGAAGTCAGAAATCTTTGGTTTAGAATTAAATATGGTACTTTCGGAGTGTGAATTTTTAACATTCTAGTTGTAGTAGAGGGGAAATTAACCCCTCACTGTACTCCCCCTTTATCAAAATTTAGAACCACACTTACCTAGTCGTAATACGGGAAAATATCGGCAAGGCAAGAAAAACGAAAAAAAAGTGAAAATTTGACAAAATTCGAAAAAAATTGGAAAACATTTGAGAAAAAGTAATTAAAATATATGTTATTTTTATGAAACTTTCGAATATGGAAAAGTTCCTCTTTAGATTTTTGTATTCACCCGCCATGTGTCTTCACTAAGCTTTCTACCAGAATTAAGTTATTCCAAGCTATTGTGGATATACAACAATGAGAGAGGTTTTTATGTGCAGAAGATTTCTCAAATAATCAGTAACAATGAGCTACAAGCTTAGACAAAATCTTCTCTCACAAAGATTCCATGTAACAAATCAATTACTTTTTTCTAACAGTTCAACATAACCAAATATTAGTAACAAAGTTCAAACTTCAAACTAGAAGATCTCCCAAGTCCTAAACATTCTGATTAAAGAGAGGAATGATTTCATGGATGCTCTGGTGGAGGAGATCTAAATGATTTACAATGAACCTATGGCTCATTACATACACAAAGCTGATGGCATATCATTTGCACATGCATAGTGATAGTGAACCTTGAGACGCATACAAACTTTATAGAGCATGGAAATCGGTGTTCGTATGAATGTGTGGTTGCACAACTAACAAGACATCAACTCATTGTCTGTACTAAGCCATCGGATCGTTGTGTTGTGATAGCATCCATCGCTTAGCATCACTAATAACCACTATACCACTATTCAATCTTCATAAAAAACCAATCAACATTTTTCAGAGTAGAGAATGTGGAAAGGGTATTTGTCTTGTTAAATTGACATTAAACCTTTTTTTTGTTAAATTAAGGACTACTTTGACCAGCTTATAACAACTAACAATAAGGCAATGCCATGAACTTAGTTAAACAGAGGGGAGAATGTGGCAAGGGTATTTTTTCTGGGAAATTTTCAAAAAAAAGTCTGACCTTTGGCCCCGATATCTCTAACACACCTAAACTATTCCTTCCGTCAAACGACCACCCGAAGATTCCGTAAGTTCATCAACGAAACTCCTACCGTCACTCTCGTTAATATGAGAATGGAAAACGGTGAGTTGGCATTCAAATTAGCACCCAAAGAAATCATAAGTTCATCAACTACACCCCTGCCGTCAAGTCCCATCAGCATTTTCCGTTCGCATATTAACGGGAGTTGACTGTAGGGGATTAGTTGATGAACTTATGGAATCTCTGGGTGTGTGTTTGACATAAGTAATAGTTTAGGTGCTTTAAAGATATTGAGGTCAAAGTTCATGGGTTTATTTGAAATTTTTTCTATTTTTCTTGTTTACTACGGTTCTTTGAGTATTTGGTTACAATTGTTGGTACACGTTTTTGGGAACCCTCTCGGATTTGGAAGAAATGGCCCATGTTCTCACTTGAGACTTAGTTTGAAGGGGGTGAAGGTATACTAGCAACAAACAAACTTGCTAGAAGGTGGTTTGACAACAAACAGACGTGCCGAATCGAGTGTTAGTAACAAACAGACTTACTAACACTCAAATTATGAGTAATGCAACAAACAGACCTGCAAAATCAACGCCAGTAACAAACAGACTTACTTTGACATAAAATATGAATAAAGGTGAATTAGTGACAAACAAACTCACTAATATCCTTTAGAAAATAGTGTTAGTGACACAGACTCACTAGTAGAATAAAGTATTTTGTAAAAAATGTAGTAACAAACAGACCTACTAACATGATTTGTAATTGTCACCTACATATATTTATCGACGCTACAGAATGTCACTAATTGCAAGGTTGGGAGATCGTGGATTGGACTCCTATATTAATCATCGACCTGCCAATTTTAGCAGCTAGGGTTGCCTAATTTTTGCTAATTCAAAAATCTAACTTAAAAGTTTTAAACTAGAAGGGGTGTGGTGACCTGTTATGCGATGAGGGATCGAACCCGTTCCTGAGTATCCTCCGTTGGCTCCCCTAGACAAAGCAGTTTAAAGGTTATGATATTTTGAAAATATCCAAGAAAATAGTATGAACTTAATTGGATCTAGGGCTAAAGATTTAGAAAAGATATCCTAAGGGAAAAACTCTAAGGCTAATCTTATCTCTCTTTGGAAAGCGCGCGAAACAAAGTAGAAGGGCCAACCCCAACTAGAACGAATACTCAGCAAAATTCCTAAAAGAAAGTCGAAGTTCTAAACTCAGACATTTAGAGTTCAATTCTTTATAATTCGGAATTTCATAGCCAACCTCGAAAATTCCAAAGAGAATAAGTGAATGAATGTGTTTTTGAATGAGAGGTAGGGACCTATTTATAGTATCGGGGTAATTATACGCTGGGTAACCGGCATATAATTAAATTATACCCTAGGATTCCAGTGTATAATTAAAGAGGCGGCTAGGAAATTGACTCGCGGAGCCGTCCTAGTTTGCTCGGAATTACATTCCTAGTCCAAAGAGGACTAATTATACGCGTAGAGTCATGCGCATAATTAATTATACGCTGAGAAACTAGCGTATAATTCGAAAGTCAGCCAAGTCCGGGTCTGAGCCAACTTGAATTATACATTGGGATTCCAATGTATAATTTCCAAATCAAGGGTTTTGGGGAATTCTACTAAAGGTTGACTTTTTTAGAATTTCGGACAGGCATGGTTATATGGTGACTTGAACATTGTTGTACATTCTTGAGTGATAAAATAATGGGGTGTCTACAATAGTGGACTTGTAGTTTTCACCTTCACTTATTGTTGTTAAATGTGAAATAAGGGTAATGGTCAGGTCCAACTGGTTGAACCGCATTTCAAGTTCAACCAGATTTGCAGCTATTGGAAGTAGGAAATTCTTGACTTTCATGGTTTCCAATATTTATGGGATGACAAGCAGTCAAGATTCTCCTACATCCAAGGGCAGTAGATCTGGTTGAACTCCAAATCCGGTTCAACCAGTTGGACCTGACCATTGCTCGTGAACATGATCGTGTGTGTGTGTGTGTATATATATATATATATATATATATATATATATATATATATATATATATATATATATATATATATATATATATATATGGGAGTTTGTTTCGTCCTCCATGAGATGATGCTCACCGTCCTCCAAGGTCTACATAGCACCCAAAACTCTATTTGGGTGCCACGTGGAGCACTGGTGAACGGTTTAGATCAATATTGAAAAAAGGAATTTCGAAAAAGCTTTTAAAAGTGTAAGTTTGACTAGTTTCAATGGTCTACATTTCATGGCACATAAAACATACGCTTGAGATGAGTTTTCAATTTAAAAAAAAAATTATCTAAGCAATGTACCCGAGCTCCATGTGGCAGTGAAACAATGTTTCGAGTGCCACGTAGCTTCCATTTTCAGGGAGTTCCCATTTGCTGCCCGAGAACTCCTTGTTTGAAGATCGATTCTTCTTTTTACACTTAGGAATCCGTTAAGATAGTGCTCAACAGGTCCTCCCCACATTCTCCATGGCAAACATTATTTCTATGGTTCCAAACCGTCGAGGCACAGGTTTGAAATAAGTTTAGCTGCTCATCCCCATTATCCTTGATGAAGACCTTCACCCATTCTATGAAATTTGAATCTCTTGTTGCATATGACCTAGCTCCTATAGGACAGGGAAACCAAAAATAGGACACCCAATTCCAGTGTTTGAGTGCATGTGCTAAATCTTTGTCCTCTTTGCCACATATATCACAAGTAGGATCAATGTGCACCATCTTGCTTCGAAGGTTCGAGTGAATCAGGAGAAGATTTCTGTAGGCTCTCCAAGCAATATGTTTTATTTTTTTTTAGACCGGGCAGCTCCAAATCTTTTTCCAAACTATGCCACCCGTGTTCATGCTTGTGCAAGCTCTTGGTCTGTTGATGTCCAGTACAACATGATGATAGGAACTCTTCACATAGAACCCTCCTTTTCTATCATAGGCCCACGCTGCCTTATCTTCAATAAGGTGCATGGAAAATGGGATGTCAAGGGTGATATTTGCATCATCTTCTATGAAAATGGTTTGGATTAGATGTTCATGATAGATAAACATGGACCTAGGCTTAATCAATACAATATGAACTCTTTAAATCGTGGCCTTTAAATCTAAACAAAACACATACCTCTTTTGTTTTCTCCTTTGGTTTTGGTCTTTAAGCTTTTTTTTTTTCTTTCAATGGCTGCAAGACAAGATAGAGATCACGTTACCTCTCTCTCTTCCTCGGTTTGCCTTAGATGGGGTGAATGGCTTGGTCGAGTGAGGAGGGGACGGTGATCTCAATATATATAGAATCTAAAAGTTCTAACCCATCAAGAATTCATAAGATTTGAGATCTTATCACTTTCTAATTATGATTCAATCACAAAAGCACTCTTATCTTACCCGAATCACCAAGATTGCATAGGTCGGCTAAGACTCCTCAAGATATATGTGGCAAACAAAGTCAAAGCTCAGTTTTTAATACCCAACAATCTCCCACTTGGTCTATACTCATAGAAATAAGTAGTATATATTTTGTAAATGACTCTCTGGGCTAACAAACTTAGAAAGCGGATGACCATCTATTTTAATTTTTAAAATCGTTGACCCCTACTATCTTGAGGTTTTAAATGACCACTTAGGTTCAAGAAGACTACCAATAAAGGATCATGACTGCATAGTGCACTCCCTCCTTAAATCGACACTAAACAATTCCATGGTCACTAAATTAGCAATATTATTGAACTCAAGTTTTTGCTAAGTAATATCAGGCAAGGCACATATATGTCGTACCTATATTTTTCTAACTTCATACCCCATGGTATATTTTTCTGATATCTTACTAGCTCCCCGCCTGCGACTCACGTCACCAATCTAACAGAAATAAGGCTTACCGATGTGGTGCCTAATCACATATAGCTCAAGCAAAACAGGCAAAATGAGATCTAACTTCACCACTCTGCCATGTAATATAATCCTCATCCAGATGGTCAGAGTACAATCACATATACCCTCAATAACATGTGCACAATTTCATATGATGAGTCTGTCATAATATATATTTAAAAAAAAATTGTCAATCCAAGCGAGTTATTGATCAGTGTTGAAATATGACTATATTTCGCACCTTAATCCCTACACTTATCTGTCCGATGAAAGTATCTGATGATTGTTGTGAGGTTTTAATGATTACAAGTATTTCAGACCGTTGGATCGTAGAAGAGCATAAAAGAGGTTAATTAAAAGGATACACATGAGCTATGAATAAAAAGGTCAAAAGAAGCACAGAACTCCGTGAAGCAGCACAACATCCACCAAGAGAGGGAGAATCTAACCCTGGATGTCAATCAATTGAGGGATAAGTGTCAATCGATTGACAAGAGAAGAGAAGTCCAACTGTACTTCTTCCGAATCAAAACTCAATCGATTGAGTTTTGATTCTCAATCGATTGAGGCTATTGGGAATAGGGTTTGCTCGGCCCTATATAAAGGAAGCTACGAATCATTAATGGGGGGTTCTCTTTGTGATTATTTTTGAATATATTATTGAGGGTTCTTCTTGGTTTTATTTCTCAGTAGATTGTATTAGGATTATTTTTAATTCTCGTTGATAATTGTGAGAACAAGAGTATTGTAAGGAGATTTTTGAGAAATAAAAGAGTAGTGTTAACATGATATCTTCGGATCTACAACGAGTTTGTATACCGAGAATGAGGGGCTAAAGTAATTTGTTCAAGGAGGTAGCGAACCGGAGATAAGTAACTGTTTTATTATTATCTCTATAATTTTATGGTTTGTCATTGAATCATTATGTTATAAGTGTGTGCGTGATTGAATATTTTTGAGTCTTTGTTTACAGTCATTGATCTTGGTTATCAACGACTGTAAAAGAAGCACTCCATCTAGATATGTTCCTGCAGGCCGATCTAGGCTGCGGAATGATTGATTATCATTGTCGTGATTTAGGACTTTGAGATATGCTATTCTTTTCACATGACTCATACTGCAATGATAGGCTGAGTCATAGTGTTTAGATAGGGTATGCCAGATCCATAGTTGCGTTCTTCTCAATTCATTTGTTTTCCTAATAAATGATGGTGTTTTGACTTAAATTGAATTTGTGAGACTGAATGGTAGAAAAGTTACGAATCGATGGTTAGCTAGCTCCTTGATCAATTCATAAACTGTTAATTTTCTCCTTATCATAATTTGTTTCATCATAGTTTAATTAGTTTTCTTTTATTGCATTGAGAATCATTGGTATTTGTGTGGTAAAAATTGAATTTCTCCTTTGGTAATTCCTTGGGTGTGTTAAAGTTTCTGAAAGAATTAGATAAAATTCACGTTTTTCCTGTGGGTTCAACACCCCTGTTCTTGCCATTCTACAATAGATCTTGTGCACTTGCAAGGGTTTAAATTAAAATACACCAAGTTTTTGGCGCCGTTGTCGGGGAAATCAGTGAAATTTTGATTAATTTGGAAAGAGATTTGTGCAAATATTTGACAATCAATCGATTGAGATCTGATCCTCAATCGATCGACTGTATTCTGTGTGGTTTCAGTGTTGAATTGTCAATCGATTGAGCTAAAAGCATCAATAGATTGACTATTTTGTGTGAAACCCGAATTGCTAATTTCGGATTTTTAGGAAATAAAGATTTGTTTTAGGAAGTAGAGATTTTTAGGATTTCTTATTTTGTAGGAGTCCCTTTTCTTTCTTCCTCTTTCTCTTTTAGGTAAGATTTTGTAGGATTGTGTGAATTGCGTTAAGTTTTAAAAATTTTAATTTTCGAATTTAATTTTTAATTGTTAAAAAAAAATAAAAAAAAATTAAATTAAAATTATTTTTTTCAATCGATTGACATATCTGTGTCAATCGATTGACCAGAACACAACTACTTGTTTTCTAGCTGAAAATTCTGTGTTGACTCTGTTTGACTTTTGAATATCAATCGATTGAGACCACTGGTTCAATTGATTGACTGATAAAGTCTTTGTTGAAAATTTTATTGTGTGCTTTACTTCAATCAATTGCAGTTAATACTTATGGTTTGTTGTGGAATCATCAACCCTTTTTTTGTGAGTGTGGTGTATGAGCTTTACTCGTTCTCATCACCCACATCTGCAACCGTTTAATCTTGAGATTGAACGATCTTGTAGAGAGAATCGCAGAATCTAAAGGAATCAGTATCATCATACTGATACTATGGCAGATCAAAGGAATGAAAATAATCAGAACATTAATAATGAGAATAATAATCATGATGAGGGCCTAAGAACATTGGAATATTATAATGATCCTGATTTTTATGAGGATCAAGATAGTATCATGCATGCCCCCATCCCAGGGAACCATTATGAATTCAAATCCGCAATAATTCAAATGTTACCAATTTATCATAGATTGTCAAATGAAAATCCACATGTTCATTTGAATAAGTTTATTGCAGTGTATAAAATGTTCCGAGTGCATAATGTGATCGACGAGATAGCTAAGTTACGACTCTTTATTTTCTCTTTAAGAGATAAGGCAAAAACTTGGTTCTACTCCTTAGAACCACAATCTATTCAGAGTTTGGCAGAGTTACACCGTCAATTTCTTAAAAAATATTTTCCCATGACCAAAATCATTGAGTTACGTCCGATGATCCAGTTCTTTTCCCAACAACCTACAGAAACATTTCATGAATGTTGGGAACACTTTAAGAGATTGATTAAGAGTTGTCCAAATCATCAACTGCCAAGGTGGCAGCAGGTCCAAAGTTTTTACAATGAACAAATTCCCGAAGAGAGACGCATGGTTGATGCATCTTATGGAGGATCGTGTGTCACGAAAGAGGCTGACGAACTGTGGGCATTGTTTGAGAAGTTATATCAAACTTCAATCCAAAATGCGACAATGGAGCGAACTAATTTGGATGTGGCAGCAAAATCACATGTGTTGACCAGAAATGGACTATTTGATGTCAATAACAATACCTCAGATCTTTCAACAAAGGTTGACATGTTGTCCAAGCAAATGAATATGCTGTTAGCTGCAACTAAGCAAGCTCAAAGTTCCAACAACCCCACTGCCTATTCAATCTGTGACCACTCAGGTCACATGGCTAACGATTGCCCAACTACCTTGTCATTTTTCCCTGATGAACCTACTCCTCAAGGGCAGGTGAATCTGACCCAATCATATCAGCAACAAGGTAGGAACATGTACTCAAACACCTACAATCTGGAATGGAAAAATCACCCCAACTTCGGATGGGGAGGATCAAACCAAACTGGACAGGTGAATCAGCAGTTCAGATCCAACGTAATGAGTGGGCAGCAGAATTTTCGTCCACAACAGAATTCTAATTTCCAGCAAAATTCTAATTTTCAACATAACCCTCCTTATTATCATCCAAATTCTGATTACCGAAAAAATCAGAATTTGAATCAACCTCAGGCCACCGTTTCGAAAGATTTTGATTTGGAGGAAAAGATTATGCGAAATATACAAGCTTTTCAGCAGATGATGATAGATCAATTTAGCCAACTGACAAATTAGTTGAGTCAACGAGAGGAAGGTAGGCTTCCTAGCCAACCCATCAATAATCCTCGAGGCCAAGCATCATCTGATGAAGGACCATCAAACAGTCAACAGTTGAAAGCTGTTACGGTGCTAAGAAGTGGGAGAGCTATTGATAATCAAGTGGAAATGCCAATGGAGCCTCACAAGGAAGGAGAAAAAGAAGCGAGAAAAGACAAAGGACTAGATGAAGGAAAAGAGAAGAAAGATCCTTAAATTGTCCAACTAGTCCCTGAAAAAAAATCTGAGAATGAACCTCGTCCCTATACCCCAAAGGCACCATTCCCAGAGTGCCTAAAACCTCCATCTAGAATGGGGAAGGGAGCATCAAAAATGGAAGAAATCTTTGAAACATTCAAACAAGTAAAGATAAACCTTCCATTACTTGAGACAATCAAGCAAGTCCCCGAGTACGCAAAATTTTTCAAAGATCTATGCACTCACAAAAGAAAAATGCGTACTCATGTTTCAAAGAAAGTGTTCCTAACAAATCAAGTCAGTTCAATACTGCAATTGGATGCCCCACGAAAAATTAAGGACCCTAGAGTCCCAACTGTTTCATGTGTCATTGGTGGGCAACTAATTGGAAAGGCGTTATTAGATTTGGGAGCAAGTGTCAATCTAATCCCCTACTCAGTGTACGAAAAATTAGGATTGGGCGAATTGAAACCCACGACAGTTACACTGCAACTTGCTGATAGGTTAGAAAGAAGACCTAGGGGTGTCATCGAGGACGTTTTGGTTGGAATAGACAAATTTGTTTTCCCAGTGGACATTGTTGTGTTGGACATGGAACCACCAGTTAAATCCAACAATCAAGTCCCAATCATTCTTGGGCGTCCATTTCTTGTAACTGTAAATGCTTGCATCAATTGTCGAACAGGAGTCATGGATGTGTCTTTTGGAAACATGAAAGTTAGACTCAATATCTTTCATGCAATAAACCATTTTCCCAATGAAGGTGAGGTTGACTGTTTCTACATCGATCAGGTGGACGACGTAGTGGATGAAGCTTTACCATCAATGCTCACCAAATAAGAATTTGAAACTGCTTTGCTGGCCATCTATGAGAAAACAGGATCCGAAAGGAAACAACCAGAAGAGAAAATGATAAGTTCATCACGTCAAGAGGATAAGTGTGGTGAAGTTGTGACTAAGGTAGAACCCTTACCTCTCGAGGTAAAGGGTGAGCTGACTCCATCGATTGAGAAGCAATCAGCTATGGAATTAAAGCAACTGTCGGAGTCAGTCAAGTATGCGTTTTTGGGACCTCGAGAAACGTTGCTAGTAATAATTTCATCGACATTGTCGAAAGAACAAGAGTAGGAGTTGCTGAAAGTGCTGAAAGAAAATAAAAAAGTCATCGGATGGACCTTAGCCGATCTAAAAGGGATTGACCCATCGGTATGTATGCATAAAATACATTTGAAAGATGATAGTAAACTATCGAGGAAACCACAAAGGCGACTTAATCCAAACATGCAAGAAGTCATTTTAAAGGAAATCATAAAACTACTCGATGCTGGAATTATCTATCCAATCTCGGATAGTCCATGGGTCAGTTCGGTTCAAATTGTTCCGAAAAAGTCTGGAATCACTGTGAAAGAAACTGTTGAAGGAGAATTGATGCCCACTCGCGAAACTACAGGGTGGCGCGTGTGTATCGATTATCGGAAATTGAACACGGCTACGAGAAAAGATCATTTTTCCCTGCCATTCATAGATCAAATTCTCGAGAAGCTAGCGGGACAGGAGTTTTATTGTTTTCTCGATGGATATTCGAGCTACAATCAAGTACCAGTGTTTCCTGCAGATCAAGAGAAGACAACGTTCACGTGTCCATACGGAACATTTGCATATCGAAGAATGCCTTTTGGCTTGTGTAATGCACCTGCCACTTTTCAAAGATGCATGTTGGCCATATTCTCAGATATGGTTGATCAATTCATCGAACTCTTCATGGATGACTTTTCTGTTTTCGAAAAATCCTTTGAATTGTGTTTGCAACACCTTACGCAGGTATTGTAACTGTGACAGCCCGGATTTCGGCACCCCGAAACCCGTGCCATCAGCACGATCATCTTGACCGTGCCCTTTGCTAAGCACGAAACACTGGTATATCAAGCATTGTAATAGAATAATAAACGAAATTGCGAAATTTAAATCTATATCAATCAACTCTCCAAAAGACAGTTTTACCCTCATGCCTCTGCATGAATGGAGAACCGATCCGAACCATCGATGACAGCAATCATCACGGATGGTTCGTCCCAAAAGAATTATCCCAACTCCTTATATACATGGTTTGAACAAAATCAAAGCTTGACATACCAAGCCGTACAAACTCTCTCAAAAAGCCCTCAAAGTGGCACAACGGAGTCCTCTAGAAGAAGTCCTCAGGAGGTGGCTCCAACTCTTCGCCGGCCGCGAGGTTCGACTCACCGGTCATTGTCTCCAAGCTGCCAGCTGCTAGTAGTGGACCTGCGACGTATAGTCTATAGGGTGAGCTACATCCTAGCTCAATAGGGAACAAACACGGTTGAACATATAAATTATAACTCACATATATTCCATGATATGCCATGCATGATGTGTCTATGCAGTTATTGATGAAAACAGTTAAAAGCATTTCATTTTACTGTTCATTACTTATGCTTTCATTTATTCATGAATGATGTTTGAAAAGGCCTAAAGCAAAACTTAAACTTTCAACTTAAGTAATCCCGAGCAATATAGCATCGAGCCCCGATGAGATACCCTTCATCGTCATCTATATAGACAGCTTAACGTATTTCACGAATACCATATAGTACCCAAGCCCCTTTCCCCGGGATCGGTAGGGTTTCACTTGTCTCAAATCAACACCCCGGGTGTGCTTATATGTGGATAAGCCTCCGACCGCCTACGGTTTCGCCGCACTCCGACGGTCACGGATATCCCGCCGTAACCTATCAAACCTCAAATAACAAAAATATCGGTGCCTTACATATAGTTATTCACCGTGTAAGTGTGCTATCTTATATCAGTTAGGCCCTATCAAACATGATTCAATCATTGGATACATCCCTGGGATGTATCCATTCACTTGCATCACACCTGATGCTCTCATCTCTTTACTTCTTCATCCCCTGGGGATGGATCATTATGATTGCTCTTACGAATGTCACACGCACACACACTTTTCACAATTATTAAGCAATAAAACATTTGAGTTGAATTCTATATCACTACATACATGCTCTTGTAAAATAAAGTACATGTTCAAGGTGTTCCCTACCTCAAGTCTTCATTTGATCAATGCATCAAGGTCCCACGTGGCTCCTTGTGTACTAGTCCATACGTACCACCTATGGTACCACATAACAGGTGAAACACATCACAAAGGATGCAATAAAGAAGGACTAAGACCCTCCAAGAATCTTAAAGTCAAACTCAAAAGTCAACATAACTTATCTCAGTCGATTAATCGAACTCCAAAATCGATTAATCGAAAGTCAATATCGATTAATCGATTCTCAAATCGATTAATCGAGATTCTCATTCGATTAATCGAATCTTAATTCGATTAATCGAAATTCTCTGTTCAGCCAAGTCGATTCTCAATTCGAGTAATCGAGTTCCTAAAATCGATTAATCGATCCCAAATCGATTAATCGAAAATTGAAATTGATTAATCGAAATCCCATTTCGATTAGTCGATTTTTCCAAGTCTTTTCCTCCAGCCCCCTGGGGTCCACTGGAGGTTCCCAGTCGATTAATCGATACCCAAATCGATTAATCGATACCCAAATCGATTAATCGAAATCCAAAGTCGATTAATCGAACTCCAATTCGATTAATCGAAATCGGGGTCCACTGACTTTTCAACTTCCTGGCCAATTTCGATTAATCGAAACCCAATTTCGATTAATCGAAATTGTCAGATTCAGCCCTTTCTTTTTTCTTCCCCATCTTTTCACACTTTTCCTCTATTTTTCTAAACCATTATCCTATGATTTAAACCATTTTCAACTACAATTTAGACTCTACCATCTATGCATCTTATTCACAAAATTTTACCTTGAATCAATCTCAAATTGATTTCAAATCTATGGTTGGAAAGGCTAGGGTTCCAGCTTTGCTTCTAGCGGATCCCTCGCGTCGAATCCGACGTTTATTGCTCGAATCTCCCTTCCTCAACTAGCATTTTCTCCTCTCTTTACTTCTCTCTCTCTCTCTCTCTTCTTTACTCTCCTTCAACAACCATCAAACTCTTGCTTTTAGGGCTATTAAACCCTTTTATCCCTTTCCTCACTTGTGTGTTGAGCACATACACCGCGGTAGGTGTATGCGACTTCACATTCACAACACACACCACATAGGCATTCAACCCATCACATCTCATCCGTTCATCACATTCTATGCTAACTCTTGATCTCCTGATTGGTCAAACTTGTGACCAATCGGGCACGGATCCCGAGGTCATAGTTTAGCGTGATTTTTCGGGCTATTACAGTAACGATGTGTCGAATCAAAACTTGTTCTTAGTTGGGAGAAAAGCCATTTCATGGTACAACAAGGAATTGTGGTGGGAGATGTTATTTCAAAGAAAGGAATCAAAGTCGACAAGGCAAAAGTCAATTTAATCGCTAATTTGCCACCACTGAAGAGTGTTCGACAAATTCGATCATTTTTAGGTCATGCGGGATTTTACCGAAGATTCATCAAGGATTTTAGCAAGGTTACCAAGCCATTGTACAACCTGCTTGAAAAAGATGTTCCTTTTGACTTTGATGAAGATTGCATAGAAGCATTTATGAAATTGCGTGAGTTATTATCTAATGCACCGATAATCCAACCACCGAATTATTCTATACCGTTTGAACTCATGTGTGATACATCTGATTATGCTATTGGAGCAGTCTTAGGGCAGAGGATGAACAAAGTACCTCATGTGATCTACTATGCCAGTAAGACATTGATTGATGCCCAGTTAAATTACACCACCACTGAGAAGCAGTTATTAGTCGTGGTGTATGCTCTGGATAAATTTCGCTCCTATTTGCTCGAATAAAAAATAGTGGTCTTTTCATACCACTCTGCATTGAAATATCTGCTAGCGAATAAGGACACCAAACCAAGGTTGATCCGATGGATTTTACTCCTTCAAGAATTCAATTTTGAGATCAAAGATAAAAAGGGTGTCGAAAATGTAGTGGCCGATCATCTGTCAAGAATTCTGCCTGAAGAATCATCGGTCTCTGAAACTATTCGTGACACCTTTCCGGATGAACAATTGATGGCAATAGGTGCTCCCGCAACAAAAGTTCCTTGGTTCTCTAATATTATGAATTATCTGGTAACTGGCAGAATCCCTACCCAATGGAGCAAAAATGATAAAAAATTGTTCTTCTCGCAAATAAAATACTATTTTTGGGATAAGCCACAACTGTTTAAATTCTGTTCAGATCAGGTTATTAGGAGATGTGTGCCTGAAGAAGAATAATTGAGTATTATTGACTTTTGCCATGTTGGGGTCTGTGGAGGCCATTTTGGAGGACAAAAGACCGCACACAAGATTCTTCAAAGCAGATTTTATTAGCCCTCCATCTTTCAGGACACTGCCAAATTTGATAAAGAATGCCAAAGATGTCAGCAGCTTGGAAATATTTTACGACGAAATATGATGCCTCTGAATCCAATTCTGATAGTTAAAGTTTTCGATGTATGGGGGATCGACTTCATGGGTCCTTTCCCTCCGTCGTTCGGGTATTCATATATTCTCGTAGCTGTTGATTATGTTTCCAAATGACGTTGTGGCAACCCGCTCTAATGACCACAAGGTTGTGGTAAATTTTTTTAAAGAAAATATCTTTAACAGATTCGGGATTCCACGGGCGATCATTAGTGATGGTGGTTCGCACTTCTGCAACCGCCATTTTGCTACTTTAATGAAGAAATACGGGGTCACTCACAAGGTGGCAACGCCGTATCATCCACAAACTAGTGGTCAAGTGAAAGTGTCTAATCGAGAAATCAAAAGAGTTGTAGAGAATACGGTGCGATCAGACAGACAAGATTGGTCGAATCACCTATTTGATACTCTCTGGGCATATCGCACGGCATTCAAGACCCTGATTGGAATGTCACCGTTTCGGATTGTCTATGGGAAGGCATGTCACCTCCCAGTAGAATTGGAGCATAAGGCATTCTGGGCCATCAAACGATTTAATATCGACATGAAAGAGGCAAGGTCCCATCGTCGCCTTCAGCTGAATGAATTAGAAGAGCTATGCTACGATGCGTATGAGAATTCGAAGTTGTATAAGGAAAGATACAAAAAGTTGCATGATCAGTCAATTTTGTGGAAAGATTTTTACATTGGGCAAAAATTTTAGCTGTTCAACTCCAGACTAAAACTTCATCTGGGGAAATTGAAATCGCGGTGGGAAGGCCCATTCCAGGTCGTCTCTACATCCATGCATGGCGCGATTGAAATCAGAAGCCATACGGACAATCGAATTTTCAAAGTGAATGGGCAACGACTCAAACCGATGATCGAGCCAATGACCCAGCTGAGAATTGAGGCGATGCACCTCAGTGACCCGAGCAATTGAACGATAATGAGGTCGAGCTATCGACATTTAAACTCAGCGCTTCCTGGGAGGCAACCCAATGTGTTTTTTTTTATTAAATAGAGTCTTTTTCAATCGATTGACTGTCAAACAGTCAATCGATTGACCTTTTTGTACTTAATCGATTGACACTTACCCTGTCAATCGATTGATGTCCATCATCATCATCTTACACCCCCTCTTTTGTCAATTGATTGAGGATCCATCCTCAATCGATTGACAGTACTTCAAAATAATGACCAATTTTAGGGAATCGAAGCCCCAATCGACACATCTTGTCATGGCGGCTAAATTTTTGGGCACGTCTTTTGTCAATTAATTGAGACCAACCTCTCAATCGATTGACTTGATTGTTATTTATTCCGCTGATTCTCGAGGCACCCAAACAGTGCGCCTTTTCGAGAAAAGGTGACTCTCAATCGATTGACAACACTATGTCAATCGATTGACATTAAGCGTGGATAAGTGGATCACGCCACGTCGCATCCGCATGACTGTTGTCATTTCAAATACCCACGACGTGTGGAGACCAAACGTTCTCAATCGATTGAGGATTGCTCCTCAATCGATTGACCTCAAGATTATATAATGGGGACACCCGTGGTCCCCTTCATCCACATTCTCTTTCAATCCGAGCCGAGCTTCCACATTGTTATTCTCCTCGTCTGATCGAAATGGCAGCGCCTGGCCCACCAATCTTCAGACCACCTCGTCCCGCAAACAACCCTATGCGCATTCCCAATGAAGTGTATATCGATCGCCAATTCCAAACGGAGAATTTCTTCGATCTCTCTAAATACCTTCGCATCGCAGAATGCGCTCGTTCGATCGAGTTCATTGAAGCGCTGCACTTAGAAATGTTGCTCGCCCCTCCACCTATTGATGTCTCTCTGCTTATCATTCGCTTGTTTTACCAAAAAATAGAGCTGGTACCTGCACCACTCTCGCCAACGGGAATGCCTTTCATTAGCATTGAGATCAATAATTGGCGATATAACCTTCACGTGGCTAATCTGGCGCAGACTTTTAACTTTTACGTGGTTCGCCCCTTGAACCACCACGTCTATCTCGCCGTTGATCTTAGCCAGAATGACATGATCAACAATATGTGTGGAGGACGGTGTAGGACCGGGTTGGCAAATAAAAGAGCAGTCCTACCTATGGACATCTTGTTTTGGGACATCGTGAAGTCAACTAATTTGCTACCGCATGACACGAAGAGTGAGCGCACAAAGAATAGGGTGTTGGCACTGTACGCGGCACACACAAATACATGGTTTGATGCTCTGGGGTTAATGCTTGAGGAGATGTATCGGTGTCACCAGGACATCGCTACCACTGCTGCGCCGAAGAAGCGAGAGGCTATACTTCTTCACTTCCCGCACTATATGATGCACCTCCTGGACCAGCTTGGGTGCCCGATCTACGATGATGAGGAAATGGGTGATATGCAGTTTTATCACTACGACACCAACGTTTGGGACAAGAGCATCAAGGCTATTCTGCATGTGACGCCACATCCAATTGAAGTTGATGAAATACCTCCTCCTCCCCGTCCAAACCCCCGCACAACGCCAACGTGGCGGCATTAAACAGCCTCGTCCTGAAGAGGTCCTCGATTTTAACACCGAGGCAGCAGTCGCTCGCCTCGAGGCGCGGATGGATGGGTTGAGTGCCAGTGTGGGAGGTATTGATCGACAGTCTAGGTTTCAGACTTCTCTCCTTATGCGGATGGCCCAGGCATCATTCCCTAGGCGTGCCGACGAATTCATCGCAGGAGCGCGAGCGACGATGATTGAGGAGGGAGATCCTGAATTTGATGATGATGATGATGCTTAGTGTTTTTGTTAGTTTGTTAGTTTGTTTGGTTGTTTTGTTTTTGTTTTCGATTTTTTTTTTAAAATTAGTTTTGTTAGGATCAATGGTAGTTTGTTTCGTTGGACTGTTAGTAGACGTGAGGGATCATCTGGTTGTAATCAACTCTTGAAAAATCAATGGAATCGGACTATTTTTTTAGTGTGGTATATTTTTCTGTATTCTCGGATTGGTGCACTGGTGCATCAGTCAATCGATTGAGCCATAATTTCTCTAAATTTCATAAATTCAAATTCACTTGTCAATCGATTGACTACTGATCGGGCAAATCTTTCTAAATCTGTCAGAACCAAAAAAAAAAAAGTGTTTAAAATCTAATACTTCGACAAAATCGAATTTGAACCGTGCACGCAAATGCACTTTTGCACCCAGTTTCAATCGATTGACATTTCCATGTCAATCGATTGACAGAGTTATAATTTCGAAAGGATACCACGTCCATTCCGAACTTCCAAGTTTGAGTCCCTCTTTGATTCCTTTATTTGGAACTTCCATTGTAGTCTGGCTGTTAGAAGTTCCTTTTCTATTTAAAGGCTTGTTTAGAGTAATTCCAATACTCAAATTTTATTTTATTTTTCTTTCCAAGCTTTCGTTATGGCGTCCATTAAATATCGTACGTGCTCGGCATTGATGAAATTGATGGAACTGGCAAGGAAATGTCCCTGCCTTCATGCACCCCCACCACCGTTCGATTTGGCAAAGCATGATATGATCGATTTAGAGATGCCATCTCCGACCCCACCATCTTCTCCACCACATGCACTTATTCCACAACCACGAAAGGGAGGGATCATCGAGGAGATATGGAATTACGCGTTTCCGCAGCCGAAGGAAGGACGATCCATAATGAATGATTGAAGGGCTTAGGACTGTCAGTTCTAGGACCTAATTTTTAGGAGTCCTTTTTATTGTTATTTGATTTTACTGTTTTAGTTTAGGTTATTATTAATTTTGTTTACCATAGGTTCTTTTTCTCTAAATTTTCAATCAATGTCATAATTTGCTCAATTTCAATAAAGCTTAGTTTAGTTTTATAATTATGTTTTTAATCACATTACCTTTCACTTGGTCTGCTTTCATGGTCCTAGATTGCATTAAACAGGTTTGGGGGGTGGGGGGGTCTCCCTTCTAATGTATCCATCAAAGCCAATGAGGACATTGATCATTTCAGGTTTGGGGGAGTTATTTTCGATAGTTTTCGGATCTTTAAAGCTTATCAGTCAATCGATTGAGACCATTGTCTCAATCGATTGACTGATGACCATTAAAACTTATGAATTTTGAATTTTATGCGTAATCTTTAATTGGGATGACCAGAAATTCCTGAAAAATTGCTATCACTCTTCTTGAATTATGAATGCTCATAAAGTTTAAAATTTGAATAACAATGTTCATGATCTATGCCTGAAATATATTTTATACTATCACTCTGCTTGAATTCCAAATATGAGAAATAAGTATATGACTTGGAATCCTAAGATCACAAAGAAAAACCAAAACCTAGTGAGCTTTGAAACGTTGTCCTCGTTTTGATGAGTGCTGAAACGTTGATTTGATGGTAACAATGCCTATCTGCCTCGAGTTTAAAATTTAAATCCTGTATTCCCTATCTTTGATTTGTTGACTTCACATGTGTTATATCATTACACTAGAAATCATGGTGTAAAAACTCGAGGCAGATAGGCATTGTTACCATCGTAAATAGAAATGATCTAACGCCATTATTGGCTTGTTTGTGCCCAAAAGGCCCCACCTTATATTGAATATATCCTGTTGCACCTCCTTTGAGCCTCAATTGAAAGATTTTGCCTTAATTATTCCTTGTAAGCTATATTAGCCACACCCCACACCAATGTGAAAAAGCCTTACCCTATTATCTCTGAGAAATTAGGGATGAGACCAATGAAGGAAATTATGAGCTGTGGCAGTTATCTCTGTAAGGAATACAGGGCAGAAAAATATAAAAGGAGGGAGAGAAAAATAAAATTTAGTATTAAGAAATATATGAAAGTGGTGTTGAAAAGAAAAAAAGAAAGGAAGTAGAAAATTGTTAATAAAATGAAAAAGTCCTAGAAACTGTGAAAAATCAGAAGATCGAGTTTCCTGTTCAGATTTCTCAGAGAAATTTGAATCCAATCTTTCCTTTCTTTCTTAACCATTAACCCGAGCCCCATTACAACCTTCGAAAAGACCTTTTTGATCCAATTATGAGTGGTAAATACCCTGGTGGAGAGTGATTATACAATGTCTATAGTGCTTGGTATATGCATGTTTAAAATACAAATATCTTTCTTAACGAGATTTCTCTTAAAATACACCGTCCTTCTTATAACATGTGAGATTTCTCTAATTTGTGTTGCAATTCCGAATCACATGTGAGAAAAAAGTTAAACTATCAATCGAAGTGAGTTCATTCTGAGTGTATACCCATGGTAAGGATCGAGTCTAGACATGTGATCTTGAAATTCCTAATTCAAACTCATTCTCAGATAAAAGAATTTTAGCAATGGTAATTGCATAACACTGTTAGGTATAAATCATGAGCACTGAAAAACAATGAATTGAGTGAGCATTAATAAATTAAACATGGTAAGAAGTAATCTAAAGGATTTTCTATAAGCATTTAACTACCTAAGAGCATGACTAAGAAATTATGAAATTCATAAGCTTTAAAGTTTGTAGGTATCTTCGCTGGAAACCTTCAGGAGACACAACTCCTCCACTAGGGATCACCTAGGGGTTTAAAGGCTTGTTGCATAGGCTAAATGCAATCATGTTCCCTACGAAAGTGGCATTTAATTTTTTTAGGATGTTAGTCTTAGTTGCTTTAATATATTTTTTATTCTCTTTGCTTGAGGACTAGCAAAGTGTAGGTTTGGGGGTGTGATCAGTGCCGAAATGTGACTATATTTTGCACCTTAATCCCTACACTTATCTGTCTGATGAAAGCATCTGATGGTTATTGTGAGGTTTTAATGATTACAGGTGTTTCTGATCATTGGATCGTAGAAGAGCATAAAAGAGGTTAATTAAAAGGATACACATGGGCTATAAACAAAAAGGTTAAAAAAAGCACAGAACTCCGTGAAGCAGCCCAACATCCACCAAGAGAGGGAGAATCTAACCCTGGATGTCAATCGATTGAGGGATAAGTGTCAATCGATTGACAAGAGAAGAAAAGTCCAACTGTACTTCTTCCGAATCAAAACTCAATCGATTGAGTTTTGATTCTCAATCGATTGAGGCTATTAGGAATAGGGTTTGATCGACCCTATATAAAGGAAGCTACGAATCATTAATGGGGGGTTCTCTTTGTGATTATTTTTGAATATATTATTGAGGGTTTTTCTTGGTTCTTTTTCTCAGTAGATTGTATTAGGATTATTTTTAATTCTCGTTGATAATTGTGAGAACAAAAGTATTATAAGGAGATTTTTGAGAAATAAAAGAGCATTGTTAACATGATATCTTCGGATCTACAACGGGTTTGTATATCGAGGATGAGCGGCTAAAGTAATTTATTCAAGGGGGTAGCGAATCGGAGGTAAGTAACTGTTTTATTATTGTCTCTACAATTTTATGGTTTGTCATTGAATCATTCTGTTATAAGTGTGTGCGTGATTGAATATTTTTGAGTCTTCATTTACAGTTATTGATCGTGGTTATTAACGACTGTAAAAGAAGCACTCCATCTAGATCTGTTCCTGCAGGCCGATCTAGACTGCGGAATGATTGATTATCATTGTCGTGATTTAGGACTTTGAGATATGCTATTCTTTTCACATGACTCATACCGCAATGATAGGCTAAGTCATAGTGTTTAGATAGGGTATGCCGGATCCATAGTTGCATTCTTCTCGATTCATTTGTTTTCCTAATAAATGATGGTGTTTTGACTTAAATTGAATTTGTGAGACTGAATGGTAGAAAAGTTACGAATCGATGGTTAGCTAGCTCCTTGATCAATTCATAAACTGTTAATTTTCTCCTTATCATAATTTGTTCGTCATAGTTTAATTAGTTTTCTTTTATTGCATTGAGAATCATTGGTATTTGTGTGGTAAAAATTGAATTTCTCCCATGGTAATTCCTTGGGTGTGTTAAAGTCTTTGAAAGAATTAGATAAAATTCACGTTTTCCCTGTGGGTTCGACACTCCTGTTCTTGCCATTCTACAATAAATCTTGTGCACTTGCAAGGGTTTAAATCAAAATACACCAGTTATCTCCCACTGATTTGGCCATTCATAGTACCAATCAATGAACAATAAGAATAACTTAACATCAACTATTTATAATCATTTAATTAAACTTATACAAACAAAATCTATCAAAATAAATGTTAAAGTACTAACTAATGTCTTGCAAAAATAAATGATGGAAACGTGATTTCAGTTCTAGGACTTCTCGGGTTGAGATGTTCCTCCTTTGACCTGCTTCAACAGATCTTTAAATATATACTAGTCCCTCCGAAGATGTTCATTTTGCTTACAGTGCCAACATTCTAAATTTTCGGGTTTAACTTTTTTATTCAAATTCTCTGCTCCAGCTCACTTTCGATTGAAGTTCTAATTATGATTCTTTTTAAAAATCTTCTGGCTTGACGCACTCACCGCCAGATGTGCAAACTCAACTTTAGTCGCTTTTAGACACTCCTCTTAAGTCACACATAGAGAAATTAATTGGTTAAGGTCTCACTTTATCTCTTGAGCATTATAGTTCACATTAAAAATATCAAATGAAGGCGGAAGCGAATAAACAATTAGGTGAATAACTAGATCATCATCAAAAGTAGTCCCTTGCTCCATGAGCCCTATAGAACACTTGACATCTTTGAAATGTGCTCACACACACTTCCATTTCCATCATATCTCATGTTAACTAATTATGTAAGCTAAGAGTACTCTAGAGGCTTTCGCATACCTACAAACTAATCTTTAATATTTTTCATGAGTTCTTTAGCCGAGGTTATAGGATTCAACCCACTCTTATCATGAGTCTGATTAATTGATGAATGAATCATCATTATAGACATGCAATTAACTTTTTCCCATTTAACAAAATAATTATTCTCTAATTTCGTAGAACTTGTAGTGATTATGGGAGGTTTATTCTCAGTAAGAATAAAATCATAGCCCATATATCTTAATGATATATCAATGGCTATGCGCCACGATGAATAGTTAGAGCCGTTCAGAGGCTCAACACCTGCTAATTGCTTATGAATAATAGATCTGTCCATGACTCTATAAAAAAAAAAAATTATATATCACTAGCAAAATAAAGAAATATGTCTGTTATATATCTAATATTTATTAACCACTTTAATCATATATCACTAACGATTTAATTAGAATATGTTATGTTCATATTTTATACAGTTCTACGACCATACGTTACTAACTATCCATATGGATACGTTACAACGGTATGTCATATGTTTTCGAAGATTGCGTTATGACCATATGTCACTAAATGTTCATCGTGAACTATGGCCATATGTCACTAACTATTATTCGAATATTTAAATTCTGATTTATGGTCAAATCCGAATTAATTAGAGTGTCAGCTATGAATAACTTTCACTCTTTGAGACAACCAATCGCCATGTCTCAGCATCACCTTTGGACATAAACTTTAACATGCAGTTTGTTTCCCAAGAATGTGTTTGAGAAAACACGCATAAATCTAATCACTCGTGCAATATGCATAAATAAAAAAATCTTACAGACTTGAATTTTCACTATAGTGGAAATAATTCAAAGTTTGTCAAGGTCATTAGTGAAACTAAGTCTTGAACTAACGATATTATACGACAAAGTAAAACTATTACACGCACAATATATTTGGTGTTCAATAAATAGGTTAGCACATTCAGGCCCTATACTAATAATTTCCGTAAGTGTTTATATGAGATAAAATCATGCCTCATTGAAAGTGATTTCACCCTCACACTTATATAGGTAGAGCTATAAGAGATGTCTCTGTAACTTTAACATCTCAATACATAGTGTTATAGAATTATTAAGAGCAATGATCAACCTTCCCTTATTCATTACAGGTGAAACACTACTCTTCTTAAGATGTACATGAGAATTTATTTCTCATTAGTGTGTTGTGCAAAAACCCCTAAAAAGTCTTTGCACCTTCCCTTAATGACTTTCACGTGTGAAGAAGGCAATCAATAAACCAAATAATAAATATCACAAGAAGATAGAACGAGAGAAAAATCACACCTCAAACAAGAGAAAGATTTACGCTATTAAGCCTAAGCCTACATCTACGGGGAACTCAAACAAAGTATTTCCACTATCAAGAAGAAGATGCGCAAAGGCTACAAACAATGAAGACCATCTTCTCCAATCTTACCCAACAGATTCTCTCAAACAAATACCCAAGTTCAAAACAAACACCAAGATTCTCTCAAACAAATACCCAAGTGCACCCTCACCAAAACCCACCAAGAGAGCCACACAACCAAAACAAATCCCAAGTTCTCTCTAACTCACATGAAGAGAGACCCTAAAAACCATACATGGGTTTTCCAAAGCTATACTAAATCAATCTCCAAAATCCTAATTTCCTAATCCAAGACTCAAGCTCTAAAGATAGAAATAAGTTTTTCTCTCACACTAATTAGCCCCAAGAGAACCCACATTCGAAAATACTCTCACACTTTCCTATTTGTTTTGGACTCTAATTCTCTATCTTCCATATCCTATTTAATAGAATCATACTTAATAACATATCTAGCAAACAAAGTACCAAAGGGAACTTTATTTGCAACCATAAATCGAGCCAAAATTCAACAAAATGTAATGCCATTTAGCTGCCACGTATTTACAACTTACTTTCTCTTTAAATCTAAACATTGATTAAACAAATATTAGGTAGAGTTCCCATCATAAGTATCTATTTAGGTTTAATGGCTTTAAACTCATCCCGATTGATGTCTTATAAATTTCATCTCTTCTAAGGTTTTTAGTAAATGGATCTGCCATATTTTTCGCAAACCTGACCCCAATTACTGAGATTACTTCATCTCTAATTAATTATTTTACATAATTATGTCTTAGACCAATGCATCTATTTTTCTATTATACGTTTGATTATAAATCTTTGATAGTATTATTTCACTATAACAATGTATAGAGATTGGTGACAATGGTTTAATCATTAATAAAATTTTCATTAGAAAGTTCCTTAACCATTTCGGTTATTTTTTACTTGCCACTAAGGTAATGAATTCTGATTCTATAGTAGAGTGTGTAATGCAAGTTTGTTTCTTTGATCCTCATGAGATTACAACACCTCCAAAAGTGAATATTCATCTACTTGTGGACTTTGATTCTTCCAAATTAGATATCCAACTTTCATCGCTATATCCTTCTAACACATGAGAATATTTAGTAAAATGTAAACCATAATTAATAATATATTTTAAATATCTAAAAATATGAGAAATTGCATTCCAATGAATAGAACTAGGGTTACTTATAAATCTACTTAACTTACCTACCGCAAATTCAATGTCTGACCTCGGACAATGCATGACATACATAAGGCTACCAATAACCCACCCTTGTATATTCTAACTGTTGCACACATCTCTCATCATTTTTAGTTAATTTAATATTAGCACCCAAAGGTATAATGACTGGTTTCAAATAAAAGTAATTAAACTTTTTTAAAATCTTCATAACATAATGAGATTGAGTTAGAGTTAACTCATTCTCATTTCTCACAATTTTGATTCCTAAAATTACATCTGCTTTTCTCATGTCTTTCATGCTAAAAGATAAACTTAAGAAATTTTTAGTTTTCAAAATAACTTTTCAATTAGTTATAAAAATAAGTAAATCATCTACATAAAGACATATTATAATACCATAATTTTTACTATATTTATAATACATACTTTTGTCGGCTTCATTAGTTTTGAATCCAAATTTAGTATTGATATTATCAAATTTTTTATGTCACTATTTTGGTACTTGTTTTAACCTATATAAAGATTTAATAAGTTTACATACTTTCATTTCTTGTCCTGGTAGAACAAATCCTTTTGATTGTTCCATATAGAGCTCTTCTCTTAAATCATCATTTAAGAAAGTGATTTTAACATCTATTTGATATATTTCTAACTTATATATAGAAGCTAAAACAATTAAAAGTCTTATAGTAAAAATTCTAGCAACGGGTGCGAAAGTGTCAAAATAGTCAATAACTTCATTTTGCATATATCCTTTGGCAACCAGTCTTGTCTTAAATTTCTTTGTAAATACATCTGTTTTAAATTTTCTTTTAAATATTCATCTACATCCTATGGGTTTAGATCCTTCGGATAAGTTTACTAATTTCTATGTTTTGTTTCTCATTATGGAGTCCATTTCATCATTGATAGCTCCCTTCCAAAAGGCAATATCCCTAGATTTCATGACATTTTTAAAAGTTATAGGATCATCTTCTATATTTAGATATAAATGTTTATCAGTACTTTTCTTCCTATTACCTTCAATAAGATAGATATAATAGTCTTTTGAAAGACTAGTTTAAACTCGTTGACGTTTACTTCTTTTAGGTTTAATAATGACTTTTTCATCACTCGAAAACTCACTAACATCTTTAGATTTAGAAGATTTTTCATCTTCATAAGTTTGAGTTTCATCATTTAATTTATTTGACAAAGTAGTAAACTTAGATTCATAGAATATGACATCTCTGAATTCTATTATAGTATTTTTATCTATATTATCATTATATTCCATAATTAGGAATATGTAAGTCTTACTATCTTGTGCATATCCAATAAATGCACACTCAATAGTCTTAAGACCAATCTTAAGTCTCTTAAGATTTACTAATCTAACAAGTGCCCCATTCCTCATACTTTAAAATAGGTTAGACTAGGTTTTCTATTCTTCTAATGTTCATAAGGTGTAATTAGAGTTTTTTAATGTGAAATTCTATTCAAAATATGTGTAGCGGTCAACAACGCTTCTCCCCATAAATTTTTATTTAAATAAGCGTCAACCAACATTGTATTAGTCACTTCTACTAATATCCTATTTTTTCTCCCCATAAATTTTTATTCAAAATAGCATTCTATTCAAAATATGTGTAGTGGTCAACAACGCTTTTCCCCATAAATTTTTATTTAAATAAGCGTCAACCAACATTGTATTAGTCACTTCTACTAATATCTTATTTTTTCTTTTCGCGATTCCCTTTTGTTGTAGTGTGTAAGGGGCCGTCACATGATGACGAATTATATGTACTTCACAAAATTCAAAGAACTCATTTGATATGCATTCTCCACTTCTATCAGATCTAATGATTTTTATCTTTTTATTTAATTAATTTTTTACTAAAGTTTTATATATCTTAAATTTTTCAAAAGTCTCATTTTTAGTATTTAATAAATATATATGAGCATATATTGAAAAGTGGTCTATAAAACTAATAAAATACCGTTTCCCTCCTCTAGTAGGAATATTATTTAAATCTCAAATATCACAGTGTATTAGATCTAATAAATACTAATTTCTCTTAACACTAGAAAATGGCTTCCTAGTAATCTTGGTCTTAACACATACACTGCAGGCACCACTATAAAAAAATTAATGTTTAGAATTAGATCTAAGCTAGTCATACATGTCATAGATCTACAATCAACATGTTCTAATCGAGCATGCCATAAATTTGAAAGAGAGACTAAATAAGAAGAATGAGAGATTTCACTTATTTAATCAATTACATTCGGTTTGAACATGCCTCCTATGGCATATCCTGTTCCAACAAATTCATCATTTTTAGATAAGATAAACTTATCTTACTCAAATACAAGTTTGATACCATGCTTGATTAGTAACCCACTCGATACAATATTCATGTGAATTTCGGGTACATGGAGCACACAATAAGCGGCACGACTTTTTCGGACGTAAAATTTAATTTCACTTTCCCATGCCCTATGATCTTTGTGGTAAATGAATTCCCCATGAAGAGATATTGATCATTATCAGTTTTTTCATACATCACAAATATGTCACGATTATTACACACATGTTTTGTGACACTTATGTCGATCCACCATTCATTGATGTCACCAACCATATTGACTTCCGAGAGAACGACTACAAAGTTGTTCTTCTCTTCTAGAACATTCACTTGATTCTTCAATTTTTTGAAGTGACAACAATCCCGTTTGAAATGCCCGGGTTTCCTATAGAGGTAGCATGCACCATTTTTTGGTATTACGATCTTGGCGAATTTCTTATTTTCCTTAGAGTGAAAATATTCTCTTTTCATTTCTTTTGATGATCCACTAACAATCTTAGACTCAACCAAGTGTGTCTTTCATGTCATATTAATGTGATCTTCGGTTTTGCTCCTAACTCATAATTCTTCCTCTATATAAATGAATGAGAAAATTTTTCATAGAAATCTTGTCATTATTACGCTTAAGGATTTTTCGATAATCCTTTCATGATGGAGACAACTTGGTGATTACCGCACCAACCAGAAAATCCTCATTGAAGTGAGAACCATTAGCAAACATATTGTTAATAACAACTTGAAAAATCATGCACTTGGTTAACAATAAGTTTATCATCGATCATCTTAAAATTAAAAAATTTACTGATAATGTAAAAATTTTACCATGCATCTTTAGTTTTATGTTTCTTTTCAAGTGCATCCCAGAGGTCCTGCGAAGTATTGTAGGCGCGATAGACATCGAATAACAAATCCAACAATGCGTTGAGAATGTAGCCTTTACAAGTATAGTCGTCTTATTCCCATTTCTGCTCGTTACGACCTTCATTGAGAGTTGACGATTTGGTAATAGTCAGGTATGGATTGGTGAGGACGTACACAACTTTCAATGTGGTCAACAAAAAATATAATTTTTGTTGCCACCTTTTGAAGTTCGAAACCATCGAAATTGTCGAACTTGTGAATGTTGTTGGGAAACACAAGAGTAGTCGAGGCTGTGATATGGACCATAATATTGGTTTAAAATTATTGAGAAATTAATAACGATTGATGCCATGCGAACGCACTATTTCTCGAATGTCTACATTTACCATTTCGCGAAAAGACACATCCATTTAAAGTAACTAATAAATGCACCGCACCACACCGCCACACCATGTGCTCGTCCTGACCCAGCTCGATTTTTTTTTTTTAAGGTTAGCAAGTGGGCCCCTGCTTTTAGTTATTTAATCCTGTCAAAATCTAATTAATGTATAGAGACTTCAGAGGTCTTGAAATCCATGAAAGTCATATATTGGCCGAATTGAGTTCATAATTTAAATTTATTTTAACTACATTAATCATTTGACAGATAATTCAAACTTATTGGTTGCTTGATACTAAACAAAGTCACGTCATCCGTGACAAAATATGAATTGATTCAAGCATATGGAATTGCTTATTTTCTAATCTTTGCCACAGCTTTATTTTCTAACAGTGGGCAGACTAAGATTTTTGCTAGGACTGTCAACGGGTCAGGCTTTAGCCTAAGCCCGGCCCACGTAATCAGGTTTGGGCTTAAATAAAAAGCTTGAGCTTAAAAGCACTCGGCTCGATCCCCAATTTTATTTTATATCGAGGCTGGTTTTGAGCCTTTTAGAGCAAAATAATCGCTTGACTAAAACCCGGTCTAGCCAAGCTCGATTTTATTAAGGGAAAAGGTTGGGTGGCCCGAAATCACCAAACAACCAACCACAATTGAATAAAAAAACTAAAAATTCCTTTGAACCCCCCCCCCCCCCCCCCCCCCCCCAAAAGATATCCTAAAAACACCCTAAAACATAAGAATACTATCGTTGAATTTATGGCGGTAGGTACCCACGGTCAGTTGTAAAAGACTAACAGTGACCACTCAATGCCAATCTTTTACATCAAAGAGTGGGTTCCCACCGTTAGATTATTACATCTGACAACGGGAGATTGCTCCACCCAAGGCTGGCCCTGACATTTTGAGGGCTCAAGGCGAGTTGCTAAAATGGGGCCCCTCTTTCATATTAATCTTTAAAAAAAATTGCCACCAATTTTATTTTTTAGACAAATAAAATATTATTCATTACTTTTAGATTACAAATATCTCTATATTTCATTCTATTGTTTATAATTTGATAATGCAACTAACAAATTAACGAAAGTATATATTAAGTAAAAATGCAACACAAAAAGAGAAACGTTAAATGGTAGAATGTACTCGACGGATTGACTAAGCCAACCAATAATATTTTAACATTTTTTATTACTTTAACTGCCATTGAATCTTTCACTGATATTTTTTAGCACTTTAACAGTCTCAAAATATTTAAAAAATAGGTTCATTGGATAAGTCTCATCGACTAGATCAAAATTGACAGGTCATTTGAAAAAAATGAAACTGTAACGAGCTTGAAATCGCTATTTTAAGTTAGGGTGGCATGGGGCCCACTTTACTAACTAGAGTAAAACTTTTAAAATATTTTAAAAGTTATATTCATTTTCAGCCGTCATTCTTGACTTTTTAAAAGCCCTTTTGAGTTCTCTTTCTTTTCTCTCTCTTCTCTCTTTTTCTAAGAAAGTGTCAGATTTACTCTTTCAGGTATATTTTACTCAAAAAATATAAGCGCTCCGATAACGAAGCGCTAACACCTCTGCAGAGAAGCGCCGACACTTCAATTAAAAAAAAAAAAAAAATTTTTGGCTACCGGTGCTTTAGATTATTTATTTATGTATTTTATGGAAGCGTCGGCGCCCCTAAACGAAGCGTCGGTGCTTCGTTTTAGGGGTGCCTGTGTTTCGATATTTTTTTTTTTCGAAGGGGGGCCATTTTATTTTTTTTCGAAGCGCCGACGCTTCATTTTAGAGACACCAGCGCTCCGTTTTAGGGCCGTCGGCGCTTCACTCCCGAGGTGCTAGTGCTTTGTTATCAGGCGTCACATTTTTTGAGTAAAATATGCATGAAAAAGTAAGTTTAACACTTTCTTGGAAAAATAGAGAAAAGAAAGAGACTTTAAAAAAAGTTAAGAATGATGGCTGAAAGAGTATTTAATTTTTAAAAGTGTAACCCTAGTTAGAAAAGTGGGCCCTATGTGTAATATCCAAAAAAATCACGTTAAACAGTGACCTCGGGATCCGTGCCCGATTGGTCACAGGTTTAACCAATTAGGAGTTCAATAGTTAGCATAGAGTGTGATGAACGGATGAGATGTGATAGTTTGAGTGACTATGTGGTGTGTGATGTGAATGTGAAGTCACATACACCTATCGCGGTGCATGTGCTCAACACACAAGTGTGAAGAGAGATAAAAGGGTTTAATAACCCTAAATCTCTATCTTAGGTTGTTGAGAGAGAAGTAAAGAAGAGAGAGAGAGGAGTAAAGAAGGTGGTTGAGCAAGGAGTTATTGTGGGTGATTGGAAGGGGGATTCAAGCACTAAAGAGGCCGATTCAACGCGAAGAATCCGTTCAAGCCAAAGCTGGAACCCTAGCCTTTCCAACCACTTGATTTGAAATCAATTTGAGATTGATTGAAGGTAAGATTTTTGTAGTTTAAATGCATGGATTGAAAGGATAAATTGTAGTTAGAAATGGTGTAAAATGTAGGATAAAGGCTTAGAAAAATGGAGAAAAAAGTAAGGGAAGAGATTGGGAAGAAACGACCAAAGGGTCGACTCATTTCGATTAATCGAAATTGAGTTTCGATTAATCGATTTTGGCCAAGAAGTTGAAAAGTCAGAGGACCCCGATCTCGATTAATCGAATTGAGTTTCGATTAATCGACTTTGAATTTCGATTAATCGATTTGGGTATCGATTAATCGACTAGGAACCTACAGTGAACCCCAGTGGAGGAAAGAAAAGAGCATGGAGAAATCGACTAATCGAAATGAGAGTTCGATTAATCGATTTAGAATTTCAATTAATCGATTTGGGATCGATTAATCGATTTTGGGAACTCGATTACTCGAATTGAGAATCGACTGAATAGAATGGAGATTTTCGATTAATCGAATGGGAATCTCGATTAATCGATTTGAGAATCGATTAATCGATATTGAATTTCGATTAATCGATTTTGGAGTTCGATTAATCGACTGTGCCAGTTTATGTTGACTTTTGAGTTTGACTTTAAAATTCTTGGAGGGTCTTAGACCTTCTTTATTACATCTTTAATGATGTGTTTCACACGTTATGTAATACCATAGGTGGTACGTGTGAGCTTGGGCACAAGGAGCCATGCAGGACCTTGATGCATGAGCAGACAGAGACTTAAGGTAGGGAGCACCTTGAACATGTACTTTATTTTGCAAGAGCATGTATATAGTGATATAGAATTTAATTCAAAATATTTTTATTGCTTAAGAGTTTGTGAAAAGTGTATGTGCGTGACATCAATAAGAGTAATTATAATGAGCCATCCCCAGGGGATGAGGAAGTAAAGAGATAAGAGCATCAAGTGTGATGCAAGTGAATGGATACATCCCATGGATGTATCCAAGATTGAATCATGTTTGATAAGGCCTAACTGATATAAGATAACACAATCACACGGTGAATAACTTTATGTAAAGCACCTGATACTTTTGTTATTTGAGGTTTGATAGGGTACCCCACCGACGTGGCGAGATATCTACGACTGACACGGCAGGATATCCTTGACCGATACGGCGGCGAAACCATAGGCCGGTGCGGAGGCTTATCCGTACACAGTAAGTACACCCCAGGGGTGTTGATTTGAGACAAGTGAAACCCCACCACCAATCCCCAGGGGAAAGGGGCTTGGGTACTATTTGTATTCCCAGGGAATACGTTTAAAACTGTCTATATAGATGACGATGATGGGTATCTCATCGGGGCTCGATGCTATATTGCTCGGGGATTACTTAAGTTGAAAGTTTAAGTTTTGCTTTAGGCCTTTTCAGCATCATTCATGAATAAGTAAAGGACATGAGTAAGATACCAGTAAAACGTGATGCTTTTTAACTGTTTTTCATTCAGTATCTGCATAGACACATCATGCATGGCATATCATGGAATATATGTGAGTGATAATTTATATGTTCAACTGTGTTCTGTTCCCTATTGAGCTAGGATGTAGCTCACCCTATAGACTATACGTCGCAGGTCCACTACTAGCAGCTGCCGAGGCTTCAAGAGACGTTGACCCCGGTGACTCGGACCTAGCACCTGGTGACGAGTTGGAGCCACCTCCTGAGGATTTCTTCTTGAGGACTCCGTTGTGCAGCTTTGAGAGTTTTTGAGAGATTTTTGTACGGCTTGGTATGTCAAGCCTTGTTTTGATTAAACAATGTATATACATAGATTTGGGATAATTCTTTTGGGCGAACCATCCGTGATGATTAACTATCATCGATGGTTCTGATCAGTTCTCCGTTCAAGTAGAGGCATGAGGGTAGAACTGTATTTTGAGAAATGCTTATATAGTAATTTAATTCCGCAGCTTCATTTACTATTTTAATTCAATTCTTTGCTTGATATACCAATGTTCCATGCATATCTAAGAGGCACGGCCAAGATGATCGTGCTGATGGCACGGGTTTCGAGCTGTCACAGTATGCTACCCATCACTTCACAAAAAGGGTTCTACATGTCACACTCATATCAATTGGCATAAAGATATCTCTACACCCGGGCGCATATCTCCAGCCCTCTCTCTCTCTCTCTATATATATATGTATATATAAACCATTAAATCCTTCAAATCATATGACAGAGATCGTTTTTTCACTCAATAAATCTTGAGATCATGGCGCACCTATCAAACAGTCAATTTGTGATTCAATTGCCATAGAGTCCCAAAAAATGGCCATAAAATCACATTTGAGCGTGATGTGCATCATATGATTCAAGGGCATTTTTGGGGATTTGTGACACATGGAATACAAAATTGACCGTCTGATAGGTGGGTCATAATTTGAAGATCTATTTTGTGAAAGATAGGTATGAAAAGTGAACTCCATCATCTCATTCAAAAGAATCAATGGTTTTCAAGGGGTCTGGGACATGGGCTCTTTTGGAGAACGCGGGAGCATGTTTAGAGGTACCCTATATAAATAAATCTGGCTCGATCAAAATTGGGCTAGAGAATCTACTGGGTTAATACATATGGCCGGCTTGGCCTAGCCCAGTGAGGCCAGTGACCCGACCAATGACCTGCACCGACTCAACCGAGACCCACTCATTAAAAAAATATACAAATATGGGACCTGGAAAGTGTGGAACCCACAACCTGTTGGGTAAAATGTAAAGCACCACTAGTCACTTAACCAATTAAACAATTTGATTGATTCAATACTTTTGTACATTAACAATTATTTTAAGCAACTAGACTTCCAAGATTTGGGGGCCCAAGGCGGCCACCTCTTGGGGCTAGGCCCAGGGCCGGCCCGGGCTCCACCATGTTCAAGGTTTATTTTTAAGTTTTGGGTTTTTTTTTTAATTTGAATTTCTTCTTTATTGTGAAGAAGAAAGAATAGGAACAAAAGAAGAAAATGACTCTTCAATGATGCATGTGTCGTCGTTGTGCCGCATGGGAAGATAATGCGGCAAGCATCGTAAGGGGCACAATACGATGAATGGTTGGCCTCGGGAGAAGGCAATCATGAATGGGAGTTTCTGTCCTTTAAGTGAGTGGTATCAGAGTCTGATGGTTGAGTAGGCTGGCCTTATTGCGCGCGGTATCAAGGGGTCGCACGGGTGTGATAGCCTGTGTTGGACTGCGCCCCCGTGACAGATGGTATCAGAGCCAAGTTTGATTTGGATGAGGCGATTTTGTGTCAAGAGGACATGTGATGTAGTGCCAAGAGGGCACACGACATTTTTGTGTCAGCGAGGCATTCAATGTGGTGCCAAGCACGCGACATCTTAAAGCTAAATCTTTTTGAATGAGACTACGTTGCTGACTTAGGGCGAGGAGGTGCGCTCTGATTTAGAATCGGTTGCTGGTATAGGACATGATGGTCTAGACTGCCGGTAAGAGGCAGTGAGAAGGATCAGTGTATTGTAAGGGGCCATGATCGAGGTTGAACTAGCAAGAAGGTACCAATCCTCGAGGCTAGATACTTGGAGAGACTTTACATGGGGTGAAGATAGAGGTCAAAGGACTGATGCAGGGTATGAGTGTCAGCATGGGGGTGTGTTGACGCTAACAGATTGTGAGGAGTTGGCGGGGTCATTCCACTGTGATTATTGCGTCAACGGGGACGTTGACATTATGGGGTGGTGGAGGATGTGACAGGGTCAATACTCGGGGTAACAGCAAAAAAGCATGAGGGCTTTGAAGCTGGTTGGCCAGTAGTAGGAAGGCATGGGGGCCTTGGAGCTAATTGGTGGTGCGATGCGGTTGTGACACAATCGCAAAGCAATCGCATGGAAAGATGATGCGGGGAGTCATGGGGGTAGTGGTGTGGGGCATGACACTGTGTACCACGAAAGGAGTCCGTGTGTCATGGGGATATGACAAACCAATATGTTTGAGGTCCTCGGGTTATTTTCTCATAGATTGTGTTTGGACCATCTATGTAGGAGAGGTGCTGGATGAGATACCTCCCATCCACACGGGGCTAAGTGTCTCCTAGGCCTGAAAGGGTGGGCCTAGGATGTTGCTTTGACAATGCCGTGTGGCACCCAAGGTGAGTTTTCCATGTGGCCCCGGGCTGACATTGCAGTACACATAGGTCAACAACGAGGGAGATACTTGAGGACTTTGTGGGACTCGGTAGAGCACAACAGCAAGAGGGTCAGATGATAACATGTGTTAGTATCGAGGAATGCACACGATGGTGGGCTTGGTTCAGTATGTCGGCGAGTTATGTTGGAATGGGACGGCATGAGAAGTTACATGCAATTGTCATGAAGCGAGGTACTAGTGCAGAGCACGCGAGGGTGAAGCTTGAGCAAGCCAAGCGAGGCACAAAAGTGTGAGCATGGGTGTCATAAGGGGCACAATGCGATGAATGGTTGGCCTCGGGAGAAGGCAACCGTGAACAAGAGTTCCCGTCCTTTAGACGGGTGGTATCAGAGTTTGATGTTTGTGTAGGCTAGCCTCGTTGCACGCGACATCAAGGTGCCGCACGGGTGTGATAGCCTGTGTCAGGTTGCGCCCCTTCGTGAGAGTTGAGGAATTAGAGAAGAAGAAGAAGAAAGAAAAAGAAGAAGACGGGGTGAATCAACAATGTCGGTGATTTGGTTGCATCCGCCAGAGTTGAAGAAGAAGAGAAAGAAGAGGAGGAAAAATGAGAAAAAAAGTTTATATTTGTGCCCTCCCCCGAGAAGTAAAAACAAGCGAGTGCCCAGAAAATAAATAAGGTCCTTTTATTTTTACAAGTGAGAATGTAGGCGCTTTCAGAGATCACGTGGGAGTGAACAGAGGTACCCTTTTGGTTATGGGTACCTTTGTTTACGCCCACTCATTCTCTGAAAGCGCTCATGTAATAGACCCCTTGAAAACCATTGATTGCTTCAGATCAGATGATAGAGATCGTGTTTCACCCCAATCTTCCACATAATAGATCTTTGAGATCATGGTGAACCTATCAAACGACCTGTTTTTATTCCATGTGTCACAAATCCCCAAGAAATGACCCTTGAATCATATATGACACATCATGCTCAAATGTGAATTTAGGCCCATTTTTTGAGGATCTGTGACACATGGAATAAAAAACTGATCATCTGATAGGTGCTCCATGATCCCAAGATGTATTGTATAAAAGATCAAGGTGAAACATGACCTCCATCATCTGATCCGAAGCAATCAATGATTTTTAAAGCGTCTAGGACGTGGGCACTTTCAGAGAATGCGTGGGCACAAACAAAGGTACCCATTTTGATAAAGGAAACTACAACTTGCACACAAGAGTTGTGTTGTTGCACATAATTTAAAAAGAAAGACATTGTATTTTTGGGATCTGTTACACGTCGAACACCATCTAAACTGTCATATTTGAAAGCCGTGATTTAAAGATCATTGGTGCCAAAGATTGGCATGAAAAATGATCTCTATCATAGAATTGAGATGTAATATCCCAAAAAATCACGTTAAACAGTGACCTCGGGATCCGTGCCCGATTGGTCACAAGTTTGACCAATTAGGAGTTCAATCGTTAGCATAGAGTGAGATGAATGGATGAGATGTGATAGTTTGACTGACTGCGTGGTATGTGATGTGAATGTGAAGTCGCATACACCTATTGCGGTGTATGTGCTCAACACACAAGTGAGGAAAGAGATAAAAGGGTTTAATAACCCTAAAATCTGTATTTTGGTTGTTGAGAGAAGAGTAAAGAAGAGAGAGAGGAGTAAAGAGATTGAACAAGAGTTATTGTGAGTTATTGGAAGGGGGATTCTAGTATTAAAGAGACCGAGTCGACGCGGAGAATCCGTTCGAGCCAAAGCTGGAACCCTAGCCTTTCCAACCACTAGATCTAATCAAATCGAGATTGATTGAGGTAAATTTCTTGTGAATTAAATGCATAAGTTATGGGAGATCAATTGTAGTTATGAATGGTTAAAAATCATAGATTAAAGGCTTAGAAAAAGAAAGAAAATAAATGGAGAAAGATTTGGAAGAGCAGCCAGAAGGAGACAAAATCTGGCAATTTCGATTAATCGAAATTGGGTTTCGATTAATTGAAATTGGCCAAGAAGTTGAAAAGTCAGAGAACCCCGATTTCGATTAATCGAATTGGATTTCGATTAATCGACTTTGGATTTCGATTAATCGAATTTAGAATCGATTAATCGATTGGGAGCCTACAATGGACTCCAGTGGAGAAAAGAAATTGGCTTGATGAAATCGACTAATCGAAATGAGAATTCGATTAATCGATTTATAATTTCGATTAATCGATTTGGGATCGATTAATCGATTTTGGAAATTCGATTAATCGAATTGAAAATCGACTTGATAGAGCAGAGAATTTTGATTAATCGAATTGGGTTTCGATTAATCGAATGGGAATCTCGATTAATCGATTTGAGAATCGATTAATCGATATTGACTTTCGATTAATCGATTTTGGAAATCGATTAATCGACTGGGCCAGTTGATGTTGACTTCTGAGTTTGACTTTAAGATTTTTGGAGGGTCTTGGACCTCCTTTATTGCATCCTTAGTGATGTGTTTCTCATGTTATGTGGTACCATAGGTGGTACGTGTGAGCTTGTGCACAAGGAGCCACGTGGGACCTTGATGCATTGATCAAACGAAGACTTGAGGTAGGGAACTCCTTGAACATGTACCTTATTTTACAAGAGCATGTATGTAGTGATATAGATTTGAAATTCAAAATATTTTATTGCTTAAAGAGTTGGGAAAAGTGTGTGTGTGTGACATCAATAAAAGTAATCATAATGAGCCATCTCCAGGGGATGAAGAAGTAAAGAGATAAGAGCATCAGGTGTGATACAAGTGAATGGATACATCCCAGGGATGTATCCACGATTGAATCATGTTTAATAGGGACTAACTGATATAAGATAGCACATTTACACGGTGAATAACTATATATAAGGCACCGATATTTTTGTTATTTGAGGTTTGATAGGGTACCCTACCGACGTGGCGGGATATCCACGACTGATACGGCAGGATATCCGTGACCGATACGGCGGCAAAATCGTAGGCCAGTGCGGAAGTTTATCCGTACACAGTAAGCACACCCCAGGGGTGTTGATTTGAGATAAGTGAAACCCCGCCACCAATCCCCAGGAGAAAGGGGCTTGGGTACTAATTGTATTCCCAGATAATACGTTTAAAACTGTCTATACAGATGACGATGATGGGTATCTCATCGGGGCTCGATGCTATATTGCTCGGGGATTATTTAAATTGAAAGTTTAAGTTTTGCTTTAGGCCTTTTCAGCATCATTCATGAATAAATAAAAGACATGAGTAAACTACTAGTAAAATGTAATGCTTTTTAACTGTTTTCATCAGTAACTGCATAGACACATCATGCATGGCATATCATGAAATATATGTGAGTAATAATTTATATGTTCAACTGTGTTTTGTTTCCCTATTGAGCTAGGATGTAGCTCACCCTATAGACTATACGTCGCAGGTCCACTACTAGCAGCTGCCGAGGCTTCAGGAGACGCTGACCCCGGTGAGTCGGACCTTGCGGCCGGAGACGAGTTGGAGCCACCTCCAGAGGACTTCTTCTAGAGGACTCCGTTGTGCCGCTTTGAGGGTTTGGAGAGATTTTTGTACGGCTTGGTATGTCAAGCCTTATTGGATTAAACAATGTATATGTATAAATTCGTGATTTTTCTTTTGGGCGAACCATCTGTGATGATTAGCTATCATCGATGGTTCGGATCGGTTCTCCATTCATGCAGAGGCATGAGGGTAGAACTGTCTTTTGAGAAATACTTATATAGTGATTTAATTCCGTCGTTTCATTTACTATTTCAATTTTGTGTTTGATATACCAATGTTCCATGCTTAGCTAAGGGGCACGGTTAAGATGATCGTGTTGATGGCACGGGTTTCAGGGTGTCGAAATCCGGGCTGTCACATGAGAAGTCCATCATCTAATTCAATGGTTGACTGTGCTGAATAACATGGAGATCACGTTTCGTGCCAATCTTTGGCACCAAAGGTTGTTATATCATGGCCTTCAAATCAGATGGCTTAGATGGTGTTTCATGTGGCATAAGTTTCAAAAATATAAAGTCTTTCTGTTTAAGCTATATGCAACGACACAAATCTTGTGTTCGCGTTGCAACTCCCTTTTATAAATCACATTTCATTTTGGGTAATCCTGTTATTAGGGCTCTCAATGGGTCCAGCCAGCCAGGATTTTGGCCCGTACCTTGTCAGGAAAAAGTAGTACTTTCTATCAAGAAAACCCGGCCGGACTTGGGTTCAATGTTCCAACACCCGCCCCGGATAATATATATATATATATATATATATATATATATATATATATATATATATATATATATATGTATACTAGTAAAAATGCATGTGGACACTCTAAATAAATTTAATTTTGTTAATTTTTGTCACTTTATTAGATATCTTCAATTTTCTTAATACTATTATTTTATAATAAAAAATAGACATTTAATGTTTTACACTAATTTAACAAAAATTAATATACTTATAAAAAAACTAATAATCGGCTATTATATTAAAATGTTTTGACACTAAAATAATATCCTATTTATTTATTTTATTTTAGTGTCAAAACATTTTAATATAATAATGTATTAATTTTAATATTAATTGTTAAATTTTTTAAAAAACATAAATAGTATTAAGAAAAATTGAATATAAATAACAAATTATTTAAAAGAATATAAGTCATTCAATCAAACTAATATAAAAGAATTTAATTATTTAGTTGAATGAAACATTATAAGTGTTCTTAAAGGGAAATTTTTAATATAATCATGCTCTTAATTCTGTATATGTAGGTATTCTAATATTTGAAACTCTAAAAACGTGTAGTCACACCATATGCCTTCTTTTAGGGCTAATCTAATAGATATGGTAGCTTACAAACATGTGGCATTAAATGATAATCAAAATTTTATCCATGTATCAATAATCTTTATTATTTACTAATATATAAAATAAAGGTCGGTGTTACTACCACGTCACTTTATGTTATAATTACTTCACATAAACAAAGAAAAATTAGTTGATTGCTTTAAAGAAGACAATGGAGGTTGTTCCAGTATTTCAACACAATAGATATTGAGATCATGAGCCTATTATTAGATGGTCTGATGCTGATTCCATGTGACACACATCCCAAAAAGTGATTGTGAACTGGTTTGATGGTACTTCTATGATTGCTTTCAATTTTTGGGATGTATGACATGTGGAATTAACGTCTTGTCATTTATTGGTAGACCTATGATCTCAAGATTGATTATTTTGAAATTTGGGACAGAAAATGATCTACATTTTTGCTTGAAAACAGCCAATATATTTGTCCTTTGTTCAAGTGAATTGGCTATAACATAAAGTAGTGTGGTAGTATATAGTAACATCATCCAAAATAAAATTATAACGTGTTGATAATATATAAGACTAAGAGCTTGCTTCTATTTCTACTAACTTATCATTCAAAGAATAAAATAAAATATTAGTTTTTAAATTGTCCATTCATGTTTCCATTTATCTTCTTGTTTATTCTGAAACTTCATATATAGCTCTCTTGACCCTTTTATCTCCCCTTTCTTGTTGTAACACATATAACTTATGCTAAAGGATTTACAGAATACCATGTATTCTTATAGCAATATGGTGATTCTATTTTCATGTGATTTGACTTCGATTTATTGTCATGTATTGTGATTATGCAGATTATCATCGTCTTCATCTTTAAGTAGACGGAAGTAAATGTTATAATCAAAATCTTTGGTAAAAAAATTGAAGTAACGGGCAATCTATTGGTAATAACATTTATTCAAAAGACTTTTAAAGGTACCATTTGAATATCGATATCCATCGTGTGAAAGATTAAGATGAAGATTGATCTCCATCATTCGATTTAAAGCAGTGAATTGGCTTGCATTAGGGCTCAAAGATTCTATGGGTGAATTTAAAGGTACTCTTTTAATATATATATATATATGGAAAAGGCCTCTGTCCTCCATGGGAGGACGGTCACCGTCCTCCAAGCTTCCACGTGGCACCCAAAATATTGTTTCGATGCCACGTGGAGCTCGGGTGCATTGCTTAGATCATCTTTGAAAAAAAAAAATTTGAAAACTCATCTCCACTGTGTGTTTTTTGAACCGTGAAATGTGGACCAATGAAACCCGTCAAACTTTGACTTGTGGGTTTAAAAAGTTTTTTTCAATTTTTTTTTTAATATTGATCTATACCGTCCACTTGTGCTCCACGTGGCACCCAAACAATGTTTTGAGTGCCACGTGGAGCTCCGTGCGTATCTTGGAGGACGGTGACCATCCTCCATTGGAGGACCTAACCGGCTCCCTATATATATATATATATAAAGTGTGTACGTTTTTTTATCAGTAAATATACATTATTTAATTTATCAGTAAAATAATTATATTTCTTTTGATGAAAAAAAAAATTATTCTTGAAAAAAATAAAAAAGAAGTTTTAAAAATTGTTTGGTTTGGTACCTAATACCATGTTTTATTTATTAAATTCTCTGTCATTTGAACATAGAATCTAACTCTCTGTACGGGTGTCAATAGGCTAGGTTGACCAGGCCCACTACCCGACCTACTTGATTTGGGTTGGAGATCTGAAGTAATAAGCCCAATTTGAAATTAGTCTTAGACCCAACTTAACTCATTATTAGTTGGGTTGAGTTTGGGTCAGGAAGTGGGCTTTAAAAATCTAAACCATTCAAAGTCTGAAAGTTGACTATCCCAACCAGGCAATTGAGAATAGATAAGGAAGAGTGTGCAACTGTAAAAATGGACTTGGTAATAGACCCACTTACAGATTGGACCAAGGGCACCTCTTTTTGCGCTCATGCGTTGGTGTACCATCATATCGGCATCGAGTGTGTTGAATCAGATTATAGAGATCATGTTTTGTGCCAATCTTCGACATTAAAGATCTTTACATCCTGACCTTCAAATTAGATTGCTTAGATGGCATTCAACGTAGCACAAGTCCCAAAAATACCATATTTCTTTCTAAACTACGTGCCACGACACTATACTTACTAATCTCGTGTGCAAGCTGTAGCCCCTCAATATAAATTTGTGTTGGGTAGCTCTGTTCGTGCCTGCCCAATTACTAAGGCCACCTACATAAAAAACCCATTGACTCGGTTGAATCAAACAATGGAGATCAATTTTCATCCAAATCTTCCACCCTCTTGATCGTGCCATTAGACCGTCAACTTTTCATTTCATGTGGCACAAATCCCAAAAAGTGAAATCATGTTTGAGCGTGATGAGTCGCACATAATTTTTGAGTCGCTTTTTGAGATCCATGCCAAATGGAATAAAAAATTGATCATTTTTATGGTATGCCCATGATCTCTCGATCTTATGAAAAATTGGGATGAAAATCGATCTCCATCGTCCAATTCAGTCCAGTCAATGGGTTTTTAGTGTAGGCAAGAACCTTGATTGATGTCGCCCATTATCATGATATTGGGAGCATTGGTGTGCCATCAAACAGTCAATCTTCTAAAATCACTTTTGAGTGTGATGTGTTCCACTCCTTTGAATGAGATGGAGATCGTTTTCATCTCAATCTTTCACACAAGGGATCTTGAGATAAGGGGTGTACCATTAGGCAATTAGTTTTCTCTCATCTTGCACACATCCCAAAAAAGTGATAAAAAAAAAAATCATACTCATAGATCATGCTTCTGGGATGTATGCCACGTGAATAAAAAAGTGTTCATCTAATGGTACTCTCTTGATTTCCAAATTTCTTATGCGGAAGAGTAAGGCAAAAAACGATCTCCATCATCTAATTCAAAGCAATCAATATATTTAAAAAGTGTGAAAAACAAAACTTGCTTTTCTGCAATCTAAGCAAATAGATAAATATAGATATAAGCATATTTCGTAAGGTTTGAGTGACTAAGTGGAGATGAGATTAATTGGTGCACTGAGTTTCATGCTCCTAAATAGCTGGCTACTTCCCATATTTTGACCATGTAGTCCGAAAAAAATACAAGTGTTCATAATTTAAATGATTTATGCCCCCTCTACATATACAACTACAAGGAAAGTCCATGATCAACTTCTATTGTATAGTGAAGTAAATTAGGGCATCACCAATGGAGGAAATCGAAAAATCCACTAATCTGTAGGAGTTGTTAAGATCCTTTTATCAAAGGGCTTCTGAAGCAGAGGAATTAATTTCATTTAAATTATGTAATATAGAAACTCTTCTTTTGCTCCTAAAGTGTATATAGGGGCAGCAACGATTTTCCTGTTGACGGTGGTGACAAAAGAGTCCTAATTTAATTAGAAGTCTAATTTTAGGAGAAGTCAAATTCTGTAATTAGAAGCACGACAGCTCTGTTTTCAATCGAGACTTGGGACTTGGGACTTGCGGCTTGCAGCTATATATGAGATATGAGTTAGGGGCATTTTAGGTATAAAAAATTGATAAAAACTATTTTTTTTTTTATATAGTAGTTAGGATCTATATAAACTTATCATTTTAAAGTTGTAAAAAGTAATTTATTTTAATTAAATATTATTTACTTAAATGTCCTGAGATTAATCGTTGTCTGTTATAATAATAATAATTATTATTATTATTATATTTTTTTTTTATAACCTAGGTATCCGGGCCTCTTAGAGCACTCACCTAATTTCAGGGGCACATGCGCATCCCAAATTCAGTACATGTCGGGTCAGCACATGATATAAATCCGTTATAATTATTGTGTAATCGTTGTTTGTTATAACCATTGTGCAACAAACTAAAATGAAATATTTGAATAAAAGCAGGTACTCGAGCCTCTATAATATTAATATAATTATTTAATAAAAATTTAAACATTTTTCAAACTTTTATTAGAAAAGAAACTGCCTAGCCCAACCAAATTTTATTAGAAAATAATAGCTGAAAAAAGTCCAAAAAAATGCCCAAGCCCGGCCCGGCCCGATAGAGGCCGGGCTTGGGCTAACTAAGTACATCGCAGCGTGAGTTAGGATCGGACTAAAAAAATTAAGAACATAATCCGGGTAGGTTAGAGTTGAATTGAACCCAGCCCGACCCTAATCCGACCCATTGAAAACCCTACTTGTTATAGAGCGTGCCATTGCCATTATGACTAAAAGTCAAGATATTTAGAGGTTAGAGTCAAAACAAAGGAAATTTTCGGTATCATGTCCAAATTCCAAAAGGTTGACAGTGATACTTAAGGTTAGAATAAAAGAAAAAAGAAAGAGTCCAAATAAAGGAAATTTTAGGCATCATCCAAAAGGTCAATATAACGGAACTAAAGTTAATACACATCTTTTTTGCATACTCATATTTTGTGATCAGCAAATCGAGCTCCAAATATGTTAGCAAAAATTGGGTTGTTATTTAATTGTAATAAGATCTGGATGGAGGATGCTCCTCCACAGATCCATGACGTTGTATCTACGGATTTAAATATTTAATGAAGTTTAACTTTCCTTTCAAAAATAAATAAATAAAATCAAGGGCTACTTTTCCGTTCAAAACACAAGTTTTAAAGAAATTGACCTTCTCAAGTAAATAGTTCAAATAGATGAGAGGGTCAAACTCTCTCTGTAAGTATTATCTTTTAATTCTCTCAAATAAATATAAAAAATATTTATTCTTTTTATGTATGTATGTATAGGGAGCGGGTTAGGTCCTCCAATGGAGGATAGTGATTGTCTTCCAAGATACACATGGAGCTCTACGGGACAGTCAAAATACATTTTTGGTACCATATGGAGTACGAGTGCCTTGTTTAGGTCGATTTAAAAAAAAAAAAATTAGTTCCAAAAAATATTTTTAAAACACAAGTCAAACTTTACTAGTTTCAACGGTCCAAATTTTATTGTTAAAGAAGTACAAGATGAGTTTAAATTATTTTTTTTTCAAAGATAATCTAAACAATGCACCCGTGGTCCATGTGACATCAAAATAGTGTTACGAGTGCTACATAGAGTTCCATGTAGGATTTTGGAAGACGCTCACCGTCCTCCTAATGGAGGACGGAACCCTTTTCCATATGTATATATACACACATTGGATTGTGCATAAACTTTTATGCTCTTTAAAAGTCTGTATGTGCCTTAAGGTGACTCATAACCAATGGATAAGATTAATCACATTGTTGCAATGAGCCAATTGGCTAATAGTAGATAAGTTCCGTTTAAACTAATGTCAATATTAGGAAAGTGGCCTAAGCACCATGTGACTTGGTACTTATTTTTGGGATGCCTGCCTCATGGAATCATCTTATGTACCATCTAATGGATGGGTCATGATGTAAATATATTTTGTATAAAAGATGGGGACAAAAAAGATATCCTTTGTGCGATTCAATGTGGTGAAAGGTCATATGTAATAAGTGCCTACACTAAATTTAGTGTATTATTTCTTAGATGGCATTTGACTAGTCGCAATTAGACGAGGGAGGTCATTTTTCATCCCAATTTCTTCCTGAAAAGATCTTAGATCATGGATCTCCTATCAAACGACACACATGTTGAATCTATGTGGCATACATTCCAAAAGATGACCCTAGTACCAAGAGCACGTAGCATCGGTAGGGGTACTGACAATGGTCTGGGTAACTTGCCAGGCCCGTTAGGCAGAGCCCATTTTAAAGGGCTTGGGCTTGATCATAAAGCCCAGGAATGGGCTAGCACTTTAACTCCGATAATTAAACGGTCGGGGATCGGGCTTAACCCCCTAAGCCCGTTGAACTCTAATATTTGATAGCTTCTTATCACCAATCTCACACTATCTAATTACAATGGAGGAGTTATCTCTCTCTCTTAGGCGTCGTTCTTTTGCAAAGAAAGGCTCATAAAGGCTCAAAGAAGAAGACGCCTCACAAAGCATCCAAATTCAGAGTGTTTCTGCCATTCGTGAGTTGCTATGGGCCCCACGGAAACGAAGCCACTTTCCTTGCAAAAACGACAATTCAAATTCAGAGGGTTTTGCATAAGAAAGCTCTGAATCTGAACTCCTTTGTGTATACTTTTTGCAGAGTTATATACCAGATTGGGTCCTTCTTTCCAACGACTACTTCTGGTAAGTCTCCCCCTCTCTCTCTCTCTCTCTCTCTCTCTCTCATCTTCATAATTTTATTCCGAAGATTTAATGTTATCTTGAACCATAATCGTGATCTTTGATCTGGGTTTTGGTTGCTTTTCTTTTTAAGCATCAAAATCCATTGAAAAAGTGGTATTATGGGTGAGAATTTTGTTGAATATAGAGGCTTTTGGAATTATTTTTTTGGTGAATTTATTATGTTTCTCGAACCATAATTGTGAGTTTTGATATGGGATTTGGTTGTTTTTCTATGTAAGAATCAAAATCCATTGGAAAATGGTGTTCTAAGTGTGAATCTTGTGGAATAGAGGGGCTTCTGGAGTGGTATTTTTGGTGAATTTAATATGGAGATTTTTGTGGTGGGAAGGTGAAGAATCATGAGATTCAATATCGGTTTTGTGGGGTTCTTTGGTTTTTGTAGTTTTACGATTAAATCTCATCCAAAATAAGAAGTTTTGGTTGAGTTCTTATGAGTTCAAGTGAAGAATAAGGATATATAGATTTGGGGTTTTATTCATTGAAATTTTGTCCTAAGGAGTTTTGGTGGAATTCTTTACGAAGTTTCTTGATGATTTGATTGTTCAAGTACAACTGTAATATAATATGATCTGGATTTGTGTGGTGAAGATAAATTATTGGGTTAAAAAGAGGGATTTGGAGGAATTTCTCTAAAGTTTTTGTCTAATTATAGGATTTTGGGCAAGGTTCTTGATAATTTGAGGTGGGGTTCTCAGATAGATTTCTTTCAATGGCAGGAGAGGATTTGATTGAGGTTAAATTCAGGCTTTTCGATGGCTCTGATGTCGGGCAAAGCAAATCCGATCTTTCAACCACGGTCGGATCTCTCAAGGAAACCATAATAGCCTTATGGCCTCAAGGTTTATTAGATTTCAACTTTTTACTTTTTCATTATTGAGTTTGCACGGATTTTGATGTTCAGATTCATCTGCTATGATCTCTTTTGTGGTTGTTTTGAAATTTCAGATGATTATTATTGTTTGTGTTTCAATTTTTTTGGGATAATTTAGGATTTAATTTGAGGTTTGGACTTTTCTTGCAATGGTCTTAAAAATTTGAGTGTTCTTTTTGCAAGATTTTGCTTATATCTTCATTGTTATTATAATGATTTGTCTTATGATATTGGTTTATATGGATCATTTCACTTGGGTTGCATAAATGATGTTCATTTTATATATTAGAATTGGCTAAAGTGCCCACTAATATATGTTTAAAAAGTTAAAGTATTAAGAAAAAGAATAGGCTAAAATTGTAATTAAAGAAAAAAATTATATTGAAGAAACAAATCCATGACATGTAAAATAAAAATAAAATAAATTTGAGAACTGCACTTCCTTGTCAGTTGCCAACCAATCCATCATTAATTTTTATTTTTTTTTATTGGTTAATTGGGGAATATTGAGAAAAAGAATAGACCAAAATTACAATTAAAAAAAATTACTATAAGAAACAAATTCCAGACACTTAAACCAGATTGGGAAATTCTCTTCCTTGTCAACTGCCAAAGAATCCACCATTAGTTTTTTTATTGTTCTTTTGGATTGGTCAATTGGTAATCCACGATTCGATCTCACTTAGGCATATAAGCTTCTGTGTGTAATCTAAGCATAGCAAAATTTAGTCACTTTATATTATTGATGATTTCTCGATAAATTCCATATGATCTATAGGTGTGTAAGCCCCCTTTGCATAGCTTTCGACAAGTTATCCAAAAAAGATTCAATCCTAGTGATCATATTTTTTTGTATATTGTACCACTAGTTCATTACCTCTAAAAGGCCCCCAAAAACTTCATGTTTCAGTTAAATTATACATCATATTGGTGTTATGATCTAACATCCATATTGAGAAATATCTAATATATATATATATATATATATATATATATATATATATATATGTCTCGAGAAATTATATTAAAAAATATATTTGTCCCATATATCCAACCTCGCGTGGATTGGTCGCTCAAAAATTTTTAGTCAAATCCGAGTGCGACAAATAGTCCAATAATTAGCGTTCATATAACGGTAGCGCAATCATATATTTATTCGATTTTAAGCTTTTCAAAGATTAATTTAAGAACGATTGAGAACTTAACTTTTCTGAGAAAAGTTAGGAATCAGAGCAACTTAAGAATAATTTTGGGAAAAGATAGGAATCAGAGTATGCTAAGAATCAGCAGAAATCTGAGTTGTCAAAATTCAAAGCTTTTATGGAAAAGTGAAAAAACCACCTGAATAAGGCCTTAATGTCTAGTCTAATAATTATTCTAAAATTTTCAACATGAAATCATTTTCACATGTCTCACACTACATGTGAAAATGACATATTTTTGTTAGGGGATGGTGCGGATTACAAGAAGCAATGGCCTTGGATCAAATGACAAAGCTAACCGTTCTGATACCATGTGAAGAAAGTGGAGAGAGAGAGAGAGAGTACATTGTCGTGGCCCACATTATTATTTCATTAAACTTGAAAAGGGTTGCCAAAGAAGGACTTAGTCTGACAGAGAAGTCGATTTTTTAATGGACTTCCTGTTGCAGGGTACTCTGTTTCTTGAAAACGACTGCAACTAGCAAGAAATCCGAATACACCTGTTTACTCTCAAGTGTGGAAGGCAATTTAACCTTCAAGTAAAAATTACTGATGCACGCTCATGATTTTGAAATAAATTGTGTGAAAGATTGGGATAAAAATTAATCTCCACCTTCTAATTTAACTCAATCAACGAGTCCTAAGCACCCTCACTAATTAGGTAGGGCCGTAGGGGACAACAAAGCTACTCCTAACAAATCTGATTTTTTCACCAGGAAGGAGATTATCTAAGCATCACATGCCAAAAACCATGTTGACCACAAAATAATAAAAATTTGATCAGTCAATGTCTCCATGTGGCAGGCGTCATAAAAGCAATATCATTTAGAATACTTTTGAGTGCTTAGAATTAAACGATAGAGACAATTTTTGTTCCAATCTTTCACATAATTAATCTTGAGCAATGGCATTTAATCAGATGGCTCACATGTTAGATTCCACCAAACTATCAGCACACATCCCAAAAGGTGACCCCTGGACTAAGCCGCATCACCTATTGACTGGGCTGGTCTAAAGTTTCGATGGGTGGAAATAGAGCTATCCAGAGGACAAAGGGCAGTCATTATTATCATCACGGTGTTGTCTTATCTATTTTGAGTCAGCTTATAGACCAATAAGAGTACGCATTGAAAATAGAAAAAATTGCACAGTATGTTAATATGTGGAGACAAATGTTATTGAAACACTTGGAAGTACTGTGATAAGTTAGAGGTATAATAGTAATTTCACATTCTATTATGTTAGCCTTAATTACGGGACATATAGATTGTGTATGGCATAGCTCTTTGTTAGCTCCTGCTGTAGCAGAGTTCACCTGCTTTAGTTAGTTCTCAGTCTATTTTCTAACTCCTTGCAAATGAGGATTACCTGATCTAACAGTAACCTCCCTGCTCTCTACTAACTCTCTACTAGAGCAAATAAAATCTATTTTAGCAGGTGAACTCTGTTATAGCAGCGGCTAGCAAAGAATTATGCCATAAACAAGGAAAAAGTCTTTTTTGAGTCACTTCTTCTGTAATCTAACTTCAAACTCGTGAAGAATAGTGAAACTTGGGTGAATAAGTGGATGTGAGCTTTATTGACGTTCCACATAAAATTTTTGATGTGATTAATTTGTGTTCTTATCTATTCACGCTCTTTGTAAAGAGCATGAAAATGAACCCTTGCGCATATGACATTGCAAGATTAAGCTAGTGAAAGGTTAAGAATGTACTTTCACATGTGGTGGAGGGGTATTAACCGATCCACCCAAGGCTGTCCATAGGGTTAGGTTTCTTGGCCTAAAATCTTAGGGACGGATACGAGGGCAGGGCCGTCCGTCGAGCCGTGTAAAGGCTTAACAAGTTAAAGCCTGGTCCAGCCTATACATCTCTTTAATTATATAAATTAAAGATATTATTATAGGTGATAGGTGTATAAAATATATCTTATGCTATTTACGACTAATCATCAAAATAGCTAGCATTAAATATTATCGTTAGATTTATCAGTTAGACTGTTGTAATGATATTTTGATAATTTAAACATTTTAAAAGAAAGGTCTTAAGATTTTATTTTCCCTTATTGAAATATATTTCTTTATTTTTAATACAAAAAAATTACAAAAACTTTGGAAAAATAATATCAGTAACAAATACAGTTCAAAGCCTGGCCCTAGCCCACTCAAACACAGCTAGCTAGGTTAGGGCTAGGACTAGGCGTATCAAAGCGTGCATAAATTAGGGCCGGGCTAAGATTTTAGGATCCCCACCCCAACCTGGCTCGTTGACAACTTTAAATCCACATTCTTCATCAAGGACTGCTAATACCAACTCCTATGATGCAACTCGTGTAGGATAAAAAACATGTCTACCATATATGGTACATAAGATGTTCACTCTTGGTCATAGTGACAAATTTCATTTCCGACAATGCCTCGGTAAGAGTATTTTTTTATTCATATCAATAAATTTTGGGCAAAGTTTGAGAAAGTTTTGAAGGATAAAAAAAACATATTCCAATAAAAAGCTAAAATTAATGAAACTTTGTTACTGTTACAAAAAATATTTACCAAATTTTTTTAAAATATCGAAGAAATCACTAAAATTTTGCATAAAGTTCGATCCAAATTGTTCGAAAAATGTTTCTATGCTCTGAGGTCCGGACCGATTCTGAACATTTGGCAGTCACGGATTTCTGAGTACAATTAAACAAAATCGTGGACCTTTGAAACCGTCAAAAAACTAAGTCATGAAAAAAACAAACATTCTCATGATTTCTACTCAAGTTTCTTTCCAAAATTGGAAAGTAGTTAACATGCCACGTCACACAATCTAGTGGATGAATTCACATGATATTCTTCCATTAATTTTCGTCGCTAAGGAATTCACACGTGATACCACGTGACGCTTTCAGCTCCTAGTCGTACTTCATAAAATTCTAATACATTTTTCATGCCCAAAACACCCCTATATTAGTTTATTGTATCACTTTGTATGGCCTCTTCCGACCTCTTCCGAAATCAAGATTCTCTCAATGGAAATTGTGAAAGTAACGGTTTTGGGAAATTCATCGGACCGGCCCTGTCAGATGTATCTTTTACGTAAGAAGCCCTATAATTTTACCTTTACCTAAATCGATCCGCTGCGTACTGAGCCATTGCCCGCCTTTAGAAAATACCGAAATTACCCCCAAGGTAATAAATAGCCGTCCTTTATACAAATCATTATTGTTTATCTTTTTCACTTTTTGCTTTTTCATTCGAAGTCAGTGAAGAGGTGGTGCCGATTCGTAGTCGCTGGCGCTTCGTTTTTTAATCTTCAAGCTACCAAATTCGTAAGTTAGACATTAAATCACCTTCCATTTCTATAGAATTTTTTATTCCCTTTTCTATGCTCTAAGTTTTGAATAAACTTTCTTTTTTATACGATTTCTTACACAGTCGTCATCGATTGTAGAGACAATCATCATCGATTATCTACACAATCGATATCGATTGGGTAGGACATTGATGACGATTGTCTCTACAATCGATATCGATTATATAGACAATCGATGACGACTGTGTAAGAAATTGATGACGATTGTGTAGGAAATCGATGATTTTTTTATCTAGCATGATTATAAACAATCTCTTTTAGTATCTGAGTCACGCCTTTTAATTTTATTGCAGTTCATATACAGAAGCCGTCAACATAGTTGTATAGCGGGTTGTTGGCAAATGTTTGCCTACTGACATTTCGAAGGTCTACGAGGACGCTAGCCTGCAACGAAAGGAGTTGCTAAGAGCATCAGTTTTCGGGAGAATATTCTAAATGCCAAAGGGTGTTAGTTTTGTTGGAGATGTCGTTGATGCCATGTTGAGTTTTTGGGTTAAGAATAACCACTTCCGAATCGGGAAGAGAGATGTCTATTTTCGAAAGATGGACATTGTCTTAATACTGGGCCTTGTGGTGGTTGAACCACAACAGTATACCCCTTCCGTTAAATCACCTGAAAAGGAAACCATTCAATACAAATATTTTCGTGAACTACCGACCGGAAAAATTATTCGGTCTCATATAGAAAATGGATTGAGGCTAGCGAAAAGTGATGACGACTTCGTTAAGTTGGCTATTCTATTTGTTCGGTGTATATTTCTTTTTCCTGGGTTCCCACCATCAAGTGTCGGAAGACCACGTTGAACTCGTCGATGCCGTGAAGAACTTCAAACAAACTCCGTGGGGTTTCTACGTATTCGATGACCTGCTGGAGTATATAGAGAAGAGCGTGGTAAATAGAAAGATTGTCAAAAAGGATAAAACCCTTAAGCCATATAATATTTATAGTTGTATGTATGTATTTCAATGGTGAGCCTATGAGATACTACCTGACATCTCACCTCAAAGAGTGTCTATGATAAACCCTTTCCCCCAATTGTCGAAGTGGGCAGAGAAGCCGCAAACGAGAACAAAAGGCTACATTTTTGGAAAGATGTTGGAAAACAAGGTATGATGTTTTTTTAAATACTTCAAATTTGTAAAGGTAAATTTGTAATGATTTTAAAGAGCAAATTGAAGAGGTCATCGACTGCCTACACTGTCGGTACTAACTACCAACACAGTTGTTATCGACTGTCTACACATTGATGATCATCGCCCTCTGAAGTCTTTATCATTTATCTACGCATTAAGATCGGCATCATTTGCCTACGGTCGATATTGACTTATTACCCAATCGGTATCTATTTCATACACAATCGCTATCGACTGCAAATGAAATCGGTATCGACTTGTTAAGCAGTCGATATATTGCAGTGATTGTTCAATTTCGTCTGTAATATTTCTATGTGATTTTATAATCTGTCATTTGTCGTAACAGATTTACGCTCTCCTCGAACTCGTTTCCTTCGAGTTGGACATTCCCTCGTTATGGATTATTAGCGGGGTCGACAGGCTGTGGGGGGAAAGAATGGGGGGGAAGCGGAAAGAGGTTGAGGAGGTCAAGAAAGTTGTGGAATTGGATTTACAGCCCAAGAAGAAAAGAAATTATATTTCGGTCAAAGAAGTTGACGAGAAAGAGTTTGAGGACGAAACAACGTCTGACAAAGACTCGTCGTCAGGAGAGGTCCTCGTCCAATTAGACCGGCCTAGAAGGGAGGCCGCAAAGACAAGCGGCAGTACACCAACCTCCTCTAATCAAGAGTTGTTGAGGAGGATTGACGGTATGGAGTTGGAAAACTTGAAACTCAACCAAAAAGTTAGCCATTTGGAACAGTTAGTGAACCAATTGGTGAAAGGGAATAAACGGTTGTTGGAAGAGAATAAGCTCCTCCAGACACAATGTACCTCCTTTGATGACCGACTCACTTCAAGGGATGTTCAACTGCAAACGACAGATCACTTCAACAAGGTGATCAGGAAGGAGCAAGGAAAAATTATAGAACTCCTTCAAACAATTTTGGAGGTGACACCCAAGGTATGAGTCATTTTAATTTTTTTCGATTATTTATTGAGTCGATAACGATTTTCTAAGCAATTGCTAACGATTGTGGTAACAATCGATATCGACTCTACAAACAATCAATATCGATTGTACTTACAATTGATGATGATATGATTTACAATTGATACCGATTATAGTTACAATTAATAACGATCTCAAATATTATCAATATCGATTGTTTGTAGAGTCAATATCGATTGATTTCAAAGTCGATATCAATTGTTTTTAGAGGTCACATCTATTCTCTCATATCTGGTAATTTATCGATTTTATTTCTTTCGATGTTCAGGATGGTGCTATTTTGAAGGTGGTATCGGATGTGCTTCACACTATCGTTAGGGGACCAGAACCTACTGGTCCAGCGGATCAGGGATCAGTAGATATGGTACCAGCTCCTCCTGCGCAAAAGTTGGCAGCAGTTGATAATCAATCTCATGATCATGATGATAAGGGGTGGTCCAGCTAGTGTTGAGTAATCCGAGCAACCATTCGACGCTCTCTTGAGGCCGAGGATAAAAGTAAAACATGTTGTTGCAAAGCCTAGGACCGGAAAAAAACAGTCGATAAAAAAACCTGCAACCAAGAAGATGCCCTCTTCTACGGTTGAGCTGACAGATGAGCAAAGGTTTATGAATGTCATCTGGACAGCTCCCGAAAAGGATGCCGAGTAAGTTACATATATTCGTAATTTGTTCATTTTTCTGATGATAATTAGTTGTTAGTTAGTAGTTAATTTCGTTTTGAATTAAAACTTTGGCCGTTATATTTTATGCAGTGATGTGATATTTTAATTGTAATGTTTTACTCGCAAGTGCACGAATCGGATTGTATATAGTGGGTGCGGAGTACGAGATCGTTCTCACGAGGACTAATTTTGAAAGATCTAAAAAGACAAGCAATTCCAGAAATCTACTAAGATCTAACAGTATTCTACCAGTCTTATGATTTAGGTGGTTTGATGAGATGATAATTACTGACTACAAACTAAAACTTAACTGATAATTCAAAAATAAAGATAAAGATGAAGATACTAAATCCTCCCATCTTTAGTCCGTTCTTCCCATAATACAAATCTACGGATTAAACTATGAGATATACCATTGAAAACAAATATCTTTTATGGAAGATAAATGGTCAAAAACCCCGATAGGTTCCACGTTGCATCCCTGCAATCAGGACTTAGATGATTTTCATATATAAATCTGAGATCAAGGGCATGGCTCGACACACTTGATCTCAGGTTTAAATAAAAATCATCCCCAAAGTGGGTAAAAATTTCAATAATAATACCACCATAGATCTGAAATCAAGGGCATGGCTCGGCACACTCGATTTCAGATTAGGGAGTAATTAAGATAAAATTACCATTACAGATCCAAGATCCAGGGCATGGCTCGGCACACTCGATCCTGGATCATAATCGTAATTAGATCCACACGATGAAAGCAAAAAGACCATATAACAATGATTGGGTAAAATTAACGTCACAGATCTGAGATTCCGGGCATGGTTCGACACACGCGATCCCGATTAGTGGAGGGGATTTCATCCGTTCTTGATAGCACAACAATTATAAAATAAGATCTCATATTTTAATCCTAAATTTATATTATTAAAAGTACATCCCTCGGATGGAAATCATTAGATCCCCATCCTTATGAATTTAGCCACACATATTACAATTAAATGACATAAATAAATAAGAAAGAGAAAATAACATTAATTTAATAAATTAAAAATATCTCAACTTCAAAAGAAATTACTTTGATCCAAAAGTACGATGGTCTTTAGAAACGAGAATAATACAGGAATAAACTTGAGCAAAAATATAATAAATTGGATGAATGAGTACTGAAAATTAAAGGAACAAAGCTCTCAAAAAGGAATAAATAAAAAATCCTTATTTCTATGTCTAACTATGAAAAAGAAAAGCAAAAAACTAAAACTCTAATCTTCTATCTCCCTAATTTCTCCTCTCTTCCTCGAAGTGTTTGAATCGCTTTAAATAGATTCCCGGTCGCCAATTTAGGGTTGATTAATCGATCCAATGGATCGATGCATCGACCCTACAAAAGAGGTTCAAAATCAGCTTTAAAGTAGTCAATTCCGTGTCAGACTCTCCTTCTCCTCGCTTAAATGTCCCCCAGAAATCCGTAAATTTCAGCACACTTTTTGTATCAGACATTGCTTAAGTATTTTAGCCATAACTTTCTGTCCCGACCTCAGATTGAGGTGATTCTTATGCTGTTGGAAAGCTGACGAAAAGATCTACAACTTTTGTGTTTTGATAATTTTATCATTCGGCTGTCGTGAAGGTCCAAAGTTAGCCGCAAGTTACACCAAGTTCTCGATGACCCAAAGTTACAGTGTTTTGACATTATTTTCAGAATTCTTGGGCTGTTTTCCACACTTGGCTTGTATTTACCTAAAACACTTTAAATCTAATAATTCTCATCAGATAGCCTTCATCGGACAGCTAAATATAGGTATTTAGGGGTGAAATATCATCATATTTCAGTACTCATCATGCAGCACCTACGTAAGCTCCGTGGGTGATTATACACTCCGGATGCATACTTTCAAATGTTTGGAAGGTCAGGGACACTTAGACAATCTTATAAGTAATCAAATCCCTCATATTCAATTCTTAATTATTTTCAAAGATGTTATTTTCTTTTAATGTTTTCTCACAGTAACAACTAATTAAAAAAATAGAACGATTGCCTAGATAGTCGATCACGAATGTTTAAACAATCGATAGCGATTGCTTTAACAGTCGGTAACGATTATATAAACAATCATTATCGATTGTCTTAACAGTCGATATCGACTATTTAGGCAATCGTTAACAATCGTCTTAACAGTCGATACCGACTATGTATAGAATCGATTTCTCTGAATAGTCGATTACTAAAATTTTTTATCTTTTAGATAATTTGAGCCTACCTAAGACTTTTAGAAGTCATAGATAACACTGCTCATCCTGAGGTTAAGGATAAATTCTTCCTAATGAGCCCCACCGGTTTATCCTATATCTCCATGGATTATAATAATTTCAGATTCTTTGTTGAAACTGAAAAACTCAACAGTCAATCGTTGGCCACGCAAATTGAACAGTGGGCTACCCTTAAGGAAGAAGCCAGCTCAGGCAAGAAGGTGCTCCAAAACTTTTTCTTTAATATGTTGAGGGATCTGTGGGCTCACCAATGTAACACGGTATATTACAATTTCTACAAACTTTATTTATAGTTTTCACTATTGTGTCCGCTAATATATTATTCATTTCAGATATTTGTCCCAGTCTATAGTCACGATCCTTTACATTAGGTGCTTGCGATCGTTAATATTTTAGAACAATCGGTAATGATCGTTGACCCAATTTTAGATAGGCCCTCTATGGAGAAGTATCCCGTCCAAATGAACGTCCTGGTAAGAATTGTCTACACTTACAAATTATAAATTTCCAATTTACGCTTATTTAATCTGACTATGATTACGATTGTATAAGCAGTCAACATCGACTGTTAAAATAGTCGTTAACGACTGGTTATACAATCGTTAACGACTTTTTGGCAATCAATAATGACTGTTTTGACAGTCGATGTCGACTGTTTAGGCAATTGATAATGACTGTTGAGGAAGTCGATATCGACCGTTTTAACATTCGAAATCTGAGAAAATTCTGAAAGTAGTTGTAAATATTTTATCTGTTTGTTTATCTTAACTACTTATCTTATCTGACATTGCACTTTTCAAAATAGACCAAATACCTTCCCGCGCTTTTACATATATATGGAGACTCCACTGCATTGAAAGCTGAGACCTATCCGTGGTCAAGTTCTAATTGCAGGGTCAAATCCGTACCCCGACATAGCAATGGGTGAGACTGTGAAGTATTTATTTTGAAGTACATAGAGAACTTCATGACGAGGGAGAAATTCGACTTCAGCCAAGACAATATGAGTCAGATTAGGGCAGAAATTAGCCAAGCCCTCACTAAATTTACTGCCAATGGAGAAGCCGGGAAAGACACCGATGTAGAACCTACAACTGATGCACCGCCCTAATTTTTTTCAAAAGTTAAAATTGTATGTAGTTGTAAGCAGAACATTCAAGAATATTTGTAAATGAAAATTTATAAATAAAAATTTGTAAATAAAACTTTTAAATTTTGTAACATTCAGCTTTTTTAAAAAAATTTTAATCTCAAGTATGTAAAAATATATAGGGTGAACATTCAAAAACTAAACAATAGGCTGATTTTGGGCGTATCGTAGACCGTATTGACAGCCACCGACTATGTATAGAGAGTTAAGTAACGAGTGCTTATACAGTCGATATCGATTGTATAAATAGTCGATATCGATTGTATAAGAAATCGATATCGATTGTATAAGTAAGCGTTCTCGATTGTATAAGCAATCGTGAGCGATTTAATAAGCAATCATTATCTATTGTAAAGGTACTCGATGTCTTCTTATAAAATCGATATCGATTGTATTCGCAGTCGATATCGACCGTATTTACAGTCGATATCGACTGTCTGTTCTGACAAAACGTTAGGAAAATACTTAAAAGTTCTATTAAAATATACTTTTTTATATTTTTAATGGAAAGTCATCGTATATATTACATTTAAATTTATAGCTAGTGGACTGTGAGATGTTGTCGTTGAATATATAGCCAACTTCTTGTACTGTATCAACCCATCAGCCCCACTGTCGTGTAACTCCTGTGATTATAACCATACTCACTACAACTGCCACACTGTAGGGCCCTAACCTCACCCTTAGATCATATCCTTCTCTTTTTCGGATGACCGATTTGCTTTTGACAATTATAGGGTGATCTCACTTTCATATTTTCAGTCAGTTGCTCAGCTTGGAATTCCCATTGACTTTTATCGATGGTGGGAAATCATTATTCATCGTATGCTTGTCTAAAGCAAGCAATGAAAAACCACTTCTCACAAAAGTTATGATAATTGTAACTTCTCCGATTGATGACCGCCACAGAATAGGAGCAAGGCAAGCCATGAATGTGCCAACGGCGGCAAGTACACGTCTTGTATTCTAAGTCGACGTGATGAATGAAATTTTTGGAGTTGACTTAAAATTGATCGCACCTGTATGGTTGAGCTCTCTTTCTACCGGCCCATTGCAACACCTTCTTCATATGCTAGTCTACTTTCGAGCAAAAGAGGGTGGTCCATTTCTCAAATATCTGTTAGCACTTTTAAAAATAATCGGCAACTTTCTCTCTAGTAGTTTTGATTAAGTTGATAATTGGTTCTCTCGAACTATCTTTAGTACGTTGTTTAAGCTTTCAGCATTATTCGTAGTCAGGAAATCGTACTGTCTTCCTTTCATATATACGCATGCCCAATGTTTTGGGTTTATTTTCGAAATATACTCTACGGGCCGAGGATCAACAGAATCTTTCTTCATTTTGTGCATAAAATAATCAAATCTCTCTACTGTATATGCACGCGCAGCTTTCCACCATAGACCCTTCACATTGTTTCTAGGATACTTGCGTTATAAATTTTGTGTTATATGTCGCATACAATAGTTGTGGTGTACGTTAGGGAAGATATGTTTCACCGCCTTAATTAAACCCTTCGACCTATCCGTGATAAAAACGAAATCTTCGGTAAATTCATCGATCACGAACGCACCTACCCGTTCAAGAAACCACATCCACGTATCCTTTTCTTCTAACTCGACGACGGCAAATGCTAACGATAATATATGGCCATTACCGTCATGCGCCGAGGCGATAAGTAGGATCCATTCGAAACGTCCCCGTAGGTGTGTGCTATCTACAAGCAGTGTGCGACAAAGTGTATTGCGATAGCTTCCGATGCACGGGCCAAAACTCCAAATTTTTTTTTGGAACTTACCGTCAAGCGTTAGTTGAAAGGATGTTTGTACATTAGGATTTACCCTCTCCATCTCCTTCACGTAGGCCGGTAGATCCACAAATTGTCCTTCCCAACTACCTCTAATATCACTAAGGGCAAGTTCTTTTCCCTTTCAAGCCTTAGCATATAAGATTTGTACATTATAAGCTTTTGTAATATCAAATATTATCGACACCGAGGTGTAGTCGAATCCTTCCATAACTTTCTCCCGTAGATAGTTGGCTACGAAGGAGATTGTTGCATTATGGTGACCGTGCGATTCGATCTTAGCGGTCCCGCATGTGTGAGTACTATTGAATGTCTTAATTTTAAAAGTGTCGAACCCAGTTAATTTAGATGCATGTATTCGCCATGAACAATTGAGTTTGTAGCATGCGGCTGTCACACGATAACTAGCAGTTTTTAAAGGCCGAATTTGAAAGTTTTTCTCCACCGCGTGCTCTTTCAATGCTCTTTGAAATGTTTATTTGTCTCTAAAGATCTCTCCAACTTCAAACGTCCAATTTCGGTATTCGATTTTCACATCTTGATCAGAAGACTCGTCCGATGTCTCTGACACTTCGTAAGCTCTATCTACTAAGGGATTATCAATACCACTCATAAAAATTTTCAGATCCTCTTTTATAAACCCATCCGATTCGTCATCATAATCTTTGACGTTTTCTTCAGTAGTAGTATTTTGAGGTGGTTGACTAGATCCTTCTTCACCGAAGGTGTTTAGATGTGGTTGATTAGGCCCTTCAAGGAACAGGTCATGACCTGGTTGACTAGGCCCTTCACCGAACGAGTTCTGGCATGGTTGACTAGGCACTTCACCGAAAGGGTGCTCATGTGTATAGAAATAGGGTTGAGCTTATTCGTTAATCCCCATCGATGACATAGTAGAACATAATTCGTGAGTCAGCCAAGTTGTGAATCCACCGGGAAAGATGTGATGAAAATCGTCTTCATCCCCCACTCTTAGAGACATGTAGTCTAACTCTTGACTAAAATATGCCCCATGCATATTTTTGTAGTGGGTCATCATATGATTCAACTGGGCCATGGTTTAAATCAATAGTTGCCTTCATAATCGATATATTTGCCCTAAAATCGTCGTCATCGCCTAACTGAACGATATCATATGTAGGTCTTTCCTCCTCAAACTTACATGACTTGAAAGAATGGTTACTCACAAAATCAGTCCCACCTAGAGGTACTTGTTCAGCTTCGAATCGAAAGGAGGATGGTTCTTTAATGATGAATACCTTTATAATGTCTGACCCGAATTTATAAAATAAAAATAGGGTGGCCAAATCATCCGAATCCAAAACGTTGGCAAGCACAGGAGTATTCACTATCTTTATAGAGAACTTTATGGAAATTGTTTCATCTGTCCTCACAAAACTGACAGCAGAAATTCGTCTTCTGAACCGTTCATAAGATATATCCGTCGAAATTGTAATAACCCTCTGGAGGCCACCTTAATACAGATCATCATCATTTATAATATGGTCATCAAAGTGACAGAGAAGAGAAATTTTCACACCAGACATCGCCTCTTTAAGAAGGAGAAGAAAGGGGTCATAAGAAGGATGACAAAAAGGAATGAAAATTTGGTAACAAAATAACTGATATACAATCGATAACGATTGAGTATCCAATCAGTATTGACTTCATAAACAATCGTTATCGACTGTTTATACAATCGATATCGTTAACGATTTTTTTAACAGTCGATATCGATTCTCTTTACAATCTATATCGATTGTGTTAACAGTCGATAACAATTTTATGCAGTCAATATCGACTATTTGTATATATTTACCCAGTAAAATTAATTTTCCAAAATAACTTTCGATATGGTTTACACTGGATTTGAACATATCTCGCGTCGGAATGGCAAACTGCAGGATCTTCAACTCCCAATGGCAAAATGCAAGAGATTCTTCTCCCAAACCTCTGTTTTCTTCTTCCAGGTAGCAGATCTGAGGCAAAAGACGTCGTCACCTTCATCACCTCTAACTTCTTAGTAACTCTAGCAGATTAAAATGAGGAAGAATGGGATGCATTCGTGGATTAAAGAAAGTCAGAGAAGGGGATAATATGGACTTTTTATTCTCTTTAGGGTCGACTCGGCTTCGAGCTGGTCGGTTTGGGTAAACATGAAAATATAGGGCCTCTGACGTTAAAGATGTATCTGACAGGGTTGATCAGGTAAATTTTCCCACGATTTTCTTATATCCAATAATTATTGACCTGATTGAACACAAAATTAGGTCTAATCAGCCAGACCTGATCATTGCCTACGAGTAGAATGCCCAATCTTCTCAAATCTTATCGTAGTCCCAGCTTTAGACTTGAAGTTCGAGCTATTTAAAATTGTTAGGTTCCTACTTTCTTTGGAATTGAAGTATGCAAAAATTTATCAACAATTTTTTTATATCAAAATTTGACTTCCTCCAATTTATTTGTTCACTGTGAAAATCAATGAAGGTCCTTTATAAGGGAACGTTCAAGTCCAACCATAGTTCAAAATTTCAAATAACTAAAATTATCAGCTGAAGAGTTTCAGTTTCGGTCCCAACAGAAATAGATATTTGAACCCAAATTTTGGTCAAAATATGTATGGAGGGAAAATTTTCGACCGAAATTTAAATTTTTTACATAAATTTTGGTTCAAATATTTTATTTTGATCATGCCTGAAACTGACCTTGAGTCCAACTAATTGAACCTGGCTTTCTTAACTTTTGGGGGTATATGATATATGAAATCAATATTTAACCGTCTGATAGTAGATCGATGATCTCAAAATGTATTACATGAAAGATTGCGGTGTCTATCTTCTAGTTCAAAGCACTCAATGATTTTAGCACATGAAACCTAGGTTGTGAAGAAAGAATATGGTAGTAAATAAAGATACTCAATTCTATTATAATCGTGTCTCTTAAAATATGGTTTAGTATCAAGTATCCACCCCAACCATCAACGAAAAAGCATTCCTACTGTATACTCCAAAGCATTAAACTCCTACGTTGATCTTTTGATCATGATTTCTAATCATACGACACGTGATAAAAGAGTATCTATGTTCACACCTACAGGATTAGTGAAGTCACCTACGACTCAAACTCATTAAAACCCATTGGCTACTTGAAAATAACCATATAATAAATCTTGGGTCTATGAGCTTACGATCGGACCGACGACCAATTCTTTATTCCATGTGACATAGTTAGAAGGATCACCTCAAAGCACTTTTGTGCGTGATGTGTGCATGTGATTTTAAGGCGGCTTTGTTTGATTTTATGTCACATGGAATAATCATTTGATGGCAAACTCGGAATCTCAAAATCCACTATTTAGGTGAATGGATTGAAAAATGATCCCCATATTTCAAGGGTTTATAATGAAGGCACCCTTAATAATCTTGTAGGCGTGAAAGGAGGCATCCCATTATCCAAGTGCACCAAAAAGTGACCCGTGAACTAAGTCATTTGGTGTACGGGTCGGATACCTAATACAAACTCATTCTCGATCCCTATTCGGTGTCCTTAGCAAGGATCAAAATATTGGTCGAAATGACTGAAATTTTGACTAAAATTATCAGTTTCGGTCCCCATCAAAACCAAAATTTCGATCAATTTTATATGGGGATCAAATTTTGGTTTCGATCCCCTCCAAAATCGAAATAATAACCGAAACTTTGATCCTTGTTTCTCAGGGTATTTTTGTCTGTTCGGTATGAAACTATTAACTGGAATGAAGGGTAATTTGGTGATTTTGTTCCTCAAATCGAAATGTATATAAGATCAAAACAGGGTACGGCTCAGTGGTTTTGTTAAAAACAAAGGGGCGGGCGGGAGAAACCGCTTTTCTGACAACTTTTCTTCGGTTTTCAAAAACCCCAACAAAAGTTCGTTGGTGGTCTGGGTTTTCCTCGGGTCAATCTGATGGCCCCTGGTTTTCTCCATCGTTTTTCTGTATATAATCAATCGTATCTGCAGCCAAAGCGTCACCAGAGCCCAAAAATTTCACTGTTTTTGAACAGTTTTCTACATATTCGAAGCTTTAATCTTCCCACTGTTAGATGTGCGCTTTTGGATCGGATTTGGTGGTTTTTCGGTTTCTGATTGGGGAGAAACGAAGATTTTTTCTCTGGATTGTAGATCTGCTCTCTTGATTTACAATAACAGAGGAGTTTTATTATTCTTTTTTTTTTTCACCTGAGTTTTTTTGTGCAATTATAGATCTGGATTTTGAACTGGTGTTTGGAACACTTAGAGGATTTTTCTGGCGAAATTTAGAGCTTTTGCCGCTGAATTACCAAACTATTAAGTTTTTATCTACAGATTTAAGATTGGCAGGCGAAATTTAGAGCTTTTGCGTCAGAATTAACGAAATGTTAGTTATTTATCTACAAATTTAAGAATCGAAGGTGTTCTTCAGTACGTGACACAAAGATCGGGCTTGTTTTGAGCAGTTTTGATTAGATTTGACTTGATTTAAGGTTTCTCGTCAACTTTGAGGGGGTTCTTTTGTTCAGGTTAGCTCAGATTTGACTGGATTTGAGTTTTCTCCTCAACTGTGAAGGATTTCTTGTTTGATGACAATGGAGAAGAGCTTGGATGAGAAAAAGAGAGATATGTTTAGCCATGGGAAGAAGATCATCAAGCAGAAAAATATTCGAATAAGAAGAAAGCGTGCTCGTATTCCGACTGTTCAGAAGCTCTTCTTTGCCTGCAAAAGCGCGTTTAAAGGCCCTGGCACAGTTCCTCTGCCTGGTGATGTGCAAATGCTCCGGCTTATTCTAGGTAATCTCTATCGATTTTTTATTTTTTTTTTCTTTGTTGGGTTTTCATCGTTGTTTTGATGCAAATTCTGTTTTTTTGGGGCTTTAGAGATTTCAAACTACTTTCTAAAATTGCACAAAAGAGGATATTCAGCTTTATTACATATTGATATAATTATCTTTATTATTTATTCCAAATCACAATTTTTTTGGCTTTGATTTCACATAAACTAGTGTATTTTAGATTTTTTAGTTATTATTATTGCATTAATGTAGTTCATGCCCAACCAAAAAATCAGTGTTTGCGGCGATTAAAATGTGTTCCATAAACTTGATAACCTTATGATGTCAGTGACCAGTGGCCACACATTAATCTTATCCTTTTTGTTTTCCTATAAACTATTTGAGAGAAATCAAACCAAATCCTCTCTATGAGGTTCCAAATTTCTTGGAAAGAACTAAACAAGGGTGGCTTCGACAAGAACTCTAGTCGAAAAAAAACTACATTTATTTGAGTAGATGTCACACTCTCTTCGGCGACAATTAAGGCTACCTTATGTTACCTTCAAAGAGGTATTTATAAATTATTATTAAATAATAATTTTTGAATATAAACTGGGGAGTTGACCTTGAGGTTGCAATATTACCTCCAAGAGTTATCATAAAGGAGGTATCCTCACTTGGTATCCTCCCTCCTTTACGAGGCTTGAGGTTGCAGGTTTTACCCACCATGAATGCTTACTCCCTTATATTATATTAATAAAGTGAGGGTTGTTGGTGGGATTTATTTCCTTATGTGTCACTTAATGTGAGTGCTTTGCTGTATGATTTAGTTCCTTATGTGTCACTTAATGTGAGTGCTTTGTTATGTGGGATTTATTTCCTGAGTGTTGCCCATGAAGTGACATACTCTCACGCTGAGGTTGTCTATGATGTATGACATTATAAAAAAATTAAAAATGCCAACTGATGTGGCAGACAACTAATAACTGCTTGAATCATGGGCTTATGTCCCATAACTGTTACATTGTCAAATGATAAGACACTTTTTTTTCTTCTTATTGTATTAAACAAAGGGTAGTTTTGTTAACAACACAAATTCTTGGAGGGCACCTATTATAAAAACCATTGACGGCTTTGAATGAGACAATAGACAATGGAGATCATTTTTCGCTCGACTCTTTCACATGAGGTGTATTGAGTAACTTCAGACGGTCCGTTTTTTATTCCAAGTGGCATAGAGCCCAAATAAGATGGCCCTAGAATCACGTTTGAACGTGATGTGTGTCATCATTTTAGGGTTACTTTTTTGGGATCCGTGCTATGTGGAATAAAAAATGAACCGTCTGATGTTACCCTCATGGTCTCAAGTTCCCTTTTGTGGAATATTGTAGTGAAAAACATTATCAATCATCTGATTCAAAGTAATCAATGGTTTTTGGCCTAGGTGCACTCCAAAATTCCATGGATATTAATAAAGCTACTCTTTAACAAAACTTTCTAACCTTCTTATTATCTAATTTCTCTTATGTTTTTTTCTCTTTAAAAAAAAAAATATCTCTGCCTTTTCTTATTCTTTTCGATTGATCGATTGCATGTTCTCCTCTAGCATCAGCTCAAATATTTTAGAGCAGATCCTAATAAGTTTTCTCCTCCATTCATTGTCAACTCTAATGTTTTAGGGCTGATTCTAAATATACTTTTAGAACAAGTTATCTTCTGTAAAAACATTTTGATTAAAATATAGCCTAGGGCTGTTGTTATTTCCTCTCTAATGTTTAAAAACACAAATTTTCAATATATGTGGCTGATTTTTAATAACACATGCACAATGGCCGTTAATATTAATGGTTGCAGAGAGTTTGTGAATGTGCTGGTTTTATTTGGGTTTGAAGGACTACAAATCATTTTCCAAAGTTAATTTCTGTAACTATTTACATTGCAGATAGAATGAAACCAGAAGACTTTGGGCTAAGTAGTGATCTTTTGTTCTTCGATTCTAGAGCCGTTGGCAAGGGAACTCCTACAGTCTCATATGCAACCATATACCAATGCAAGAACTTCTCTGTAAGGCTAGCTAGCTAATTCCCTTTACTTGTCTTTTATTATTTTTTATTATTACAAAAAGTAGATAAATAATAGCATAGTTGCTGCCCCTTGCCACCTTTTTTATCATAATATATTTTCAGGTTTTTTGGAATTAAGTCCCTGCAATTTGGTACAATTGCAAATAAATCCATGTCTAATTGATAATCATATGGAAAGTTGCAAACGGCAGGCAGGTTTTGTGCAGGCAAAATACAGGCGCTGACTTGGTGCGACATGACTGATTGACCCTCCATGCATTGCTTAGGCCCCACTGCACTTGCAGCCAATTGCATCACGACACATCACCGCCTGTACTTTGCCTGCACAAAACCTGTCTGCCATATAGCATTGTCCCTCGCAGGCTATTTGGTTGGGATTGGGTAGGTCCCACGTACCGTGCCACTTAAATGTTCCCCTGAGAAGGGAATTGAATCACGACATTAGGGTTTTTAAGTTTTAATCTAACCAAGACAAACAGCTGCCCTTGAAAATTCACCTACTGACGTGGCTAATGGTCTCCTGTTACTTTTCGCACTTTGCAAACCGTGATTGCAAAGAAAAAATATCTGGTTGCAACTAAAGTTAGTCATACCTTTGTGAAAAATTTAAAATCAGATGGAGGTAACCTCGAAAGGATTGGTACTTCGAGTATAATAAGAGCTAGGACCTTGTGGTGTCCCCAAGAAATATAAATAACTAATAAAAAAAGATAATCACAGCCAACTAATTTTTATTTGAATTGTTTTTTTCAGATGTGCATTTTCTTTCTTCCACCATCGGCGGTCCTTCCTCTGCACAACCATCCTGGGATGACCGTCTTCAGCAAGCTTCTGGTGGGATCAATGCACATAAAAGCATATGATTGGGTCGATCCTATTGAATCTCAGGACCCTATCCGGCCCTCTCAATGTGAGTACTTCACTTCAGCTATCCTTTCATGTATGGGTACCTCTATTCGCGCCCACCTATTTACTGAAAGCGCCCACTAAATGAAAGCGCTAGCACTCACCACCTTGCTGGACATCATTAAGTGGGGGGCCAACAGAGGTATACCCTTCACATATATGATGACATTTCTAATTGGAAGCCATTACTTGCACACACAAAATTAGCCCTTGCACATAATTTGGAGGAAGGCTTGTTATTTTGGAGACTTCTGTCACGTGGAAACATCATTTAAACTGTTTGATTTGAAAGTGATGATCTAAAGATCTTTGGTGCAAAAGCTTGTCACAAGCACAATCTCTATCACACGATTTAGTGCAGTATCCAAGGTTCAAATTCTCTAGTATCCAAGGGTCTTGATCCTGGTTGATCTCCATATTGGGTTCAAGTGGTTGGACTTGACCAAAACCCCTGGAAATCTAGGCCATGTTTGGCAACACTTTCCGAAAACACTTCAGAGCCAAAGACAGCTCTGCAATCGAGTGGGGCAGAGAAGTATAGGCTCCGGAGAGGGGTAAAGGCCACGAGGCTGCATTGTGACCCTGTTCTCGTTATGAGATGTTTTGTTTCCACCTAATGGGATGCTTTAGTTCGACATCCGTTGCAAACTTGTCTTGAACTTGGATTATAAGTGAGTCCCTTCCTCTTCTTTATATGACACATTTTAAAATTGGGGAGCCTAGCATTGAGAACCGGGCAATATCATACTGGGCCAGGTTGGGCAACAAAAATACAAGAAGGATATACCTAAATGCATCCATTAGAGCTAAAATTAAATAGGCATGTTTTGGAAAGTATTTTGAAAACATGATTTTTTCTTGGTAATAAGTTTGGCTTTGGTGCATGTCTTGGTAGAAATCTCTTATTCTCATTCAGTCCACAAAAAATATATATCTTTTGCGGTAAGTAATATCGTGCTTCAGAGTTTGACAAATGTATGCTGACTTGGCAGTGAGGCTGGCGAGGTTGGAAGCGGATGCGGTGTTTACCGCCCCATGCGACACCTCCGTACTCTATCCGGCTGCCGGAGGCAACATTCATGCTTTCATGGCGATGACACCGTGTGCTGTGCTTGACGTGATCGGACCGCCTTACTCGAAAGAAGACGGCCGTGATTGTACATACTACAGGGATTTCCCCTACTTAGACTTATCTGGTAAACACTTTTCACTAATTCCTTGTTCGCATTTCTGAGAACTTTGATTATACGATGATGCGCTGGTATTAGGTTCCCGAATCCCGACCCAAGTGCCAACGGTGATACTTGGGTCAATTTCCTGCTGTCGGTAGCCACACTGGTATAGATCACATGCAAACCAGTGAAAGTTTACTTTTGACCTTTCACAGATTCAGCTATCAAAATTATCAGCGCATTAGCTAAAGTTTTAGGTTTTAGATTGAGCCAAGTGCCGCCATTGCCACTCCGAGTCAGGTTCCTTTTACGATAGTACACTCATACCATCCAGTAAATAGTAGTCAATAAAAATAAACACAGACGAAAAAAAATCTATGAAACATTGAAGTAATGTGAACAATGTGAACTGTTAACTACACACTGAAGTAATTAAAACGATTTATGCCGGCTGGTGGTACTACCACACCACTTTATGTTATAACCACCTTACTTAAATAAAGGAAAAATATGTTGATAATTGCTTTAAATTAGAAGATAGAGACCATTTTTTCATTTCAATATTCTATATAATAGATCTTGAGATCATGAGACTACCATTAGACGGTCAGATGTTGATCTCATATTCCCAAAAAGCGAGCATGAACGTGTTTGATGGTACACCATGGCCGCGTTCACTTTTTTGTGGTGTGCCAATATCTGACCATCTTATGGTAGTCCGATGATCTCAAGATCTATTGTATGAAAAATTGGGATAAAAAGGATCAAAATTTCGGGTTTCGTTTTGGTTTCGGAGGGGACCAAAACCGAAAATTTGGACTGAAATTTCAACCGAAATTTCGGCCAATAATTTGACCGAAAATATGAATCTCATACATATTTGGACCGAAATTTTGGTCATTTCGGCCGAAATTTTGATCCCTGGTCTCTATTATCTGATTTAAAGCAGCCAGCAGATGTTTCCATTATTTAAGTGAGATGATTGTAACATACAGTAGTGCACTAGTAACACCCGCCTATATGTAGGAAGAGATATTTTTTGTTAAGTTTCTATTAGGTACATAGGCCGTGTAGTGTGTACCATGGACGGAAATCTGACCTATATCAATCCGTTTGCCTAGTCAACAATGCGTCTGCACGGAAATTTGCAGGCGTCCCAGAATTCTGTGCAGCAGAATAAAATTGGCTTCTGTATGGCCAGTCCTACATGACGCTTGTACCCAATACATAAATAATAGCCTTTAACCAAGAGGGAGTTCGCCTAGTGTTCAGGACTAAGGATCAAATTTCGGGTATCATTTCGATTTCGGAGGGGACCGAAACCAAAATTTTGAGTCCTATACAAAAATGACCGAAATTCCCATAAAGGGCGGACACCTTTTCCTCAAATTTTGTACATATGACGTTCCTAGTTCCTAGTTCCTCAATTGAGATATCCAAGTGGCAATCGAACGTCTAGGTGTGACTCCCTCAAAAATTGGTGCATGGCTCAGAAAATTATATTCGTAAGCAAAATTTGTTGAGGACAAAGTGTAAGTTGCTGATATGGCACAACATGACTGGCTACAATGACCTGCATTAATTAAGTCTCACCGCACTTGCAGCCAATTGCGTCTCGCCACATCAGCCGCTTACACTTTGTTTGCATAAAATTTATTCTCCATATGATACTATCCTGCATGGCTCCTAGAGACCCGTTCCCAACTTTGACAGTGACAAGCAACACTACCATCATAGACATTGTTTTTTATTTTTTTAAAGTAATGTAGTAGACATTGCTTAGTTAATACAGTTTCCCGTCCCATTTCACTTATAACCAAGGTATAAAAAATTGTCCCATACTAGTACGTATCGGTTTCTCGGCAAATCAATATGTATCGGTATTTCAACTCGAGTATCCGATATCATATCTGTCTTGGGCAAGCCAATACCCGAGACTGATACCCATTTCGATACCTTGCTTATAAAACCTCCCCTCATGTTCCATTTAATGTTGAAAATAGGAAAAGCTTGAAGCGGCCTAAACCAGCTTGGGGCTTTTGCTTTTGCTTTTGCTGGAATGTGTTTTAAGTGAAAGCCAGAAGCTGGAAACAGGCCAAACAGGGCAGTGTCGCAATCTTTGAGTTAAGAGATAAAATTACGAGTGTTATGTGCATGCAAAGTGTTGGCGGCTGATGTGACACGATGCAATTGGCTGCTAGAGCAGTGGGGGCCAAGTAATGCAGGTGGGGGCAGCCACTCACGTCACACCACATCAGCCGTCTGCAGTTTGCCTGCACAAAACGTGCCTGCGGTTTGCAATTTTCCATAAAATAATTATCTTTTGAAATGTAATAAAATTTTGACCCGTCTGGTGCACGACCGTGCAGCTAATACCAACTCTTCACACAAACCTGTCAAAATCTTGGCTTGAACAGATTTCAAGGTTCCCTGATACTTGTGGAAGTCAGCTCTTGACTAGATTGATGGGTCATGAGCTTGATAACCTTATAACGCAGGAAATTGATTGCTAAAATTTCCTACTTGTCGTTTTTTCCTGGATGTTTCAGTTCTTCCAATTGAAAAAACTTCAGATGGCACTGCTGAAGAAAAAAACAGAGAAGGCCTTGATTATTACGCATGGTTGGAGGAGATTGTCATGCCTAAGGACCTGAAAATGGTTGGCGTCCCATATCAGGGCCCACAGATAGATGACAGTTGGTAGCCGTTTTCCTCAACTCTCGATCTATGGCGTTGGATTGAACTTGGTGCAAGCTGAATGTGAACCTTTTCTCTTTCCTTCTTTTTCATGTCTCTATGATCCCGTGGAGCATCCACTTTACTTTGAACTTGTACATATCTTTTCTCAACTCTTAAACCTGACCATATGATTGAGTTTGGTGCAAGCAGGATATGTACCTCTCTTTTCTCTTTAATTTTCTGTGATCCCGTGGATGTTTGCAATATCCACTTTACTTCGCAATATACAACAGGATTTTACCTTCTTTCTGTAATTCGGGTTTGTGGAATCTCTGTTCTCAATTATCTTCTCCACTTTTTTCACTTGCTATTAGGTGCACGGGAGGTCCACTGAGATGGGTCAACCTCGTTCGACCAAAATGGTCATAGGTCCAATGTCACTATTTTTGTGCTTTTAAGTATTTACTAGTAAAAGTACAAGTGGAGACTGTAAAATAAAATATTTTGATAAAAAATGATTTTAATATCACAAGTTTGATTAATTGGATGACATATACTAATTATATATGTTTAATAAAAAAAAATTAATTGTTAATTTTTATATTAATTTTATAATTACTAATATACCTAAATCAATAGGCTTCGAATTTTTATATCTTATTTATTAATTATTATTAAAAAGATGAATAATACTATTCATCCTATTTTCGAGGAATCGAAGGGTTATCATATGGCGGGGGTTGGGCCATGTGGGAGGTGAGAGAATAAAGTTAAAAAAAAAAAAAAAAATCCTCATGCGTATCGCTACAGCCATCGGCGTTAGGTTTTAAACCTATGTTGATGTTAGCGGTCGGCTATGAGTTTTAGCCGTCGGCATAATCTACGCTGACAACTGGGTAACCCATTGCCGACGGTTGGCAGCCGTGGGCGTAGGGCCCTTTTTTGTAGTGAGTAATATCTATCCATACATAGGTTTTGACCCGAAACTTGAACTTGACCTAAAAATTGAGCGAATTGAACTGGTCTAAACAAACTGAAAACCGATTTAAACTGAACCTATTCTGGACCCATTTTGGTTTTGGGTGACAAAAATCGAGAATTGATTAGATGGGATGAGAAAAGCAAAAAGTAGCTTCAAATAATAAAAATAAAGATAGAAAATCGGAACCGAACCAGAAACAACCAAAAGTTTCCGGAAAGTTTCCGGCTTCAATTTCAGGAAAAAAAAATATGAACCAAAATTTGAATCGATTCCATTTTGGTCCATACGAATGGCTAGATGGGCAACCATTATTCACTATGATGATTCCACCCCATTCATATCCATGATTGCTTGGAATCAAGTGATCTAGATCATTTTTCACCCTAATCTTTCGTACAATAGATCTTGAGACCACAATCTTACCTCTTCAGATGGTTAGTTTCTTATTTTGCATGGCACATCACACTCATGTTTCAGTGTGATGTGCGCCATGTGACTTCAAACAATATTTTTCGATTTGTGCCACATGAAATAAAAAAAAATGATTGTTTGATGTGCGCCTATAGTCTCAAGATTCATTAAAGGAAGATTGAGGGTGAAAAGTAATCTTCATCTTCTTATTCCAAGCAGTCAATGGGTTTGAATTGACTTTAAACATAGGCGCGGATAGAGGTATCTTTAAAAAATTAAAGAGTGATTACTTGCACTGGAAAACTATGCTATTGCACCTAATTTAAAAGAAACTTATATTTATGGGACCTATGCGGGTACCTCTGCATGTTTCTTGGAATAAGATGATGTAGAACGTTTGTCCCCCCAATCTTCTAGAAAGCAGATCTTGAGAACATGCGCATTCCATCAGACGGTCAAGTTTTGATTCCATGTGGCATAAATTCGTCAAAATTGGCCTTAAAATCACATGACACATGTCACGTTCAAACATGATTTAAAGGAAATTTTTTTTCTTGATATGTGCCATATGAAATCTAGAACTAATCGCCGGATGGTTAGATTATGGTCTTGACATCCTTTTTCTGGAAGATTAGGGTACGAAAAGATCTCCATTGTTTGATCCCAAGCAGTCAATGCCTTTCGCAGGTTTTTGGATGTAGCGCTTTCAGTAAACCTGTAGGGGCAAACAGTGGTCCCCAGACCTGTGTCATCTGAAAAACAAATCTAAGTTGTCTAATTTGACACCGATAATGTAAAAATCTATGGGGTCAAACATTTGCACAAAATACAATCTCTACCACAAGATTGAATACAGTCAAAGATATCATCTGATTCAATAGTTGGTCTATCATATTTTGCTCCCATCTTTCGTAAAAAAATAAAATTAAATCACGACATCATGGCCTTCAAACCATTTTGGATAGATTTGATTTTTGGGACCTGTGGGGAGGTATAAAAAAGCGGCTGATACCGATATGCATCGGTTTTTCGGCAAACTGATACGTATCGGTATCCCAGCTCGGGTACCTGATACCGTATCGGCCGATACGTCTCTGTTTCAACCGAGACGTTGAGTTTTTTTTTTTTTTTTTTTAAATAGGCCAATACGTATCAATATCTGCCGAGTCGTATCGATTTTGGGCATACCGATACTCGAGGCTGATTTTGATACCTTGCACGTGCATTCATATTTTGGAGACCTGTGCTTTCACAAGGCACAGGTCCATGATCTAATGATCTTTGATGCAAAATATTAGTACAAAGCAAAATCTCTATCATTTAGTTTAATCAGTCGCCACTTAAATCAGATAATGAACTTTAACTGTATTGAATCATATGGATGCCCTGTAGGGTGTGTAAATTGTGAAATACTCGTTACGTGGTAAGATGTACTCTGGCCTAGTCTAAGCGCAAGCTTGAGATTACCCTAAGTTATAAAAAACCAAAAAATAAAAGAGAAAAATAATGTTTCTTCTCAATCTTTGGCACCTACAACTGTGTTTCACAGGGCACATGTCCCTAAAAGTATCACGTCTTTCTTGTAAACTAAATTGCAAGGACTAACTTCTTGTCTTCATGTAATGGCTCTCTCATTCGGATCTATAACTGCTCTCTGTGGCAGTAGGTAAAATTTGCTATGACAGATTATCAATTAGAGCAAATCCCCTTTGAAAAACAAAAAAAAAATTAAAGCAAGTCCCTGCTAGAGCAAATAGGAATAAACTGTGTTACCAAAGGTAAAAAGAATTTTGTATAGCGAAAAAACAAGAGAGCTGCTTTAAACTTGAAAGAGCTAACCCAAACGCATTTCTCGTCATAAAAAGTGAAGGAGCGACAACTTACACGAGATTTTTGCCACTCCACAGTTTAAGAAGAGGACTTTGTAGTTTTGGAACATGTGCTACATGAAACACCATCGAAGCTGTTTGATTTAAGGCCCATGATCTAACCATCGATGATGCCAAATGTTGGCATGAAAGGTGATTTTTGTCACTTCATTCAACATAGTAAAAGCCCATCATTTGATCACTGGTTGACTGCAATAATCTGATGATAAGACCATATTTCTTACCAATCTTTGGCAAGAAAGATCTTTACATCATGGCATTTGAATCAGACGGCTGAGATGGTGCTTCATGTGGCACAGATCTCAAAAACATCAGATCTCATGTGCAAAAGGAATACATGTTGATTGTTGAGGTTCCCGGTGAAACATCTCCCAGAAAGTAAATGGCCTTAAAATCACATGACACACATCATGTTCAAACATGATTTAAAGGATATATTTTTTTTAAATATGTGCCATATGAAATCAAGAACTGACCGCTGGATGGTTAGAGTATGGTCTCAACACCCTTTTTCTGGAAGATTAGGGTACGAAACGATCTCCATTGTTTGATCCCAAGCAGGCAATGGCTTTCGCGGGGTTTTGGATGTAGCACTTTTAGTTAAACCTGTAGGGGCGAACAGTGGTACCTAAATTTGTGCCACCTGAAAACATATCTAAGTCGTCTGATTTGATAGTGACAATGTAAAGATTTATGGGGTCAAACATTTGCACAAATCACAATCTCTGCAATAAGATTGAACACAGTCAAAGATAGTTGTGTGAATTATATGATAGAAATCATATTTTTCACCCATCTTTCCTACAAAAATAAAATAAATAAATGAGAGCATCATGGCCTTCAAGCCATTTTGGATATATTTGATTTTGGGTGCCCGTGCCTTCATATTTTGGGGACATGTGCTTTCTCAAGACACGGGTCCATGATCTAATGATCTTTGATGTAAAATATCTGATCTGTTAAATCAGATAATAGACTGTTAACAGTATTGAATCATATGGATTAGTGACCCGTTAAATCAGATAATAGACTTTAACTGTATTGAATCATATGGATGCCACTTTTGGGGATGCCCGCTATATGGAATCAACGTCGTCTGTGGATTATTATGAAAAAAGGAGGGTGCGTGGATTCGCTTACGGGGGTTGATAAAGAAGAGTCGGCTTTTGCCAAGATGGGTGGTTTATGAAGGGATCTTAGAGCAATTGACGGTTTACAAGATTAATGGTGAAGACATCAGATATCACCAATATTCCTTCCTCGATTTGGATATCTGATGGAATAAATTCATTCAAGGTTTTTAGTGGAAGTGGAGTGGGATTTAAAAGCGGTATAAGTATATTCTTGCGTGAGAGAGATTCGTTTAAAGAGAGTTAGACAAAATTTGAAGGACAAAAATATAGGATTACGATGGGTGGAGAAATAAAGGTAAATTAGGTAGATGAGGGATATTTTATTCCTAAAGTGTGGAAATAAAACTTGACAGAAATTATTCGTGCTTTTATAATAGTAATAAGATTATTGGAAAATTATAATGAAAGGATGGCTGGACGGAAACAACAGACCATTCAATTGATGCTTATGTGGCGCGATATAAGTGACTACCCCGACATGTATTGCTAAGCTCCACTGCACTTGCATCGCGCCACATCAACAGTCCTTTGAATGGTTTGTTGTTTCCCATCTGTCATGTAACATTTTATCTCCTGAGGTTTGACTGCTTTGGTGGAAAAAGATTTACGGTAGTGTAGTTGGTGTATCATCTCATATATTTGAGTCGATTCGGGATAAGACTTTGCAACGATTTAACGAGGGTTTTTACAACCGGTTGTAATGTGGCCTCCTCCTTTATCATCGAGATTTGGGACTCGTAATGACAATACAAATTCTTTAGGTTGTGTTTGGCGCAGGGTCAAATAGCAGCCCTTTTGGTTTTTGGCTTGGGCGGGGAGCCAAAAAGCCATTTGGCCGGACAACTCTCTGCCTCCTCTGCTCTAGCAAAGAGTTGTTTTAAGTGATAAAATAGCTTTCTGTTTGTTCTCCTCCAGAGCAGATAAAATCTACTATGGCAGAGAGTTGGGTTTTGCTACACAGGGAGAGAGCGAGAGAGCATGGTTGTAAGGACATTGTTATATAGAGGACAAATTTTATGTAGACAAAGTGCAGGCGACTGATGTGGTGTGACAAAATTGGTTGCAAGTGCGGTGGGGCTCAATTAATGCAGGTTGGTGCAGCCAGTCACATGGCACCACGCCCGCCGCTTGCATTTTGTCCTCAACAAATCTGTCCTAACGGTTATAATTTTCCGTATTTGTAATATTTGTACGTCTACTATGAGCATCTCCAATAAGGATAGCTAACTTTGAATAGCTAAGACCCCTTCTGAGCCCACTCTCTATTTTAGTTATTGTCTTTTTAAAAAAAGTTTCCAACAAGGATAGCTATTTAGCTACTCTTCCTTTAAAATAATATTTTTTATTTCTATTTTAATATATATTTAAAATATATGGCAAATGAAGAGAGAGAGAGAGAGAGAGAGAGAGAGAAAAGGAGAAAATTCATATTTTATTAATAGCGAATGGAGTGGGATTTACTATTAATAGCAAGTGAAGTGGGACTTGCCAAAGATGGCGAGTCTCATAGCGAATCTCCTGGAGTAGGATTTTGGTATTTTCAATATTCAAAATAGCGATTTTGGTATTTTTTTTGCTTATAGAGAATCTGTCGGATATGCCCTAGCAAGCGCTAAGAATGTTAGTTTCTTGATGGAAATCATATTTGATGGAGAAGCAACAAATATCCTTACAAGTTGGAGCTTTCATTAGACGTTTCCTTGATGAAGAACCTCGATTTCTAAAGAGGAAATCATCTTTACTGAAGAACCTAGAAAGTATCATGAAGGTCAATTTCTTGATGAAACCATATTCGATAAAGAACCTCTTGATTGAAATCATACAATAATACTTATAAAAATAAAAATAAATTAATGAAGGTTAGAAATGGTTGTGTGAAACCAAAGAGGCATTAGCCCAGTTTGTACGCTCCCCTCCAATGTGAGGGAGTAGGTCGTGGGTTCAATTCTTGTCCTCCATGTTGTTTCTCACCATTGTCTTTGCAAGGTGTCGGTAGGGTTTTGCTAATTAACCCTCACCACTATAATTGTTGTTGGGCTTGCTCCTCGGTTCTCGAAGGGAGATGCAACACAAAGACATGATCCTAAGAGATAACAGTGTGTCAAATCATTTAGGATTTTTGACATTCACAAGAGATAAAATGAGAAGTTCTCCAAATTTTGTGCAAGATTCCAATGGAGTTTTTTCCAATTTTCAGCAAAATAGAGGGTGTACCCATGAGATTTTGAGGGTAATATTGATAGAGATAATCAGACCAAGATCGATTCGACAAGAAAAAAATGTTTATCTCTTTTGACAAAAAAAGGTATCCAAGAATCGGACGAAAAAAATTCGACAATATATTTTCTTATAAGCTTTATACGATAAAATTAAAGACGGAAACGATTAATCGAATCGTACCTCTGTCCATGGTGCACTAATTTATGATGCCGAGATTCAAGGATCTTCAAATCTATGCAAACATTTTCGAGATGCAGAGATGGATTCTACAGACTTCTTGCCCTCGTATATTTTTGCTAGACTTGGGACCTCAAAGATAGAATGACTTTATAATCTTTCTATCATCATTGAGAGATTTTTGGCTAAAAATTAACTACATAATGTCACTTTCCAAAACAACTTAATTGTATGGGGCTAATGGGCATGATCCCACTTTCTAAAATCACTTAATCGTATGAGGCTAATTGGTCAATGTGGCAACTGGCCACACTGGATCTCAAATGAGATCCGGCTAACATTCTCCCACTTGGCCCATGCTGATACAAAAATTCATTTTACAAAAGAAAGTTAACGTATGACCATATTCATTTTGAAAAAAAAAATTAAAAAAAATATAAGTGGCAATTTTCCCTATTTAGGTTTTGGATAACCTTAATTATACTCTATTGAATGTTTTTCAAACATATGAATCATCGCGATTAACGCCTAGATTAACCAGACATTAACTTCCATGTATTACAATGCTTTTAGTCCCATCTAACAAGTACTATATGTGATATAGCTCTTTATGAATAAGCTTTCAATGCCTATTCTAGGTCTTACTTGATTTGTCAGCATGAATAATCTACCATTATTTCTCTCATGTATATAAGCTTAAGTGAGACAAATAAATCAATAATCATCAATAATTAATTACAAATTAAACTTGATGGTGTCATGATATATATCAAATTCATGAAAAATCAATTAGACCCATATGATCCACATGTTCTTTATACAATTTGGGCAGTAACTCTTTTGTCATAGGATCCGCAATCATTGACGCGATTCTAATTTCCTTAATTAACACCTGATGATTCTGAACACGCTTTCTAACGACAAGATATTATATGTTAATGAACTTGTTGGTAGTAATACTTGAATTGTTGTTAGAGTCACCGTTGCAAAATTATCACAATAAATCTTTAATGGCTTAGACATAGAGTCAACAATCTTAAGTGATGTGATAAGGTTTCACAGCCAGAAAGTGTGTGATGTAGCTTCATAGCAACCCACATACTCTGCTTCAATAGTGGAAGATGTCGTCAACCCTTTCTTCTTGCTTTTCCACGAGACAACGCCTCCAGTAAGAAGGAAAATGTATCCTGAGGTTGACCTTCTAGTGTCAAGGCAACCACAAAAATTATAGTATGAATATCCTATCTCTTCTAGATGGTCTGACGTCTATATGTAAGCAAGTAGTTCTGTTCCTTGCAGATATAACATCACTTTCTTTGTAGCTCATCAGTGATCCATTCCTATATTATTTTGTTATCTGCCTAACATTCCTATATTGTTTTGATACAATGTCTGGTCTCATAGAGAGTTGAGCATACACCAGACTACCTACTGTAAATACATAAGGAATATTTTTCATTTCCTCCATTTCTAAGTTATTTTTCGGACACTGATGTAGACTGAATTTTTCACCCTTGACAATGGGTGCTTCACCATGTGAGCAGTTTCTCATTCAAAACTTTTCTAACACTTTATTGATATATGCCTTTTGAGATAGTCCTAATGTCCATTGAGACATGTCTCTGTGAATATCTATGCAGGGACATAGGATGCTTCACTCATATCCTTCATCTCAAAGTTTCGAGAGAGAAATTACTTTACTTCATGTAGCAATCTCAAGTCATTGTTAGCAAGCAAAATATCATACACATATAAGACTATGAAAATGAATTTACTCCAACTAACCTTAGTGTATACACATTTATCCACAACATTTTCTTTAAAACCAAGTAAGGTTACAACATTGTGAAATTTGTGATACCATTATCGAGAAGCCTGTTTTAGCCCATATATGGATTTCCGAAGTTTACATACCAACTAATTTCTTTCACATAAAGAAAATCTTTCGGGTTAACGCATATAAACCACTTCCTCTAAGTCCCCATGTATGAATGTTGTCTTTATATCCAATTGATGTAGCTCTAGGTCATAAAGAGCTACCAATACCATGACCACTGACAATGAGTCTTTTTATAAAACTGCAGAGAATGTCTCATGATAATCTATGCCCTCCTTTTGAGTGAATTCTCTGGCTACAAGTCTGACCTTATATCGATCTATATTATCGCTTGAGTCTCTCTCTAGCCTTATAGACTCATTTGCAGTCAATGACCTTAGCTCCTTTAGGCAATGGAACGATATCACAAACATGATTCTTAGCCATAGAATTCATCTCATTGAATGCGAGGTGTTTTCTTCATTTATGGCTTGCCAAAATGAAAATGGTTCATCTCCAATTCCATGGTCAATCTCTTGGAGGTACACTATATAGTTAGACACAATTACTGATTTCTTTACCATTGAGGATTTCCTTAAACATATTTCTTCATCTTCACCTTACGGTGAATGGATAATAGGTTCAGGGATAACCTGATCTTTATATTGTAAGTCATTATGTGTCAACTGCTCTTTCATAGTGACGTCCGAAGGGTTGTCTTGGATCATAGTTGGCTACTCTTTAATTGCAAGTAATATATATGAATCATGCATTTCCTCAAAGTCTAAACTTCAAGGTTGGACACTCCCGCTGAAGTCATGTTCCTTAAAAAATTTAGCATTTCTCGCTTCAACAATTTCAAGCACATGATTAAGACAATAGAGCTTGAATCCATTGGACTATTCTGCATAACTAATGAAAAATTCATTGATTGTTTTTTAGTCCAATTTTTTCTCATGTGGATTGTACACCCTGACCTCAATCGGACAATCCCATATGTGTACATGTCTCAAACTAGGTTTTCATTCATTCCATAATTTAAAGGGTGTTCTAAGAACTACTTTAGTGAGAACCCTGTTTAGGATGTACACAACGATTTTTAAGGTCTCACTCCACAGAGATAAGGGAATAGAAGAGTTACTTATCATACTCCTCACCATATCTATAAGTATTTGATTCCTTCTTTCGACTACTCTGTCTTGTTGTGGAGAGTTTGACATTATATATTGTATAATAATGCCTTTAAGTTTAAGGAATTTCACAAATGAACCTAGATTTATCCTTTGCTCGTATAACTTCCATAGTATTCCCCTCCCCTATTTGATCTCACAATTTGAATATTTTTGTCTCTCTGTTTCTCTACTTCTGCTTCATAAACTTTAAAAGTATTTAATGCTCTACTTTTATCATAAAATGGATAGAAAAACATAATTTGTGTATGATCATCTATAAAGAAGATGAAATATTTCTGAACATTTAAACATGGAGTTATAAATGTTTCACATATATCAGTGTGTATGCTTTCTAACGTATCAGAACTCCTCCTGACTCCATTTATGACCTTGTTGGTCAATTTAGCCTTTATATAATCCACACAAGTCCTAAAATTAGAAAAATCAAAAGTTTTAAGGACTCCATCATTTATCAACCTTTTGATTCTATTTATGGAGATTTGCCATAATCTTCGATGTCATAACCAGAAGGACTTCTCATTCATGACATGTCGCTTAATACCAATTCTATTAAGCACGGTTAAAAGATTTTGATCATAATTGGGTTTCATATGAAGTGTATATAAACCATCAACTAGATTTTTAGTGTCAAATAAAGAGGAGTCTTTAACCAAACTGAAGTTGGGTCCAACAAAATTAAAATCACAAGTAGTCAAGCGAGAAAAAGAAATAAGATTTTTAGAAAATGAAGGAATATAAAAAGTTCCTTCTAGATCTAAAACAGAATCAGATTTTAAAATAAGTTTAAATGTCCCAACAACTTCCACACGTGAACTCATCCGATCTCCCAAATAGATGCATCATTCACTTTCCGTTGGTTGATGAAACCTTGCATAGTATTGGCAACATGGATTGTTGAACCAGAGTCAATCCACCAAGCGTTATGAATAATATTAATAATATTTGATTCATACTACATCAAAGACAAAATATTACCTTTCTTTATGAGTCAAGAGCTATATTTTGGGCACTCCTTTATGTGTCATGTCTTCTTACAGAAGAAGCATTTGATTGGCTCCCTATTATCATATGGTGCAGATGACAATTTCATTTTCTTCTTCTTACCATGATAGACATCATTTCCTTTCTTAACTTGTTTCATTCCATGAGAAATTAGATGAACATTTTATAGTTTTTCCTGCTTCAGACTCCCCTCCTCTTGAACACACATGACCAACAATTGATTTATTGACCATTTGTCCTTATGTGTGTTGTAGGAGATTTTAAATGATCCATATTCTATTAGCAGAGAGTCGAATATGAATTGGACAATAAATGCCTCGGAAAAGGTAATCTTAAGGGAGTGTAGTTGCGCAGTTATATCCCTCGTTTCCATAATGTGTTCGTGAATTCCTTTATTACCATTGTGCTTCATGGAGGAGAGCTTATTCATTAGGGTGTTGGTAAGAGCTTTATCAAAACTTGTAAATTGTTCCTCAACGGGGTCGAGAAAATCTTTAACTTTATTTTTGTCCGGGATAGATCCTCTAATGCTCTTCCCAATATGGGACTTAATGAGTATTAGACTCAATCGATTGGATCGTTCTCATTGCTCATACAAGTTCTTTTCAGTTGGCGTGCTAGATTCGAAAGGGATGACAGGTTCATTTATTCAGAGTGCCAAATCTAAATCCATACACCCCAATATATGGAGAATCCCTTCCTTCCAGTTCGAAAAACTATCACTAGTTAGAATAGGATTGTGAGTTGGTCCCTTTGAAACAATGACGGATGATAAAACTGTAATAATTAAAAGAATAAAATACTTACAATGATGCTATGATGAATATACAAATCCATACTTTATTTATAATTTCAACCGATATCAACATTGTAGATAATAAAACGATGATGCATCTTAGCCCTCCTGTGAGTAGGGAGAAACACACCATTGATTTGTTTAATCGCTTTATAATGAGGTGGCGAATGACACCAACATAAAAAAATTTCTCTTACCTGTGGGCATTAGAAAAATCTCTATCTTAATGTCATATTCAGCATTTCATTCCAATTGATCTATGAATTATAATAACTTCTCTGTGGAGTCGAGCTATTGTGATTCATAACCAATCACAATTTATAAGATCACAAAAAAAAATTCAATTTAATAGACATGCTTTATACTAAATACATCATTGCAATTCGAGATGTTGTGATTACGCTTTAATATATGATGTATTTAGTCCTAATGGTGACCTCAAAAGATCCTAATGGTACCTTAAGAGAAACATTGGTCAACTCTGTTTAATAGAAAGGTCTGATGCAGAAACAAGCCCTATAAATGTGTCTAGAAGGTCCGAGATACTAAAAAATATATATATAATTTGTGAAAATTTGAGACCGATAGCCCCTATAAATAAATAAATATAAAAACTGATTAAAAATGGCAAATTGGGCCCTTATCGGGTTGGATCTCAAATCTGGTCAAAATTTGACTGTCCCCAATTTGGATCTTAGATGTTGTCATATTTTGAGCGGGCCCAAGCCAGGTCTTAGGTATGTAGGTCCGTAGATTAATGGGTCCAAGACTCGTAAACATATAATATGTTTTATAAAGTGTAGTACCCAATCAATTCCACCAAAACTAGTTGGAAACCATCTTCCTCAACGTAACACGTCTCTGCATTTTGCGGAGACATGCTCATGCATGGCGTATGCTTGATGGGATATAAAATAAATACCCATTGTGGTGGTAGATGGACGCCGACGACCTGCGACCGGTGACCACCTAGTAATGTCGGCGGCCGGTGTCCGAGCGGTCATAAAAAATCTAAAAAAAAAAAAAAATCACAAAAAATTTAAATTAATTCATAGAAAAATATCCTTGAAAATCATTACAAAAAAAAAACTTTTACATCAGACATGATTTTCAAAATTGGGAGAGAGAGAATGAGCCAAACTCAAAGCTTTACAATCAAAATTAGCCATGAGAGTTAAACTTATTCTCTTTAAACCGTAAGCTATCAAATATAATTAAGAAGATACCATAATCAGAGATACCTGCTTTGATACCATAATGTAAACTCTATACGATAAAATTAAAGGTGGAAACGGTTAACCAAAATCGTACCTTTGTCTATAGTGCACTAATTTATGATGTTGAGATTCGAGGATCTTCAAATCTATACAAACCTTTTCGAGATGCAAAGACTTGATATCTCAAAGATAGAATGTTTTTGCTAGACAAACCTTTCCGATCTTCAAGCTATATGTTTCTTTCTCTCGTATGTTTTTGCTAGACTTGATATCTCAAAGATAGAATAACTTTATAATTTCTCTATCAAATCATTGAGAGATTTTTGGCTAAAAATTAGCTACATGATCCCACTTTCCAAAATCACTTAACCGTATGAGACTAATGAGCATTATCCTACTTTCCAAAACCACTTAATCGTATGAGACTATTGGGCCAAACTATAAATGAGTCTTACTGTGACAATTGGGTCACACCAACATTTATCTCTTATGATAAAAATAAAGATAAAAGACAAAAGTTTTATAAATTAATGACAAAAGAGTAAAGAAAATCACCCATCCAACCAATCTATCATTCAAGATTGAAGCCAAAACAACTTTAAAAAGCTGTTGAACATTTCTATGATGTAAAAATTAACAAATTTTCCTATTGTATTGGGTGGTTTTGTGCATACGGATCTAATTCAACTTGATCTCAGTCTTGCTCAACTTGAACATGGAGACGAACATTTTTAACAAAATAAAATTAAAACACCCTAAATTTTTATCAAAAATACAAAGAAATTTAATTTAATGTATGATTTCTTAAATACAAAGATAGTTAGGTAGCGTAACTTTTGCGGGTGCAAGTTATCAAAGTGGTAACTCATATTGAGAGTTGCATAAGCCTAAATATCTATGATTTCAATGATTGTTTTTTTAAATGTACATTGTTTATATTGTGAATGGGTGATTTTGCGAGATGTACAAAATATATGACGAGTTCAAGGAAAAAATTGGAAAAATATATAGTAAGTTTAAAAGTATGAATTAAAAAAAAATAAAAAAATATTAAACAACTCCCGGCTTATTAAAAAATTGCAAACTAATTGCGATGGATTTGGCAAATTTATAATACACAAATTCTCAAAATTCACAAATAACTCCTAGTCTAACATCATACAAAATTCCCTTTGACCAGTGATTTAGTAGTATTATTAGATCAAGAGAATAGGCAATGAGCATGCAATCTATACCATTCAAATGGAAAAGAACTTATGATCATCCTGATCCACAGGCTAGTAGGGCAGATTGTAGGTATTAGATGACGCATACGAGCTTCTTGTTTGTAGAATAAGAACACCAGATAGTTTCCCAGGCACAACAAAAAGAAAAAAGTTATCCGGTCTCAATTTGTGCATCGCCAATGGCATCCTTTCAATCTCCCGCCCTTTCCTTAACTCCCCACTCCATCGCATACCGAAACATTTTCGCCTTTCCGATATCCACAATAGTAGTTTCGGATCGTTTCCGTAACAGTTTGGGTTTTCCTACCGTTGAGGCGTCCCGGAATATAGGGGTTTGCCTCGGGATCCGTGCGAAACGGAATCCGAATGTACTGAGAGTCAGAGCGGAATCTTACGAGACGAAAGAACCCATGATTCCTCCTTATAATGTGTTGATCACTGGTTCAACTAAAGGTCAGTCGATAGTTGGATTTCTCTCTCTCTCTCTCTCTCTCTCTCTCTCTCTATATATATATATATATATATATATATATATATATATATATATATATATTGTAAGCTCTATCCGATAAAATTAAAGGCAAAAACGATTAACCAAGATCGTACCTCTGTCCATGATGCACTGATTTATGATGTCGAGATTCGAGGATCTTCAAGTCTATGTAAACCTTTTCAAGATGCAGAGATGAATTTGAATTCTATAAGCTTCTTTCTCTCTTATATTTTTTGCTAGACTTGGGGCGTCAAGGATAGAATGACTTTATAATATCTCTACCATCATTGAGAGATTATGGGCTAAAAAATAGCTACATCATCCCACTTTCCAAAAATCACTTAATCGTATGTGCATGATCTCACTTTCCAAAACCTCTTAACCGTATAAGGCTAATGAGCATAACCCCACTATCTAAAACCTTTTAACCATGTGGGGCTAATGGGCCAAACCATAACACAGGATTTCAAATGAGATCCGACTAACATTCTCTCACTTGGCTATGTTGACATGAAAATTCATTTTAGAAAAGAAAGTTAATGTATAGCTGCACTCATTTTGAAAACAAAAAGAGATAAATAAATAAAGAAAAGTGACATCTTTACCCCTTTAGGTTTTAAATAACTTTATATTCTATTGAATGTTTTTCAAACATATGAATCACCGCGGTTAACGCCTAGATTAACCAGACATTATCATCAATGTATTATAATGCTTTAGTCTCATCCAACGAGTACTATATGTGGTATAGTGCTTTATGAATAAGTTTCCAATTCTTATTCTAGGTCCTACTTTATTTGTCAATATAGGCAATCTGCCGTTATTTACCTCATGTATACAAGCTTAAGTGACACAGATAAACCAAGAATCATCAATAATTAATTACAAATTAAACTTGATGGTCTCATGATGTACATCAAATTCATAAAAAATCAATTAGACTCATATGATCCGCATGTTCTTTATACAATTTGGGCGGTAATCCTTTTGTCATGGGATCTGCAATCATTAACGCGGTTCTGATTTCCTCAATTGACACGTGACGATTCTGAACACGCTCTCTAACGATAAGATACTTTATGTCAATGAACTTGTTGGTACTGATACTTGAATTGTTGTTAGAGTAAATCACTGCTGCGAAATTATTACAATAGATTCTTAATGGTTTAGACATAGAGTCAAATCTTAAGTCCTGTGATAAAATTTCGCAGCCAGAGAGCCAGTGCTGTAGCTTAATAGCAACCCACATACTCTTCTTTCATGGTGGAAGATGTGGTCAACGTTTGCTTCTTGCTTCTCCACGAGATAGCACCTCCAACAAGAAGGAAAATGTATCCTGAGATTGACCTTCTAGTGTCAAGGCAGCCACCAAAATCAGAGTCTGAATATCGTATCACTTTTAAATGATCTAATCATCTATATGTAAGCATGTAGTTCTTTGTTCCTTACAGATATCACATCACTTTCTTTGCAGCTCGTCAATGATCCATTCTTTGATTGTTTTGATATCTACCTAACATTCCTACTGTAAATGCAATGTTTGGTCTCGCAGAGACTTGAACATACACTAGATTACCTACTGCAGATGCATAAAGAATATTTTTCATTTCCTCCCTTTCTAAATTATTTTTCGGACACTAGTATAGACTGAATTTGTCACCCTTGACCATGGGTGCTTTCCCGGGTGAGCAGTTTCCCATTCGAAATCTTTCTAACACTTTGTTGTTGTAGGCCTTTTGAGATAGTCCTAATATCCCTTGAGACCTATCTCTGTGAATCTCTATGCCAAGGACATAGGATGCCTCACCATATCCTTTATCTCAAGGTTTCGAGAGAGAAATTGTTTTACTTCATATAGCAATCCTAAGTCATTGCTGGCAAACAGAATATCATCCACATATAGGACTAAGAAAATCAATTTGCTCCCAGTAACCTTAGTGTATGCACAATTATCTACAACATTTTCTTTCAAACCAAATGAGGTTACAACGTTGTGAAATTTGTGATACCATTGTCGGGGCTTGTTTTAGCCCATATATGGATTTTCTAAGTTTGCATACCAACTGATTTCCTTCACATGAAGAAAATCCTTCAAGTTGATGCATATAAACCACTTCCTCTAAGTCCCCATTTAGGAACGCTGTCTTTACATCCATTTGATGTAGCTCTAGGTCATAATGAGCTACTAATGCCATGACCACTCGCAACGAATCTTTCTGAGAAACTGGAGAAAAAGTCTTATGGTAATTTATGCCCTCCTTTTGAGTGAATCCTTTGGCTACAAGTCTGGCCTTATATCATTCTATATTGCCATTTGAGTGTCTGTTAGTCTTGTAGACTTATTTACTGCCAATGGCCTTGGCTCCCTTAGGCAATGGAACGAGATTCCAATCATAAGTCTTAGCCATAGAATCCATCTCATCCTTCATGGAATTCAACTAATGCGAGGAGTTTTCTTCATTCATAGCTTGTGAAAATGAAAATGGTTCATCTCCTATTCCATGGTCAGTCTCTTGAAGGTATACTATATAGTTAGATGGAATTGTTGATTTCTTTACTCTTGAGGATCTTTTTAAATCTATTTCTTCATCTTCACCTTGCGGTGATTGGATAATAGGTTCAGGGATAACCTAATCTTCATGTTGTGAGTCATTGTGTTAACTACTCTTTCATATTAACATCCGAAGGGTTGTCTTGAATCACAGTTGACCACTCTTTAATTGCAGGTAATATATATGAATCCTGCATTTCCTCAAAGTCTAAACTTCGAGGTTGGAGACTCCCACTGAAGTTATGTTCCTCAAAAAATTTAACATTTATCGCTTTAACAATTTTAAGTGCTTGATTAGGACAATAAAATCTGAATCCCTTTGACTTTTCTGCATAGCCAATGAAGAATCCATTGACTGTTTTTGAGTCTAACTTTTTCTCATGTGAATTGTATACCCTGACCTCAACCGGACAACCCCATATGTGTACATATCCTAAACTAGGTTTCCATTCATTCCATAATTCAAAAGGTGTTTTAGGAACTGATTTAGTGGGAACCCTGTTTAAGATGTACACAACGGTTTTTAAAGGTTCACTCCACAAAGATGAGGGAAGAGAGGAGTTACTTATCATACTCCTCACCATATCCATTAGCGTCCGATTCCTTCTTTCGGTTACTCCGTTTTATTGTGAAGAGTTTAACATTATATTCTGTGCAATAATGCCTTCACGTTCAAGGAATTTTTCAAATGGACATGAATTTTGTCCTTTGCTTGTGTACCTGCCATAGTATTCCCCTCTCTTATCTGATCTCACAATTTTGATATTTTTGCCTCTTTGTTTGTTTACCTCTTCTTTATAAATTTCAAAAGCATTTAATGCTTCACTTTTATCATAAAGCACATAGAGATATATAAATCGTGTATGATCATCTATAAAGAAGATGAAATATTTCTGACCACTTAAACATGGAATTGGAAATAGTCCACATATATCGGTGTGCATGATTTCTAACGTATCAGAACTCCTTGTGGCACCCTTTTTGACCTTGTTGGTCAATTTACCCTTTATACAGTCCCAAAATAAGAAAAATCAAGAGTTTTAAGGACTTTATCATTTATCAATCTTCTGGTTCTGTCTATAAAGATATGGCCTAATCTCCGATGCCATAACCAGGAGGACATCTCATTCACGACATTTCGTTTAATACCAATACTATCATGCAAGGTTAAAAGATTTTGATAATAACTGGGTTTTATGTGAAGTTTATATAAACCATTAACTAGATTTTTAGTGCCAAACAAAGAGGAATCTTTAAACAAACTAAAATTGGGTCCAACGAAATAAAAAACATAACCACAAGTAGCCAAGTGAGAAACAGAAATAAGGTTTTTGGAAAATGAAGGAATGTGAAAAATCTTTCTAGATCTAAAACAGAACTGGATTTAAGGATGAGTCTACATGTCCCAACACCTTCCACACGTGACCTTATATGATTTCCCGAATAGATGCATCGTTCACTTTCCGTTGGTTTCCTTTGGTTGATGAAACCCTGCATGGTATTGGCAACATGGATTGATGAACCGGAGTCAATCCACCAAGTATTATGAATAATATCCATAATATTTGATTCATAACACACCAAATACAAAATATTACCTTTATGACTAAAAACTTATATTTTGGGCACTCTTCTATGTGTTCTGTCTTCTTGCAAAAGAAGCATTTGATTGACTCCCTATTGCCACCTGGTGCAGATGATAGTTTTATTTTCCTCTTCTTGCTATGATGGGTATCAATCCCTTTCTTAACTTGTCCCTTTTCATGAGAAACTAGATGGACACTTTCTAGTTTTTCCTGCTTCAGCCTTCCTTCCTCTTGGACACACATGTCTAACAATTGATTTGTTGACCATTTGTCCTTATATGTGTTGTAGGAGATTTTATATGACCCATATTTTACTGGAAGGGAGTCGAGTATGAATTGGACAAGAAAGGCCTCAAAAAAGGTAATTTTAAGGGAGTGTAGCTGGGCAGCTATATCCCTCATTTCCATAATGTGTTCGCGAATTCCTTTGTTAATATTGTGCTTCAATCCCCAAATAACCCAACTCCCTTAGCAGCAAGTCCTTACCAGAACTCCCTTTCCAGATACTCAACAGAACACGTCTCTGCATTTCATGCTCATGAATGGGAATGGCCGATCTTGGCCGGCGACCATCCGACGATTGGCGGACGATGACCGGCGACCGTTCGCTGACTGGCTGATGCAGAGACATGCTCATGAATGGGAATGACCGATCTTGGCCGGCTACCATCCGGCAATTGGCGGAGGATGACCGGCGACCGTTCGGTGACTGGCTGATGGCGACCGACGATTGTCCAGCGACCAGTGACCACCCGGTGACGTCGGCGGCTAGTGTCCGACGGTCATAAAAAATCTCAAAAATTACCAAAAAATCACAAATATTAGAATTAATCCATAAAAAATATCCTCGAGAATAAAAATAAATAAAACTTCTCCATTAAACATGATTTGCAAAATTGTGAGAGAGAGGAGTCAAACTCAAAACTTTACGGTCAAAATTGGCCATGAAAGAGTTAAACTTCTTCTCTTTAAATCATATGGCATCAAATAAAATTAAGCAGACACCATGATTATAGATACTTGCTCTGATACCACAATGTAAGCTCTATACGATAAAATTAAAGGCGGAAATGATTAACCAAAATCGTACCTCTATCCATGATGCACTGATTTATGATGTTGAGATTCGAGGATCTTTAAGTCTATGCAAACCTTTCTGAGATGCAGAGATGGATTCTACAGACTTCTTTCTCTCGTATGTTTTTTGCTAGATTTGGGACCTCAAGGATAGAATGACTTTATAATCTCTCTACCATCATTGAGAGATTATGGGTTAAAAAATAGTTACATTATCCCACTTTCCAAAACCTCTTAACCGTATGAGGCTAATGGGCATAACCCCACTTTCTAAAACCTTTTAACCATATGGGGCTAATGGGCCAAACCATAATGGGTCTTAATGTGACAATGGGGCCACACCGGATTTCAAATGAGATTCGGCTAACATATATTTGTTACAAATTTGATTCTTTTGAGCTATAAGAGGAGCTTAATGGAATTTGTTAATTTTATTGGTAATATAATGTTGGGGAGGTTTCTTGTTGGGTACTATAGAAGAGTTCTTTTTCCTTAGAAATCAAGTGATTATTTATGATCAATTATGCTCTGTGGGCAAATTTTATTTTAGTGCATTACATTAGTGTGCCCTAAATTTGATGGAAGCAAGAGAAAAAAGGGCAAATTATCGTGGTGTTGTTATATATCAAATCATAATTCAAACGTCGTTGTTACTTAATCCTATGAAGTAGCAAAATTGGATTGGTTACTCACGCTGAATACTGACTCCTTTGAATCAGACGATGGAGATTGTTTTTCGTCCTAAATGACCAGAAAACCACGTGGCACACATCACGCCAAATGTGATTTTCAGGTCACCTTCTGGGATGTGTGCAACGTGGAATCAAAACTGACCGTTTGATCGTACTCCCATGATCTCAAGTTACATTGTGTGGAAGATTGGAAAGAAAAATGATGTCCATCGTCTGACTCAAAGCAGCCCATAGTTTTTGGCATGGTTGCCATCAAAGTTTCGGTGGCATATAAAGGTACCCATTTGGATTTTTGGTCTAATTTTTACATAGACCAACTCCCATGAGTGCTTTATAGAATTATATGGTAGTAGTGGATTAGCAACGCTAAGAAAAAATAGACAAAAATTGTTCTCTGTTTATTGACTTTACAACTAGTTACGGATTTGTGTTTATCTACAGTTTGAGGTAATCTATGGAAAGTTTGAATTATCAATGGTACTTTTACAAATCCTATTAACACAAATCCTGTTATTGCATGTATCTCTATTGGTCCCCTTCAAGCTGGAGGGTGGAATGGAATGAGCGCCTAGCTTTTTGCTTAAAGACGGAAAATGAGTTTCCTGTAGTGGTTTGTTAGGAAATCTGCAAGTTGATCACCCGAGGGTATAAGCCGTGTGACTAAGGAACCAAGAGTGACCTTCTCACGTACAAAGTGGTAATCAAGTTCTACATGCTTTCTCCGAGTGTGAAACAGTGGATTTATGGTCATGTACAAATTGCTTACATTGTCACAAAATAACTTTGAATCTTGATGAAGTGGGACCTCAAGTTGTGAAGTGAAAAAGGTGATCCAAGTAAGATAGGTAGTAGGGGATGCCACAAACTAGTATTATCTTCAACACAAGAACAGACAATTGTGGGTCGGTTATATGCACTCCAAGAACTGATATAAGTACCAAGAAAGACATTAAAGCCTGTTGTGGTGTGTCGTGTAAGTAGGCATCCTGCCCTGTCGGTATCGGAGAACACATAAAGGTGGAGAGGATTCTGAGAAAGAAAATCGAAGTCCATGATCTAGTGTTCCTTTCTCATAGCGAAGAATGTGTTTAACACATTGCCAATGACCTTCGATGGGGGCATGCATAAATTGACACATAAGGTTGGCTGCATAACATAAATTTGGTCGCATCATGATTAAGTATTGAAGAGCACCTATAGTGCTTTGATAAGGAGATGGGTCAAGTAGGAGAGTCATGAATTGATGAATATAATGTTTCTGAGCTAATGGAGTGGAGCCTTATATTCAATCATATGATTGTGAGTGAAGAGATTGCAAACAAATTTGACAGTGTGAGTATCTTTGCTTTAGGGATTGGATGGAGTTCCATGCCAAGGAAGTAATGCTGTGGACCAAGGTCTTTTACTGTGAATTCGACACCAATTTTTTGAGTGAGAGCCATGAGCATCAAATCATTATTGCCAGTGAGGATGATATCACCGTGTAAACCAGCAGGAACACAGATCCGTCAGAGATGTGAAGAACGAAGAGAGAAAAGTCGGTCTCATTGAAGATGGAACCCAAGTGACAAAGATAGATACTGAATCAGTCAAATCAATCTCTTGGGGCTTTTTAAGACCATAGAGGGCTGTCTTCAAGCAGGAAAAATGGTTTGGAAGGATTGAGCTTCGGAAGCCTGGAGTTTTTTCCATGTCTTCAAGTTCATTCAAATGCCCATATATAAGAAGCATTTTTTGATGTGTAACTGTTTGATTGACCATTTGTTCATCAAGACAAGCACAAGGACCAAACAGGTAGTAACCGGTTTAATAACAGGGTTGCAAGTCTTGTCAAAGTCGATACCTTTCTACAATTGATATCTTTGCTATTAATCATGCCTTCAATCTTTTTACGGAACTGTCCACTATCATTTTCGTCTTAAAACCCATTTGGATCCAGCTACATTCATGGATAGTGGCGGAGTCACCGAGTCCCATGTATCACTATGATGGAATGCGCTGATCTCTTTTTCTGTGGAAATCTCTTCATTCATGAACTGTAGTGTTGCTCCAGCCTTTTAAGAGCTGAATGAACAGTCAATGCCTCAGTGGTTTAACTCTACTAGAATTTAGAACCAACCGAGTGTATAAGACCATATTGGAGAGCATGGTAATCTATGGGCTGAGTATTGGCATCAGTCCCATCACAGAAATGTTGTCGCCTGATTCCCCCACCCCCATTTATTATAGCCCACCCAAAAAAAAACCGGAATTCTGGTTTAATTTCAAACATTAATCTATTAAGATAACTAAAAATAGAAAATAAAATATCCCTAATCTAGGCCCTAGTAAAGGATATTCACCTGAATCCCCCACCATACAGTAATGCAGCTCTTATGGTCACTTTATAAAAATATATCTTTAATCAAAGTAAGACTGATTGATCATATAGCACACCACTCGCTTGTCTCCAATTTTGTCCACCTTGCATGATCCTATCTGATATGTCCTCAAATCCACGTAGAGCCCAAATACTGAAATCTATAACGTTATGTCACTAAATGGTTTTCTAAATCACTTTCTAGGCTCTGATATTCGCTAAGCTTGCACTCCATATTCCGCTTTTGTTCTGCTAATTTTTAAACCTCCTAATATTATAGCCTTACTCCAATGTTCCAATTCATCGTTTACTTTTCTCATTATTTGATTCATTAGCATTCACATTATCAACAAACAGCCTACACCATGAAACCTTATCACGTGTTTTTGCTGTCAATTCATCCACAACTAAGGCAAACATATAAGGGCTCAAAGCAAACCTTTGGTACAACCCAACTCCGACTGGAAACTTGGCTTTTTTTTCATGTATAGTCCTTACACTAGTTAGCCCCTTCATAAACGTTTGGAATTTTGGAAAACCCTAAGTGCCTTCCTGAGATGGGTTTTGGGAGTTTACTAAGAATTAAGAATTCAAAAAGGTAAAGAGGGACAAAGAAACAAAAACCCATGAGTGGGTTTTAAACAAAACCCACAAGAATGAGATTTCCCATCTCTTGAGTAGGCCCCATTCGTCACATAGCTGCAGATGTTGAGACAGTTGAACAAATCGCATGGGCAGGTGCATTCTGCTTCTGGGAATTAACATACTCTTGCTTCTTGCAGTCGAAAATCACTTCCATGTGAGAAGTGACTAATTGCATGGGCAGCTGCATTCTGCTTCTGGGAATTAACATACTCCCGCTTCTTGCTGTTGAAAATCACATAGTGACATATGGTCTTGGACATATCCTTATTAAGTTCTTCTTACTAGTTTAGTTAACCACTGAACACCACGTAGCTATTTTCTTTTTGTTTTACCCCCTTTTGCTGTTCTTGCCATAAATTAATTATCGGTGATTTGTGAATTCAATACAGGAATTGGATTTGCACTTGCTAAGGAGTTTCTAAAAGCAGGTGACAATGTCATAATATGCTCAAGATCAGGTATGGAGTTCCCTTATTGACATGCATGTATTTCTTTGAATTATGTTTTGATTGAGGGCACAAAATATTATATTACCCTGCCATAGGAAGAGGGTTGTATTGACTGCTAATTGCCATCAAATTTTATGCATATTACAAAAAACTTGTCTATTCTTTCTTCCATATTCGAAACACTCCAATTCAAAACATCATCTCTACCATGGAAACAAAATTCAGCCGATACGGGTCCTTATCGGTCAATACGTATCGGGTATCGGCTACCCCCTTGTTTTGATTTTCTTTTTAAAGTTATTTCATCTTTTTTTCTTAAAAACAAAAATTCCTTATCGGCCAATATGCATCGGTCCTCCGTGGACTGATACCCAATACCGATCTTGAGTTAGATACCTTGATCTCTACTATATTCTTCACCAAACTGTGCATAGAATGCTTATATAATTTGTAACTAGAAAGGTTATATTGCTGAAACACTGTCATCACATGTTTGTAGCTGATAATATGCAGCTGAACGTGTTGAGTCAACGGTTCAGATCTTGAAACAGGAATTTGGGGAGCAGCATGTGTGGGTACCTACTACATAGCTTTTTTTTTCCCCTACTTTGGTTGTTCAATAAAGGTCTTCAATATTGGTGGCTGCTTTACCATTCGACTCTTGAAGCTCATCTAATGTTGCAGGGTACTAGGTGTGATGTCAGAGAAGGAAATGATGTCAAGGCATTAGTTGACTTTGCATGTGTGAAGCTCAAGCACATAGATATATGGGTACATAATTTTATTGGGCATTTTACATCTGTTTCGTTAATTGTATAGATGCTATATGCACAACTAAAATTTATGCAAGTTGCATGTGATTTTGCTAATGAGGCTTCTTCAAGATGTTAATTTCCTTAAATACATGTGGAACAAATTTCAATTTTAGTTTAGTGGATCACATAATCAATTCTTTAATTAATACAAAACCTTGATGCCATTTTCATACAGAAAAAGTTATACTTACTGAAATCGAATTAAAAATAGGGATAGTAGCTCCTGACCAATATTTAAACACCAAATGGTGTTGAAATGATCTTATACCACTAAAACATCACTTTTTATCTCACATCATTGAAGTGTGATTTATCATTGTGCCATGTGGCACACATCTATGATCAATCAAATTGCTCAAGTGGAAATCCATCGTTGGAACATGTTCCAGCCAAAGGATCATACTTCTAAGCGGATTTAAACCATCCGATCGATGAACTTTAATATCAGCCATCAAAATGAAGAGCAACTATTGGTATTAGAGTGCACAGATCGGATGGTTCGAATCTCCCAAAAAGTGTGATGTTTGGACCCATAGCCCTTCAATTGATGATATATCACTTTGACAGTATGGATTTCCAAGATAATTAGCCAATAAATAGTGTAAGATCGTGTAAACACCATTTAGTGTTTAAGCCTATAGCTCAATGGAAGGTTGACAATATTGCAGCCTAGATGCCACAGGTTCAACCCAGCTTATCCATAAATAAAAATAAAAATAAAAATGCAGTTCTTAGAAGCATTCATACCTATACCAAGTTCTCAGAAATTGGGCTTGCTCCAATATTAAAACCACTTTAATTTTCTGGAAAGAACCACTTGATTTAATGTCAAATAAAGAGTTCCTAAATCTTTCTTCTTGCCGACTTTTGAGTTCTTGCATTGCATGTCCTACCTTATTTCGAGAAACTGTGCAGATCAATAATGCTGGATCAAATGCGTACAGCTATAAGCCATTGGCTGAAACTTCTGATGAAGATCTTATGTAAGCTTTCAATTCATATACCCTATGGTTTTCTCTTCCATTGAATGCTAAAGATGTATTTTTAATCTTTACCTTCTTTGAAGTAATTTTTCTCTTACAGGGAAGTTGTGACAACAAATACTATTGGCTTGATGATCTGTTGTCGAGAGGTAGAACTGTTTACTAACATTTATCTCGTGAATGATCACTGTAGCACCTACCTGGTGCACCTTTTTTATGCCATCACTGGTGCTCTGTAGGCAATCAAGATGATGCTGAACCAGGCTCGGGGAGGCCATATTTTCAACATTGATGGGGCTGGTTCAGATGGAAGGCCAACTCCTCGGTACTATGTGTTTCAGTTTACTATATCTTTGCTCTTGTGAATAAGTTATATTGATGTCTCCCATCCCTGCTCATCTATCTTCTGCATTTTCTTTAGATGAAGATTGAGCAGGAGAGAAAGAGCACCAGCTCTGATGCCCTTTCATGTAGGAGATTTGAATATTGTGTCATCTCTTAAAACTCTTTGTAATGAGAAATCATCTCTATGAATATGACAATGATCCACAGTTACAATAGCAAAGGCATGACATTTCTTACTGTGATCATATGATTGATGGTTCTTGTGGAGAAAGTACGACATAAAAACAAACGCTTTGTGATTAATCTTACTAGTGATCACGAGGGAGTTACAATCATATATCACAATCCAAGGTGGTCTACCTTCATTGCTTATTCATGTAAATTTAATCAAATGGATATTAGATATAAAATGCCGTCAAAACTTTTAGAACGAGATGAACCTTTGTTGTTCTTGGATAGAGTTTGGACATGAGGATCATTGTTTATTGTGTTCAGTTGACGAAGATACTGGATGGATGCTAATTGAGGATCAGATGGCTCAATCAAGGAAATAATAAATAAAAAAATTCCAATTAGTGGCCAACACTTGAAGAATATCTGATAGAATTACAAGTTTATACATGTGGTGAAAAAAAAACTAGACCATGCGAAAGAATTAATGGAACACCATTGTGGATTACGACATGATTGGCATAAAATAGAGGCAATGATTTAGACCCAAGTTGGATCTCGCCGTCAATTATATTGAGATGGGGATGCAGGATTGTTGGACCAGGAGTTTACGGAACAGGAAGTTAGGTTGGTCAATTTCTCAATGGTTGTGATTATACTGTCTGGACAAATCCCCATGGCTTTCTTTCAATATTGTTGGGAGATCATGGGGATCTACATGCTGGGAGGGGGTTTGTAGGCGAAGACCTTCATGCAAAATTTGCCATGATTTTTAGAAACGAAAGGGGTAAATGAAGTAAATTATTATAGGCATACGACTTTGGTGGAGAGTGTCTTGAGATTATAAGATTTTGGTCAAGCTGTTGAGAGATGAGAAATGTGTTTAAGAAATCATCTTCCGTCTTGGCAAGAGGTGAAGAAGATGTAATCATGGATGTATTTTTTAGCTTACCTATCAATTTTAGTTAATATGAAGAGCTACTTGCATCGCTTTTCTATTATGGAGTCTGCAGATAAGTGTTGTTCGCAAAATGTTTTCCTCGTGGATGGCGTTCCGGTCGACTGCCGCCGTTGGGATGTGCTTGCCGAAGAGGTCGCGCCGCAAAAATTGGGAGGAGGGATGTGGTTACGGCTTTTTAGCCTCCTGCTGCACGCTCGGGCTTCCAATGTCTTCAGGGCGATCGACTCTCTCTGTGGTTCTCTCATCCTCTCATCCTCGTCGACCGGAGCACTGATGTTTTGTGGGAAATGAGCTTCGCTTGGATCCTCGTCACAACCGATTGTGTTGATGCCATCCCCAGCTCCTGTGTCGTTCGTGATATTAGCCAGAGCTGTTGGGTATTCATATAAGTGGAGTTGGGTGAGCGGGCTTTCTTCTCGGAGCATCTGACGCAGGAATCGATGTGGCCTGTCTAGAGTAAGGAACAAATATTCGCTGGTCCCAGCGAAGAAGTCGCTTCGCTCATCAGCCCATGTGGGAACGGGGTAGATCTACGTGGTGGGTCGGGGGAAGGATCCTCGTAGGGGGATTTGCCCACGTCGGTACCGCATCATCAGAGGCCGGCCGCGCCGAAGAGCGTCGTATCGATGTCAAGGGGCCATGTGGATGAATCTGAAGATGCGGTGGATGGGGTCGACAGGGCGTGCTTGACAACGAGCGACGATGTTTCTCCTGAGGTGGAGCTTGCCAGAGGTACTGTTACGCCGACGTCGGAGGGAGTCCGGTCCCTGGAAGCTTGCTTCGATCCCTCACCGTCGGTTGCCTCAACGGTTCAGATGGAAGCAGAAGGCGCTTTACATAGCGAGGTTTCAATTTTGATTCGGTAGGGGCGACCCAATGAAAGCGAAGTGGACAAGTGGGGGTTGATGCCGGTTGCGCAATCGCAGCAGGGATGTTACGAGGGGTGCATAGCGATCAAAGAGGTTGACGATCTCTACTTTGTAGACCTTATCTGAGCTACGAAAGGATGGTGGAGTGATTTCGATGGGAAGTGAGACATGTCGCAGTCGGTGGAGGCAGGAGGTTGCTTTCGGAAACCAACCTGCTTACTTGCCCACAGTGTCTACTCATGGTTTTGGATTGGGAGAGGCGATTTCGTTTATGTGGCTGCGAGAGGGACATGTGCCCTTCGTCCAACTGAGGACTGGCATGTGGCATGGGTCATGGGTAAGAAAGTGATTGAATGGGCTTCGATGGGGGTGTTTAACGGATCGGGGCCAGATTCCTGTCTGTCTCCTTCCAGTTGGGTGTTGGGTCCGTGGGTTGCCAATCGGGTATCGTGGTCTCAACAAAGGCCCATGACGGCACATTGGTGTGCGCTGGGGTGGGTGAACGGGTGGAGTCCTTACCCACCAGCGCTTCCTTGGCCTTATCTCATTCGGGGCCCACTTTGGGAGTGGCAGGCCCCTCATCGACCTCTTACATTTCGGGAGCGTCGTCGTCTTCCTCCGCGTCGAGTATTGATTCCTCATCAACCTCTTCGATGGCTCTTTACCACCCTTCGAAGCACAACTACGGTGAGGTGGCGAGTGCTATGGCCCCTTGCTCTGCGGCGCCTTCATCTGCTGCTGTTCCGGTACCCCCAAGTTCCTTGGGGAGCGAAGGGGTGCCTCGGACCCGGACGCGATAGATAGTCTCATCCGATTCGACAGAGAGTTGGGGATGTCTTTTCATGGCTCCGATGATGCCCTCAGAGAAGTGTTCAATTCTATCTTTCTCAATCGGAGAACCATAGATAGAAAGAGGAAAAAAAAGATTCAAAGATCCAAAACTAGAGAGCTGGCTAGGTTGCAATGGGGGATGTCGGACGGGAAGGGCTCTGGGGGAGCCTGATTTTTTTTTCTTTCTGGGTGGGACGGGCTTTGGTCTTGTTTTCTCCATGAAGCTGTTCTCCTGGAATGTGCAGGGCATTTGTGCCCTTAAGAAGCAGGCGGGGGTGAAGAAGGTTATAGCTGTGCACAACCCCTCAATCATTACTCTCCAAGAAACCAAGTGGGGTAGTAGCGACCGTCGCAAAGTGTCGTCAGTTCTAGGCGACAATAGGTGGGAGTGGATTGGGGTGGATTGGGAGCCTCTGGGGCATTGTGGTGGCTTGGGATTCCATGCTGTTTTAAGAAGATGGATGAAGAAGTGGGGGTGTTCACTGCCTCTGTGGTTCTCCGTAATAAGGACAATGGAAAACGGTTTTTTCAGGCATTTATGGTCCTTCTGAGGATGGTAGTTGAGCTGACTTCTGGTTTGAGATTGCGGCGGTTGTGGCTTGATGGGACTTCCCCAGATGCCTGGGGGTGATTTTAATGCCATTTGATGGCCTCATGAGAAGGTGGATGGGGCTCCGGATGTGGCGGTTATGAGGAGCATGGATTAAAATATCGTTCGATACCAATACGTATTGGACGATACGGTACATTGAATGTACCGTTTCGTCCAATTTGTATGGGAAGGCCCGGACGATACATTGAATGTATCGTCCGGTAAGTTACTATTCCGATACGTATCGTCCGATACGTATCGGTTTGGAGCTCGGACGATACGTATCGGAATAGCGAGATTTTGACCCTTGATGAGGAGCTTCCATGCCTTCATCCAGGATTGGAGTTTGGTGGATTTACCGCTATTGGGTGCTCGATTCATGTGGTCTAATCTCCAAGAAGTGCCTTCTTTGAGTCGGTTGGATCGGTTCATTTGTTCGCCGGAATGGCTGGACCTTTTTCCGGCTGCAACCCTTCATGGGTTTGCGAGGGCCATCTCCGATCACAGGTCCCTACTTCTCCAGGCGAGTCCTGGGAGAAGGGTTCGTCCCTGTTTTGGTTCGAGAATATGTGGCTCCTCGAGGAGGAGTTTCGGTAGCTGATCCCTTTGGTGGAACGAATGCAGGCCGACAGGGACCGCTGCCTTTGTATTCCTCTCGAAGCTCGGTCACCTCAAAAAGAGCATTCAAGTTTGGAACCTTGGGGTCTATGGGCACGTGCATGCAACCAAGGAAGGATTAGCGGTTGAAGGTGCTTGACGGGCTTGAGGAATCCAAGGATTTGTCGGACCATGAACGATACGCGAGGCTCAGGATCAAGATGAACTTCAATGGCAGGTGTTTGGCGGAGGAGATCTATTGGAAGCAAAAATCAAAGGTCCATTGGCTCAGGGAGGGGGATAATAATACCAAATACTTCCACTCCGTGGCCAATGTTCGAGGCAAAACAATGATTCTAGGTCAGATCTTGGTCGATGACACGGTTTTCTCAGAGTTAGATCAGATCAAGCAGCAAATTGTCAGCTATTATAGTGGGTTATATTCGGATGAGGGATGGGCTAGACCTCGGCTGAATGGGTTGCCGTTCCGATCTATTTCTTCGGAAGACAAAGCTGCTGTGGAAAGTCCCTTCGAGGAGGCCAAGGTATGGCGGGCCATCAAGGGCATTGAGAAAAACAAAGCGTCGAGACTGGATGGCTTCACTATGGAGTCTATCGGAGTTTCTGGTAGCCTCTCAAAGATGATTTGATGGTTGTGTTATGTGAGTTCCATACGGGTTGTTTCATTGGGCGGAGCCTAAACTCAACGTTTATATCGCTCATTCTGAAAAAAGGTGTGGAGGATATGAAGGATTTTCGACCCATATGCCTACTCAACTGTTGGTACAAAATTATGTCGAAGGTGTTAGCTAATAAGCTCAAACCGCTTATGCGTAACATCATCTCTGTAAACCAAGGCGCTTTTGTCCAAGGAAGACAACTGATCGATATGGTGGTCATGGCTCAAGAAGCAGTGCACTCGACTCATAGAAATATACACCCTGTTGTCCTTTGGAAGGTGGATATTTATAAGCCAACGATTGGGTTAACTGGGGCTGCTTAGACTATATGTTGAGCAGGTTGGGGTGTGGGGTCAAATGGAGGAAATGGATGTGGGCTTGCTACTCGTCTGTGTGATTTTCGGTCATGATTAATGGGACCCCGACAAGGTATTTTCATAGCCCTAGAGGTGTTCATCAGGGAGATCCCCTATCCCCCTCCCTGTTTATTATGGTTGGTGAAGCCCTTGACGGCCTAACCTCCTGCGCTCAGCTCCATGGGGTCCATGTGGGCACGTCTGTGAGTTGCATCTCTCACCTCCAATATGCGGACGACACTTTATTCTTCTGTAAGGCGGGTGAAGTTGAGATTCAGAGGTTGGTAGAGGTTCTTACTATCTACGAGGCTGTCTCGGGGCAGCGGGTTAATTTGCAAAAGTCGACCGTTTTGGGCATCGTCGTGGCCGACACTGTGCTGAACCAACTAGCTGAGGTGGTGGACGGGGAGATCACTAATCTCCCTATCTCTTACTTGGGCCTTCCTCTTGGTATTCGTCAGCCTAACGTCGGGGCTTGGGATCTCGTGGTTCAGAGGTTCGAGAGGCATTTGGTCTTGTGGAACGGCAAGCTCCTTAGTAGTGAAGGCAGTATGCTCCTTGTCAAATCGGTCCTCTCTAGCCTCCCCGTTTTCTTCATGTCTTTATTCAAATGCCTTGTGGCGATTATCCGTAGACGCGAACAAATCTAAAGGAATTTTCTGTGGGAAGGCTCGGGTGTTGATAAAAAATACCACCTCGTCAGTTGGGATATCTGTTAGCTTCCCTTGAAGTGTGGAGGTTTGGGCATCCGAAACTTGCACTTGATCAAGGTCGCCTTGCTGGGAAAATGGTTTTGGCGCGCTAGCTTAGACAACGAAAGAGAGCTTGTGGGTGTCGGTCTTGGTGGAAAAATACGGGTGGCAGGGAGGGAATTGGGGGGGTGAATGTCGGTATTAACAGTGCGATCTCAGGCTGGTGGAAAGCTAATTGTGGGACCTGATCGACGTACTCCCGCTGGGTGAGGTTTAGTTGGGGTGACGGGGTCCGTATCATGTTCTGGGACAACCCTTGGGCGGACTTTAGGCTCTTTAGGGAGACCTCGGCTATTTACCGCATCACGGCTCAGCCGAATGGCTCAGTCTCCTCTTTTTTTTCGGAGGGGGAGGGAAGGTCAACGTGGAACCTTGTCACCCGGAGGCTTCTTAAGGAGAAGGAGGCGTCCCCTTTCCTAGATTTGTTGGCTGCTCTCTACAGGAATACAGAGAAATCTGAGCCGCTCCGATGGGCGGATTTGGATGCCCACGCTCAACGGCAAGTTTAGTGTCAGACCGTACTATCGGATCTTGTCGAGCAGTCCGTTAATCAAGTGGGGTTGGGTGGGCGTGTGGAAGGCCCTGGTCCCACCAAAAATCAAATTCTTTAAATGGTCCTTGATCCGGGGGAGGATTCTCACGATCGACCAATTGATCCGCAGGGGGAAAAATCTCCCAAACATTTGCGCGATGTGCTTGCAGTTCGAAGAATCGGCGGTCCATCTTTTTCTACACTGTTGGGTTGCCACTAAATTCAGGGGGGTGATTCTCAGGTCCTTTGATATGGGTTGGGCATCCCCGAGCACCATTCCCCAGTTCTCCTTGGCCTGATCGGGAGTTAGCCTGGATGGTTAGCTGGGGGCGTTCTGGAGGGTTGACTTCTATGCGGTGATATGGTCCATCTGGCGGCGCCCTACGGGGTTGATTGTGAAGGGGGTCAGAGACCTTATGTGCCACTAGGTGGTGTTAGATAAAGAGGGGGCTGGTGCTGATTCCGGGTCTTGGGACCCGGACTAGGCTTCGGCGCCGCTCCCGCATCCCCTCTCCCCCCCCCTCCCCCCCACGCCCGTCTCTCCCTTCTCGCTCCTTGCTCCCCTTTTCTTTCTTCAGCCGTTTGTTTTTGGGGCCTTCGGTTTTACGTCTTTTTGCTTTTTTTTTTTTTCTTTTGTCTTTTGGTTTCCTTTTTGTGTTGGTGTACTCGCTGCTTGTATTTTTTATAGCTTCTCGCTGGTCATATTAATATAAGCTTGAACATTTACCGATATAAAAAAAAAAAACTGTTTGTTTTTACTAAGAAAAAATCGAAAATTATGAAGAGATGAAATCAATCAAATTACTCCTGATTGTAATTCTCTTATTATTTTTATTTAATAGAAGGTGAGGTCCCTATACCCTCAAGCTTACCTATTAAAAAAAAGGAGCCCACTCCCAATGTGAAATATCTTTGCATATTTTCCCACCCCCACTTGTCACATCAACCTAAGTGGAGACAAACATGCATTTTTTTCCCTCTCCATATTCCTCTTATTTCTATTGTCTCTAAACTTTTCTTTGTTCTATTTTTCTCAGTTCTTATCATGACTTGGGTTTCTCTTTGTCATGTCATATCCAGGGAAGATCTTCCTCTTGCCTTATGATTTCTGTCTCTTTAAGGAGGCCTACGCAAGCTTTATCTAATTTCCATCTAAGATGTCCATGCATCTCTCCCTTGGGGTTTTATCCAAAGCTTTTGTTCCCCAAAAATGGGCCCACAACTCACACAAGGATAGCAAATCCCCTCTTTTTTCCCATGCTGTCTTTCTTTTAGCTTTTGTATTTTTCTCTGTAGTTTTTTCTTTTCCCAGGCTTGTTACCGGGGCTTGGGTTGTGTATTTGCATTTTAATGGTTCATCCAAAGAATTTTTTTTAATTCTAATTGTCCTGAGATCCTCTCCTCGTTCCCCATGTCTATAGTCGGTGTCACATTGAATCGGTTGGGTTGGATCGATGGTTCAAGATGGACAAGAAGGGTGAGTATCACTCATCTCCAATACACAGACAATACTTCCCTTTGCTATAATGTTTCAATGGACCAATTTTGCATTATGTGAGACTCCTTCTAAGGTTATCTGGAGTGGTTTTGGGTTTTATGGCTATGGTGATTGGAATGTCGATAGCCTTGTTGGTTGATTGTGCTAAGGCGAAGGGTTGCTTGGTTGGCTCTCTTCAATGTTCATACTTGGGCATACGATTATGCATTGGCAAGAATTTGATGTTGTTTTGGGACCTCATCCAGGAGGTTATAACAAGAAACTCAATTTTATGAATGGGCAATACTCGTTGAAGGCGTATTACTTTATCGAACTCATTTCTATCCTCATCTATGTGTTGTCTCTTTTCTGGTGTCTCATGTTGATGGTGGACATGTTGGAATGGAAGTTCAAAACATTCGTGTTGACTGGCATGCAAGAGAATAAATAGAAGGCCCACATGTCAAAATAAGAAGAGATTAAAAGGCCTAAAACAAATGATGTTGTTGGTATATGAAATTTAAGATTAGTAAACTCGACTATTAGGAAAGTGGTTGTGGAGAGTGGGGGGAAGTTGTGATGTCTGGTGTAGCAAATATGGTGCTGTAAGTGTTGATTTGGTGTGGCTGCAACTCTATTGCATCTTGGGGTTGGTAGGCAGTTGTTATGGCTGAACCCAAGTTTAGGACTGGGACATAGAGTGGGGGATGGTTCGAGGGTGCAGTTTTGGTTAAACATATGGTGTGCGACTGAGCCTCTTACCCTCGTGTTTCTGTCACTTATTGGTTTGTGTTGGATAAGGGGATTGAGTGAGGGTATCTATACGTTACATGGTAAAGTCATTTAGTGTCCTTATTCACTGTAGTAGTTTGGCAAATGAGGAGTCAAAATTGTTTATGGAGGATTATGAGAGATCCTGTCCCCTCCAAGAGTGGTGTTGTTTTGTTAGACAGTTGACACTAACACAAGATTCAGAATTGTACTTGTTAAAACGTTTAATGATCATATCCACTGGTAAGAGGATTCCTTCCAGTTGCGTTTTTGAAAATATATGATTGAAACGGTTAACCCCCTTGTAATCTATTGCACACCATGTTGGTGGAATGGGTGCTTTTGTTTGCCTATTCGGGAATGCTTTATGTTGGGAAGATTGACAATTTTTTGGCAGTATGGTTGTCCACACCATTTGCAATTAGAGAGAGATTGATGTGGAAGTTGTGCGGTGAGCAGCCTCTGGTGTTTATGCAAGGAACAAAATAGTAAACTCTTAGATGGAAAATAACAAATGGTATCAACCATTTGTAGTAGACTGAAGAATGCCATGATACCATGAGCTCTTAAGGTGGAGCTCGGAGATATTTGTAGCGATGTTTGAAGTTTTTGATGATTCTGTGTTGGGCTTATCGAGGACAATGAAGAAGTGGTAGCCTCCTCGAATTGATGCCTTTGATAGAAGTGCAGTATGAAATCTTAGCCCGGCAGCTCTGTGGTTTCTTCAAGAATGATATGGGGAGGCCTTCTTACCCTTTTCTAGTCTTATTGGCATGGCGAATCCCCTTTGGTGGAGATTAAGGCCCTCCTTCAAGGGCTTGAGCTCTTCTATGGTTGGAGCATCCTCTTCTAATTCCCTTTGCTAAATGACGATGGAGTTTTGGCATGGGAGATTAGCAGATATTATTTAAGAGGCCAGAGATATTATGCTTGCTAGAGGATTTACGGTACTTTTACATGAGAGGAGGGGGAGAGAGATCTATTATGCTTTCTTTTTATTCATTTTTTTCTTTGACAACCTGGGTGTCCGGGCTTCTTAGAGCACCCGACTAAACCCAGGGGCATGTAGCCCCAAGTTAGCACATGCCGGGTCACGGGATCAGCACAGGATATAAATCTCTAGGGTGGCCTCAAGGGGAGGGATTCGAACTCAGGTCTCTCGCTTCCTGCGGCGGGTACCTAACTAGCTCCCAAATCCCTTGAAGTTTCTTTTTGTTCATTCTCCATCAATTTTATTTGGTCATTCTCTTGCTCAAGTAAATTTATAAGAAATAAAACTTAACAAAAATCATGGCCATTTAAACTAATACTAAGGGTGCAATGGTTTGAGATACAAGATACGTGAGAAATTTGAGATATTTGTAACTCATTATCATCATCAGAGCATTATCTCATCTATTTGGGATCGGCTTTGTGAGTCTTATCTCTCCATTTCTTTCAGTTGACACCCTGGCTGATAATATCGGCCGATCAGTCAGTATTGGCTGATACGGAATGGAATCAAAAATGAAAAAAGAAAGAAAAAATAAAAAAAGTTAAAATTAAAATTTGAGATAGGTATTGGCCGATACCAATACGTATCAGTATGTATAGCCGATACTTATTGATACCAACAAATATCAACAGATATCTGGCCAATACTAATACTGTGTAGGTATCAGTATCAGCCAGACCAGACCAGATACTGATACATATTTCTGCTGCGAATCAGTATCAGCAGATACTTGATGCCTTGCCTTTAAGGACACTAATAATGGAACTGAAAATTTAAGACAAAGCTGCTTATCCTTATTTTATATAGAAGTATTGATTGACATGAATATGTCTTGTGAACCTGTCCAGGTTATATACAATTGTCAAATCGAAATAATTTCTGTTCTCTTTTCTAGATTTGCTGCATATGGTGCAACAAAACGTAGTGTGGTGCATTTAACCAAATCCTTACAGGTACGCATCAATACTCATTAGTGGAAGGCATCCTGCAATTTTGTTTCCAATCTGTGTAGAGACTTGACTTGGACTTGGAAATCTTGAAATCTGAGTTTGACTAGGCCGATTTCTCAGTCAATTGGAGAGCCTTTGAACACAGATGTATCCCTTGTTTTGTCACTTGATTTGGATTATATATATCGTGGATCTCTTTAATATTATTTGGTGATTGCTACATCAGGACTTTATGACCAAGAACTTCTTTGTTCTTTGGAAGTAGAATTTGAGACACAGTGGCACACCATGTTTGTTCAAATCTAACTGATGGGGACATCCGATTCAAAGAACCACCTGTGATTTATCAAAGGCGAAAGAAGCGTCACAAAGACTCCTAATCGAAGAATTAGGGCGTTCTGAGGAAGTGAAGCATGAACGTTAGTGACTTCAGGACGGACGTCCGTAAATTAGAAGGCTTAGTGTTTTAGTGCACGACGGACGTCCGTGAATACTTGACGGGCATCCGTGATTTTTAGTTAAACAATTTTAGTTAGTTTTTATTTCAAAATTTTGGAACTGTTTCGGACTTGACGGACATCCGTGATGATAAGACGAACGCCTGCGACTAAGTTATTTGCTTAATTCGAATGTTTGATTAGTTGCCTATAAAAGACATTGCAAAGACTATTTTGAATTATTGATTATGGATTATTGCTATGCAAATTGAGAACTTTTATTAAGGTTTTCTTCGAGAGTAATTTTCTCATTACTTAGAAGAGCGAGTCTTCTATCCGTGTGCGGTTTGGTGTGAGGCCAACTTTTCCATTCATCATATTTACTATTATCTCAATTGTATGTGTACATATTTGGTTAGTATGTTACCTTATTCTACTCTTAACCATTTTGCTTTCTACATACGTAGAATCCCTTTTCTTATTGTTAATTCCGGTCTATTTCGAAAGAGCCCACTTGTGAGTTTGTTCGAGACCTTAAACTATTGAAGATCTACTTGTTCGCTAAGAACCCTAGTCTTCTAGATCTTAAAGGGAATGTACAACGAAAGTAATACTATTTTAGGCTAAATCAAATCATATAATTGGAATTCTCTTTATTTTTTGTATTAATTTGTTAGATTATTTATATTGCAATTATTTATGTTAATTTTCTATTAATCTCGGCCCATCATATTTGCATCGTGTTAGTTTTTGCATCAAATTTGGTATCAAAGCTTTGTCAGTTTAGGATTTGCCAGTGATCATATAAGTTTGTCTTACGTCATTATGGATTCCACTAGGATCGAAACCCTTATTAAAGAACTTACAGCTAAATTGGCTATGAGTTCGACGGATCTTTAAGCCCAGATGCTTGATCACCATGCACAATTACAAAATCAGTTGCGTGATCAACAAACCCGACATGAGAATCTGGTAACCCGTGTCGACGAAATGAATGAGGTTATCACTGATGACCATTTTCGTGTCCACATCAATGATTGTAAAAGAGACAGTCCTCCTCGTCGCAATCTTCCACCCAATCAGGATGACAAAATCGTGAAGTCCGTCAAGATGGATGCTCCTATTTTTTTATGGAAAGAGACAACCTAAAGTCTATCTAGAATGGATGACTAGTATGGAAGCCTATTTTGATTGGTGTGCCATGACCGAGGAGCGCAAAGTCCGGTTTACCAAAGTTAAGCTTATGGGTCAAGCTAAGCTTTACTGGATGGGTATCGAGCGTCGTAGACAATCCTTGGGCCTTCTTCCCATCTCCACGTGGGCAGATATGAAGATCCAACTGAGTGAGAAGTATGCTCCCCTATCCAATGATGAACGTCTTCTTGATCAGTGGCAATCACTTCACCAAGGAAATATGTTGGTCACAAAGTATATCGATAGGTTCGAAAGCTTAATGTTCCAAGCTAATGTGGAAGAACAGGACAAAGTTACCCTATCTCGATTCCGAATGGGCCTCCGCCCAGAATTACAACGGGAACTTATTCCATATCCTATTACCGATCTTGAAGTGTTTCTCTAGAGTGGAAGAGTTAGAACGATACCTTAAGACCCCTCAAACCAGACGTTTTGATGCTAGTGGGTCCTGTTATAAGTCTAACTATTCTGAATTTAAGTTTATTGTCAACACCTAGTCGGCTAGGTCTAATTCACTTGCCACACTAGTGATTAAAGCTGATAAGGGTAAGAGTCCAATGTTAGAGGGCCCCAAAAATGGTGGAAAAGCCAAGTGCTACAGGTGTCATGGCTTTGGACATTTTGCATGACAATGTCCTTCCCGGAATTTGTTCATAATTGAGGAAATCAACGATGAACAGGAAGACGGGGAAGTAGAAGTTTATGAATCCGAATTATTTCCTAGTGTTGAAGAAGATCATGTAGGGGGAACGAACTGTAGCTTGTCTTAGAGAAATTTCCTACCATGTTGAGGAGAATAATACCTCGCAGACTCTTGTGGTTAGATGTGCTCCCAATCAAAGGAGAGTGATGACTGGCAAAGGGATAACATCTTTTATACCATAGCCAAGTGTGGTGAGAAAGCTTGTAGAGTCATAGTCGATAGTGGAAGATGTACTAATGTTATTTTCGAAAGCATAGTTTCTCGCTTGAGACTTACACCCGTACATAACCCGCGACCTTATAAAGTAGCTTGGGTCGATTCATCATCCATCCCAGTGTCACACAGGTGTCAGGTTTCTATATAGTTTGGATCGTATAAGGATACTTTATGGTGCGATGTTGTGCCTATGGATGTAGGGCATATCATCCTTGGGAGGCTTTGGTTGTATGACAAAGATGTTACATTGTTCGGTAGATCGAACGTGTGTTCTTTCATACACACAGGTAATAAGATTAGAATAAATCCTCTACCTCCTAGAGCGCCTACAATGAAAACAAACAAATTAAAAGATAAAGGCTTAGTTGAGAGAGAGAAACCAACTAAGACCATCAACATTGTTAGCCCTTTAGAATTTGAACAACGTGCTATAGAAGAGAACATTGTTTATCTTCTCGTTACTATAGAATCAACCAATGAGTTGAGTGTTAAGTTTCCAAAAGAAGTTGAATCCATGATGAGGGAGTTTCATGATGCCTTTCCCATAGACCTCCCGAATGACTTACCACCTTTAAGGGGCATTCAACATGCTATTGATTTGGTTCCCGGTTTTACTTTACCTAATTTGCTCCATTATCGCATGAATCCTTTTGAACACTTGGAGTTGAAGAGGCAAATTGATGAACTTCTCCAAAAGGGATTCATAAGGGAAAGTATGAGTCCATGTGTCGTGCCTGTGCTGCTCACACCTAAGAAAGATGGATCTAGGAGGATGTGCGTCGACAGCCTCGCTATTAATAAAATCACGGTCAAGTATCGGTTTCCTAAATCGAGGTTGGACGACATGTTAGACATGATGATTGGTGCCACCATATTTTTAAAAATTGATTTAAAGAGTGGATACCATCAAGTTCAAGTTTGTTCAAGAGACGAATGGAAAACTGCCTTTAAATCTCAGAGAAGAGAAATTATACACAAACCTAAAGAAGTGTACTTTTATGACGACTACTATTATCTTCTTAGGATTTGTTGTAACCTCTGAAGGAATGACCGCGGACTCTGAAAAGGTCAAGGCTATTGTGGAGTGGCCTGAGCCTAATAGCATTCACGAAGTACGTAGCTTCCATGGGCACGTTTTACAAATGGTTCATCCGTAATTTTAGCACAATAACGGCCCCTATCACCGATTGTATTAAAAAAGGGGAGTTTAGTTGGGCACCTACTGCGGCAAATTCATTTAAGGAGATTAAGTCCCGTATGACTGAAGCTCCCATTATGCGCCTTCCGAACTTTTCTAAAGTCTTTGAAGTGACGTGTGATGCGTCAGGAGTAGATATTGGTAGAGTGTTGAGCCAAGAGGGTCACCCTATAGCTTATTTTAGTGAAAAACTAAATGAAGCCAAATAAAAATATTCTACATACGATAAAGAATTCAATGTTGTAGTTCAATCTCTCAAGTATTGGAAACACTACTTATTGCCGCACGAATTTGTTCTGTTCTTAGATCATAAAGTTTTGAAAATTTTGAACTCTCAAAAGAAACTAAACCCGCGACATGTAAATTGGGTTGAACAACTTCAAGGGTTCACCTTTGTGCTGAAACATAGGGCTGGAGTAGAGAATAGGGCTATTGGTGCACTTAGTCGTAGAGTGGCGATGTTGCATTCCATGAATGTTGAGGTGACTGGATTCGATCGTTTATTGAATGATTATCTTACGTGTCCAGATTTTGGAGAAGAATACACTTCACTCGTGAATGACCAATCTGAAAGAGTGCATAAGTATACCCTACACGATGTGTATTTATTTTTGAAACATCGCTTGTATAGTCCCCACACTTCTCTACCAGATTTCCTCGTTTGGGAATTACACGCCGGAGGTGTCGCCGGTCATTTCAGTCGTGACAAGACTGTTGCATTGGTTGGAGATAGGTTTTATTGGCCCAATCGCACGCGAAATGTTGTCAAAATCATCAATCAATGTCGAGTTTGCCAATTGGTAAAACAAAAGAAGCCAAACACAGGGTTGTATACACCTTTACCTGTGCCACATACTTCGTGGCAAGATCATTCTATGGATTTTGTGCTGGGGCTTCCTAAGACCCTCCGCAAGCATGATTTGGTATTTGTTGTTGTGGACCGTTTCTCGAACATGACCCATTTCATAGCTTGTTCAAAAACTTTATATGCAAGTAAAATTGCTACACTTTTCTTTAGTGAGGTTGTTCGTTTGCACGGTTTGCCCAAAACCATTGTGTCGGACAGAGATGTTAAATTTGTCAGTTATTTCTGGAAGACATTATGACATAAAATGGAAACGAGACTTCAATTCTCATCGACATATCATCCCCAAACCTATAGACAAACGGAGGTTGTTAATCGGAGTCTAGGAAATCTCTTGAGGTGTCTTGTAGGTGAACATGTTAGAAATTGGGATTCCATCTTACCTGTCGCTGAGTTTGCCTATAACAATTCAGTTAATAAAACCACAGGGATAAGTCCTTTTCAAGTTGTGCACGGTTACAAACTTAGGACACCCATAGACCTTATTCCGATGTCAGTTCATCAGAGGTCGTCAGAGTCTGCATTTACCTTTGCATATCGCATTCATGACCTTCATACTGAGAGTAAAAGAAGAATTAGTGAGTAATGAAAAATATAAATTTTCTGCAGATTCTCACCGAAGGTTCAAAGAATTTTAAGAAGGTGATTTTGTGATGGTTCGAACTGGATTTGAGCGTTTCCCTCAAGAAATTGCTAAGAAATTACAAGCTCGTAGTGCTGGACCCTATAAGATTTTGAAGCGTACCGGTCCTAATTCTTATGTACTAGACTTACCACCAGAATTGAGTATTAGTACAACTTTCAATGTACAGGATCTTGTACCATCCTATGGCCCTGCAGTTATATCACCTAACCCTTTTGTACCATCCACATTCGATCCTATCTCTGTTTCCGTCCTTATTCCATTACCTCCACTCACCCGTTCATCTCGTGAGATAATTGAGAATATTTTGGAAGATCAGATTGTGTCTACAAACCAAGGGGGATTTCAAGAGTACCTTATCAAGTGGCAGGACAAACCAGATTTGGTAAATACATGGATCACAAAAGAAGAGTTCCAACAGATTGATCCGGACCTTTTCGAACACTATCACGGCCAATATTCATGGAGGATGAATTCTTCTAACCTGGGGGGAATTGATGGGGACATTCGATTCAATGAAGCGCCTGTGATTCATCGAAGGCGAAAGAAGCGTAAGACTCTTAATTGAAGAATGAGGATGCTCTGAAGAAGTGAAGCACGGAAGTTCGTGACTTCAGTACAGACGTCCGTAAATTAGAAGGCTTACTGTTTTAGTGCATAACGGACGTCCGTGAATACTTGACGGACATCCGTGATTTTTAGTTAATCAGTTTTAGTTACTTTTATTTCAAAATTCTGGAATTGTTTTGAACTTGACGGACGTCCGTGAAGACATGATGGGCATCTGTGATGATAGAACGGACGTCCGTGGGTAAGTTATTTGTTTAATTCGAATGTTTGATTAGTTGCTTATAAAAGACATTGTAAAGACTATTTTGAATTATTGATTATGGATTATTGCTATGCAAATTGAGAACTTTTATTAAGGTTTTCTTCGAGAGTGTGATTCTCTCATTACTTAGAAGAGCGAGTCTTCTATCTGTGTGCGATTTGGTGCGAGGCTAACTTTTCCATCCATCATATTTACTATTATTTCAATTGTATGCGTACATATTTAGTTAGTATGTTACATTATTCTACTCTTAACCATTTTAATTTCTACATACCTAGAATCCTTTTTCTTATTGTTAATTCCACTCGATTTCGAAAGAACCCACTTGTGAATTTGTTAGAGGCCCTAAACTGTTGAAGATTTAGTTGTTCGCTAAGAACCCTAGTCTTATAGATCTTAAAGGGAACGTACAACGAAAGTAACACTAACTTGGGATAAGTCAAATTATTTAATTGGAATTCTCTTTATTTTCTCCGTTATTTTGTTAGATAATTTATATTTTAATTATTTATGTTAATTTTCGATTAATCTTAGCCCATCATATTTGCATTGTGTTAGTTTCTACGCCACTAACATTGTAAATAATCTTTTACTGGCCTTAAAAGTGTGAAGTTGGTTTACTCCCTTTCTGACCCAACAACAAATAAACATCTATACGAGATAGTGAACTTACAAAATTTTCTTGGTGCACCATTCTTACTAGTATTTGATGCTTAGTAATTGTTCATGCTCATTGGGTTTCTCAAATTTCATGAGATTGGTCTTTAGTATTTGACTTAGCATTTAACAATCGTAATACCTTTAGATTATAAGTCTTTATAAGAGTCACCTATTAATTGCCTTTAAATAGATTTTTCAATTACTGTCCACCTTTTGGCCATATGGCACGTGTCTCAACAGAAAAATCATGTAAAAATCATGTCTATCAGAGGAATCGAACCATCCGATTGGTGCACCTTAATTTTGACAATAAAAAAAAAAGTGAACTGCCATCCATTTTGGAGTGCATAGGTCGAAAGGTTCAAATCCACCAATGAGTGTAATTTTTGGGCCTACTTTAATTCAATATATGAACCACCATCTTGATGGCTTGAATTGCTCAAAAACACGTCCCACTTGGTGTAATAATTAGGCGGTTAGGGTGTGGGTGTAATCTCTAAAAGGAGGTCATCTGCCTTTATTCCTTTCTATAAAAATCGTTCCTTTTTTAAAAAAATTGTATTGTTTGCTTTCTTGATACTTCTTTTCATCTTGAGAATGTTGCAAATGATAGTGTGACGTGAAGATGAGTTAAATTTCACTTTTTAGTTGATACGAAGAGTTCTTTGATATTTCTCAGGCTGAATTACAGATGCATGAAGCTAAAAATGTTATGGTGCATAACTTATCGGTATGTTGTGCTTTCTCTCTTTTGTAGGTTTTTTAAAAATTGTTTAATTCCATTGATATATCTTACTTCCTATGTTACTGTTTATTTTGGCAGCCCCCTATCTATTGTCATGTGTACTTCTTGTTCTTAGATAACCTCATAAGATTCCTTGAAAATATTTAGAAATAATTGACCAAAACTAATTGTTTGGAAGAAAGTTGCTCTAATAGTCTTCCTTTTATCTCTTGTTTAACCTAACATAATATCGGGACGGGTCGGGTCCACCCAAGTGCCGACCCGGCAAATATCTGACTCAATCCGACACGACCTCTTGGTCGAACCGAAAGTCAGGTTGAATGTCTCATGTCCGACCCGACCCGATAGGTCAAGTTTATGTACGCTACTCAGTAGAATATCGGGTTGGGTAACAGGTCGACATGATCCGTTGACAACCCTAATATACACCCACTATTATGGTCTACAACTGCACATACTAAGAATATACAAGTATCACATAAATTAACAGGTATCACCAGTGGATGTAAGGTGCAGTATGTGAACTTAAAAATGAAAAAAAAAAAAAAGTTATTTTAGAAAGAGGCTCAGGATTATAATTTTAAGTGTAGCGCCATGGGTGCTACACTCAAGCCAGTTGGGTGTTACGTGGCACGCAAACCAAGGATTGGTTGCCACTTGCACATGAACAAGGTCAGCTATCGACAACCCTAAAAAAAGTTTCCACTGTTGGCTTTTTGGTCAAAGGGGAAATATTTGGTGGAAAACCCTCATCTCTGACCTGTGAAATGAAGGGCAAAGAAGTTTGATTTTTTTTCCTAAAACCCTAGGGGGGATGTGGTGACCTCTTACAGGATGTGGTATAACATGCGATCGCATGCCACATGACATTTGATCTAGCACTTGAGTGTAGGGTTTCACACTATGCTCGAATGCATATTCCCCTTATCTTATTAGAAAGGCTAGGACACTCCTAGAAGATTAGAGCTCTGAGGGCTCTCAATGGGCCGGGTTGACCAATGATCCCACCCACCCGACCCGGTTTTTAACTGGGTCTACCATGTAATTTTGTCTAGGATGGCGTGTGTGACCCGGCCCGGCTCAACCCAATGAATTGACTCTATAGCCCAAGATGACCTGACGAATAAGCCGAACCGGGCTAAAAAGGACCTCAACCTGAAGTTGAGTCAGGTCAAGGGCCCAAAAGATGGGGCCAGGTTGGATTTCAAATCTACCTGGCTGACCTCCATTGACAACCATACTACATTGTGATTGAGATGCAAAACTAAGAGAGCTTAGCTCCTTTGTATAGAAGAGCAACAAAGTATAAAACTAATTAATAACGAATGTGAGACTAAACCCGCAACATGAAAGTAAACTAAATAATGTGAAGATTGTATTATATTCTCAACACTCAAAACTCAACATTACATCAATTTTAGTCATCAAGTCTTAAATGGATAAGCCAAACAATAATCACAAGCATCTTTGACTTTGTGAACAAACACAAATAGCTATTTTTAGAAAGGCTAGGGTACACTACATTGAGCGTGAGATTGTAAAGAGACCTAATCTCCTCTATATAGAAGAGGAACCAAATATAAAGATGACTAGTAATCAACGTGGGACTGAACCCACAAAATGCAAAATGAACTAAAAATATATATAATTGAACTTAGAATTGTTTTTGTAAGCACAGGAATAGGTCCATGGTGCCAAACATCAATATACTAGAACGAGTAGATTAAGATACTAAAATATAAATCACCCACTACAAAGAAAAAATAACAACAACAAATAAATGAGCAAAAAATATAAAAGAACATAGATTTAGGGTTAGTTGTGTAGCCTTAGTCAACACACTAGTCCAAGTTGATAATTGTTAACATAATTAAAAGGCCTAAAAATATGTGTACTTGTTCAATAGCTAAATTGGACTACATCTCAATTGAGAGCAAAATATATGGACCACAAAACAATTAAAGAAAAAACCAATTACAAAATTACATACCTCAATTTTTAAGAAATGCTGCTCTTTGAAAATTTGCTAATGGTTGTGATGCATGTTGATGGCTTGGAAACCATCCAAGGAAATTGCACTTGGATGGACCATACACAGCTATATGAGACCATGTAACAAATATAATTTGCTCACTTATGGATATTGAGTATGTATAAGTGCTGAAATTAGAAATATTTATATCATTATAATTCTTTTGACATGATAAAATATATCGTCCTTTTGTTTTAGTAACTACTTGTTTATATGATTTTTGGCACTTTGCAGCCGGGCATGGTCACAACAGATCTTCTCATGTCTGGAGCTCTCACGAAGCAGGTACTCAGAACCATATCCTGTGTTTCAGTCCTTTGGTCAAGGTTTTAAGCATTCCCTAACTCAGTATAATTACAGGCCAAATTTTTCATCAACGTTTTAGCAGAGCCAGCTGAAGTGGTAAGAATGCAATCACTGTAGTAACTTCATTGAATATTGATAAGGGGCCAATATATCACATTTCTCTAACACCGAGGCAATCAAATGATGAATTCGTCTACAATGAGCTGACGGCTCATTGCAGACAATGAGCCGTCACTGGTGTCTTATTAGCCATACATGTGCAATGAGTAGTAGGCCTTGAGACACTTTAAATAGCTGACCTTGAGACATGCACAGATTTCCTTTCTTTTCGAAATCTGCGTCTCAAGGTCCACTACTCCTTGCACATGTACAGCTGATCAGATATCAGCTCATTGTAGACAAATTCATAATCAGTATGCTTAAACATTTTTGCGAAAACCTTTTGCCAATATCTTCGAATAAATACCGTTTTCCTTGCATATACTTATCCATGTAGGGTTCTACCATTATACATGATGTACATGCATAAATATGAGAGACAATATGCATGCATGGAAACACATGCATGCATACATGCATGATGGTTTTAGCCTGAAAGAGATTGAGCTGTTCACACTTAAGGGTGAACGGGTCCATATAGTGATAATTGTACGTTGTAATGCTGTCTCATCAGGGTTGATGTACGTACATATGAGAAACCATACACTTATACAAATATATGTGTCGAACACACACATATATGCATACATTTGTGTGTGCATGCAAACAAGGGTGCAAAGGGATTGGGTTCAAGCTTGGCCGGCTAGCTTGCTAACGACTGGGCCAAGTCCGGTCCAGCCGGCCACGTGTGATGGGGCCAATACTCGAGCTTGTAGCATGGTGCCTGGGGCACGACATATGGTGCCAGGAGAGTACACGACATGGGGCCAATAGGCCTGGCGACGTGGTCGCGCTGCGAGGACGCGACACGGTCGCATGGGGGTAAGATGTGGGCGCGACACGGTCGCGACACGGACGCGACGTGGCTAGCTGGGCTAGTGATGCGGGGCGTTGCGGTATGTCAAACCAAGGGGTTTGAGGTTCTCCCGCTATTCGGGCTGAATTACTGTTTTACCCTTATATAGGGGAAGAGAGCTTGAGAGCTATTCCCTCACACACGGGGCTTTGCGTTGCTAGAGGGGGCGCAAGTGTCTCCTAGGCCTGAAAGGGTGGGCCTAGGACGTCAACGCAGCGATGCCATTTGGCACCCAAGGTGAGGTTGAAGTATGGCCCTGGACTACGCGTCGCAGTGCATACGGCTCGGCAACCTTGCGAGAACAATTGAGTGCTGCATGGGACTCAGTAGAGCACGACAGCATGAGGGCTGCGTGGGACTCCGTTGAGCACGACAGCATGAGGGCGGCACACGACTGTGGGCTTGGTTCGGTATGCGAGCAAGACATGATGGCATGGAGAGTTGCATGCCAACACTGTTGCGAAGCGAGGTACTAGTTCAATGTACAAGGTGAAACTTGAGCAGACCAAGTATGGAACAGTGGTGTAAACGAGCGTGTCGTAAGGGGCATGATACATTGGGTGGTAGGCCGCGAAACAGAGGTAACCATGAGGGGGAGTTCCCGTCCTCTAGGCGGGTGGTATCAGGGCTGATGAGAAGATTGGTTGACTTCGCTGCATGCGGAAGTAAGGCGCTGCACGGGTTGATGGCGCATCGAAGGACGCCCCTGCGACCGTTGGTATCAGAGATGGCTGACTTAGCGCAGCGGGCGTTAGGTGCCGCACGGGTTGACACTGCTGGAAGAGTGAACCTGTGACGCACGGGTCACAATTTTGGTCAAAAGTCCAGCTTACTAAGTTTTTCTGCCAGACTTGCCCGTGGGGCCCTAAATTAAATGGCTTTTTAACCAAGATCAGGCCCAAGCTAGAAATTCAAGCTCTTGGGTCAGATTACCAGACCTACAGTTTCCCCAAAAAGGGCCTGCCCGGGATGGGCCAGAGAACCTGTCAGGCTGGCATGGCCTGGCCGATTCATACCTGTACATTTATACAAGCATTAGTACATGCAATGCATCATATGCATGTAGACATACATGCATACATATGTTTGTACCTTTCAGTATGTTTTTATAATGGATAAATGGGAAATGACTGCCACTTTAAAAAAATGGGGGGGCATGACATCCCCAATTTTAAGCCAAGTGGCATTTACTTTTTGCAAATTAATTCATTGAAGTAGTAGCTTATATTAGAATGTACCGTAGACCCAAAGATCACTCATTATAAGATTTGTGCCATTTGATCTATGCACTCTGATGTAGATGGTTACACATATATTTTTTTCAATGGTTGATATTAAAGTGCACCATTGGATGGTTCCAAAGCTCTTATATGAGTGATTCTCTTCGTTGAGACACGTTTTAATGATGAGCTGCTGGTTGAATTACTTGGATTGACCAAAGATATGTATCATATGCAGTAAAAGTGGGCTGTGCTGATCCTAATATGTGTACATGCAGTCAGCAGAGTCAGCCTCTTTTATAATATTTTATTATGTGATTGCCTTTTTCTTCAGGTTGCAGAGTATCTTGTTCCATGCATCAGATCAATTCCCACAAACGGATCAATGAAGCCTACTTACATTAGATTCCTCACTGGGTTGAAAGCTTATTCCCAGATATTTTCAGTTAAGAAAAACCGGCAATTTTCAATTTAGGATTTTTGTATCCATGTCTACAAAGAAATTTTATGACATTAATTAATTTTTTTGGTTTTTTTTTTTTTTTGGTCCAGAGATTTGCTTTTGGTGCCAGGAGGAACCGATACGTGCTTGAAGATTGACAAGTAATATTTTCAGTAATCTGAATATATATGTTTATTTTGTTTATTTATGAAATGCATCATTTTGACTTATTCTCATTTTTCATTTACTATTTTATAATTATAATTAAATGACTGGATTTATTGCAAGAGCATGTGCCACTTTTTGGGATATGTGCCATGTGTGATCATGGTGCGCCTATTAGATGGTAAACATGTTAATACCACATGGCATACATCCCCAAAAGTGACCCAAGTTCCAAGTCACCTAGCTCGTGCCACTGTTATAATACTTAACTCATGTTCTTTGTCTATCTTACCCCCTTTAAGAAAAATCCTGGCTCCACCACTGCAAGGACACTCAGTTTTGATTGTGAAAGGGTGTTTGCCTCAGTGGGTTTCAATCATGCAGTGTTGAGTTCGCGGTATCTATATCCCACAGTATATGCGTGTGTGTGTGTGTGTGTGTGTGTGTGTAGGGAGCCAGTTAGTTCCTCTAATGGAGGACGGTAACTGTCCTCTAAGATACACGTAGAGCTCTATGTGGCATTCAAAACATATTTTGGTTGCCACGTGGATCTCCATGTGGCATTCAAAACACATTTTGGTTGCCATGTGGAGTACTGGTGCGTTGTTTAGATCATTTTAAAAAATAAAAAGTTTTAAAGCACAAGTCAAACTTGGACTAGTTTCAACTGTCCAAATTTATTGCTATAGAAATACATGGTGGTACAGATAAATTTTCAAAAAAAATAATTTCAAAGATGATCCAAGCAGCGCACCTGTGCTCCATGTGGCATCAAAATAGTGTAACGAGTACCACATGGAGCTCTGTGTATGATCTTGGAGGTCGCTCACCATCCTCCATTGGGGGACGGAAACCATGTTCCATATATATATATATATATATGCACAGACACTCCCACTACTACTATTACTACTCGTAGAAGAGAAAACAACCTTTATTTATGTCAATTTACGTTTAGGAACAAAATATCCTTCATCTTCCGTCTACGCATAAATTGTTCCTTATCTGCCACTCTAGTTTACAGATGAAAAAAAAATCTCACAAAATAACTGAACATAATAACTAGAAAAATAAATGGCATGTCCGAAGGAACTCTCTTAAAACTGGAACCTCCGAAAAATTTGAACTCTGATAAATCTTAAAATCTTGCTGTCTCCTGAAAACTGAAACCCCTTTAAAACGCTAATAAAGAGACAGATATCTGGAATCAAACTCCGCATAACACATTATACATCTTAAAATTTTGCTCTAAGTGATCTCACAAAGACAGGGATCTCATACAAAGAAAAAAGCTGGGGAAGTCAAATTGAATTCTCACAGTGCCTGAACTCAGCCTATCATCAATTCAACTTAAATCACGATCAACTTTGACAAGCTTGCATTGACAATTAACCATGATAATCTGCTTGAACTCTTGACAATCTGCAACTTTAGAAGCCGGACAAACCGACCCGGCTTGATAGCTCTAACTAATCCACAAAAATCGAACCCAATAACCACACTATAAAAAACTATTAGTCTAGACTTCCGTTACTTAATTTGATAGTCTAGCCTGCGCAGTGCGAATTGGTTCAGAGCGAACCAATTTACCATTTGATTTGGTACAATTTTGCAAGATGGGTGAATTTTACTTACATATAAAAACAAGTCTAACTAATCCAAAATATTAGTCTATTCCTACGTTACTTAATTTGATAGTTTAAGCATATGGGAGAGTTGAACCCATGACCTTCTATTCCTACAGACGAAATTCATGTAGCCTTACCAACTAAGTTAACAACTCTTATGGTATTAAACATAAAATAAAATAAATAAATAAATAAATATATAAATATATATATATATATATATATATATATATCTTAAAAATCTTGCAAACTTCTTAAAAATGCTACAGTGGTTTGATGGCTTGATAATTCCTTTATTCCTTCATCTTTTTGTTCTCAATTACGAAGATTTGATTTATTTGTACACACAATTGTAATCTTCTTTTTTCTGAATAAAATGGGTGAGAACTTGGAACCCTCATGCCTCACTAGTAGACGATATATTAAAAAAAAGAAGAAAATAGGTACTAAAATGGGGGATTAATGTAACTTCTAAGATGTCTAATGGTTGACTTTCTAGGATTAATGTAGTTATAATTGATGCTCTACTTGACGGCAATTTATATCTCCCTGACTCCCTCTGATGCTATGATTGGGCTTGCACACTATCTAACAAAACTTAAATTAAAGTCCAAAATAGAGCTTGGTACTTATGGTTTTAAGCACCAACAAAAAAGTGTTGGTGTTAGATTGTGCGAGATGAAACCAATCAAACATTTACTTTCACAGATTTAGAAGCCTTTATATCTGACAATTGGCAATGCATGGGTCCAGCCTTTTTATATCTGAAGTTCTGAATTGTACATAAATGATCTCATATTATTTAATCAAAATTTGATAGTATTGAACCTGATTTAATTTGTTGATCTTAATTCATAATTACTGAGAGTTATTCATCCTAGTTTTTTCTATAGTGTGCAAGTGCAAAGCGCAGAATGCCACTGGCAGGAGCAGCAGCTATATTATTTTGAAAATTTGTTCTTTCATAAGGGAAGAAAAAACATCTTTTCAATTGGAAGCACTGTGTTTTAGGTATTACCTTTTTTTTTTTTTTTTTTTTTTTAAACCTGGATGTCTGGGCCTCTTAGAGCACCCGACTAATCCCAGGGGCACGTCCCCGCACTCCAAATTAGCATGTGCCGAGTTAAAATGAGATATAAATCCTTAGGGTGGCGGAAGGGGAGATTCGAACTGAGGTCTCCTGCTTCATGTACCTGGCCAACAAGCCAAACCCCCTTGAGATTGGGATCAAGGATCAAAATGTCTATTTCAGTTTTGGGACTGACTGAAACCGAATTTTTATCAGAATTTTGCTGTTTGACCGAATTTTCTGCTCAAAATTTGCCTTCCATATGCTATTAAGCCCACAATTTCTGTCTTAAATTTTGTTTCGGTGCTGACCAAAATTGATATATTTTATCGGCCGAAATTTTGATCCATGATTGGGACTACTTAATTCAAGCATTGTAAATGGAGTTCCATTGTTCTTTTTCCTTTGCGTGTTGGACTTGGATGAAGCTGCAAAGCAAGTGCTGACCAATAAAAGATTGATAAAAAAGCCAAACGCAAATTCTGACGAACAAAAGATCACATCTTTCCTTCAACCAATAGCCTCTTATGGTCCCCAGTTTTTCCTTGTTAGCTGTCAAACACTTGTTTCCACTTTACTACATCTTCTGGCACATGTCGATATCCTATTTAGGGCTCTTGAGGGGCCGGGTTAGGGTAGCCCCTGAAGGGTAAGCCGTAGTCCGGTCCTAACTTAGGGGAATATGCCGAGCCGTCTTTGGCTCTTAGCCCTAACCTAGGTGGTCGGGTAGGGCCAGATCAAGTTTCTAACTTTATAGGTTAGTGTTATGTTTTTTTTAAAAAGCACAATTTAATTAAGATGTAAACAAAAAGGTGACAAATTGTAATGATCCTAATTTTTGCTAATGTTGAATCGTTGACTTTGATGAGAAGTTGAAATTATAGAGAAGTACTCAGACCTTATTGCCTCATGTATGTAATTTTCGAGGGCGAAAATATTATAAGGGGAGAAAATGTAGCAACATGAATTTTTTACTTTATTTTAACGGTGTTAGATGATGCATTATACCGTGCATGGTGTTAACGCTCTATATTGGAATTCACCATCTTTTAAAAAAAATTTGATTTTTCATATATCAATATTAGATTCATTGCGAAATGCTCGTCAATACGATTCCAACGATATATAATTTATCGATTTCCAATAAGAATAGAAAAAGTGTTACTCCCGTTTTAAGTGATGATGTAAGTTAAATGGTATAATTGTAATTTTGGGAGAAAAACACCAATTGCTTAAGTTGGAACGAAACTTTTTCTCAAGTCATGCACGAATTCTTCTTGCATAGAAAAATTCTTATTTTATTAAATCTTTTACGAAAAGTTTTAATTAGAGTTAATCTAAAATTTTCTACTATTATAAATAAAATTTTAAAAGCTCTCTACTCTTTATAATTAGAAATTATTTTCTTTCAAAACTTAGACTAACTGACATCTTAAGCATCGACCTTTTTAACTCGAACCGCCATAAATCTATCGTTCATACTTCAAGAGGTGGGCACCTATCAATCCATCTTATTCTTCTCAGATCTCGTTACGTAGAATGCGTTTAATCGCACATCAACGAGTTTAAAAATTGTATTTAAATCTTAATATCTCATAAATTAATATATTTGCATGTTTAATGTTATGCTTTCCCTTGAAATTTTGTAGATCTAAATAGTGTATACTTGTTTTTTAATTTATTAATTTCGTAATTTGATTTGCTAGGAAAATTTATTCTTTTTACTATCTCATATTTCTTTCCCCTTAATTAGGATCTTATGTTAATTATTTTCTCGTATACTTCTTTCTCCCTAATTAGAATCTCATTTTAATTAGTTCCTTTTTATCTTAATTGAAATCTTATGTTAATTATTTTGTCGTATATTTCTTTATCCTTAATTAGGATATTATGTTAATTATTATCACATGAATATTGTTATAAAAGAATAGTATGGCTAACCCTAAATGTAATTTTAATAGATTTATTTTCTTATTATTTTTAGGTCTTATTTTGAATCTGTGAGATTGATGTGATAATAAACCCCTAATCTTGTATGAAAGACACCGATTAATTTAAGATCCGATATCACATTTAATAGGGATTAGTAGATAGAAATTTATGTTAAAATATATTGGGATTGCACCATCATGAAATTTTGGGTCCGGACTCGCGGCCACGAATCCAAACTCACAATCACGAACTCAAACTCGTGACCACAAATCCTAACTTGGTACCATCGATGTACTGGTCTCAGTGCCGACTTCGGATTGACACAATTCTTGCGACATTGAAAAGAAAGTAACGAGCTTTATAATTTTATATGAAATAGTCATTTTACGAATATGACATTTTAGAGGTCAAAATAGAGCAACAAGTCGGGTTCAGTTTTGAATGACCCAAGGCTATACAAATTCAGTGTTATTTTCTAATTTTTATGATTAAAATTCATGTGTATATTATATTTTACTTAAGGCCTTTCGATCGATGGTCAGGATAAATCACAACTTAGTAATTATAAATATCTTTTAATTTAATTATCCAATAATATATATATATATATATATATATATCAATTTTATCGCTTCAATACGATCATTCCGATAACATGAAATGTTAGAAATTTAATGTCTCCTGAAATTGAACTCTGGCATTCACGTTATTGAAATCACATTAATAACTATCATATCATATAAGTGTATTGGTGTTATGTAAATAAATATATATATATATAAATATAATGAAATCTAAATGTAGATTTATAATGTGTGTATGATAGTGTTATGTTTCCATCTTTATCATGATATATGAGTTACGAATACGTTAGATTATATGTACGAGAGTATATAAGATTATGCCTACGCTTAGGCTTGATGATTCGTCGAGATGGTATCGAAGCGAGTAATACATCGTATTCACATGTCTTACAATTCATGATGGTATGAGACATCATGATGAGTTGGGTGAGTACAAATTCAGCGTAACTTTATATACGGTGACATATGCAGTGACCCTATCACTCGGAGTTTTAATATGATAGGATAAGATATGAATTAGGATATGAGATTTAACCCTTAAGCCTTAACTGTAGTAAGGTTTCTTTTACTGTCACATGAATATTTTCCTTGAAAAGTGTGATTTAAGGAAGTTAACCAACTATGACTCGTCCTAGGATTAAGTTGTAAGCGTATATTATGATATGAGTATGAGATAAAATAAGTTATGAGTATGATAATAAGATACCGTTGTATAAGCCAACAAAAGATTAAGAACTTAAGTCTGTACATACCGTTTCTTGCGTAGCCACCATAAGGGCAACAACATCTTACAGTCAAGACGGGTCTCTGAGAGACAGTATGAGTATGATCATGAGTGTGAGTAGGAGTATGAGTAGGTTATGAGTACATGTGACTATTTATGTCTCTCCATTGGGCTAGATGAAGGAGTATGAGTATGATATGAGGGCGTTATGATACTATGATGACCCTCACATGATAGCTCGAGCCGCGACTCTGGTACATGTCATTTAGAATTTATGAGTATGTTAGTTACGCTCATGCGATGTACAGACGTATGTGCGAGAATAATAAGATATATTATGTTATAAGATATGGTGGGGTACGTTAGGATATGAGTGTATATATCATATTCCTACATTTATTTTATGATATGAGTTCTTCGATGTGCACATGATTTTGTCTTTGTCTTTCTGATTCCATTGACGTATTCTGTTTATCACTCACGTAATGCACCCACAATGCACTTGAGTAGAATGTGGTGGATTGCCGGTGTATCCATTGAGTTTATGTAACTGATTAAACTCATTCCATAAAAATCTAAACAGCTGTAAGTGATTACGTTGGTGGAGTAGACGTCGGCTATTCAGATCCCTTGACGTTGACTTCGTTGATCCCATGGACGCCGAGTATCAGGAGCCTTGGGAGGGCAACGCCGCTGTGTACCAGGAGGACCTTGGTGCTGATTTTGATCCGGGAACTGGTTATTGACATTTTAGAGTCTAGACTTGGTACTGAGTTCTTTTAACATTGTTATTATTGATTCTACGCATTCTTTTATCGGATTTATCTTCGACTTTTATTTCTTTTTTATTGGTGGTTTATTTGAATTTTATCGCATTTATTCAGTATTTATGACTGCTTTATATTCTACCTTTATGTGTTGACTTTCACAGATTTCGTGGAACCAGATTTGCGCGAGAATTCTAATTAGGTATATATCCGCTTAGTGTATCTTAAATGCGTGCGGATCATAACTCAAAATTCTAGGCCCTTAGGATGGGGTAGAATTTCGGGTCATAACACAAATTTTGTGATTAGAACATGATTAATTCGTGACTTTTTGAAAAAATCACGTTTTAATTTTTTACAATTTTTTCATAATTTCCAATTAAAATTTTTTAATTCAAAATATGACCATATGACAACAATGTGACTCGCGCGGTCGCATGCTAGAGATGCAACCACTTGAGCGTCAAACGGTTGCATGCTAGGGATGCAATCGTTGGATGCTAGAGTCACGTTGTAATCCTAGTCAAGTGATCATTTTCCTTTTAATACTGTGATAATGGCTCATGACCGACATTTAAGCACCAAAATCGTATTTAACTGATCTTTGTACTATTAAAACTAGACTTTCTATCTCATGCTATTGAAGTATGATTTATCATATATGGCACACATCTGCGATAATTTAAATTGTCCAAGTAGCAATCCATTATTAGAACATATCTAAGCCCAAAGAAACATGCCTATATAAGTGGATATGAACTATCTTATTGATAAATTTTAATGAGCCATTAAAATTAAAAATAACAGTTTATATTATAGTCTACAGATATGATGGTTTAAATCTCCTTGAAACACTATTTTGGGCTTGTTGCACTTTCATGTACGATCTCTCACTTTGACTGTACGGATCAACCAATTCTTAAACCCTTGATGGTGTAAGATGATTTAGACACTATTGTGGTGTTTAAATGACATGAGAGCTCTATACAAAAAAACTAGAATGACAGGAGAGTCTTCCTTTAATTATATTTCCAAAATTTAAACATTTTAATAAACTTTTTCCTTGCCAAATTATTCCTGAACCATAACTTGTTGACCAAGGATCAAAATTTCGGCCGAAATGACCGAAATTTCGGTCGAAATTATCGGTTTCGGTCCCCATTGAAATGATAATTTGGGATCGAAATTTCGGTCATAGAATATATGGGATTGAAATTATCAGCCGAAATTTAAATTTTTAGTCGAAATTTTGGTCCAAAATTTCGGGTTCGGTCCAAAATTTTGATCCTTGTTGTTGACTATAACATCAATGAAAATCGTTAACAAGTGCTTATTTTACAACATGCATGGCATGCATATATTTAACCAATCCAAGTCATAGCCTATTAGAAGGTATTAACCATTCAGTATAATGCGTACCTTTAAATCTACCCATCGAATCTTTGAGTTCACTCGTGCTCACACTGACGGAGTTGAATTAGATAATGGAGATTGGCTATCCTCCCAATCTTTCACACGGTGGATCTTGAGATCATGGGTGTTCCATTTGACCGTTAGTGTTTATTTCACTTGACACGCATTTTAGAAAAGTGATCTTAACATCATGCCCACCCTCAAAATTAATTTTAAGGTCACTTTTTTGGATGTGTCAAATGAAATAAAAAATCGATTGTTTGATGGTACGCTCATGATCTCAAGATCCATCGTGTGAAAGATTGAGACGATAAACAGTCTTCATCGTCTAATTCAATGTAGTTAATGTGTTTTAGCGTGGGTGAATTCAAAGATTTGGTGGGTGGATTTAAAGGTACTCTTTAATATTAGGGCTCTTCTCAATGGGCCGGGTTGGCCTTGATTGTAGTTACGATTGAAATGTCGTTAGGCTAAAATATGGTTTATTGTATCTACTCTTAAAAAGATGAAGCTTGCAGCACCTGCACAGAAAATAGTAAAAGACAATCTTTTATATCTAAGGCATGTTTGGATAAAAATACGGGAAATGTGGAAAAGAAAAATAATATTCCTATATTTTCTTATGGATACCTAAGTTATAGGAAACCATGGGATACCTTTGTTTCCATTTGTTTTTTGTTGTTTGAATAACCGCATTGTTAGTTGAGAAAATGGAGGATTAATAAAATCTTGTGTTTGGATACATATATAAGAAATTATAAGAAAACTCTTTGTTTTGATACATACTTGAGAAAATGTAGTATTAATCAAATCATGTGTTTGATCAAAATCTGATCATCTGATAGTAAGCCCACAATCTAGAGATTTAATGTGTCGAAGATTGAGTGAAAAAGAATCTCTATCGTTCGAATTAAATAAGTTAATAGCTTAGACACATAAAACACGGGTTTCAAAAAAAAAATCTTGAGTTGTAAATATAGGAATCCTTATTGCTAAGAGAGAGGAGTGAGATGTGATAACGTTAAATATATAAAAAAATATATAAAAAGGTATCTTCATTTACACCTAAGATTCTTCCTTCTCAACCCGACTTTCACATGCTTAAATCGTTGACTAATTTAAATTAGATGATAGATATCATTTTTCACCCTAATCTTCCTCGCGACAAATCTTAAGATCATGGCATGCATATCAAACTATCAGATGTTGATTCCAATGGTAAACGTTTCTAAAAGCGAAGGTCAATTCATTTTCTCATGATCTAGGTCACTTTTGGCAGGAGTGGAGCCATGATTTTTTTATAAGGTTGTCATATATTCAATTAATGTTGGAAAATTGTATAATTTTTTTTTTCTAAGTAAATACTAAAAAATATTTATAAAATATATTATTTTGATTAATGGTTCTAGGTAATTAGGGTTTTAGTATAGGGTTCTCAAATATTTAAAGAAAAAAAAGGATGGACTAAGGGAATGATGGTTCAGATTCATTAGTGATTAGACTTTTAACTAAAATTAATATATATATATATATATATATATATATATATATATATATATATATATATATATGCATTATTTCAATTAAAAAATTATATATGTATTAAGGTTTTTTTCGGTTTTTACATATCTTAATAAATTGCTCTAGTGGTTGACTTAATGCTTTGTGAAGGTTAGATTCTAGGTTCAAACATTATTATGTGTAAAAAGTTACTTTTTTTTTTACTTAATTATACTATATAGCCTATATACCATATATGTGAGTATGTAGTTCTATAACATAGTGAAGCCCTAAAAAAATTAAAGAATAAATATTTATTGTGAAAACAAATACCATAAAAAAATTTGTTTGAAGATTTTAGATAATTTTAGGTGGTCAATATAATTTTGAATGGATGTGATCCATTAATATAAATTAGGACCTCTAAAGCTTACTAACAATTTTTTAGAAAGTTTGGGTGGTCAATTGACCACACAAGTTATAATGTGGCTCCGCCTCTGACTTTTGGGGATGTGTGGCATATAGAATCAATACCTGACCGTATGATAGGGGTGTCATGATTGTAAAATCTATAATGAGGAAGATTGGAATAAAAAACAATCTTCATTGTCTGATTCAAATCAGTCAATGATTTTCATCTATGAAAAATTCATGTGGTATTATTAATAAACGGGTAAGAAGAGTCGTACCTTAATTTTTTCTTCTCCACTCCTCCTAATTAAAATGCCGAGGGATATCCTCCAACTCTTCACTCGGAAATGACTGAAAAAATGATATTTTATATTTCGACCCTCTTCATTCGAAAATGACTGGAAAAATGATATTTTATATTCCGACCCTTAAGCCGTCGCTTTAGGTTCTTATGAGATGTCATTTTCTTATAGATTTAGGATGGCCTTGTGGTAGACTCTTCCCAGGAGCCATCTTAAGGTTATCAAGAGCCTTTAAGCTACCAAATCCATCAAAAACGTACTTTATGGATTGCAGTGCTTTCACAATCTATTACAATAACATTTTGGTTATGGATATTTTCACCACACCACACTGCTTTCTCACTCCATATCCTCTAGCCGACATTTATTGACCGCCTTTGGATCAAGTGTCCAAGATTATTTTCGTTTCACTCTTTCACAAAAGGGATTTATAGATTTTGAGCCTACCATTAGATAGTCCAATTTTTATTGCACGTGACAAACATCTCAAAAAGTGACTTTAAAATCATGTTTGAATGATGTGTTGGACATGATTTTAAGGTCACTCTTTGAGATGTGTACCAGGTGAAATAACTGACCATATGACGAAATGGCCATAATCTCGAGATCCATTACATGAAAGATTAAGATGAAAAATGATCTCCATCTTCAGATTCAAAGGCCCTAATGGATGCCAATTGGAGGAGATGAAGTGAGAAAGCACTTTAATGAGTTGAGAATAAAGGTACCCTAACATTTTTTATTACATTTAGTTGCTAAAAGATTAACTAGGCATATGCCTACTATGTTTCCTTTTACAAGTCAAAATGCAACCGGTAGTAGATGGCTGGCCCTCCAAACAATTCTATGTCAACTTTTAATGATTGTAGATAGGCTTTCATAGCTGCAATACTAAGGAACTCGGTGATAGCCAGGGGTGGAGCCGCGATATTAGTCCATGGCGGCAGGAATATAAGAAAGACATAAGAAAATGAGTTAGTTAAAAATAGAGCTAAAATAAAAAAATAAAAAAAATAATTTTAAAAAAGCCGACTTATAGGAGCACCATGATCTAAAAATCTTTAATGTAAAAGATTTGGACAAAAAATGATCTTTAAACACCATATAAATTAATGTCTTCCATGTAAATCCAACATACCGATAGTGTTAGATGCAATATGACCGCGTTCACTCAAATGATGTTCCTCTATCCGTCCTTACTCCTTACTAGTTGGTGTTCCTCTAGCTAGAATCGCGGAGCAAGACATTTAGCTAGTCAGAAGCTCATTTTTTAATCGTATCTTTTACACAATAGATTTTGAGATCATAAGGATCAAATCACATAGAACACATGATGATTCCGCACCTCACATCTCTCAAAAAGTGACTTGATTAATAAAAGCGTCAACGCTTGGATGGGGTCCATAATACTAACTCAAAATTAAAAGGGAGCAACTACCCAAACTGTAAATAAGGTTTAAAAAATAAATATATAAATATATAAAATGGGCATAGACTAAGAAAAGAGACTTCTTATATTGTTTTCAAAAGTTAAAGGGACAATTGTTCCGCTTGGAGTGATTGCCTCTTAATACATATTATTATCATTATTACTATTTATATAAAATGGAAAACAAGTAAAGCAATAAAGATGGTAAAGAACAAACACAATTTCATGTACTTCAACAATATGCCTATGTCCACGGATAATGATAGATCATTTCACTCTTTTCTTGTAAAAAGAAAGATTATAGATGATGAGATCCTCTCACTATTTTCGTGTGAAATTATTGCTATAATTTCTCAACCTACTTTCCCTCAATTGCTGAGTTTTCATGTGGAACTCTAAGCCGCAACAAGGTTATATATATATATATATATATATATATAAGGTAGCTCTCTCTCTCTCTCTCTATATATATATATAAGGTAGCTCTATGTATAGTGACAAATTTCGTCGAAATTTTGTAAAATTCTCCGAAAAGGAGGTCAAACGAAAAATTCGATAAATTTCAGTAATTTTTTTTTTTATGTTTAATTTTTTAAAATATATATATATATATGTTAGTAATTTAATATATATTGTAGTAATTTTTTTTAAAAATATTAAATATATTTTTAATCCCCGAAACTTTCCCAATTTTTTTCCAAAAGGTATCGAAATTAAAAATATTAGAATATTAGCTCCTTATTCATAAAAATAGATAAATTAATATATTATAAATATCTATGATAATAAGTTAATTTCTATTTCCAAGAAAGTCTAATTCGGAGTAAGTCTACATTGAAAGCCGTCCATCATTTGTTTCGAAGTAAACTATAGAGATCGTTTTTCATCCCTATCTTCTTCACAATGGATCTTTACGCTATAGGTGTACCATACAACGATCAATTTTTTTATTTCACGTGGTACACTCTCAAAAAGTGACCTCAAAATCACGTGGCACACAACACACTCCACTGTGATTTTCAGGATACTTTGTGGGTTGTGCACCACGTTAAATAAAAAATGATTGTCTAATTGTATGCTCATGGTGTTAAAATCCATTCCAATGAAGAATGAGACTAAAAACAATTCCCATCACTTGATTCAAAGCAATCAATGATCTTCAACATGGGTGTCCTCAATAATTCGGTAGTACTAATAAAGCTACACATATTATTATTATAGGGTGCTATTCTTTGTTGGGCACGATTATTCTCATCTGATTAATAGTAAGTACCACACAATTTTTTCGCAGATGAAAATAATTGACTGAATCAGATGATGGAGATTATTTTTTGTTCCAATCTTCCTCAGAATAAATCTTAAGATCATGGCATGCCTATCAGGTGGTCAGATGTGGTTTCCACATGGGATACGTCCCTAAAAGTAAAGATTAACTCTTTTGCCCATATCTAATTCACTATTGAGACTTTATGACTTGTGGAATTAACATTTGATCATTTAAAAGGGACGCCATAATTTTAAAATCTATTGGTGAAGAAGATTGGAACAAAAACCAATTTGGATTATGTGATTCAAATCAGTATATAGTTTTCGTCCGAAAAAAACTGCGGTCTCACTCGTACCCTTCTTTATCTTCCTATATATTAATTACCATTATTATTAGATATCGTGCTAATTTTTATTGGAAAGTGTAAGAAGACAACATCGGTCACATGTAACTAATTTGTGCATTATTGAATTCAATATGTCGGCCCATCTCAGTTGAGCTCCTTTGTTTTTATTCCACTGGAGATTGGACTCAACTTAATGCTGGATGGAACTTGAAAGCAAGGAGCGAGGGGCCATGAAAAGCCAAAAGCAAAAGCTCGCACAAACGTCAGAACTGAATCTGACCTCATCTTCTTGTCTTTTACTCTACCAATAGCCTTCTCTTCATAGCTGTCATCCACTTCTTTACACTCTAGTACGCCACCTGTTATTTGTGGGTATCTTTATTTACAGCTATTTCTTCTCGACTTGCCTTTCACATGCTAAAGCCGGATTTGTCTATTGATAGGAGTTCGACACATAGCGCCTTTTTGAGATATTTCAACATTTTTCTCATTTAACTCCGCTTTAATCACAATTATCATTGAAAGTATCATGAAGGCAAAGCAGTGCATAGCGCCTGGGGATCCGTTCCTGACATCAGGTGTTGAAATGGTCATCATTACTCTTCGAGAAGATCATTATTATCTCAATTTAAAATCATTTTTTTTGCTTCGTCTACTAAGCGCTTACTCTTTTTTGTCGAAGCGCAATCGCTTCTTTTATGGTGCGCTAGCACCTCTCTTATGAAACGGTGACACTCCATCAGGGAATGGAAAGCGCCTACAATAAGACATGTGGCATTTTTTTATTGTTACCGAGCACTTTTTTATACGAAGCAATGTCTGACCTTATATCATTTATTATTGTTGTCAGAACCTTAGATGAAATGTTGTGCGCGACATCCTGATTTGTAATGACCATCATCATCATTCGAAATGAGTATTTGAGGCGCCCCTTCGGAGAGACCATTTATTGCATGAATTTTTAGCATTAATGGCGCTTCAGTAAGAAGCGCTAGCGCGACTATCATGAAGCGTTAGTGCTCCGTCAAAGAATAGAAGGCGCATTCTATATGGCACGTAGCGCCGTTAAGTTGACACGTAGCACCATTTTGTGCGAAACGACGTCTGACCTTATATAATTTATTACCGTTGTCAAAACCTTAAATGAGAAATTGCGCGTGACATCGTAATTTGCAATGACTATCATTATCATTCGAAATGACTATTTGAGGCGCCCTTTTGGGGAGTCCATTTATTGCCCGAATTTTTTGCATTAATAGCGCTTTAGAAAAAACCGCTAGTGCTTCTTACAAGAAGCGCAATCACTTTTTTGATGGCGCGCTAGCGCGACTATCATGAAGCGTAATTGCTCTGCCAAGGAATGGAAGACACCTTTTATATGACACGTAGCGCCATTAAGTTGACACATAACACCATTTTGAGCGAAGTGACATCTGACCTTATATCATTTATTACCATTGTTAGAACATTAAATGAGAAGCGGGGCGAAGTGGATGAGAATACAACGCGTGACATCGTGGCTTGCAATGACTATCATTACCATTTGAAAAAACTATTTAAGGCAGCAAATTTATAAATTATAAATTCGCAAATTACTTTTCACCTTTATCATAATTTTCATCTTTGCCCTATTTTTCATTTTTACAAATTTAGCTTTAAAGAATAAACCATCTTCTTTATTTTTTCTATCATTGAAGGTTTTGATGACGGTCATGCACACCGAATTGATGTTACTCTCCTTTCTATCTTCTTTAGGTAATCCCGAGTTTGCTGAGAACTTATCGTCATGCTAGCCTCTCTATTCAAACTCAATAAAATAGTAGAAATCTTCGAAGGGGGAATGATGCCATCAAATGTTCCTATCAATGATTTACTTGCTCTTGTCATCTTATAATGAGATCGTAGTTCCTTCATTTTCGTAGGTGTATACAATTGATGATTATACGATTCTCTAAATTCCATTACCTCCCACAACTGTTGCTCGTCAATCCTAATCTTTAACTTTGCCTCACACTCGCATCTGTTATCTCTTGAACATTTTATATCAGCGTGTAATTTGCGCTTGTCTGGCTACTTAAACCCTTCGACCCCTTTATGAATTTGTAAGTGTCAATTTTCCTAACACTGAAACCAACTTTTTTCGTGTATAAATTATAGAAGTTATATGTCTCGTCGTTAGTTTGAATTTTCAAGCCGATATGTGGCTTCCATTCCTCGCCGGTATTCTCGGACACTCCACAACAATTCAGTATTTCGATATCCCTATCACAATCAAGTAAATCTCCTTCTAAAGAAATAATGTCAAGAGTGAAGTTTAAATCAATACCACGTAAATTAAATTCTTCAATCGAGTCCATTACAGCCCCTGCATTAGAAGAAAAATCAATCAACAACAGGAAAATAAGACAACCACTTCACAAAAGAAGCGATGACACGACAATCTGAGGCACTAGCTCTTCATTAAAGAAGTGATGGCGCTTCCAACCCTTGGCGCCGTCGCTTGATGTGAATTTTAATTGTAATGTTTTACTCGCAAGCGCACGAATCAGATTGTATATAGTGGGTGCGAAGTACGAGATCATTCCCACGAGGACTATTTTGGAAGATCTAAAAAGATGAAACAGTAATTTAAGAAATCTATCAGGATTTAATAGTACCCTACCAATATCAGGATTTAGGCGGTTTTATGAGATGATAATTACTGACTACAAATAAAAACTTAATTAACAATTCAAAAATAAAGGTAAAGATGAAGATATTAAATCCTCTCATCTTTGGTCTGTTCTTCCCATAATACAAATCTAAGGATTAAATTATGAGATATACCATTGAAGAAAAATATCTTTTATGGAAGATAAATGGTCAAAACCTTGATAGGTTCCACGTTGCATCCCTGCAATCAGGACTTAATTTCATAGATGATTTCCATATATAGATCTGAGATCAAGGGCATGGCTCGATATACTTGATCTCAGATGCAAATAAAAATCATCCCCAAAGTGGATATAAATTCTAATAAGAATACCACCATAGATCTGAGATCAAGGGCATGGCTCGGCACACTTGATTTCAGATTAGAGAGTAATTAAGATAAAATTACCATTACAGATCCAAAATCCAGGGCATGGCTCGGCACACTCGATCTCGGATCATAATCGTAAGTAGATCCACACGATGAAAGCAAAAATACCATATAGCAATGATTGGGGTAAAATTACCGTCACAGATTTGAGATCCAGGACATGTCTCGGCACACTCGATCCCAATTAGTGGCAGAGATTTCATCCGTTCGTGATAACATAATAATCATACAACAAAATCTCATATTTTAATCCTAAATTTATATTATTAGAAGTACATCCCTCATATGGGAATCATTAGATCCTCATCCCTAAGAATTTAGCCACACATGCTGTAATTAAATGACATAAATAAATAAGGAATAAAAAATGACATTAATTTAATCAATTAAAAATACCTCAAACTTCAATATAAAATTATTTGATCCACAAGTACGATGATCTTCAGAAACGAAGTAAAAGAATGCTCTATACTAATCTTTGAATTTAAAGTAGGAATCAACTGAACAAAAATAATAAATTGAAGGAAGGAATACTGAAAAGTTAAAGGAACAAAGCTCTAAAAAAGAATAAAGAATCTCTATCTCTACGTCTACTCTAAAAAATAAAAACTCTAATTCTCTAAAAAATTAATTCCAACTCAAAGTGTTGGTTCGGGTTTAAATAATTTCCAAATAGCATAGGTTTCCCAGCTCGACAAGTCAGGGTCGATTAATCGACCCTATAGGGTCGATGCATCGACCCTCCAAATAATCCCTAAAAATCTACTTTAAGGTCACTTCCGTGTCAGACTATTCTCTGTGCCTCGATTAATCGAACAAAAGAGTTGATTAATCGACCTTCCCAGATTTTCGTGAATTCCAGCCCACTTTTGCATCATATACTACTTCGGTATTTCGGCCATATCTTTCTACTCTGAACTCGAATTGACATGATTCTTATGGCATTGGAAAGCTAATAGAAAACTTTACAGCTTTTATGTTTTAGTAATTTCATCATTTAGACGTCTTAAAGGTCCAAATTGAGCTGCAAGTCGTACCAAGTTCTCGATGACCTAAAGTTGCAGTGTTTTGACATTATTTTCAGAATTCTTGGGCTATTTTCTGCACTTGGATTGTATTTATCTGAAACACTTCAAATCTAGTAATTCTCATCAGATAGCCTGCATCGGATAACTAAATGTAGGTATTTAGGGGTGAAATATCATCATATTTCTGTAATAACCCAAAAAATTATGTTAAACGGTGACCTCAGGATCCGTGTCCGACGGGTCATAGGTTTGACCAAGTAGGAGTCCACTAGTTGACGCGAGGAGTGATGAACGGATGTGATGTGAAATTAATGCAAGCGTGTGGAGTGTGAGGTGATATCTGAAACCACATACACCCATCTGGGGTGTATGTGCTCAACACATGGAAAATGAGTATAAAAGGATTAAAGAACCCTAAATTATTCTTGTTTGGTTGTTGAAGAGAGAGAGAGGGAGAGAAGTAAAGAGGGGTTGTTGTGCAAGGAGTGAACGCAAGCCAAGAGGGGATTCGAGCATTTAAGGTCAGATTCGACGTGAGGGATCCGCTAGAGACAAAGTTGGAACCCTAGCCATTCCAACCTTGTGATCCAAGCAAATGAGATTTGATTGAGGTAAAAATTATGTGAATTAAATGCATAGATCATAGAGGTTAATTGCAGTCAAAATTTACTTAAAATCATAGGATAAAGGCCTAGAAAAAGAAAGAAAATTGTTTGAGAAGGATTTGGAAGAACAGCCCGAAAAGGAGGCTGAGTCTGGCCAAATCAATTAATCGATTTGAGATTTCGATTAATCGATTTGGTCTGAGAAGTTGAAAAGTCATGAAGGCTCGATTTCGATTAATCGAAATGAATTTCGATTAATCGATTTGGATTTCGATTAGTCGATTTGGAAATTGACTAATCGACTGGGAAGCTCCAGCCACTAGAGAAATGAAACCTGGGGAAATCGACTAATCGAATTGGGATTTCGATTAATCGATTTGGGATTTCGATTAATCGATATGGGATCGATTAATCAATTTTGAGATCTCGATTACTCGATTTAAGAATCGACTGCTTTATGTTAGAGACCTCGATTAATCGATTTGGGATCGATTAATCGAATTTGAATCTCGATTAATCGATTTTGAGAATCGATTAATCGATTTTGGGAATCGATTAATCGACTTTGACAGTTTTGCCTAACTTCTTAGTTTGATCTTGAGATTCAGGGAGGGTCTTGGACCTTCTTTGATTGTATCTTTAGTGATGAGTTACATGTGTTATGTTGTACCATAGGTGGTACGTATGGTCATGAGCACAAGGAGCCGCGTGAGACCTTGATGCTAGGAATTTTAAAGACTTGAGGTAGGGAACACCTTGAACATGTACTTTAATTTCAAGAGCATGTATGTAGTGATATAATTATTAAATTGAAGTTGTTTTAAATCATGAAAAGCTTTGTGAAAATGGGTGTGTGTGTGTGACACCACGAACGTGATAAGGGCATCTGTGTGATGCAAGTGATTAAGAACCAATAATCTAATGAGATTGAGACATCCCCAGGGGATGAGAAAGTAATAAAGGCATCAGGTGTGATGCGGGTATATATACATTCCAGGGATGTATACATGTGATTGAATAATTACTGTTGAGGCCTAACTGATATAAGATAACACACTTACACGGTGAACAACTATATGTAAAGCACATGCTATTTTTGTTATTTGAGGTTTGGAGGATACCCACGGCCGACGCGGTGATATCCGTGACTGCATGCGATAAATTGCATTACAAAGACCGCGGAGGTTTATCCGTGACCGTAAGTACATCCCAGGGATATTATGTGATATTTAACCCCGCCGCCTAGTGAGAAAGGGGCTTGGGTCATATTCCCAGGGAATATATTTTTTTATAACTGTCTAATTAGATGACAATGAAGGGTATCTCATCGGGGCTCGATGTTATATTGCTCGGGGATTACTTAAGTTGAAGATTTAAGTTTTGCTTTAGGCCTGTTCAGTGTCATTCATGATTAAATCAACAGTAATGTAATACATGTAACTTACCAGTAAATTGAGTGTAAATCATCTGCTTTTAATTGGTTTTCTAGCAAATGCATAGATTCATCATGCTTTGAATATCATGGAATATATGTGAGTTTTGATTTATATGTTCATTGTGTTGTTCCCTATTGAGCTAGGATGTAGCTCACTCTTTAGACTATACGTCGCAGGTCCACTGATAGTAGCAGCGGAGGCTTCGGGGGATGTGAATCCGGATGATTCGGATTACGTACCTAGAGACGAGTTGGAGCCTCCTCCCGAGGACTTCTTCTAGGTGACTCTGTTGTGCACTTTGATAGAGAGTCAGTTTTGTGAGCAGATTAGTGCGGCTTGGTATGTCAAGCCTTTATTTTTGAAACAATGTAATTAAACTAGATTATTCTTTTGGCGAACCATCTGGGGTGATCTGATTATCACCGATGGTTCGGGTCGGTTCTCTGTTCATGCAGTGGTATGAAAGTAGAACTGTCTTTTGCATATGCCAGTTGGGCATATTAACATTTTTTTTTCTGCTTTAATGAAATTAATTGCTTTATTTGTTAAATTGTGCTTGTTATACCAATGTTTCGTGCTAAGTTTTGGGGCACGGTCTGGAGGATCGTGCTGATGGCACAGGTTTCGGGGTGCCGAAATCTGGGCTGTCACAATTTCACTACTCATCATCGCTCTTATCGCTTCACATAAGAAGCAAAGGTGCGGGTATACTGAGCCTCAACTCTTCACAGAAGAAGCGTCTGCATCTGTGTCGATTATAATTTATATATTTTTTGAATGCTTTATAATTTTACAATCTCTACATTATAAATAAATGAAGAAATTCATCAACTACGAGCAAATAAGACAACCGCTTCATATAAAAAGCGATGACACAGACCATCCGAGGCGCCATTGCTTCTCACAAGAAGCAACAATGCTTCTATTATGAAGCGACACCACTTCTAATAGGAAGAAATTCATGGCTATATTGAGCCTGTGTCGATTATAGTATATATTTTGAATGCTTATAACTTTATGATCTATAACTTGTAAATAATACACCGAAATGAGCTGTGAAGCGTCAAATTTACCTCAAATGTCACTGTTTTGCACTTCTATCGACTCAGAGCTCCAGAAAGAGAGAAAGAGAGAGTTGTCTCAGAGATTCAACTTTTCCACAAAGAGTCTCGCAGCGAAGTGCGCACGCGAGAGAGAGAACGAGAAAGAGAGAGAATCTGAAGAAATAGAGACAAAGAAGGAACCTGTAGGCTCTTAACTTTTTTGAATTGTTTTACTGTCATATCATGACGAGATATGCCTTGGTGCCTGCGCTACCTACCTCCATGCATCAGGTGTAGCTGCCTGTGCTACCTACTCTACCTACCACTGTCAGTAGCAAACCATGTTGTGATTAACCCGGGTTAGTGCAAAAGCACTTTTCACGTTTCCGCTTCGCATTGGGGCGTAGAGAAATCTCTAAGCTTGGGCGCATTTTATCCTTTGCCTATATATATATATATATATATATATATATATATATATATATATATATATATATATATATATATATGGGACTATACAACCGGTTGTAGCAAAACAATGCTACAATTAGAACATATGGGTGCCACATGGCAGCAATCATGAGGATCAGGTGCGACGACAACTTGGATAATAACAATCAAGTATCACCCAAAAATTGGGCTCTATTCGATGCACATCCACTGTTAAACATGTGATCAAAGGTGCCTAAAATCAATGCACCAAGTTGGTTGGGCGTTACCTTATCTTTGACCTATCAAAGTGGAGCTAAAAAAGTATATATATATATTAAATCACATCCCTTGGCTGATAATCCTAAAACGGGTGTTGTTTTGATTGATCATGTCACGTGGCATGTGATCTGACATCTGATTATAGCATTTTTTTTCTACAATCAATTGCATTTCCCCTATTCTCTCTCTCTCTCTCTCTCTATATATATATATATATATTGATAAATGCTCTTTATATTAAATGTTAAAATCTTTAGTTTGAGATTAATTTGACGAGTCCAAAGTTGATTATTCCCTCTCTACTCTTTACGGGGATGACGTGAGATGCTTTTATTGATCTAAGTAGAGTTATTCTGATTACCGACAAGGTGGCAACTACATTCGACTTGCCAACTTATTTTCAGCTTTGGCAAACTATTCTCTACAAAGAATCTTGATCGTTTGAACTATTTTCTTGGGCTTGAGGCACAATCCACACCTGATGGTTGATATATCACTCAAACCTGCAATGCTTCGAATCAACTCATAGATATCGATATGTGTCGCGAAACCATATTCCTCTTTGGCCATTATAGGGGAAAAAATGGATTTATTTGATGGTGATTCGCTTGATGATCCTTTTAGGTAGGGATGTGTTAGACCTGATTATCACGATCTATGATCACCTAGTAGTTCACTCTCATATGTGTTGCCAAGTGTCATTATATATATCTATGAACCAATGTACAGTGATTGATTGATTGGATTTTATTCTCAAATGTATAATTCTAAAGAATGATTTATAATAAGTCGTAACTCTCTTGATGGTTGGCCACATTTCATTTCATTTCATGGTTAACCACACTTATAGTTGTGGTTGCCCACAACTCAAGTGATGGCTAACCATGGAATTAGTTCCGCAAAGATTTATTTATAGTGATTTCTTTAAGGTTACGGATACTATAAATATATTCTTTAGAGTTTTTAGGGTTGGTGTCTCTCATTATTATTTTACAGCCATCTTTGAGAGAAAATCCTCTACAACCTTTATACCTTTTGATCAGATCCCTACTGTATATCAAAGGCATTCCTTCTCTATTTTTTTTATAGAATAGCGCTTGTGGACTCAAGCGTGGTTATGCTCGTGGATTCGAGTGACTCTTGAGGATTTGAGGGTGTGGTAGTGGCTTGTCTAAACACAAGTGGATCATCGTGGACTCAATGATTGAAGGCGTACAAATCTGAAAGTTGTGAGTACATGTAATAGATTCTAGCGTTGAGGATGGGAAGGGTTTGATAGGACGTGTGTCTGCATTCATTTGGTATGTTTTGTAATCTCATAACTCATAGTGGATTTGTGGTCTTGGATTTGCCATAGATCCGGGATTTTTTTCCTTTCGATTTTTCCACGTAAAAAACTTGTGTGTTGTGGTGATTGTTTATTTTATTATATCATCACTAGGCAAATCTAGGGTACCGAAATTTCAATTGGTATCAGAGCCATTGTACTTGATTTGAGTTCTCACAAGCCGAGTGTTTCTACGGTGGTTTTTGGTAACCTAGATTTATCATTTTCAAAATGGGATAGACTAAATGATTTAAATAAACAAAAGGGTTTTGAAAACAAAAATAAAAATAAATCTTTTGAAAAGGTCCATTGTTACAAGTGCAAGAGATTTGAGCACATTGCGTTGAATTGCCTAAATAGGAAGAAGGAACAAAATAAGTTTAGAGCCTTTGTAGCTACTGTAAATGAGTCAGATGTCGTGGTTTCTAGTGATGTTGAATCATCATTTGATTCTGAAGAAGTGGCTTGTGACATTAATGAAGCCTTTGGTGAGTTGTACCTCGAGTGCATGACACTGATCAAAGTGAATGGTAAGAACTTAAAAGAAATATACGAGTTGAAAAGTGCTAACTTATCTCTAAAATTCAAGGTTGAGGATCTTAAACTTGTCAAGGAGTAACAACAAAACACTATGAGATTTCTCCAAAATAAAGTTAGGTTCCTTGAAAATGAATGCCAAGAATATCATGGGAATTTTAAGGTTCTCACCCTTGAAAATGAGAAGTTCAAAAGTGAACTTACATCATCAACCTCAAAGTTCACTAGTTTTTCAAGGGTGAAGAAAAGCTCAAAAAATTGTTTGGCATTAAAAAATCAAGAGCTAATAAGGGTGGTCTTAGATATGTTGGTCGCTCTCCCTCTAAGCCCAAGACTAACCCAAAGCTAATTGTGAATATACCTGATGTTCCAAAAAATGTTGGTAGAAAAGTCCTTAGGTGTTTCTACAGTGGTGGAAAGGGCACGCTATTTCTAACTGCACTATTAAGAGAATGAACATGTATCAATCCTCAATGATTGGAAGGAGTCACAAAGATAAGGAGAGAATTTGCCCTAAGGGTAGACCTATTCCTCATAGGAACCCTAATGCTCACTTTGAGAGAATGAGAAACTGGTACAATGCTAGGCCTATTCCCAATAAGCATGTTAGTGATGTTCGATACCAGAATGTGAGGCCTAGCATAAGAAAAGTGGCTAAAGGCGATGTTTTTAGTGGTTATGTGATTTCTAGATACGCTCTCAAGTGGACCAAGAAAAATAATTTGAATTAAGCTTTGTTATTCTTGTATTAACAGTAGGTTTCTACATATTTTTTTTCTTATTTTTGTGCAAAATCTAAAAAAAAAGAGAGAAAAGGTCGAAAAACTTAAAAATATATATATTTTTTCTCTATTTTGCTTGCATGTTTATTACAAAAAAAGGAAAACATTTGAAAAAAGAAACATATTTGTCAAAACACAAGAATGGTAGGTTATTCAGTGCAGAGTCATGATTTGAACTAAATTTATATTTTTGAGTGCATGTTCTTAACTTTAAAGTTGAAGCAATTGAAGTTCATTGGATTTTATTTAATTTGGCTTTATTTGCTAAACTAGTACTATGTTTGTTGAAATCAATTAGTATGTTTGCATTGTGCAAATTCTAGACAAAACATGTGGTCATTTGAAAATGAGCGATGTTGTGGTTTCTAAATTTTGAAACCTTACAAGGTGAATTTGGTAACCTTTGGAGCTTGATATTTTTCTTTGATGGAAAGGGCTACCCATTTGACTCGTGTGAAAGTCATCACTAAGTGGACAGTGAAAATGGCTGCAAGATTTATGCCGGTGTGAAAGCTACCATATTTTTTCTTTTTTTGAAAAAAAAATCCACAAGAATGGTAAAAAAGTATGATACCCCATACTCTACCTGATGAAGTTGATATGTGAATGTAAAAAAGAAAGAAAACAAAGTTGACAAATTGAAGAAAAAAACTGAAAGAAAAAAGGATGAAGTCGGAGATTGCACAAAGCAATTATCTTTACCCCAACCCTTACCGTTTTTTCACTAAATTTAGTTTTAGAATTTCTGAGGGACAACATCACAAACTAGATCTTGTATACATGTTTTCGATAGTCTGATCGATAGAAAGGATGTTGCATCTTGTTAGTCTTAGTTTGCATATAAATGTTAATCTTATGAAGTTAAATTATTGATTTGATTTGAAGATTTTGAATCAATACAGTTTTTTAAAAACTTGGTTCATTAATTCATGTTGCAACGAATCCTTGATTTTTTTTTAATTTAAAAAAATGTTTGTGCAAATTGTCAACGGCTTTTGGTATTTTTAGGTGAATTTTAAATGACTTTCTAAAATATTTTTTTAATAACTTTGTGCACTTGCTTTATTAAATATTTGCTTGCACTAGATTTGTTTGGTGTATGATTTTCCTTTGTCACACTGTAAAAGGGGGAGATTGGATTGATAGATTTGTGTTTAAATTTATCATAGCTCATGCGAATTTCAATTTTATTTAATATTATTTTGAGCAGGTACACTTAATAGTTTGTCAAGTGTTTCTGATTTCAGGTTGAAGATGTTGAAGAGCTTTTTGCCTACATCATCTTATATACACTTGGCATAGAATTAGGGGGAGTGTATAGAGTTGTAATTTTGTGCATTACATATAGATTATCTGTATAGGGTTAGTTTATGATTGATGTAATTTTTTATCTCATACTCTTGTAAACTAGGTTTTGTCATAGATGGTGACAAAGGGGGAGAATGTTAGATCTGATTGTCACGATTTATGATCACCTTGTAGTTCACTCCCATATGTATTGCCAAGTGTCATTATATAATCTGTGAACCAATGTATGGTGATTGATTGGATTTTATTCTCAAATGTGTAGTTCTAAAGAATGGCTTATAATAAGTTGTAACTCTCTTGATGGTTGACCATCTTTCATTTCATGGTTAACCACACTTATAGTTGAGGGTGACCACAACTCAAGTGATGGCTAATCATGAAATTAGTTCCGCAAAAATTTATTTCTAGTGATTTCTTTAGGGTTATGACTACTATAAATATGTTCTTTAGAGTTTTTAGGGTTGGTGTCTCTCATTATTATTTTACAGCCGTCTTTAAGAGAAAACCCTCTACAACCTTTGAACCTTTTGGTTGGATCTTTACTGTATATTCAAAGGCATTTTTCCTTCTCTATTTTTTTTAGAGAGTAGTGTTTGTGGACTCAAGCGTGGTTATGCTCGTGGATTCAAGTGACACTTGAGGATTCGAGGGTGTGGTTGCGGCTTGTCTAAGCACGAGTGGATCATCGTGGACTCCGTGATGGAAGGTGTACAAATTTGAAAGTTGTGAGGACGATTAGTGGATTCTAGCGTTGGAGATGGGAAGGGTTTGATAGGATGTGTGTTTGCATTCATTCGATACATTCTGTAATCTTATAACTCATAGTGGATTTGTGGTCTTGGATCTGGCATAGATCATGTATTTTTTCCCTTTCGGGTTTTGCACATAAAAAAATTGTGTTGTGGTGATTGTCTATTTTATATTATTTATTTTATTCTATCATCGCTAGGCAAATCTAGGATACCAAAATTTCAGGATGCAACTGAGTTGGGCCGAGCCCGAGCTTGGGTCAGCTCTAGCTCGACTCTACCTTATATGAGCTGAGCTGGAACTTGACTCTAGGCCCTTCGAGGCTGAAAGGTTTGAGCTCTAGCTCGACTCTATTGAGCTTGAGTCGGGCCAAGTCGAGCTTCTAACTTACATTTTATTATAATTTTTTTTCATAATGTTGTTTTAAACATTATCTTATTTTTTTAATAGATGAAAACTTTAATAAAATTTAATAAATGAAAGCCCTAATATCTTTTAATCCCTTAGCCCTTTTGGATTTAATGGATCGATTGGAATAAAAATATTTAAATTCAATGTGCTAAATATTAATTGAGAGTATAGGTGTTGGTCGTAGGTGTTGATTGGCTGGTCAATTGCCGTGTTACTGATTGTTCATTGAGACGAGGGAGAAAAATCTTTAATGGTTTGGGGGGGGAGAGAGACAAAGAGAGAAAACTTCAATAGACGATCATAAGGACTGCATATTTATTATTATATAGTAACCATTAGATGAATCTTATTATAAGGGAAAAAATATATAAAAAATGGTAAAATTATATATAATATATTTTCTTATATATAAAAGTATTATATACTATTAATCAAGCCGAACTTTACAAGCTCAACTTTAGCTCGATTCTACTTCAACCGAACTTTAAATAAAAAGTTTCGCTCGCTCTCGAGCCGAGCTTAAGAGAGCAAAAGCTCTCATTTTTGGGCCGAGTTGACCTGAGCTATCGAGTTGGCTCGGCTCTGTTGCAGCCCTACTTTTAAGTATCATAGTGTGGTTGGTTTATGTCAATATTTGACTTTAATATTTCTTGATCTGGCCTATTCAGTGAATCAAAATTTCCAACTTATGCACTAATTGACAATGTGAATTGGATGTATAGTAGCCAAACATGTTCTCTATTATATCAAAGAAACAATCAATCAAAGCCCTTTTTTCAACTTGGTTCTCTGAAAATCATGGCTTGTTCCATGCTGATTATACCTATTGGAATGCTAAAAAGCAATCGACTGTTCCTGATCAATTGTTGAATCAAAATAACGCCAATTAGCTCATATGGCTGCAGAGATGTCTCGGCGACAATTGGTACTTAAGGGCTTACATGTTTATGTTGATATAAATGGAATGGTATTGAAAATAGTTCTGAGGCACGTAGTTCACTACACTGTCTTAAAGACAATAAACGCCCGCACTCTGTCAGATAAACAAAGATGTAATTGGGTTCTCAGCGAATCTGCCTTCAGGATACAACATAACCCGGTTTTTTCAAGAACTATATGCTCTTTTCTAGATTGAACTTTCTAGAAAAAGAACCTGTCACACAAATTTTCTTATACACAAAAAGATTCTTAAATAAAGAAAATAAGAACGTAAGAGAGGAGAAAGAGATTATTATTTCTGTTGTGTCTTTGTCTTTCTAACAGAGATCTTATCTTTATTTATAAAGAAAAGTATGAGCCATTGTGTCTTTTCAGATAACGTTGAAGAGATTTAATTTTGTCTCTTTTTAGATAACAGTAAAGAGATAAATCAATTCCCTTGTATCTTTTTAGATTTACGGTGAAGAGATTCAGACTTGTGCCTTTTAAGATTTACGATGAAAAGATATTAGACTTATGTCTTTTCAACTAATGGTAATGAGATAAATCAAAATCTGAAAAGACACTTCTTCAGAGAGAAAATGAATTTAATAAGTTTGCCATTGAATAAATATCAATATATATATATATATATATATATATATATATATATATATATATATATAATGATAATTATAAACTTAATTTTAAAATAATAAAATATATATTACTACACTAATATATATATATATATATAACAGTTTATATCTCCTCCACTCCTCTCATTTGGTGCGATAACATCAACTCAATTTCCCTTCCGTTGAATTCCATGTTTTTTTCACTCACCAAACCCTTAGGTTGATTATCATTACACGGAAGGTTGTTTGCAATGAACTGTGACATTTTATTATATCTCTATGATGGATCAATTTGCCGACATTTTCACTAAATGTATTTTGACAAATCATTTTTAGAAGTTAAAGTCCAAACTAATGGTCCAAACTTGCCCTGTCAACTTGCAGAGGGGTGTAATAATCAAATCTATAAATGTATATCCAATTCTCGGAATTTTTGCATTCACATGAGTTGGCCAAAGCTTTTGGCGCTACAAATTGATGTCATTCTTTTTTGAATCTCACTCTAAATATTATTTTGTTGTATAGCGAAATCTTTTTATACATGTCTCTTGCAACTGTTAATTTCTTAAGGCCTCATTCGGGAGTTTAGAAAGCAAAATTTGAGCATTTTCCCCAAAAAATATATTTTCTAACCGCTTTTTGACCTTTCCTGTTGCTTGAGATTTTTGTTTGGAAAATTGTGTTTTCCAAGTGAAAGCTAGAGAATGATTTCTGAGCAAATACTCAGAAATGCTTAGATTCCTAGCTTAGGAAGCTGAGGGAAAAATACACCTTTCAACTAGGAAAATATATCTTTAAAATATAGAATAATGAACTTTTCTAGAAAAAATCAAGAATCAGAGTAACTTAAGAACGCATCCCGGAAAAGTAAGAATTCTGAATTAGGTAAGAATCTGTAGGATGTTGAGATGACCGAATTCTTAGCTTTTCATGAGAAAGCTCAAAATCACCCAAACGAGGCCTAAATAAGTGTGGAATCAACTATAAATGGTCTATATAATGAGATAAGAAACTCTACCACAGAAATTGTCATTTTACCAAATTCTATGGAATTCCTCACCTCATTTGAAAATCGACCCGTGCACCACTATCTCGTGCAACCCTTGCACCAACACCTTCGTGATAGTCGCCACCATTGGATGTTGTAGAAATACAACCTGAAAACCCGTAATTGTAACCCCTTTGAACCTTTTTACTTAAATCCGCCCCACATTAGAAAACCAACAATACCTTCATGTTACTATGCAACATTTGCAAACCAGCAACCATCTCACGAGTAAAGAATTACAACCATGGGTTAAAATCTCGGAAAAATGATATGTTTAGTCTAGCCCCAAAACCGATATGTATCAGATGATATATTCCAATGTATCGTCCGAAATTTTAGTTTTTTGTATGGGAGGCACTGATACGGTACCTTGAATGTACCGTATCGGTGAGGTCCAAAAGCGATACGTATCGTCCGATACGTATCAGTATTGGACGATATTTTGACCCATAATTACAACCTTTCTTTAAAATAAATTAGGGTATCCCAAGCTTACGGATGGACTAATCCCTAAGAGATTCCCTCGCTCTTACCAAGCCATGTGCATTTCATGGATTATGCACTTTACGAGGCATTCTATCATCATAGGAGGGGAGTTGCTATTGATCATTTAAACATATTTCAGCCTAAAGAAACATGTCTATAAGTGAGTGTGAACCATTCAATTGATGAACTTTAATATCTGCCATTAAAATTAAAAACAATTAGTAATATTATAGTTAACGATCATATGGTTTAACTCTCCCTAAAATCCCATTTTTCATCTTGTTTCGCTTCAACCTATGATGTATAACTTTGACGATTTGATTCACCCACATCTTAAGCCGTTGATGGTGTATGATCATTTAAACATAATTTTGGTTATCTTTATAGTTGCGAGAGTTAGGTCCTCTTTTTAAGTTCGGTGGCATTTTGGAAAGGATACCTCCAGACGAGATTAGACCTACCTTATTTTGGGTCTGCTAAAATGTCCAAAAATTAGATTTGAATATGATGTGTATCATATGATTTTAGGATTACTTTATGATACTTGTCACATTTGAAATAGAAAACTCACTATTTGGTGATATACATATGATGTCAAGATCTATTATTTTTGGAGGGGCTTTGTTAAGATTCATATTGTTTGAACTGTAAATGTGATTCAACCAATTTCAATACTTTTAAATTAAATATAATCTAATAAAGATAAAAGTTAAGATTTCCGAGCATCTAATGGTCTCAAGATTGGTTGAACCACAATTAAAGTTGAACAAGTTAGATCTCACCAAACCCTCCCCCTTTTGTGATGAAAAAGGATTTAAGTAACAATGTACGCGTGAATATAGTGACAAATTTATCTAAAATTTCTTTGAAATTTACTGAAACAGGGTGGTCGAAATTTTGGCGAAATTTTGATGATTTCTTTAAAATTACTGAAATTTCATCCATTTCAACAAAATTAATAAATCTTTTCTAATTTTTTTTAATTTTTAAATAATAAATAAATATTTTATAAAGTTTAAATATAATTTATATTTTTTATTTTTTATACCCGCCCGAAATTTTTCGAAAACTTTTCAAACTTTTCTCAAAATTTATCGGAAATGAATATGTCGAAAACGAAATTGGTCACAATGCGCGAGAACAGAGGAGAGAGAAGAAAAAGGGCGCGAAAAACAAAAACAGAAACAACAAGTAAACATAAATAAGCAGGACAGGGGTTTCAGAGACTGCCAAATAGACAAACGGGCAAACCAAACCAGAAAGCGAAAGATGAATCCTCTACCAACCCCACCCTTAAAAAACTACAAATTTTACTTACGTCGATAATAAAACCCTAATTTTTAAATATCCACATTCCAATGAAAAAAAAATAAAAAAAAGATCTTAATTTATTATTTTGGAAAACTCTAGAATTGTTTTTTTCGGGTACCTCTGAAAGGGAAAGAGAGAAGTCGTTTATTTTGCAGAGGCGAATAAAGCCATGTCTTCATCTGAAAGAATCCGTATCTCTTTTGCTTTTGCATTTAATGGATTTCTTTTCGCTTTTCCAAAAATCAAGAAAAAGAAGAAGAAAAGAACTAGGGTTTATAGAGAAAAAGCGATATTGATTGTCGCGTTGTGCACTTTGACGTCTTTGAATTATTTTTACAGCTTGGGTTCTGTTTGTTCGCTTTCCTGTTTGATCAGTTTTGCTTCAAAATATCTCTGGATTTTTTGCAACATTTGGAATTTCTGATATGGTTGGTTATAAGAACCCTAAAAAAATGAGAATTTTGGTTGGGTATTGAGCCAATCTGTGGACAGAATCAGGGCTTACAAGTTCTCGGATCTGAAAGAAGATATTTTTTAGCTGCCAAGTGTGGATTTTTATTTTTTTTTGTTTTTGCGACTTTGGAGAGCTGATTTGGGAATTTTAGCGAACTTGGTTTGTTACGTGTTATTAAGTGAAAGAATTTCTGTGGAAATTGCTTGAATTCGGCTATTCTGACTCAATCTCGAGATTGTGAGATCGTTTGCAAGGGGTTCTTTACTCAGATTTTAGTTCATTTGGAGTTGGTTTCAATCTATCAAAGCATGAAAGGTAAGATTTTATTGAATAGTGAAATTAAGATGGCGACTTCTAAATTTCTCGTAGAATGAATTGGAATTACTATATTCGACGGTTTATCAGTGCTTAATGGCAAAAGAAAATTCTTCTTCTTTAGTTCTCCGTGTTCATACTTTCGATGCATTTAAACTTCCTCTTGAACATTGTTAATGGCCTCTCTGCAACTTGATATTTGAGTCTCCAATTTTTTTAGTTCTTTAAACCCCCTACTCAACTGTTCGTTTCATAGTGACTCCTGCTCTAGATTTTTTAATGGTGTCTATGCAACTTGATCTTTGATATCTGTTTCGTAGTGTTCATATGGCTAAAGTAAACTACCCGTCAACTCTCTTATTTTTCTTCTTAATTTTTCTCTTCTTCCCTTACACAAACCAACTGCAGTCTTCTCATGCTCAAACCCTTCTGAGAATTCAGCGGCTTCTAAATTTCCCGGCCGTGTTAAGTAGCTGGAATGCCTCAACAGACTTCTGCAACACCGAGCCCACTTCATCACTAACTGTCGTGTGCTACGAAAGGACGATAACCCAATTGCATATTATCGGAGAAAAGGGCTCTCCTTTATTGCCCCGTAATTTCTCTTCGGATTCTTTCTTCACTACTCTCGTAAGAATCCCGACCTTGAAGGTTCTTTCTTTGGTTTCTCTCGGTCTCTGGGGTCCTTTATCTGCTAAAATTTCCCGTTTATCTTCTCTCGAGATACTCAACATTAGTTCGAATTTCTTTTACCGGCCTATTCCTAAAGAAATATCGGCTTTGGGGAACCTCCAAACTCTCATACTAGATGATAACATGTTCAGCGGCACTGTTCCCAATTGGTTAAGTGCGCTTCCAGTATTAACTGTTCTGAGCTTGAAGAAGAATTCGTTGGGCGGGCCTCTGCCCGACACGTTGAAGACGTTGGAAAATCTCAGAGTTCTTGCCCTTTCAAGAAACCATTTATACGGGGAAGTGCCCGACCTTTCCAGTTTGAGAAACCTACAAGTGCTGGACTTGGAAGATAATTTTCTCGGGCCGCAATTTCCGATTTTGGGAAACAAGTTGGTTACGCTTGTATTGAGAAAGAACAGATTTAGCTCTGGCATTCCTTCTGAAGTAAGCTCGTATTATCAGCTTCGGCGGATGGATATTTCGTTCAATAGATTTGTCGGGCCTTTCATGCCCTCATTGTTATCTCTGCCTTCAATCAATTATCTGAATATTGCGGGAAACAGATTGACGGGAATGCTTTTTCAGAATACTTCGTGCAATGCTGAACTTATGTTTGTGGATTTGTCCTCAAATCTTTTGACGGGGACCTTGCCTACATGTCTTCTGTCGAATTCTAAAAACAGGGTTGTGCTATATTCAAGGAATTGTATAGCAACTAGTTCCCAAGATCAGCATCCAAATTTGTTTTGCCGTACTGAAGCTTTAGCTGTGGGAATATCGCCTCATAAGCGAAAAACTATATCTGCTGTAAAGGTGGCCATTTTGACAAGTCTTGTGGGAGTTGTTGGAGGAGTTGTGCTTGTTGGTCTCTTGATTTTGCTGGTTGTTAGAAGGGTGAAAGCAAAACGGGTTATTGAAAGAGCTCCGAGAAGATTGATGGTGAATGCTTCGACTGGGTTTTCCTCTAAGCTTCTCTCAGATGCAAGTAAGGCTACATCTTTCTGAGTTTTTTCTGTGTAAAACTTATCTTATTTTTCCCAATAATGTTGGATAATTATAATTATGTGATTCTCTTTCTACATTTGTTTGGGTCAGCTTTGTGTCCTTGGGTATGGTGTTTACGTTCGATTGCTACTACAGATAGCATATCGGAAAACAAAAAGTGATGGCCACCAGTGTTCGGTATTTTGAAATACTGGAAGATACCGATACGTATCGGTATCGAAGCCCACCGATACATGGTACATTGGGTGTGCATCATCAATACATTACCCAATACATACCAGTATATCCATTGTATCGCCGATAAATTGAATGTATCGCTGATACCGATAAGTATTGTCTCGGTATTGATGGGGGATGATACAAATTGGTAAACCAAGATTTTGAACCATGGTAGCCACCAATGATCAGATACTCAAATTATAAGGAAAACTCCCCAAAATAACTAATAATGATAAGCACAGAGCTGCATATTTTTCACTTTTGTAAAGTTTTTTTTTTGTATTGACAGTCCCTTTTGGCATTTATCTACTATGAATGTTATGTTGGGGTTAAGGCCTTAAATTGGAAGGAGCCTTTGTGTTGTATCCTTGAGGTTGCGACTTTGATCCCAGCTAACACACCAATATAAATATATACATTGGAAGGAGCCTTTGTGCTTGTTGTTTGCTTTTGATTGCCTTTGGTTGATTAGTTTGACTCCTCGCTTCCACCTGTTTGATTATTTTATAATCTCCAATTTTTCAACAAAATATGCTTTTCACTTGATAAAAAACTTAGATGAAATAAAATATTAACTGTTTGCATTTATTCTTGCTGAAAGGGTATCTATCTCAGTCAATGAGGCTGGGAGCACTTGGACTTCAACCGTATCGCATGTTTTCTTTGGAGGAGCTTGAAGAGGCTACAAATAGCTTTGAAACATCAACTTTCATGGGTGAAGGTTCTCATGGTCAGGTATGCACAGCCGTGTGATTTGTGACCGTGTGCGCACCTAATCTTGAGCTTTAGAGTTCGAAGCTGTATTTAATACTCATTATCTTACTTTATGGTTTTGTTATTAAAGAGTAATAACAAAACTTGAAGCTGCTACTGGTGCAGCGTAAACGGCATATACTAATCTATTGGCATACTAATATGGTCAAAAAGGCTTTTTAAATTCTTAACCAGAATAGGAGAACATAAAGTGTTTTTAGATTCTTTTTATATGGCATAATAGCAACTTCAGGTATGGGTGGGGCAACACTTAATATTTGCACCTCATTAAGGACCAAAAACAAAAGAAAATTTTTGCAAGAAATTAAGGAAGGGGCATCTATCCTCAATTTAAAGGCTCCTCCGAAACAATTCTAACGTGACTCTAAACAAGATGTCTGAACTTTGAACCTAAAAATGATTGGAGACTTTGTTAAGAATTTGAATATAATTTCCTCAGACCTGTGTTCTTAGAAATCTGCTCTTCCACAAATAAAACCTCAGTTATTCACATGAACCTGAAGCCCCTACAAAAGAGCTCTAGCTTCCGCTCTGTTTGGATCGTTGATACCTATGGCTTCAAGTAAACTTTTACTACCTTGCCTTAGTGTCACAAAATCACAATACATGCTGCCAAATGGCCACCAGGCCCTACTCCAAAGGGAACTAACGAGTTTCACGAATTCTTATAGTAACAATGGTTCATGCAAAAAATCTCAACCACTGTTTTCTCTCTGTAACTGCTATTCATCACCACCTTCCACTGTCTTTCCATTCCTTGACTAATGCCCCAAAAATCTTTTCTTTTGAATGCTTATTTATGATCAACTTCTTTTCCCAAATTCCTTTGGCAACCGAACAATGAAGAATTAATGGTCCTCCGTCTTCTATATAAGAATTCTTTTTTTTTTAATTCTAAACCCTAAACCCTTCAAGTCTATTGCTGTTTTGATTTGTCTTCTTAAACTTACAACCTTTGCTTCTGTTATGATCGCAGATGTACAGAGGTAGGCTGAATGATGGTTCCCTTGTGGCAATAAGATGCTTGAAACTGAAAAGAAGGCAAAGTGCTCAGACTTTTGTGAACCACATTGAGCTGATTTCGAAACTCAGACACCGTCATTTGGTCTGTGCTCTTGGGCACTGCTTCGAGTATTACCTTGACGATTCGAGTGTCAGCAGAATCTTTCTCGTTTTTGAATATGTATCAAATGGGACCCTAAGGAGAAATATATCTGGTAACAATATATCAGATCATTTCCTTGGTATCGGTTATATACACTCAGAATTTTATATTGGTTCTTAGACCACCAAAATTAATGGTGCTCCTCAACTGATTTCGGAACCTATACATGTGGTCATCAATCTGATCATCCCTTGGATTCATCCAGGGAATGAACAGAATTGATGATCCTAGCCTTCCAGTAAATCCCTTGGCTTGCCAATTAAGTTAGGGACAGGTTTACAAAGAATCCTATTGATCAGATGTTGGGAAATAGCAGAATGTGCTCTGTGCAATTCTTTCCTACGGTGCTTCATCATGGTGTCCCCATTGATTGGGCAGTCCCAACCCATGCATATATACATGGATTCTCGTCTAGAACTGGGGCATGTCACCAAGTCTGGGCTATCTATGAACCACACTAAATAATTTCTAAATATATTTTCACGAGATATTCTGTTTCCTCAGTAACTCATGTTTACTTTTTTGGTTCATAATTCAGCAGTGGGAATAGCAGGACAAAGGCTTACCTGGTCACAAAGGATAGCAGCCGCCATTGGCGTGGTCAAGGGTATCCAATTTCTGCATACGGGGATTGTACCTGGTTTATTTGAGAATGATCTGAAAATAACAAATGTACTGTTAGATCAAAACCTTGTCGCAAAAATTAGCAGCTATAATCTGCCAGTATTAGCAGAGAATATGATAACAGAGGTAAAAAAAAAGATTGTTCTCTTATGCCACCATTGGATGTTGACTCTTGTTGTTTCCTGTAGTTGTTTTGCTTGTAGTAAAGACTTTAGAGCTGACGGTTTACTTATTGAACACTGGCAGGTGGGAGTAGGAGTTTCTTCATCAAATACAAAAAAAGAATCCAGGGTTCCCGGAAGGTGCACTAAATTCTTTTCAAGACAGGATTATTACAGATTACATGCCTGAGTAATTAACATAAAATAAAATATGGAGTAAAAATGATAAGAAATATGACTCTTGGCGAAAAATGTCTCACAATAACTAATATGATGTTTTCAATTTCCTACAATACAACATGTTACAGACATGTTAACTATCTTTTAGTAGTATTATTTCTTAATGTTTTATTATCAACAGACAAGGCCATATATATATATATACACAGACACACACACACACACAATATATGCCTTGCATTTTTTGTTCGGTTATTCCTACACTACTGCAATAGTACTCAAAGTAATTTATATGGTCTTCGTGGCTTGGCAGGACAAAGAACAAGGAAAAAAGTGATGTTTATGACTTGGGTGTAATCCTACTAGAGATCATCACTGGAAAGCCAATCAGATCTCAAAGTGACCTGAACTTTGCAAAAGATCAGGTATGAGTATATCCTGAATCATTTTCTTTGATATATCAAGAGCTCAAGGATATGGGACATTTTGAAATTTACAGGGATTTTTTTTTTTGATAACCTGGGTGTCCAGGCCTCTTAGAGCGCCTGAATAATCCTAGGGGCATGTGTGCACACCAAGTTAACACATGTTGTGGGAGCACAGGATATAAATCCCAGGCCTCAAGCGGGGATTCGAACTCAGGTCTCCTGCTTCCTGAGCCGGGTACCTGGCTAGCTTGCCAAACCCCTTGAGGTTAGAAATTTACAGATAGATAGGGGGAATGTTTTTGCACAGAAATTTCGAATAAAGGAGCAAAGTAAAAAAAATCATAGAATCATTTGGAATTAAATACTAGTAAAGGAACAATTCCGATAATTTTCAAATGTGTGGTATCTTGTGTTGAGAAACTATAGATAGGTACAGATGTTTTATATACTTTATGGCTGGGGTTGTCACTCGTCATCATTGCCTTGGGGTTTGTTTCCTTTGTGAATCTTATTTTCCACTTATTTTTTGTTCAAGGCTAAACTTTTTGTTACTCCGCAACCCTTTATGTCGTTTCTCACTACTTCTCTCCAAGTCTTTATTCGTCTTCCACTTCTCCTTTATGCTTGTATCATTTCATTCCTTCATACATGAGCCATTTCTAGTCCCATGGGCATCCTCAAAGTATCTTAAATGACTTTCTTTAGTTTTCTCTTGTATTGTGGCCACCCCTAACCTTCCTCTTATGTACTTGTTTCTAGTTTTATCTTCTTTTTTTTACACTACGCATCCACCTCAAGTTATGTATTTCAGTCACATTAACTACAATATTAGGGTGTTGTGGTTAGTATTGATTTTATTGACCGTGTAAATTGATATAAATTGTTCATGAATAGCCACCATCAGTGATCCACTGCTCAAACTCACATTACGATGATCTTGATCTTCCAGTTGTGATCCTCCAAATATAACATCCAAAATTATAGTGATTGTATGGATAGGATCATCCAATCAACATGATTTTTATGTTATGACCAATCAAAGTCAAACTTGACAGTGGAGAATGATGATCGCATATGACATGTGTATGGTAGGAAAGAGCCATGTATTATCCATCACTATTAATTAAACAGCGAATATCATTTTGTGTATTTTTTGTTTTTTGATTATTCATGTGGTGATCATATATCTATGTTTCATCATGCGAGTGCTAGAGCTGATCCAAGTACCCACATCTCTGATTTTCATGTTATGGCCAATCAAAGCCAAACACTTGGATAGCGGGGAATGATGATCGCATCTGCCATCCGTATGGTAGGGATGAGCCATGTATTCATCCATCACTATCAATCAAACAGTCAAAATATCATTCGGTGTGATTTTTTGGTTTTTGACCATCCATGTGATCATAGATCTATGTTTTTTTGTATCACGTAAGTGGTAGACCCAATCCATGAACCCTCGTCCATACTCAGCCTGATTACTAATAATGATTCGTGAGAGAATTGAGTTATCATAACACACTTGGTGAGAGTTTTATGGATAATACTCAGCTTATCAACAGCATACAATTGTCATGTGTGATCATTAGTCTCAACCATCTAAGCATCTGACCTAAACAGCTGTGCTGCATCATTACATGGATACTGTCGTACGTCATCCAGTAGATGTTCATCCAACTGCAGTACATAATAGGGATCTTGTTTTGTCCCTTTGACAGTTACAAGCCAGCGGAACTGGTGACAATGCAGCAGAAAAGAGCATTGTCGATCCAGTGCTTCACGAGGCTTGTTTGGACGAATCCGTGAAGACAGTAATGGATATCTGCATTAGGTGCCTGTCTGAAGAACCAACAGAGAGACCCTCTGTCGAGGACGTGTTGTGGCACTTGCAATTTGGTGCTCAGGTACAGGACGCTGGGAGTGGAGATTCCCAAAGCAGTGAAGGCTCACCGGTGGTCACCGCTTCCCAACCTCCCCGGCTACGGCTAGCCCCTCAATAGCAACAACGTACCTTACTTTCAAGGTATGGCTGAGACATGCTCATAAGAGCTCTATATGATTGGTATCTTGTGCACCTGAAGTCCTTTTCATTAGAGATCGAGTCCTCACCACCGTCGTAAGGTTACGAAGGTTAGAAATAACCTTTTGGCTTTTGCCCTATCTCATATTGTCAAAAGATTACTCCCGCAGTTACAGGGGCCCTCAAAAAGTTTGAGCCAACTTTTGTTCGACCTATTAAGCTCTTAAACTTACGCGGGATCCACTTGTTAGATTGAAAGTTCACTTTCACTGATTTGCGTGCTCATAAATAGCATGGCATTTCCCAAGGTTTGACCATTTGGACAAAAGGGGAATGACCCAAGTCAAGTGACAATTGTCACTCAGGTCGGGGGCTTAATACCAGCTTAATCCAAAATGTCACTCGGGTAGGGGGCTTAATACCAGCTTAATCCAAAACCTATGTGGTTGAATCATATTGTTTGTATGCAGGGCACTTTGCGGCAGCCAAGAAAAGGAGAAACAAGTAGACAGTGCAAGCAAATTTAATGTGTACATGGCGTATGACTGCGAGACAATCTCGCTGATACTAGGTGCAGTTTTAGCCTGCTGTTCGTTGAGGAGATAGATGGGTCACCTGGGCAAGATCATCATCGCTTGGGGTTCGAGCCCATCGCTCAACAGAAAAAATTTGCCAACCTTCAGGTCATAGTCTCAATCCCAATTTACCTACCAAAAAATAAAAGGAAAAGATCATTTTCCACCTGATTTGTCTGACAGAGTTCTTCGACAAAATCGTTTTGTTCTATTGCATCCCGCCTGCAACAATTCAAAGTGTTTTGTATGCCTTTATTTCTTTTATTTATTGATGTTTTATGGGTGTTTGATTTGAGATTCAGTTGCTCTGGGATTTGCATACCCTTGGAAAAAAAAGGTGATTCTGGTGTTATATCAGGAAAACTAGAAAAAATCTCAATAAAAAAAATGATTAAGGTAGTAGAAACCCTTGCACTATCATACTCTTTCTAACAAGATTAGCTAATATAAAATAGGCATGCTTTCCTCAGCTTTGCAGGGTGTTATTTCTGGATCGTTGGATTGTGATCCAAAGGGTTATTTCTGAATGCATGAAGTCGTGCACTGTGTGATGCATATTCTGTCGGGTTCAGCAATCATTCAGGACGGTCTAAATTCAAAAAAAAGAAGCAAAATTCTGCAAGTTTGGGAAAAAAAAATAGAGAAATATATATATTGTACAGTCATGATTTATTGAATGAGTCACAAATTATTCACGAATTGATTGTTGGTCATTTAGTGAAATATTGTGGTTTTAAATAAAATACACGAAATTTTAAAAATAAAAACCCCGTTAATAATTTAAGATTAATTTGCATAACTAATAATCGTGAATTATTAACCTATTTTTAAAAAATTCTTTGAATTTTGACTGGTGATGACAGGTGTGTTGTCATCTATTGCCTCAACGTTTAACGAGCCGATTATGCAATGTATCTACAACGTTGGATTACAATCCAATGGCGCTAGATCAATTTTCAGGCAACTTACTCTATGAGGGGAATGAAGTTTGAGACAACGAATCAGCCATTCAGGCAAAATGATGAATCGAGTCAAGAGAAGGATAAAGTTTGCTCTCGAGTTCTCTTCATTTTTCTGAAAATTACAAGGGATCTCTAGATTATACAGAGGGATTAGTGTAGCTCATTGGCATCATAAAGATAAGATTGTCAAGTCTACAAAGAGCTTTTATGGATGTTGGGTCTGTAGCTCAATTAGAAGGTTAACAATATTGAGACCTTGAGGTCACATGTATAGATCCCCAAAATGAGTTATGACTTGTATTGCTTTAAGAGGTACGCCAGGTGGCCTAAAATAGGTGCTTCTTGAAAATGCTTCTCATAGCCCACTATTCTTTTCTTTGTTTTTTAAATTCACATGGATTAATGTGATGTCTCCACTCTCCAGTGTCACAAGATCATCAGATCATCATCAAATGCTATTAAAAGTTGTCCTCCACAGCTTTCAGGACCCCCAAAATCTGTTGAAGTCAGCTTTAATGGGATTCAACATCTAAAATGTTATTGGTAAGCTTCAATGATTTCTTTATTTGCAATTGATGCCACAAAATATCTGCCACTGGAGACTTCCAAGGGTTGTTGGAATTTCGCCTGAAACAAAAGATTCAGTGGATGGGTGATGAGGAGCAGTAACTGTGATTATGGAGAGAGAGAGAGAGAGCTGAGAATTTAGTGACCAACTTTTGGGCGTTCTTAGTGAAATTCTTTTTCCACAAACTTTACCAAATCAGCAAATGAGAAAACCAAAAAGATAAGCAAAAAGGGTGTCAGTCAGCGAAAGAAAAAATCGCTTACTATGTAAATCTACCCTATGGCACAAACAACATTCTAATCTATGATATTAATTGAAGAAGACATCCAATATGAGATTCCAGCTGGAGCATGAATCCCTAGTACAGTCAAATTTGTAGCTACCTCAGTCCAAGGGGCCTAAAAAATGGGTTTTTTTATTTTTATTTTTTCCCTAAAATCTTATGGGACTGTCTGACCACTTACGAGGATGTAGTATAACTCGCGATCACCTGCCATGTGACACATGATCTAACACTTGAATTGTAATGTTTTCATGCTAACGTCAAGGGTACGAGCTAGTTGGGCACCATGTGGCACCTGACCTGAAGATCGGGTGCCGTGGCAACTTGCACAAGCTCAGTCAAGTTCAATGTAGAGTTGATGGAAAGTTGTTGTTGCCTTGTGCCTGAATGCTAGATCACATGCCATGTGGCATGTGATCTGTGAGTTACACTTATCCTCTAACTGTTCACTCAGTCGGATAGGGTTTTAGAAAACAAAAACAAAAAAATACCATTTTAAACCTAGTGCATTGAATTTTTCAGCCTCTGACCAGTTTTTCAACAATGGATTTTTTTTTTGTCGTATGGTAGTTGATTGACGTTGGGAAAGTTGCCGTTCCACCCTGATCTTTGTGTTGGTGCCACATGACGGCCAGCTAGTCTGGACGCAGCGCTCAGGGCCGCATCTAAATGCAGTCCTGGGAATCATATATTCTTTAGGTTGCAAACAGCCATAAACAACTAGACTTGCCATCAAAACCATCATTTCAGCCATGAATCCCACATTAAAACCATCTCACCAATGAAAGTCCCCAGATCTGCCATTAAAACCACCCACATTCCCCATCACCCTCTTTCTCTCTCTCTCCTAAAGTCTCCATAACAAAGAAAACAGAATATATCAAACTCTACTTCAATGGCCGGATATCTCCCTATTTCTCCTCTTTACATACTAACAACATATCTTCCACCATCAACTCCGAATCATAATGATGAAACTTGTTTAACAAACCTAAAACAAACCCTAGAAGACGTTAAAAATACTCTCTTCAACTAGACGAAACCCACCTTCAAGAGGCCATGGAATGACTTCACCTCGTACCTTTAAAGGCTCTACTTGCAATTGTGGCCAATTCTACAAGCTCCCCTCCAAAAAAAAATTTAAACTTCTCTGCAGGGAACCACATCACCACAGCTGTCAACAGGTCGAGTGCTACCGGGTAAAAAATTTGGCTGCCCTACACATTTGAGCAACGTGACTCGACCTGACCTGATCCAACTGGGAGAGATTTCGGTGTGCATATAGGTTTGTGGATAGGAAAATGATAGAACTGGGAGAGATTTCTCAACTTGAGAGAGAGAGAGAGAGAGAGAGAGAGTTGATGTGGAAGAAGCCCACTTCTTTAAATAACAGACCTGATTTTTGGGAACTAGCCGGTTCATTAGCCTTGGGCATCTCTGATAACTAGGCATCAGCTCACTAGTAGGGTTGTGTATGATGATCACCACCTACGCATGACAACCATCTGCATTTATTTCATTGAATGGTCCTAGTCATCTTGGATTTGGCGGTTTATTTTTGGTCGGTGGATTCTCGATCCCTTGCGTAGAAACTGCTTGGGATATCCAATTATCTGAGGAAGAAGACTGCTTGGGATATCCAATTATCTGAGGAAGAAGGAAGCCGAAAGAAGTCTCTACTATCTTTCACATTTGGTATGAGTGAAATGCTACAACATTAAAAGATACAGCTCCTTAATGCCACAGGAAGGGCTATGTGGAATGCAAGATGACCTGTCCAAGGCGCTAACAAATTTATTACTATCCGCTGGACGCCAGTTTGATCAGTTTGGTTTGTTGGTTTAGTGTAAATATTGCTCTAGCCCAAAAAAAAACAAAACTGGCCAAGGGGCCGATTCTGAATCGGTTTAGGGTTTTAGGGTTTAGAAGAAGGAAGACATTGTTAAAACGTCAGTAAGAGTTTTCATACGAGAAGATTTTGTTAAAACATCATCAGAGATCGCATATGATAAGAGCTTAGCATATTTTCAAAAGTTCGGCATAGTAGGTCCAATACAATAGAGAGCTCTTCCTAACACTCAAAGCTAGACATATATCGTCTACAGCAAACACTTTATACACGTACAAACTAAGAGATACATATATGACATATAGGCAATATTACATGGAACAGCAAGAAGAAGCCAACCAGTTTTAAAAGGTAATTTAGCATAGCAGTCTCAATGCAAAACCCAGAATCACAAAATCCTCAAGAACAAATGCATGCTTTAACTTAAACAGATTCCCCAACTTTCTACCAATTCTCTGTACTTCCAGCAGAGTAAGAGGTTTGTTCTTTTTCGGCCCTAGTCAGCTGTCCAGCTCTGTTCCACTATCTCCCTAACTCTTCGGTTGTATTCCCGCTTGTTCTCACTGAACATTCGAGCCGCCTCAGAATTCGCAGGGGAATTTGGATTTGGGTCACAGAGAAGGGACTGCAAAATAGGGCAGATACAAATTAGCTGGACGTATATAGAAGTATGGCAAAACTGAATCCATGATAGAAATATGGCAAATGGTCAAGAGAGCATACAGGATTTTTGAAACCTAATGTGAAAATTGAGGTTGTTCATCCAGGTGGTATTTTAAGCATTTACTACGAGATGGCTACCATACTCCCCTGATGAACCTAGTAGTTTTCACAGCCAGCTCTCAATGACAACATAACCAAAACATGACTCCGTAAAATAGATTTTGGTAGGTGCTGCTGAGAAAAGGCCAGATGCGGTTCATCTATTCAACAAGATTGAGATACGAGTTCCGACATCAATTTATGGGCGAACAAAGAAAAGTCGATCATAACATGTAATCACATGAGTTCTTTTCCTAATCAATTCAGAAGTACAAATCATGAACTGATATGATGGAAACACGTGACAATTTGAACTAATTAACACAATCAAATAATATGCAATGGGATCAATAAACACATGCCAAAAAGAACAAAAGATTTTCAGATTATTCAAGAGTAAAGTAAAAGCAGATGCCTGGGTAAGATGAGTAGTGTCATGTTCCATCTTAACAGCATTCAGTAAAGCCTACAAATCAATTGAAAAATGGATGGGAGAGATTTGCAGCCTTCTTTACATTAGAAAATGGAAAAATAATAAATACGTGTAATAAAATTTTAAAATACAAACCGAAGTGCTTTTCTCCATCCAGTATTTGGTTTTTCTAGATAAGATCTACCCTGTGTGTGCCCATTGATCTACCAACTAATTAAGTCACTGTAAATAAAAGATTCCACTTAAATCCAAGGGTCCCTCTCGCGTCATACCGAATAGTAACTTTTATTCTTTCTCTAGTTATTTTTCTATCAAGATGAACCACTGTTGTTTCTCTATCAAAGAATCAACAGAGGTTCTTCCCGCACTGCCTCCCATTCAGATCACACCAAGTCTTCAGTGACCCCAATGTTGTTGCCAAAATGGAAGAAGATAATGAGTCAACGCCCGAGTAAACCGTCCGACCACTGTATGTCAACTGACTCTGATGTGTTTGGGTGTAGACGTAAACTTCAGGAAATGGGCGCATAAGTGTGAACAAAAAAGAGAAAATAAGCTATTTATGACCCAAAGCGTCTAGGAATCCCGCAATTTAGAAGTAGGAGTGATACAGTGGGTAAAAGATTAAGGCAACCATATGTGACAACGGAGAAAGATCAAAGAAATCCAAGTGCTCAAGTACCATGCATGTGATCAATGAAACCCGAGAAACACAAAGCAACAAATTGCTCATTTTCTTCATATATCAATCAACAAAATTAAAGAAATTCATTTTGAGTACAATGCATTGAGGTCATATTTATGACCAAGCTGTTTAAACCGCTAAGTCAAAATTATGTGAATGAGAGCAAGGAGCTAGATTTTTCATGTCATTAGAGTGTTACAAACCTAAGAATCAAGAAATGGAAGAGGTTCCTCACATGAAAATCTCAGAGTAGCAAGAGAAAAAGTTAGTCCCTGAAATTGTTCCTCCCTCTTATAGAGGACGGAACCAGACCGCCATCTGGAATTGTCATCCATTAAGGGGTCCATATCAACAGGCCAGACGCGAAGTGGGAATTGTTCAGAGACATTAGCACCCTTGCCAATGGAAAATAGATAAATGCCCATATTACTTTTTCCACATGAATCATACACCATATTTACTCTAATTTTAATAAAGTGAGAACCAATTTATCATTGAATAGCACATTACATAGCAAAGTAATATTTTTATTTCATAGTTGGACAAAATGCCAAAAAGTTAGAAGTGGAGCTGGGTGAGAGGGCTCTCTTCCCTGGGCATGCGAAGAATGAACCGACGAGGCCCGTTCGAGGTGAGATAGATGTATTTGGTGGTCCTGGTAAAGAATTCAGGATGAGAGTCGAACCACTCCGGGAAGGGGTAGTTATGGTCCGAGAGATGGGGGTGAAATCGAGGGGAAAGGGCCTGAAGGGGGATGCCCATGCTGGTACCGGAGCATCGACAATTGCCCTCATCCCCGAAGGTTCGCACTGTCTCTTCCTCTGGTGGCCATGGCTCAGATGATGGTCTCGGAGTAGAGGCGGTGACGGACCTCGAAGGAGAGGTCAAACCGCGGCCTGAGGGTCTCGATGTCTTTCCGGCAAGCCCTCAAAGCTTTTCTGGCATGGGGTTTCTTGATAGGACGTGGAAGAGAGGCAAGGGCCCGATGGTTTCGGTGGCGAAAGATTCAACACCGTCAGATCAGCATATCGCCTCAGATCTAATGCTTGATCGGAATAACGGTAGAGGCAAGGGGGAGGATCTCTCACCGTTGAAATCTTCCAAGGGACAGAGGATGCATATGGGAAGATCGGACGGCTCTGCAAAGCTAAACCTGTCGCCCAATCCTCTTCCGATGATTCAGTCAATGAGACTAGCGGTTTCGATCTCGGATGTGAACTCCACAATGGGAAGAATTTTGAAATTCAAAGGGTACTTGGAGGAGTTGCTGGCCTGGAAAGTGGGCTTTTTGGATGACTCCTTTTGGGTTGATCCAATGTCGGGGGAGGGGACATGCGGCGGATCGGGGACACGTGGTCTTGCAAATCTAGCGGTTTCGCTGGCTTTCTCGAAGTGGGTTCTGGTAATCTCCCCAACCAGGCGGTTCTCGACCCTCTGAAGGTATAACAGCTTCATGCGACGAATCGTATGCGGAAACGTGGAGGGAGCGTACAGTTGTGGTCGGCGGTTTCCTTCTTCAACACATGGTTTCCCTATCTGGTTTCTGGTTTCCCATGCGCATGATGACTCACTCTCCTTTTGGGGATTTGGTGGGGGTCAGCTATCCTGGGCTAGGAACTCGTTTGGGCTCTCGAGGGATCTGTTTGATGCTAAGGGCCGACTTTGGTTTATCTCCACAGACCCTTGGATAGCTGGACCGGAGAGGCCTTTGGAGCTTAGGTCAGATTGTTGGTCGGGCTTTCCTACCGTGATGGGCTACTCTTCGGTCACAGGACTTTTGGATGATACTCCCTTGGGTGAGGACACGTGTCCTTTCTCTGTTTCGGATGGTCTCAAGACTAGAACTTAGGAGGTCACTCTGTTTCTCCATCATCTTTGTCCTCAAGCTGCTCCTCCACCTATGATTCCTCCTTCATCTCCGGCGGTTCTTCCGATAAGATCTCTTCGATGTAACGAATCGGGAATTTGGGAAGAGTGTTCCTTTCATTAGCAGTGGGGTCTTTGCTCTGCGTCTTCCCCCTCGTCGAAGACTTCTACTGCTCGTAGCAACGAGGAACCTGAGGTCATACAAAAGTTAATTCTTTTTGGGAGAGAACATGGGATGACATATCAGGGGCCTGATGAAGATCTTCGAGAGGTGTTCAAAGATATTCTTTCGAATCAGTGCCCTAACTTGAGGGGAAAGCCAAGAAATTCTAAATCTAGAGAATTAGCCAGGTTGGATTAAGGCATGTCTAATGGTAGGCGCTCAGGGGGGAGATGAGTTTTGTCTTAGCTCTGGGAGTTTGGGCGGGATCTTGTTTTAGTCGTCTGAAGATGCTCTCTTGGAATGTTCGGGGGATTTGTGATGTGAAGAAACGGGAAGAAACGGGGTGGGGTTAAGCGGGTAATCGACTTGCGCAAACTTTCTGTCATTACCCTTCAAGAAACCAAACGGGGGTGTTGTGATCGATGTAAGGTGTCCTCGGTCTTAGGGGGTAACCGTTGGGATTGGATTGGAGTTTATTCGGTTGGCGCCTTGGGAGGTATCCTAGTCGCTTGGGATACTACTTTTTTTTCTTAAGGTGGAAGAGGAGATTGGCTGTTTTTCTGCCTCGATGGTTCTCAAAAACAAGGATAATGGGAAATTTTGGGTGTTCTCGGGAATTTATGGCACATCCGAGGACAGCGGGAGGGATGATTTCTGGTTCGATCTGGCTGTTGTGGCTGCTAGGTGGGCCCTCCTGAGTCCTGATTTGCCTGGGCGAGGATTTCAATGCTATCAGGTGGCCGCATGAGAAGTAAGGGGGACAGCCGGATCGGGGGCCGATGCGAGATCTGAATGCCTTCATTCATGATTGGGAGGTCTTTGATGTGCCATTGCAGGGAGGGACCTATTTATGTGGTTCAACCTTCAAGATTCGCCCACGTTATGCCACCTTAACCGTTTCCTCTGCTCTTTGGAGTGGATTGACCTCTTCCCCAACGCAACCCTTCACGGGTTTGCTAGAGTCATATCGGATCACCGCCCGCTTTTCCTCTGCAATGAGGGGGGAAGGGCCTTCTTTCCATTTTGAAAACATGTGGCTCCTTAATGGGGGTTTCCAATCTTTAGTACCGCTTTGGTGGGTTGGGCTCTCTCAGTCTGGTTCTACTGCCTTTCGGCTAATCTCCAAGTTAAGGCACTTGAAGAATCGGATTAAATAGGGGTGTCTTTAATTTGGTGCCTGTTTCGAAGGAACTGCTTCTTGAAAAAAAGCTCAAGGTGCTCGATGAGATTGAGGAATCTAGAAGGTTGTCGAATTCCGAAAGGGAGGATAGGCGCATTGCTAAAATGGAGTTTAACGATAAATGTTTAGAGGAAGAGGTGTGTTGGAAGCAGGAATCCAAGGTGAACTGGTTGAAAGTAGGGGACAACAATACTAAGTTTTTCCGCTCAGTGGCCAACGCGAGGGGGAATAGGAAATTTCTGGGGAGTCTCGGTTGATGGCTCTGTTTTCGTCAAACAACATCTAATTAAGAAAGAGATTGTTGGTTCCTATCAGAGGCTTTGTTCGGATGAGGGCTAGAATCTCCTGCAGTTGGATGGCCTTCAGTTTGCGTCTATTTCAGTGAAAGATAGGGCAGGTATTGAACTACCCTTTGAGGAAGGCGAGATTTGGCCCGCTATTAAACATAGCAAGAAAAATAAAGCTCTGGGACCAGATGGCTTTACGTTGAAATTCTTTAGATCGTTTTGGTTCTTGCTCAAAAATGATCTCTTGGATTTCTTCTCGGAGTTTCACGATAAGGCTTTCATCAGAAGAAGCCTCAACTCGGCCTTCCTTTCGCTCATTCCGAAGAAGGTGCGGAGGACCTCAAGGATTTCCGCCTAATCAGTCTCCTCCAATAGCTTTGTTTAAGATTGTGTCTAAGGTTCTTGCCAATCGGCTCAAGCCCCTAATGGGCGGGCTGATTTCTGAGAACCAAGGGACTTTCGTGAAAGGTCGACAGCTTATTGATTTGGTGGATGTAGTGCATGAGGTGGGGTCCACTCCGCTCACCGTCATAGAGTACCCACAATTATTTGGAAGGTGGATATGGAAAAAGCCTATGATTGAGTTGAGACCATTTGGATTACATGCTTCGGAGGTTTGGGTTTGAAGACAAGTGGAGGAAATGGATGAGCACTTGTTACTCAACTGCTTGGTTCTCTGTCATCGTCAATGGGTCTCCGGCTGGCTACTTCAAAAATTCCCGAGGGCTCAAGCAGGGAGACCCCTTATCTCATTTCCTCTTTAATATGGTCAGAGACCCCTTATCTCATTTCCCCTTTAATATGGTCGAAGAGGCCCTGGATGGTCTCCTACGTTGGGCTCGGTCTCTAAACCACATTTCGGGTGTTGCGGTAGGGAATAATAGGCGGAGAGTCACACACTTGCAATATGCCGATGATACGATTCTCTTATACAGGGTAGACTCGGAGAAAATCGAGACTTTGACGGATGTGCTTTCGGTTTATGAGGCAATCTCGGGTCAGAGAGTCAACCTCCACAAGTCCACTGTGACGGGTATAGGCGTGGATTCTCATTTTTTTATCTATGATGGTGGCGGAGGTGAGCGGGGTTTATGAGCAGCGCCCTATTACATACTTGAGGCTTCCTCTCGGTATTAGCAAGCACAGTGTTAGGGCATGGGACCCGATAATATTCGAAAGGAGGATGGCTTCTTGGAAGGGCAAGCTGTTAAGCATTGGGGGTAGGCCGCTCCTAGTGAAGACGGTACAGCCGAACTTGCCGATTTTCTACTTGTCCGTCTTCTTGCACCCCAAAGCAGTCATCCGGAGGTTGGAACAGATAGAGCGGGATTTCCTTTGGGAAGGATTGGGGCCGATAGGAAATATCACCTCGTTAGCTGGGAGATATGCCAACTGCAGACGTCCTCTGGGAAACTGGGTATTCGAAGCTTGGAGCTGGTTAATATTGCAATGTTAGGCAAATGGTTTTGGCGAGCAGAGTTTGCAGCTGAGAGGAACAGTCTATGGGTGTCTATTATGGTGGAGAAGTATGGTTGGAGGGACGGATATTGGGGAGTCAGCTTTACTGTTAATAGACAGGTTTCTAATTAATGGAAAGGCATTTGCTCTTCCTAGAAGCTCTATTAGAGGGGTATCCGTTTCAGCTGGGGAGAGGGGTCTACGATCAGATTTTGGGACGATATTTGGATAAAGTACCGGCCCTTAAAGGAAAGGTTCGCTGACATTTACTCTATCGCGAGAAACCTCTGCTCCTCGATGGCTGATCTTTCTTCGGATTACAGGGGAATGGCATCTTGGGAGGTGTCTACGAGGAGGTTCCTTAGGGAGGATGAGTTGATCTCCTTCTAGGAGTTGGTGTCCTGTTTATATCACACAACCAAAAACCGCATTAGAGCTGATGAGAGAATTTGGATGGGCTGTAAATCCGGGTCTTTCTCTATCAAATCTTTCTACTAGATGCTGGCTGGTCGTCTCCTTTGTTGGTGTGAGTGGGCTAAGCTTTGGAAAGCCCCGATTCCCCCCAAAGTGAGGTTCTTTGCATGGACGGTATTCAGGGGATGTATTCTCACGGTTGATCAATTAATCAGAAGAGGCAAGGCTTTACCAAATCGATGTGCTATATGTCTTAACTCCGAGGAATAGGCTCCGCATCTATTCCTTCATTGTTAGGTTACGCATCAGATTTGGGGAGCTATCCTCAAGTTTTTTGACATGGCGTGGGTCTTCACAAAATCCATCCCAAGCCTCCTCTCTTCCTAGTTGGGCATTAAGTTGGACGGGCAGGCTGGGGATTATTGGAGGGTTGCTTTTTTTGCGGCCTTGTGGGGCATGCGCGTATTTTTCGCAAAACTCGCCGACCGATCGAGATGATTCTCAAATTGATAGTGGACCTCATGTGCTCCTGGGCAGTGCTGAACAAGGATGGGGCCATAGCAGGTCCTGAGAGTTTTGATCCCGAGTAGAGGCCTCGGGTCCGTAGGACCTCCCCCATTCTTTGTTTGTCACCGGGGGGACTTTGGGTCGAGTTTTTCTTGTTTGTGGGTTTTTGGGTTTCTGTTTGTTTTTCTTTTGGTTTGGTGGGTTTCCACCGGTTTTTTGTACTGTTTCCAGCTCCTCAATGGCTCTTATTTATATATATGTCATGCCTTTACCGATAAAAAAAATGCCAAAAAGTTCATCTATTTTAACTTATTCACCAAAAACTACCTCAATTTTTAGATTGGATAAAACACCCTTTTCAAAACATATTTGATCAAATCAATCCAAAACTAACTTCCATAAATTCAGTCATTCATTTTTTTAGTAATTAATCACAGAGTAAAGAATATACAAAGCTATAGAACAAAGAAAAAAACAAGCAGCGTGTTCCAAAAAATTGGATCATCATCAAAGCCTTATACCATCTATTTGGGGTTGGCTTTGTGAGCCCTATTTCTCCACTCGTTTCTAATCCGTGCTAAGCTCTCTGTAACTTCACAATCCTTCATATCCCTTCTCACAGCTTCCCTCCAAGTCTTCACTGGTCTTCCTTCTCCAACTTCCTTGTGCTTGTAGTGTTTCAACCTTCCATACGAGATTTGCTTCTAGCCTCCGATGACCATGTCCAAACCACCTCAAGCAACAGTCCATAATTTTTTTCCTTTATAAGTGTCACTCTCAAATTTCATCTTATGTAATCAGTAGTCGTTCCGAATTTTGTCCTTTTTTTGCTCCACACATCCATCTCATCATATGCATCTCAACCACTCTTCTCGTCTCTTTTTCATAGCCCAACATTGTATTTGAGGATTATGGAGGCATGCTAATTTCTAATTAAACCTCCAAAACCACATTTCCCAAATTTCCCATCCAACATCCATCAAAGTTTAATTTTAGAATGTTCGGCATGGGGAATCCAGTTAGATTATCAATAGATTTACGCATATAGATTGCTAACCAAGCAGTCAAATTCCTGTTTGAGGTGGATCTATCAATACAGGGAATGGAGCTCTATAAACTGCCTTCCAAATGCGATAATGGAATAGGTAAGGCCTCTGGGAAGACGTCCTGTTCAGCTGAGGTGTTGCTCCGGATGTCGTGAACTGTAGAGAAGCCAATTGTCTAGGCTGGTTACCGAAGCATTTTTCGTGAACCACCAACTACCCAATGATTGTTTCTTTAATTCCATTGATCTTCTTCATTTTATATGTATCATTAAAAATCTCTCATTCTGTTCACACCATATCCTCCATAGCACCACATATGGAAGCATGCTCCATGCACCCAAGAGATCGTTATGGACCAGTCACCTAACCAGTGGAACGCTTTGCCATTGAATATGGAAGAGCATAAGACATACCAATGATGGAGAAATAATGGAGTCCTACACCCTTTTTCGCCCAAGGTGTCTCAAAAAGGCTCTTGTCAACAAAAGAAAAAGGGAGGGAAGCGCAACCGAACGAGGCAACGTAAAAAACCAAGGATCCTCCTAAAAAGAAACATAACAATTGTCTGTCACTCTAACCTAACACACACCTAAAAAATTGGTGAAACTCTACAAACAACTCCCTCCACCAACCCGAGATCCAACGAATTTTTAGATGGGTTGGACTATCAAGACCTTGGAGTGGAAAATATTAATTGAATTTATAAACCTCAAATTCAAAGGTCATGCCCATTTATGGTAGAAGCAATTAAAGGAGATGCGGCGATGTGAAAGGGAAGACTACTATTAAGACTAGGGAATATTGTCACCAAATTCTTCGACTTTTTGAAAATATCCTTTTAAATAACGAATAAATCCTAGGACGTTTGTTCACATGTTAATTCTAACTTTTTGAAAAAGCAGCAGTTTTTTTATTTATTCACAAACTTTGCACTTTTATCACAACTTAATCAGATAAAACATGATTTTTCCCCTTACTCATAGATAGAATAGAAATTTAAAATGAAAGACTTCTAACTCTCCATTTTCATAACAACTTAAAATGCAAAACTCTTCTCATTTCTAAGATGAGAGGTTAAGAGTAATGGGTTTCAGAATTAAACTGCTTGAATTAATTTCAAATCTTGGGTTTAATAAATTTTCTCTCCCTTACCTTTGTTCTTATTCGTTAATCTTATTTGATTTTTCCCGACCCTCCCTAGTTTTGTAAAAAAAATTCTTACTGAATAATTTCCGAATTCGGAAAGCGATGCTTGGAGGAAGTATAACCTTTCGTTTTTTTTTTACCAAAATTTTCCGACTTTTCCCAAATTGACTCCTTGCTGAAATATTGTCAGATCCCGATTTCGGACTATGGATATGATGCTAAATTTTTCAGTTCCTTTCCAGCTCTAGATCAATCACTCATTCCAAAACACATAAGATACATACAGAAGATAAAACTGTTAACCTGATGTAGTATGATACATAGCTTCTCTATAGTGAGATTGCTTTATTTTTAGGCCCTGTTTGGCAATCCTTCTCCAAAAAGCACGTTTTGAAGGGAAAAATGTTGGATGAAAAGCACATTTCACCCATGGGCATGGCCATCTCTAGTTGAAAATGGCGTTGTGTTGAGAAACTGCCTCATGGTGCTTCTAAGACAACTCCATTTTAACATGTGATAGATGTTTTTGGAAAGCAACATTTGAAAAGTAGCACATGACCAACTCTTTACAGCAGTTGAAAAGTGCTTTCTAAAAAAGGGTTGCCAAACAGGGCCTAGTCACTGACAATGTCAGGTTTTTTTAGTTTAAAAACAACAAGTAAACAAACAAAGACTGGAAATATCAGTTCTTTTCCAGACAATCTATAAGCATCATTGAAAGTTAGACCTGAATAGAAGTTAGGATAGCTGCAACATCGTAAATAGGACTCCACTGGTTCTGTAAAATGTCCAAGCAAATGCTTCCATCTGCATAGACTGAATCCATATATTCATAGTTAGAGTCAATAAGACAGTTTAATTCCAGAGAACTCACTGGAACTATGAACATGAAACGGATGTTTCACCATTCATATAGGTATGGAAAAGAATCGAGTAAGCCACTCTTTCTTTAAGCTTCCAACTTACTGTTTGGATGGAACATCCGTGAGACGAATCGAACTGTTGGAGGCTTATTAGGATAATCCTCTGAAAACTGCAGTGTCAGCTTAAACGTACCTGAAGAAACTCCAAAAGAAAGAAGACTTACTTGCTAAACACAAAGTTACAAGTATATACATTTGAAAGAAAATCTCATCAGAAAAAGAGCAGTAATCACTATTTCTACACCTAATACCTAGCCAAGATGTGTTTTCCCAATACAGACCATTTATTTTGGAAATTTACAAACCATATAAGTATATCCTTCCAAAAAAAGTGAAAAAATATAATAAAAGAAAATCGTTTTCTCAATGAATTTCCAGGTTTTATTGTTTTTAGAATACTCAACAGAAATTTTGTTGAAAAGAAAAAAGAAACGGCTGTATAGCACTACTAAGTCTTAACCTAACTATGAGAGAAATAATATCTTCTCCTAGGGAAACAACAGAAAAATAACACCTTCTAATCGAATAATGAAGGCTGCCATTGACCGCCTCCCATTGTGTAGAAATTCACCCTTTTTCAGTTAAATTTAAGATGAAAACACTTCTTTAATCAGGAGTGAAAATTCACTTCTTTGGTAAATTTCAGGGTATTTTCTCTCTAAATAAAAAGTAGAATGGGGGCAAATGCATCAAAGAATTGGAGTGGAAAGCATAGTTCTAAAACACTGCGAGTAAATGAGTTAACTCAACCAAGTTACTCGACTCGCCATGATTTCAAGTCGAGTCGAGACTTCTCTAGGATGATGCAACCAGGGTATATAAACTACCCTTATATATATAATATTTTCATGGGATAAGGTTTAGAAACCCTAGCTTTTTAGAAAAGTATTAAATAACCAATTTACCAATGTATCTTTCCAACTTTTTCCTCGTAAATATTTCTTTATTTTTATAAAAATATATTTTAAAAAATATTTACTAAATTTCTGAGTCGGAGCGAGTCGAGTTTATCCGTGTCTTCGAGTTAACTCAGCTCAACTGACTTTCGAGTCGAGTCAAGTTTTCGCATTTTCAAACAATGACTGGAAACAAAACATTAGACATAAGGAAACCATCTATAGAGAGGACAAGGAGATGATGATAAAGAAACCATCTAATTAAATGCCCACAAAATCCTAATTAAATAACTTTTTGACAGTTCTAATTATTAGGAAACATAATCAGCCTCATAATTAAATAAAACTGTCCACAAATAATAAAAAGGAGGAGCCATTTTCAGCCCTCTTAAAAGGGACACCACATATGGCACAGTGGTGGTGATATTAGCATGGTATCACCCTTTCGTCTCTTTTAGGCCTCCTTTCTCCTCAGAAAATGTTGCGGACAGGTGCTACATTAATTGTATTGCATTTGCTAGTATTCTATGCATCAATAAAATTTTCCACTTCAATTTTAGGTATGACCTCAATAGGACAAATACTCTCTAAGGTCCTCAATTAAAAAGGAATGCTTTCCAACATTCCAATGTAAACATGTCTTCCGGAAGCAGTAGGAAGTGTGTAGTAGGTTGGGAACGAGAGCATCTTATGGTCAGAAGTGGCAGTGGGAGCGAGATTCTGAAGTGGAGGCGGCACACTAAGAAGAAGATTCCTGTTACTAGGCCAAGGACCAAAATTTTATACAAATCTAAGTTCAATACACTTTAAATACACAGTAAACACGCTAATTCCAGGATGTAAACCCCAATTATCTAATAAGCATGGTTTCAGAACTCAGTCAATAACGATATGTATCAATATCTCAAACATATTGGCCAATACCGATACTAATATTCTAGAGGAAACAGGAATCCTCTAGGTATTGGCCAATACCTACTGGCATCTCTAGGTTTATCAGCCAATACGTACATGTATCAGGCAAAGTTTTATATCTCGATGTTGGAGGTCATCTCGGAATCCCTTTGGGCTGAAAAATCAGCTGACACCAAGGAAATTTTTTTTAATAACGAAAATTGCAAAATTAAAATAGAAAAAATGCTGATGTGTATCAGCCAACACCTCATGGTAATGATTGTATCACTAGGCATCAGCTGATACCTACTAATACCAGTAGGTATCAGCCGATACATTGGATATAGATACACATACAGTGACCCGGCTGAAAACCAATACATATTGTTAATAGACTCAATACGTATTAGTCAAATTTTTATAACATGGTATCATCTATATTTACTGGAGTGGAGGATCCCCCATCGACTAGTATTGGCTGATACCAACACGTACCGGAAGTAACGACATTATTTGCGGGAAAAGGGACTTGATATCCCTTGGAATTGGCCAAGACGTATCGTCAACAATGACACATCAGCCTAGGGAGGCCGCTGATACAGCTTTCGAAACAAAGTTTTTAGAATTCAGCATCAAGTTCTATTACTAAATTTAAACCTTGCTAATAAGTAGACAATTAGTTTGGAGTGTAAAAACTCTAATGCAAAACAAGAAAAAAAAACTTGTAAGATTGGAAAACAAGAGAAAAGAGCTTGGGTATCTTCAAGAAATCCAAGGATAAGAGGAGCTCTATCGACTACAATTGAGACAAAATACAATGTACAAGGTAAAAAAACTAGGTTGGCATCCCCTTTCTCTACTTGTTATATGATTTAACAAACATGGAAACAAGAGACTCAACCTATTACAATGTAACCTCAACCTATAAAACAAAAATTACATGTGCAAAGGCAAACTACCCTCAACTAAAGCCTAACTTAAGTACTAAACTTAAAAAAGCCCTACATCCATAAATACATTAGTAACATCTCAGACAATAAAAAATGCTTACTAAAGCTCAACCAAGTTGTAACAGTTGACATAACAAGAGATCATAGAATGGGGGTGTTAGAGAGGAATCTTACCCCATCTAACATCACCTTGTCTCATTTGACGCCGACTTTTTGAGTCTTATTTCTCTAAAAATCAGCGCTAAATTCGTTATTCTTCCACAATCCTTCATGTCATTTCTCAACCCTTCTCTCCAAGTCTTTATTGGTCTTCCTTGGCTCCTCCTTGTGCTTCTATCCCGTATAGGGGTTGTTTGAGGTTTGTTGGATATGACCAAACCAGGAGCGACATTCTTTAATATATATTTTTTTCTTTTCTTAAAGTCACTCCTAAACTTCCTCTTTTGTACTTGTTTTGTGGATACCCTTGTTTGACGACGACAACTATTATACAATTTGACTGAAGTAGATAAAAAGCCAATGAAGAGTCTCTTCTCAAAGCCATTATGTCAAGACCCAAACTATGGCATACAGCGTGACGGTCGAATCAGGACAACTAGTACATAAGAACATGATGAACGCCCACTTATGATGAAGTTCATTGCATTCTTTTTGGGTTTATCACACTTTTCCCTTTTTTTAACTTAGAGATCACCTCTAGGCACCTACGTCAATAGATAGAAACCTTCAATGTTAAATATAAACAGTCAATATTAAATTTCCTGGATTGAATGATTCGAATGCTCTAATGGGCACCTTTTTTAAGCTAACATCAGATCAAGTGGTGGTACGCTACTTAGACGACTTGGATGGTCAAAGATGTGCGCCACATAAATACTGGAGAAATTTTCAAAGAGACGGATTCAACACAAGGTGGATCCCCACTGGTTTGATAGGAGCAAGGGATCTAGTTTGACAATGTTTCAATGAAATTACTATGGAAACTGTGGATGCAACTTGATCTAGTTTAACCAAAAAGGAAAAAATAAATCATGCTTTGGTGATCAAATATTATGTTAGAGTTAAAGGGTTAATGGGGCTACACCTACATCAATAGATACAAGACTCAAAAGTGCTCTTTTATGCCTAAAATCCTTTTCAATCAAAGGTTCGGGGCTAGATAAACGTTTCCATCTTGCTAATTGGGAAACATGTCAATTGCCCATGAGTTGTGGCGGATTAGATATTTGGAGTTTGCAGGGGGCGAACGTTGCGCTTATGGGGAAATGGTTGTGGCAGGCAGGTTTGGATCGGGAGAAGGAGAATCTATGGTGTAAGGTATTGATCGAAAAGTATAGGATGATGAGTAATAGTTGGGCCATTAATACCACTACCAATAATGGGTTCTCTAATTGGTGGAAAGGTACCTGTGGTATTTGGGAGGTGTACGACAGATGGATATCATATAGTTGGGGTGACGGCACTCGAATTCAGTTCTGGGAAGATAGTTGGGCGGAGAGTAGGCCTCTTAAAATATCCTTCCTGGTTATTTATCGCATTGCCAGGGATCCTAATGGAGTTATAGCAGACTTCTTTTCAGAGGCGGAAGGGGGTGTTTTGTGGGATGTGGTCACTCGGCAAGGTCTTTGTGAAGAGGAGACGTCATCTTTCAGTGGGCTGTTGTCCTTGTTGTACTCTACGAGGAGGAACACTCACAGGCAGGACTCCCGGGTTTGGTCTCCTACTAAAGACAGAAGCTTCACTGTCAAGTCCTTTTTTCATATGATTACGAATCGGCCCTTAATCAAATTCCAAGGGGCGAGATTGTGGAAGGATATCATTCCCCCCAAGGTTAGATTTTTTGCGAGGACGTTATTCTTAGGGAAGACGCTGACAATAGATCAGCTATGCAGGAGGGAAAAAAATTTGCCGAACCTTTGTGTAATGTGCCTTCAAGAGGAAGAATCGGCAGCGCACCTTTTCATTCATTGATGGGTGGCTCGCAGGGTATGGAGCACCATACTTAAATCCTTCGAAATGAGTTGGGTTGCCCCTTTCTCACCATACCATCAGTTTTTAGCCTGGTCTTTTGTCGCTCTGGAAGGCCATCTGGAGGATTACTGGAGGACTAGTGTTTATGCTGTGTTGTGGAGCATATGGATGGAGCGGAATGCGAGGACATTTGATCGAAAACGAAGACCAATGGGGATGATCCTCAAAGCGGTTAAGAATCTCATGTGCCTTTGGGTCCACAGAGGCTGCGATGTTGCAAGGGATGAGGGTATTCTGTGGGATCCGTAGGGGTGGGCTGCTCTAGCTGCAGTGCTGATTGTGTTTTGTTTTCTTTCTTTTCGCGCTTCCTTTTTTGTCGCTATTGTCTATGTACTGCTCCTTTCAGCATCTTGTTGTTTTTCAATATATTTGCATTACCGATCAAAAATAAATAGTCACAAAAGTCTCCGACTTTTCAAAAAAAATGGAAAAAATCGGCAACTTGCAGTCATCCCCCGACTCTATCACCGATTAAGCGGCCAAGTCGCAACTCGGCAGATTAATTGGTGATGTTTGTGATGTGGTCCGATTTTTTCCCCTTTTTTTTTTCTTTATTCACTTATACTTAGTGTGAAAAAGAAAAGAAAAAAAACTTTAGGTTTTGTACTATTTTGTTCAGTTTTTGTTTATAAAAAACCTTTAGGTTTTGCCTATTTTGTATTTTGTTCATTAAAATAATTATTATAACTTGAATTTTTTTTCCCTGATTTTCTAATGTTAACCAAATTTTGCCGATTTTTTCCGACGTAAGCCCTTGCCCATTTACTGCCGACTCCTGACTTCGTGAAAAAATAAACAAAAAATACTTTTTTGGTAAGGGGAATGCTTAAATATTTTCAGAAAATTTACTTTTCTTTTGTGTGTGCTGCCAAGGTTTAAAACTTAGTACCAAAGTCTGTATTGCATGCCTTTTATTGATATTATCAACTGATACCAAGGGATTTCAAATCCTTTTTGGCAGACATGTATCGACAATATTACCGATACCTAGGGGATCCTCTAGACTCGTATGTATTGAATGCTAACTACTAACCGGTAAATACCAATGATACCCAGGGGATAACTGACACCCCTTGGGTATAGATTGCAATATAGGAAAATACTTGATCCTGTTAACATATTGTTCCGTATTGGCAATACTTATTGGTATCGGCCGAGCTGTAGAAGTTTGAAACCATGGTGTGCCCAGGTTCATTTTTTTATTGTCTTATCTCCCTATTTCCAATGTGACATAATATGTGTTCATAAAAGGAAACAAAAAATCAATTTTTGGTAAAGGAACCCAACAATCCCTTTCAAACAATTCACTTCGACATTTTTTTGTGTGTGTATATGCATGAGCATGATCAAAGAAAGCTAGGAGGTTTATCTTTATTGAATAACAAAGCAGTATTCTATTTAACAAAGAGAGATAAGAAATTTGGAGTCTCCATTTATTGATTGCGGAGAGAGAGGGCTGTCATTTTTTATTTTTTTAAGTAATAGAGAGCAACCATTAATGAGGTTTGAGCAGGTTTGTAGTTTCAATTATTGAAGAAGGTGACAAGAAAAATGTAGATTTCCATATAGGTTTTAATTTTTAATTTTATGTAACACAAAGGCATGCAGAGTGAGAGAATCAAAGGGGTTTTAGTATCTAATTTTAGTTACTAAATAGATCAAAGGCAAGAAAGAGGCATGATTTTTAGTGAGTTTTCTATTTTTAACTTCAATAATTGAGAGATCCTGAGGGATTTTATTTTTGAAGTAATAAAGAGCAGCCATAATGAGGTTTGAGGCGGTTTCTAGCCTCTACTACTAAAGAAGATGACAAGAAAAGTGTAGATTTTCTATATAAGCTTTACATTTTAATTTTATGTAACACAAAGTCATGCACAATGAGAGAATCCAAGAGATTTTAGTAAATATAGATGATACCGTGTTATAAAAATCTGCATGTTTAATCTCACTCATCTTATTTTCAGTTTGTGAATGTAGTGTTTCAAATCCCAAATGACACATAAATTTGGATCGTGTGATTGCATTTTCAGGTAACCTTGGATTAATCATACCAAACAAGACAAGATCGACCATCTCTAAACTTAAACATGCAGATTGAATAGCTTCAGAGGGAAACCTAATTTTCGTTTATTTTTTTTTGCAGGTATCCATAGTTGACACCCTATTGTAGAGCTACGTGTCAAGCAACGCCAACTGAATACTGGGCTGATGAAAGGAAGCCACAAGAAGTTCGAAGGACAACCAGGCAGAGCCTCCAGATAAAGTAAGAAGTAAAATCAAGTAATGATCAATTTGATTAGATCCCAACCTGAGAGAGCATTGTACATGCTTATTACCTTCTTCCATCTCAATATCATTGATATAGGCATACTCAATCATCTGTCTCCCACTTCTTCCTGGAGTGGTTGGAATAGAATTCTCATAAACAAATCTGAACTTTCTTTCTAAAATGTAGAAATAACTAGATTCACCTCCTCTGCTAGCACCTCCCCCCCCCCCAAAAAAAAAAACGACACACACACACCACCATTACTGTAGTTCATCATCTTACCATTTGTGGTTGCAGCTTGCAGTCCCCCCTTTAATGTAATTCATCATCCTTGGACTCGTTGTTGCAGCTTGAAGGCTCCCTTTATTATAGTTAATCATCTCGGAAGATTGGAGCGAAAACTGGCTGTCTGATGGTACCGTCATGGCCTCAAGATCCCTTGTGTGGAAGATTGGAGCGAAACACGATCTCCATAATCTGACATAAGACAACCAATGATTTTTGGGGTAGATGCCCAGCAACATTCCGTGGGTGCTAATAAAGGATTTATTTTGGGTTATTCTCAAGGTGGTTTAGAAACGGGTCAGTTGGTAATCCATAACAGTGCACAATGCACTCATAGAGATTCAACTCAAATATGTTTTGTTACTTTTCCACGACAGATTCACAATCAAGAGAAGACTAAGACATTTTCAATCACATAAGACCTTTTGCTACTAGAGACATGTTTTATTGTTATCGGCAAGTTCATGAATCTCTCTTTTCATGTGGTGATGACAAAAATTCTACTAATGACATAAGTCATTAAATTCCGCAATAATTGCTGCCAGGCACCAGGGGGACCAGGCTTCTTCCAAGCTAATCACCCTAACCCACAATAAGTCCTTAAACTTAAAGCCTATTAAAAATATAAGGCAACCCATCTAAATGATCATTTTCTTCAACTTCATTAGAGCCTTTAATTCCTAAGGAACAAGAATATGCATTTCTGACCTTGCCAAGAACTTGATCCTGGAAGGACAGGGATTATCGAACAAGGTCTCATTAAACTACAGTTTGGCAATCCTGTCTACAGAATTAATCAATCTTTCCTCCAGTTCCAGGATATCAAATCTTTCACTACACTTGGGACTGGTCTTCCAATCTTTCAGCAAGTTTTACAATTGAATGTCTTGGAACAGGAGAAGAATCATAACCTCTTTTATTATAAAGAGGTCTAATGTAATGGTCAATTTTCTTCACATTTTGTATCTAAATCTTCAAATATTATCTTTTTTCTGTTCTTCCATAAACCATGTAAACGCTAAAGGATTTTATCGCCTCCTATGACGCCCAGATACGAAACAGATATGGAGAGAGGTCTCTAGATCAAGCCCAAATATCCATCAACCAATAATACCAACCAAAAAAAAGTACCAAAAATGGACTGGACCTAATTGCGCAAAAAATCTCATTGGTCGTCTCAAGTACAATAAATTAGAAAAATCAAAGATAATACCAAAACAAAAGATGGTATAGTTTCTGAAGTCTGAAATTAAACAAAGTGAGTAACGTTAAAATTACACCTAGTCAATACTTCAAAAGGTACCCTTATATTCACAGCTTGCACCTGTTCCCCAAAACAAGGCTCCTCTCTATCCTTCCACTACAACATGGTTTTTTAAACCCAAACAAGGATCACACCCAACAATGCTCTCATTTCTTACTAGAAGTCATAAACGCGAGAAAATCCAACTTAAGCCCCAAAATAGTAGGATAATACCAGTCAAACATATTCCTGAAAAATATAGTTCTAAGCAAACCAAAACCAAAACCCTAGAAATTCCAAAACAATAACAAAAGCTGATATACTAAAACTCTGGCTAGGAAAATACATATCGCACAGCCTAGACCATAGAAAATCTTTACTTTAAAGTTGAACATCCAACCTCAACCCACGTTTTCTGGCTGGGTCAGTAAAATGGAATAGGATCCATTGGTATGGTGAATACACACCAGGCAGCCATCCCTACCCTTTGGATGATGACGGTGTATCGCCCTTAGTAGTCATCGATATATGGTGGCTGATTGAATCATGTCCATCATTCTGGACTAAGTTATACGCTTCAATCATACAGAAACTAAAAGTTGTTTCTAACTTAATTAAAGGAAAGAAAAAGTAGATAAAAAATTATAATCATATAAATAACTTAACCCCATCTCTAAAATACTAAGGGGAAAACAAACATAACCATAGACAACCAAATGTCAAATCAATTTCTTGTCCAATAGAGAAAAAACTAAACCTAATATCAATCAGACCAATAAACCACCAAAACCCAAGATTCACAACCATAAACAACCAAAACAAACACAATTTCAACTTTTATTTCTGTTTAACCTAAAAACAAAATATAATAAATAATTTCAACACAAAAAATAAATAAATAAATAAAATAAAATAAACAAATAAATTACTCACCTCCATCCCAAGGTGTATCATCAGGTCTGTAGATCAAACCAGAAAAACATCAAAACACATAATTCAAAACCTACTAAAATAAAAAATATATAAATAAATAAATAAATAAAATTTAATCAACCAAAACTGATAAAAAAATTAGAAATAAATAAATAAAATTTACCCAAAAATCACAGCGTTCCATAACATGATATTATTGTCCTGCGGAGCTCCACTGATCCCCGCCGGCGGATCCTGCTGCAATCTCTTGAAATCCCTCATCAATCTTTTCCTCGCCGGCGTCGACATCACTATCTCGCCGGAAAATTTAGGGTTTCCAGCCAATAACTTATCCTCCTTCCCAAGACAATTTGATTTTCCGAAGAGGCGAAGTGATTTACGTGCACAAAATTAGGGTTCCAAAAGATCTGAAAAAATCTGCCTCGTGTTCTGAGAGGAATTAGAGAGAGAGAGAGAGAGAGAGGAGGTAAATCTAGAGATGAATCATCTGAAATGACCCAATCAGCAGCGTCTCTTCAATCATTCAATAAAAAGACCTAATTCTCCACATCGTAAAAAATTATGTGTTGACCACTAACATAAAATATCATATTACATCCTTTAATATTGTGCACGATGTGCTAATATCATCATATTTGAAATTATTGATAACACTCGATATAAATTTTCTCCAAACAGAGCATTTTTGGAGTCTTTATTATATAGGGCATCGCCGACATCTGAGATCATCAAGGTTATGAATAGATCTTTAGCCGTCTAATTCTGTTGAAAGATAACCTTTACAGTTTTTAACAACTTTAACATACTTAGAAGTCAGCATTTGACAACACGATGCGGTAAAAGGCTTTCATAACTGGTGCTTTGCACGTGCGACGAGGACTATAATATGGGAAATTTGCCTTATCGACCCAGATGTATCTTTTACTGCAGAGACCCTATAGTTTTATCTTTACCCAAATCGACCCGTTGCGCGCTGAGTCGACCATAAGAAGAATAAAAAGTCCATATTACCCCTTTTTCTAACTTTCTTTAACCCAAATACATTCCCATTTTCCTTATTTTAATCTGCGCTAAAGTTACAAGAAGTTAGAGGTGGTGAAGGTGACGACGTCTTCTGCCTAAGATCTGCTAACTGGAAGAAGAGAACAAAGGTTTGGGAGAAGAAGCTCCTACAATTTGTCATTCGGAGTTGAAGATTCTGTAGTTTCTCATTCCGACGCGCGGTATGTTCAGATCCAGTGTAAACCATATCGAAATAACTTTTGGAAAAGGTGAATAGATATCGATTGTAAATAAATGCAGGAGCTGGTCGATTGTAAGATATACTTCGATTGATTATCCAATCGTTACCGATTGAGTATCCAATCGCTATCGATTGAGTTATCAATCGTTACCGATTGCTTATCCAATTGGCACCGACTTCATAAACAATCGATATCAATTGGATATCCAATCAACCAGCTCCTGCATTATTTGAAATCGGTCCCGATTGAATACGCAATCGTTAACGATTGATAACTCAATCGGTAGCGATTGGATACTTAATCGTTAACGATTGGTAACTTAATCGGTAGCGATTGGATACTCAATCGTTAACGATTGGTAACTCAATCGGTAGCGATTGGATATCAGTTGTTTTGCTATCAATTTGTCATATTCATCCGTCTGATAACTCCTTTCTTCTCCTTCTTAAAGAGGCGATGTCTGGTGTGAAAATTCCTCTTCTTTGTCACTTTGATTGTCATATTGTAAACAATAATGGTTTGTATCAAGGTGGCCGCTGGAGGGTTATTACATTTCGACGGGTATATCTTATGAACGGTTCAAAAGGCAAATTTCTGCTGTCAGTTTTATAAGAGCAGATAAAACAATTTTCATAAAGTTTTCTATGAAGATAGTGAACACCCCCGTGCTTGCTGATATTTTGGATTCGGATGATTTGGCCACCCTATTTTCGTTTTATAAATCCGGGTCGGACATTATAAAGGTATTTATCATTAAAGAACCATCCTCCTTCAAATTCGAAGCTGAACATGTACCTCTAGGTGAGACTAATTTTGTGAGTAACCATTCCTTCCAGCCATGTAAGTTTGAGGAGGAAGGACTTACATATGATACTATTCAGTTAGGTGATGACGACGATTTTACGACAAACATATCCGCAATGAAGACAACTATTGATCTAAATCATGCCCCAATTGAATCATATGATGACCCACTACAAAATATGCATGGGGCACATTGTAGTCAAGAGTTAGACTTCACGTCTCTAAGAGTGGGGGATAAAGACGATTTTCATCATATCTTTCTTGGTGGATTCACAACTTGGATGATTCACGAATTATGTTCTACTATGCCATCAATGGGGATTAATGAAGGAGCTCAACCCTATTTTCATACATATAATCACCCCTTCGGTGAAGGGACTAGTCAACCATGTCAGAACCCGTTCGGTGAAGGGCTTAGTCAGCCATGTCATGACCCGTTCCGTGAAGGGCCTAGTTAACCACATCAGAACCCCTTCGGTGAAGAAGAATCTAGTAAACCACCTTAAAACACTGCTGGTGAAGAGAACGTCGAAGATTATGATGATGAACCGGATGGGTTTATAAAAGAGGTTATTCCAAAATGTTTTACGAGGGGCATTGATAATTCATTATTAGATGGAGCTTACGAAGTGTCAAAGACATCGGACGAGTCTTCCGATCAAAAGGTGAAAATCGAATATCGAAATTGGACGTTTGAAGTTAGAGAGATCTTCAGAGATAAACAAACATTTCAAAAAGCATTGAAAGAGCACGCGGTGGAGAAAAACTTTCAAATTCGCCCTTTAAAAATCGCTAATTATCGAGTAACAGCCGCATGCTACGAAACCGGTTGTTCATGGCGAATACATGCATTTAAATTAAATGGGCTTGACACTTTCCAAATCAAGACGTTCAATAATATTCACACATGTGGGGCCGTTAAGATCGGACCGTACGGTCACCGTAATGCAACAATCTCGTTCGTAGCCAATTATGTACGGGAAAAACTTATGGAAGGATTCGACTATACTACGGCGTCGATAATATTTGATATTGTAAAAACTTATAATATGTAAATCTCATATGCTAAGGCTTGGAGGGGGAAAAAACTTGCCCTTAATGATATTAGAGGCAGTTGGGAACGATAATTTGTGGATCTACCAGCCTACGTGAAGGAGATGAAGAGGGTATATCCTAATGTACGAACATCCTTTCAACTAACGCTTAACGGTAAATTTCAAAGATTTTTTTGGAGTTTCGGCCCCTGCATCGGAAGCTACCATAGTACACTTCGTCACACACTGCTTGTAGATGGCACACACCTATGGGGACGTTACGAAGGGATCCTACTTATTGCCTCGGGACAAGACGGTAATGGCCATATATTACCGTTAGCATTTGCCGTCGTCGAATTAGAAGAAGAGGATACGTGGATGTGGTTTCTTGAACGAGTAGGTGCATTTGTGATCGGTGAATTTATCGAAGATTTCATTTTTATCACGGATAGATTGAAGGGTTTAATTAAGGCGGTCAAACATATCTTCCCTAACGCACACCAGAACTATTGCATGCGACATATGACACAAAATTTGCAACACAAGTATCCTAAGAACAATGTGAAGGGTTTATGGTGGTGCGTCGCGCGTGCATATTCAGTAGAGTAATTTGATTATTTTATTAACAAAATGAAGGAAGATTCTGCTAATCCTCGGGCTGTAAAGTATATTTTGAAAATAGACCCAAAGTATTGGGCACGCGCACATATGAAAGGAAGGCAATATGATTCTTTGACTACGAATAATGCCGAAAGCTTAAACAACGTACTAAAGATAGCTCGAGAGAGATTAATTATCGACCTAATCAGAACTACTAGAGAGAAAGTCGCCGATCATTTTCAAAAGCGCAGAGAGATATCTAAGAGATAAACCACCATACTCTGTCCAAAAGCAGACGAGCATATGAAGAAGGTACTGCAATGAGCCGGTAGGAAGAGAGCTCAACCATACGGGCGCGATCAATTTCAGGTCAATTCCAGAAATTTCATTTATTATGTCGACTTAGAACACAAGACATGTACTTACCGTCGTTGGCTTATTCATGGTTTGCCTTGCTCTCATGCCATGGCAGCTATCAATCAAAGAAGTTACGATTACCATAACTTCTGTGAGAAGTAGTTTTTCACTGCTTGCTTTAGACAAACATACGACAAACAATGGCTTTCCACCCTCGATAAAAGCCAATGGGCATTCCAAGCTGAGCAACTGTCAGAAAATATGAAAGTAAGACCACCCTACAATTATCGAAAGCAAGTCGGCCGTCCGAAAAAGAGAAGGATAAGGTCTAAAGGTGAAGTTAGCTGATTAATGGCGGTCACGGTGAGTATGGTCTGTCGGAGTTACTAAATTGGTCCCATGGGTTGATACAGTACAAGAAGTCGGCTAAATTTCCCACTAACTGTAAATTTCTCAAAAAATATAAAGAAGTGTTGATAGATAGCCTTGGTGAGAATCAGGTTTGACTTGTAACTTCATTGGAGTTGTATCCAACCTGATTTTCGAATTTAAGGCAAGCTTGGTACTCTTAAGAATTTTCAAACGTTTTGTCACAGACAGTCGATATCGACTGTGAATATAATCGATATCGATTGCTTCTGCAATCGACAGCGATTGCTTCTGCAATCGACCGCGATTGCACACTTTAATAAAGCCTGCAACAAGCCCATAACCCGCCTAATGTTAAGCAGCCGATATAAAAATTTTACATACTTGATATTATAAATTAAAAAAAATAATGATTGTTTTACAATTAAAATTTAAAATTTTCGTTTCCAAATATCCTTGAAGTTAATACAATTTTAATTTTTGAAATAAACTAGGATGCTACTGCATCAGTAGTAGGTTCTTCATCCATGGCTCTCTCAGACTTCTCCATCGGCAGTAAATTTAGCGAGGGCTTGGCCAATTTCTGCCTTGATCCGACTCATATTGCCTTGGCTGAAGTCGAATTTCTTCCCCAACATGAAGTACTCTATGTACTTCAAAACAAATACCCCACAGTCCCAATCATTGCTCTGTCGGGGCACGGATTTGACCTTGCAATCAGAACTTGACCAAGGATAGGTTGTAGCTTCCAATGCAGTGGAGTCTCCGTGTACATGTAAAAGCGCGGGAAGATATTTGATCTGTTTTGAAAAGTACAATGTCAGATAATGTTTGATAAGATAAACTACTTAAGCAGAAAAAATATCTAGAGATATGTGTGATCGATTGCCCAAACAATCGACAACGATTGCATAATCAATCGTTAGCGACTGTATAATCAATCGTTAGCGATTGTGTAATCAATCGCTAGCGATTGTATAATCAATCGTTGGCGATTGTTTAGGTAATTGTATTCTGAAGGTGTGGACAATTCTTATCAGGATATTGATTTGTAGGGGATACTTGTCCTTCGAGGGCCTATCCAAAATTGGATCAACGATTATTACCGATCGTTCTAAAACTTTAACGATCGCAAGGGCCCAATGTAAAGGAGCGTGGCTATGGACTGGGACAAATATTTAAAATGAATAATATATTAGAGGACACAATTTTAAAAATTATAAACAAAGTTTGCAGATAGCGTAATGTACCGTGTTGCATTGGTAAGCCCACAGATTCCTCAACTTATTGAAGAAGAAGTTTTGGAGCACCTTCTTGCCTGGGTTGGTTTCTTCCTTAAGGGTAGCCCACCGTTCAATTTGCGTGGCCATTAATTTTTGGTTGAGTTTTTCAGTTTCAACAAAGAATCTGAAATCGTTATAATCTATGGCGATATATGACAAACGGTGGGGCTCATCAGGAAGAATTTATCACCAACTTCAGGATGAGCAGCGTCATCCATGACTTTCAAAAGTCTTAGGTAGGCTCCCATTATCTGAAAGATAACAAATTTCAGTAATCGACACACTTCATTCGTTATCGATTCTATACAGAGTCGGTATCGACTGTTCAGACAATCGTTAACGATTGTCTAGCTAATCGGTATCGACTGCTCAGACAATCGCTAACGATTGTCTAGATAGTCGGTATCGCCTGTTCAGAGATTCATGAACGATTGCGTAAAGAGGCGGTATCGACTGTCATGACGATCGTTATCGATTCCCTAGACAGTCGGTATCGACTGTTAAGACAATCGTCATCGACTGTGTACACAATCGTCATCGATTGTGTAAATAATCGCGTTAGATTATCTGGGCAATCGTTCCCTTTTTTTAATCAGTCGTTACTTTTACAAAACTTGAAAAGAAAATAACTTTGGAAATTGAATATGAGAGATTTGGTTACTTACAAGATTGTCTAAGTATGACGTGCCTTCCAGACATTTGAACGTATGCATCCGGAATGTATAATCACCCACGGAACTTATGCAGATGCTGCATGAAACATAACAGCCAAGAATTAAAATGAAAGTTACTTCTAACTAAGTTGTTACTATCATCAGAAAAATGGACAAATTAGTAATATATATAACTTACTCTAAGATCCTTTTCGGAGTCGTCGATGGCATTCATGAACCTCATCATCCGTCACCAACCGTAGGAGGGGGCATCGTCTCGGTTGGCAGTTTTTTTATCGCCTGCTTTTTTCCTGTCCTAGGCTTCGAGGCAACTTGTTTGGCTTTAATCCTAGGCCTCAGGCGAGCATCTAATGGTTGCTCGGATTGCTCATCACCAGCCAGACCACCCTTATCATCATCATCGTGGGATTGGTTATCAGCTGCTGCCAACTCCTCTTGGGCGGGAGGAGCTGGTGCTACATCTGCTAATCCCTGGTCGGCTGGACCAGCAGGTTCTGGTCTCATATCGGCAGTGAGAGACACTTCCGATAGCAACTTTGAAACAGCACCATCCTGAACATCGAAAGACATAAAATTGATATATAAGAATAACTGAGAATAGAATGATCTCTAAAAATAATATAAATCGATTCCGAATCTAAACCGATCGTAATTACAATCGATACCGATAGTATTTACATTCGATACCGATCGCCTAACGATTGCATTTACAAGCGGTATCGATTGCACATATGATCGGTATCGATTGTACATACGATCGGAATCGATTGTAAATGCGATCACTATCGATTGAAAATGCGATCAGTATCGATTGTAAATGCGATCGGTATCGATTGTAAATGTTATCGTTATCGATTGTAAATACGATCGGTAAACAATCGAATAAATAAAAAATCGAATTAAAGTAGACTACACTGCCAATCATACCTTGGGTGTCACCTCCATAATCGTTTGAAGGAGTTCTATAATTTTTCTTTGCTCTTTCCGGATCAACTTGTTGAAGTGATCCGCCGTTTGCAATTGAACATCCCTTGAAGTGAGCCGTTCTTCAAAGGAGTTGCATTGTGTCCAGAGGAGCATATTCTCCTCCACCAGCCGCTTATTCCCTTCTACCAATTGGTTAACTAACTCTTCAAAATGGCTGGCTTTTTGGTTGAGTTTCAAGTTATCCAACTCCAAACCATCAATCCTCCTAAACAACTCTTGATTAGAGGAGGTTGATGTATTGCTGGTTGTCTTCACGACGACCCTTTTAAGCTGGTCTAATTGGACTTGGACCTCATCTGATGAAGAGCCTTCGTTAGACGTTGTTTCGTCCTCAAATTCTTCCTCTTCAACTTCTTTGACCGAAATATTTTTTTTCTTCTTAGGCAGCAAATCAACTTCCACAGCTTTCTTGACCTCCTCAACCTCTTTCCTCTTCCCCCCAATTTTTCCCCCAGCAGCCTTTAAAATCCGCTGATAATCTCTTACGAGGGATATGTCCAACTCGAAGGTAACGGGTTCGAGGGGATCATTAATCTGTTACGAAAAAGGACAGGTTATAAAATAACATAGAAAAATTTACAGAAATTGAAAAATCACTTAAATTAAAGACTGCTTAAAGAGTGGAAACTGATTCCATTTACAGTCGATCCCGATTGTGTAGGTAGTCGATCCAGATTATGTAGGTAGTCGATCCCGATTGTGTAGGAAGTCGACCCCGATTGTGTAGGAATCGATCCCGATTGTGTATGCAGTCGATAACGATTGCTTAATCAATCGATCCAATTTTGTAGTCAGTAGTTTCTGACTACGTAGGCAATCGATATCGATTGATTTGGTAATCGAAATCCTCCAGATTACTCTTTAAAGTTGTTACAAATTTACCTTTACATATTTGAATTAGTTAAAACGACATCATACCTTGTTGTCGACCATCTTCGCAAGAGTGTAGCCTTTATTCCTCGTTTGGGGCTTCTCCGCCCACTTCAACAATCGGGGGAACGGGTTTAGCATTGACGTTCTTTGAGGTGAGACGTCAGGCAGTATCTCATAGGCCCACCACTGAAGTACACACATACAACTATAAATATTATATGGCTTAAGGGCTTTATCGTTGTCGGCAGTCTTTCTATTTGCCACGCCCTTCTCTATATACTCTAGTAAGTCTTTGAAGACGTTGAGACCCCACGGGGTTTTTTAAAAAAATTTCACGTCATCGACGAGTTCAACGTGGGCTTCCGACAATTGAAGATGGGACCCGGGAAAAAGGAATGCACATAGAACTAAAAGAAGAGCCAACTTGACGAAGTCGTCATCACTTTGCGCTAACCTCAATCCACTATTAATATGAGACCGAAGAATTTTTTCGGGCGGTAGCCCCCGAAAATATTTGTATCGAATGGTTTCTACTTCAGGTGCTTTAATGGAAGGGGAATACTGTTGGGGTTCAACAACTACAAGGGCCAGAATTAAGGCAATGTCCATCTCCCGAAGATAGACATCTCTCCTCCTGATTCGAAAGTGGTTCTTCTCAACCCAAAAACTTGACATGACATCCACAACATCTCCAGCAAAACTAACACCCTTTGGCATTTGGAATATTCCCCCAAAAACTGATGCACTTAGCATCTCCTTCCACTGCGGGCTAGCGTCTTCGTAGATCTTCGAAATGCCAGTAGGAGAACATTTGCTAACAGCATGTTGTACAATCATTTTGCCGGCTTCTGTATATGAGCTGTAATAAAATTGAAAGAGAGTGTTTATAATCAGGGTATAATCAGGCTACATAAAAAACTCGCTGATTCCTTAAACAATCGTCATCGACTGCGTACAAAATCGTCATCGACTGTATAATCAATCGATGTCGATCGCATTAATAATCGACAGTATATATAATTGTCCAATTTCTTTTCCTTTTTTCTTCTTTTTCTTTTACTTATTCTTTTCTTCCTTCGCCAAAATTTTCATTACTTCATCGTTTTCGTCCCAAAGGAACTGAAGAGGATCTAGTTTTGGTGGTGGTGGTGGGTCCTCCCTTACAAGATCGAACTTGATTTTGTTATAGTAAAACCTAAGGTGTCTTATCGCCGTCGTTTGACATTGGGAAATATGGGGGCTGGTAGGGATAATAGGGATGATTCATTTATCCCTAACCATGGTGAAATATCATTCCACCATGGTTAGGGATAATGAATCATCCCTCATTATCCCTATCAGCTATATTTTCCAATGTCAAACGATTTATAAAACACCTTAAAACCTACTATAACAAAATCAAGTTCGATCTGTAAGGAGGACCCACCACCACCAATAATCGATCCTCTCGCCTTTGGGATGAAAACGAAAATTTTGGCCAAATCGTTATCGATTGTATAGACAATCGATATCGATTGAGTATACAATCGTTATTGAGTGTATAGACAATCGATAACGATAAAAATTACTACAAAATGTGTACCGACGAAAGAAGAAGAAAAAACTCAACAGAAATTAATTATTTACTAGCTACTTACAGGTTTGGTAGCTTGAAGATTGAAGAACGGAATGCTAGCGACTCTTGACCGCCTCTCCACCGATTTCGAACGAAAAAGTAAAAAAGTAAAAAATAAACAGTGAAGGGTTTGGTTAAGGCGGCTATTTATTACATTAGGGGTAAATCTGGTATTTCCTAAAGGCGGAAGATGGCTTGGCACGCAGCGAGTCGATTTGGGTAAAGGTGAAACTATAGGGTCTTTGCAGTAAAAGGTACATCTGACAGGGTCGGTCAGGTAAATTTCCCCTATAATATATGTCGAGATAGTAGTTACATGTCGATAAGGGTGAGCTACTTAAAGGGATTGATAGACTGATGAAGCAATCATGTTTGTCTGATCGATCAAATTTGGCTAGGAATGGGAGTGTGTAAAAACATGTCCCATTATATTAGTTGAGAAGTGAGATTATTGTAATTAGGACAAAGGGTATCTGGACCAAGGTGTAGGGCTGTCAACGGGTCGGGCTTCAACCCGAGCCCTATTGACCCAGCCCAATTCAGCTCGGTTGTGGGCTTACATAAACAACCTCACTCCGGCCCGCTTTTTATATTCGGACAGGGTTCGAGCCTAATTTTTAGAGTTAAAAATTGACCCATTCCGGCCAAGCCCAATTATTTTAGGGGAAAAGCCGGGCTAGCCGAACTTGATTTGGGTCGGGTTTGTGCTTAAGTAAAAGCTCGAACCCGAAAAAACTCAGTCCGAACTTGACCCAATTTTGTACATGAGCTGAGTTTGGGCCTAAATTTTAGGGATAAAAATAATTGGCCGACCCATAGGCAGCCCTACCAAGGTGTTGCATTTGAAATACTGACACTCATCTCCTTTATTGTTTACCTCTAGTTAAGAGATTATATATATATATATATAGGAATAAGAGAAAATGCGCTCAGGGTCGTAAAGATATCCCTACGCAATTGATATGGGCGCGGCCGTAGCGCCCTTTTGTGAAGCGATAGGTGACATTGAAACTATTTTACTAACTAGGGTTACACTTTTAAAATATTTTAAAAGTTGATTATCCTTTAAGCGGTCATTCTTGACTTTTCTAGAAGTCTTTTTCTTTTTTCTCTCTTCTCTCTCTTTTTCTAACAAAGTGCCAGATTTACTTTCTCTGCAGAGAAGCGTCGGTGGCTCATTTAGGGGCGTCGGATCTTCGTTTAGAGGCGTCCGCGCTTCGAATTTTTATTTTTTTTTATGAAAGCACTAACCCTCCAAAACGAAGCGTCGGCGCTTCGAAATTTTTTTATTTCTTTTTATGGAAGCATCAGCGCTTTTGAAGAGCAGGTGCCCCAAAACGAAGCGTCTACGCCTCATTTAAGGGCGCCAGCACTTCGTTTTAGGAGCATCGGTGCTTTGTTTCCGGGTGTTGGCACTTCACTTCCGAAGTGTTAGCGTTTCGCTACTGGGCGCCACATTTTTTACGTAAAATATGTATGAAAAAGTAAGTCTGACATTTTCTTAAAAAAAAGGAGACTTTAAATAAGTCAAGAATGATGACTGAAAGGTTATTTAAGCGTAACCCTAGTTAGCAAAGTGGGCCCCATGCCACCCATCACTTCACAAAAAAGACATTATATATCGCACTCATATCAATTAGTGTAGAGATATCTCTACACCGGAACGCATATCCCCGAGCCTCATATATATATATATATATATATATATACATTTTTATCCTCGATCTAACAATATAAAAATATAAATTGTTCAATTTTTAAGCCATTTAGATTGAGAGCTTAATGCTTTTATTGTAAGGTCATAATTATTTTTTTTTATCAAAAAGAAAAAAAAAAGTAAGGTCATAATTATTTTATTATGTACTAGTTGGTAATTGACTTGGGAATCATATTTCTCCCCTCCTTGCTCTTATTCATTTCAATTTATATTCACAGCCTCATTTACTAATCATTTTTATTCCTTTCTCATTTTTTCGAAGTCTTTATAAATATTTTATTATAAGAAAAAAAAGAAAAAACATTTCATATATTTTAACTTCTAATTTTATTCTCCCTTGTTAGTGCTTATGTCCACTAGTCCTATGCATCTCAGCCTTATGAATGTTGTTTTTAATTTGTACTCTCTATGTAGCCAAACACTTTATAGCATAGAACTGCTATGCCTTTTATAGACAAATATTTATCCTCGTAATTTAATATTATTATTTCAAAATCTCGCGTTAATTTTGCATTTCATATATAACTTTTTCTTCTTTTTCTAAATTTTAAACTACTTAATTTTACAATCTTTCGCTAAAATTTTAACTCATTGTCTCACTACAAAAATTAAAACTATTAGCGGCAATTTTTTGCAGCTAAAAATTGATGCTATTAACCAAAAAACTATGGGTTTTTTGCATATACCCTCCTGAGATATGCCGATATTGCATCAAACCCCCTGAGTTATGCGCATTTATTCTGCAGCCCTTACTTTTGTGTTTCTGTTTCATATACCCCCTGCCGTTAACTAGCCTTGAGTTTATGGGCTGAAACGACTATTTTGCCCTTAATGAAACCAATATTCTAAAAATATCTCCATTCTAAAAGGCCCTGCATTCATCTATATTTACAAGTCATGCCAGTATAGTTTACCACCATTCTAAAAGGCCCTTCATTCACCTTTATTTACAAGTTATGCCATTATAGCTTTACCACCGTCATTCTAAAAGGAGTACCTTTAAATGCATCCATAAAATCTTTGAGTTCACTCATGCTGAAACACATCGACTGCATTGAATCAGACGATGGAGATTATTTATCGTCCAAATATTTCATGAGATTGATCTTTAGATCATGGGTGTACCATTAGACGGTGGGTTTTTTTTATTTCATGTGATACACACCCATAAAAGTGACCTTAAACTCAATTTTAAGCGTTCACGTGATGTTAAAGTCATTTTTCTGAGATGTGTGCCACGTGAAATAAAAAATTGACCGTCTGAGGGTACACCCATGATTTAAAGATCGATCTCCTGAAAGACTGGGAGAATAAATGATCTCTATTGTTCGATTCAATTCAATCAATGTGTTTCAACGTGAGTGGACTTAAAGATTCAGTGGGTGGATTTAAAGGTACTCTTTTAAAAGGCCCGTCATTCACCCATCAGATTCACCATCAGATGGGTGATTTCCCCATTAAAGCATGTCAACGTTTGGACGAATACACAACCAATGAAGGATTTGTGGCAAATCATGCAATTATTCTTGTAAAGAAAACCTTTAATCCACATGTTCTTAGATTACTAACCAACTTTTGGAATGATTTTTAATTTTGGGTATCTAAAAGTTTTGGTAGGTTTTTTTTATTATTTTGGAATGGTTTTTAATTTTGGGTATCCAAAATTTTGGTGATTTTTTATATTGGGTATATGAGTAATGTTGTTGGGAATTAAATAATAAACAATTCAGTGACTGAGTGGAACTTGGAAATAAATGAGTTAGCATTTTCAACTCGACCTAATGGGTTGGGACTTGGAAATCTAAAACCAAGCCTAAACCTATGGCGGGTCGGGTCGTTTGACTTTGACCCATCGAGTTGACCCTACGGGTTGAAACCCTCTTGTGCTGGTGTCATCATTAATCTCCAATGATTGTACAAGCGGAACCATCCCAACCGTGTTTCAAACTTTCGATCGATAATTCATACTATTGGCCAAAATTTATCGATTTTGATCCTCACCGAAACAAAAACAACCCCTGAAATTTTGGTCAAATTATGTATGGCAATAAAATTTTTGGCCAAAATTTTGACCGAAATTCAAAATTATGGCCGAAAATTTCATTCAAATTTTTGGTGTCGGTCATGCCCGAAACTGAAAACGAAACTGATATTTTGATCCTTGATTCCAACCGTCCAATCAATTGACCACTTCTTTTATGAACCATATATTGGAAATTGCATGTATTAGACATCATAACCATTCATCAACTACTTCTGTATGGACTGTTGCATATATTTTATTGACCAGAGGCATAAAATCTATGGTCTAGATCCAAGCGAGCATGCACTGATTTTTGGTAGAGCTTGAGGGCACTACCATGATCCTTGATCCCGACCGTCTAATGGTACACCCATGATCTAAAGATCGATCTCATGAAATATTAGGACGATAAACAATCTCCATCGTTTGATTCAATGCAGTCGATGTGTTTCAGCGTGGGTGAACTCAAAGATTTTGTGGGTGGATTTAAAGGTACTCCTTTTAGAATGATGGTATAAGCTATAATGGCATGGCTTGTAAATAAAGGTGAATGAAGGGCCTTTTAGAATGGTGGTAAACTATAATGGCATGACTTATAAATATAGATGAATGAAGGGTCTTTTAGAATGTTGGTATATTTAGAATATTAATTTTATTAAGGGCAAAATAGTCGTTTCAGTCCATAAACTCACGACTAATTAACGACAGGGGGTATATGAAACAGAAACACAGAAGTAAGGGCTGCAAAATAAATACCCATAACTCAGGGGATTTGATGCAATATTGGCATATCTCAAGGGGGTATATGCAAAAAACCCCAAAACTATTAAGACTATTAGCGGCAATTTTTTTGTTATAGTGGCAGTTTATAGCTGCTGCTAATAGTCTTATTTTTTTTGTAGCTACTTGCTTTTTCTATCTAACCAATTAGTACCACATAACTAAAAATAATATAAAATAATTTTCATATTGTATTTACAAGTAAATAATGACTCAAAGTATACTCTTGATTCAACCAACTTTAGGAAACTTAACCATATATCCACCAGTAGTTTTTTTTGCATGAGTTATCACTTCATAATTATGTATGTACAGTGCATATTCATTCATAATGCATTATCTACATCAACATTATACCATAAGCCTTTTCTAAAACAAAAATCATATATAAACCTTTCTATAAGTTACCTCAACCATGCTATTAAAAACCTACTGATACATATCGGCAATACGTATTGGTTCCCGATACATATAAGGTATTGCCGAAGTTCTCTTGCCCTTTCGGAAACTGCATTAAATGCTTTAACTGTCTAAAACACTTTCAACTGCAATAAATGAGTCGGACTATAGCTTTTAGTCCATAAGAAAGACTTGTCTGTAGCTTTCAGTCAATAAGACTACACATTTACCAGTACTAGCTTTCAGTCTACAACGTACCAGGTGCGGTGACATGGCTCTTTAATCTTTAGATTCAAATTTTATTTTATTTTTAAAATATAAGTCGATATGTATCGGTATCGGCCGATACGTATCGACTAAGTCATATCGGCCTTGGGCAAACCGATACCCGAGACCAATACCGATTTTGATACCTTGACCTCAACAATAAAATAGCTATTAGTTACTAATTGGAGAATTAATAATATATGATTTTAATATAGAATATTTTCATTCTAGTTTATCATACCACCCATGTGTAAAAATTGTGGTGAACAATTTAGGAAGTTATAATTCTTAATAACTAATGTATTTTAAATTATTGTCTTTAAATATTTAGTGGCTTATGTTTCCATTGTGATAATAAGAGTGAAGGACTTCATCTTGAAAGCACTACAAAAAATAAGGCTATTAGTGACTTCCAAAAATTGCCGTTATTAACAAAAAAACTATTAAAGGCTATTAAGACTATTAGTAATGAGGGTATTAGCGACAATTTTTTGTTAATAGCAGCAGTTTTGGTTGTTACTAAGTCTTATTTTTTGTAGTGAAGGTTTTAAAATCATTGATTTGACTAGTGGCAGACGCAGAATTTTCTTGAAGGGGCACCTTATAGTGGACAAACGTTAATAATTTTTTACCATACTTACATTTATCAATGGCAATCTCAAAATGTATAAAACAAACAAACAATTCTGACAAATACCAATTATATAAGTCATAAGTGGACCTACTTTTAAGTTGATGAGTTTTAAACCCGCAGAGTTCGGATTATCATGTAACCATTTATCACTTTGGAGTGTTTTTTAGACTTTAAATCGTTCGACATATTGACACTCGCAAATTTAGGGCTGGAGAATAACAATGCTAAACACTAAAATATATAATTAATAATGCTATAAAAGTATCATCAACAATGCATTTTCATCAATACCCTATCGACTTATGATAAATTTGCAATATAGTTTCAAATGTCTTAGTTTTAATCAAGGAATTGAATATCGGCCGATACCAATATGTATCGATTTTCTGGCCAACCGATATGTATTAATCACGATATGTATCAGATATCGATTGATTTTATATTATTAATTGGTAATTGCAAATTTGCAATAATAAAGCCTGAACAAGGTTATGTGTGTCAGCGGCTCAACGCGACGACGGCAGACATCTCTATCAAATCAGTTCTTGAGCGTTTGTAAACTTTAATGACAAAAAAAATAAAAGGCAAAAACAATGTGTACCTCTAAAGGTTGTGTTCACTGAAAAGGCAGCGTCTGTACACTTTAAGTCTTATCAGAAAGAAAAATAAGGTACCTCTAAATGCACCAATGTGTTTACTAAAAGCTCCAACATCCCATACCCTTAAAACCAGTTCATGAGTTCGGATCTGAAGATGGAGAACATGTTTCGCCCCTATCTCCCATAAGATGGATCTTTAGATCATGTATCCCCTATCAAATGGTCCTTATTTGATTCCACATGTCATAGATCCCCAAAAAATTGATCTTGAATCCAATGGCAAATGGCACACTAAAACATGATTGTAGGGCCATATTTGGCGATCTGTGACATGTGGAATCAAACATTGACTGTCGGATAGGTGAGAAATGCTCTCAAGATCCTTTGTGTAGAAGATCGGGGAGAAGCACGATCTCCATTATCTGATCCGAAGCAATCAACGGGTTTTAAGAGATTTAGGATATTGGTGCTTTTAGTAAATGTGTTGGTGTGTTTAGAGATACCCAAAAGGCAAAAAAAAAACAAATGGCTGCCTTTTTAGTGATGTGACAGTTGCAGTTGTTATTGAATGAATGGTGACAAACACTTTCTAGTTTCGTTTGATTCACAATTCACATGCATTGAATGGGAATTATTTATTTATTTTTAAATGGGAGAGACTTTTGGTATCGGCCGATTCGTATCTATCTTCCATGGACTGATACCCGATACAAATACCGAGTTTGACACCTTGGTTTTAATGATAACATTACAATTTTAATTTCTCATAAATGTTAAAATCGGTACTTTGCACTACGCTCATCAAATTGAACGATTTTAGAGCTAAAAATTTCGGTGTCAATAGACAACATATAGCTTGTCTTGATGACAACGGCGCTACAGATATAATGGATTGAATTTTCATTATATGTTATTGTAATATGGTAATTCTTTTTATATTAAATATAAAATAAAAATACATTTATAGGAAGAACTCAACAAAAAAGAGAGATAATTAAGAAACTTGTATAAACCTTAACCTTAAACCCAAAAGATGCCTAATATTTATATTTAAATGAAGAAAAACAATCAAATATTCTAAATGCTCTATAGATAATTTCATTGTAAATGAGGCTAAAATTGTACATTATTTGAAAAAATCACAAAACTCATATGCAATATCAAATGTTAAATTATAAATAACCTAACTCGGGCACACATGTATGGTCCTTTCAAGTTTAGCCCAAACTTTAACCCTCAATATGTACCTAATTTAATCCCAACTACATATAGTTAATAAGTATTTTATTCATATATTAATTTTTTTACTATTAATTATATGACTTGACTTAAAGACGAGGATGATCCTTTCAAGTTTAGTCAAAACTTTGACCCCCCAATATGTATCTGATTTAGTCCCAATTTTCATATATAGCTAATTTATTTTTATTCGTGTATTAATTTTTTATTATTAATTAGATGACAGAAACTCCCCAATATGTATCTAATTTAATCCCAACTACATATATAGATAATATATTTTTGATTCGTCTATTAATTTTTTTATTCTTAATTATATGGCAAATGAATCATTTCTCTAACCAAACTGCTTGAATATTGTAGGGAATATGTTTATAGTCCTCATCCATTTTTTTTTACTTTTTCCACCTACATGATTTTATTTAAATCTATTTGCGAGTAGTGATTTCATATAGAAAGCTACAAGAGTTAGTTCCTCTCTCTCACCAAAGTTCCTCATAATACAAATACAATTCAAATGAATTAAATGTGCTTTAAAAAAAAATGGACCAGTGTTGATATTTGTAGAGCTTGCAATTCATTTTGGGTGTAGTGCTTTTATTTCATTATCTCAATCTGGACTCGGATTCAAACCCAGAAGTGACTTGATATTGAATGGGTGGAAAATACAATAATCCATGGTTATACAAATAGAATCGAGAGTATCCAAATCAATTTTCATTAGTACTCATTCCATCATACCTATATGATCTATGAAGGGAACACTTCGTTTATTATCTAGTTCAACGTTATTAAACTGCCCATAATAATTTTACAAAAAATAACTTTTAACAAAGATATTATTGTCTAAGGACAATGCAAACTTTATAGTGAAGTGTGTGAGGTTAGCATTGCCCAATATATATATATATTGTACTCTTAATCAGAGGTATTCCGAGTGTAAAGTTCCCACATTATAATAAAAACTCTCATAAATCAATGAGAATTTTGATTTAATACATTTGTCAATGAAATTCATTTTTGCACGCAACTTTATTGTATTTTGATTCCTCGTTGTTTCAAAATTTTCGGACTTGGTGATTAACGTTCTAGCAGTATCAAAGCAAAATGACAAGTTTCGTGTGTGCATCAATTTTCAAGACCTCCTTATTATTGACGTAGGTGTCAATAATAAGGAGGGGGCATGATGCTATTTTTTATGGATGGATTTCGGGATATAATCAAATCAAGATGACCGGAGAAAATAAAAAGATGTCGTTTTTACGCCATGTGGACATTGCATCCAAGCACCTAATCCCAACTCTCTTATGAAATGCTCTTGAAAGACAATTGCATCTTTGATTCCAATCTTGTGGAAGGCTATAGGCAAAAGCAACTTTTGGGCTCCAAAGAGAAATATACTCTCTAATTCTAGGGTTCCCACCTTTATATTATGGAATTTTGACTTGAAAAGTAGGGCTGTGAATGGGCCAAAATTCAAACTGAGCTCAGATTAGTGTGGGTTGGATTTCGGCTTAAATAATAAACCAAGTCCCAAAACACTCGGGCCAAACTTGGCAAAAATTTTTATTCAGGCTTGGTTTGGGGCGTGGATTGATTTAATCCAAAACCCAGGCCAATTTTATATTTGGAACTATTTTGGGCCTCAATTTTTCAGATAAAAAATAATTGGGCCTATCAAAAGCCTAGCCCGATCCATTGACAACCCTGTAAAAGGGAGGTGATTGGGGAACATATTCTTCAACTAGGGTTACCAACTCACACAATTCCTAATAATCGTTTTAAAAAGTTTTCTGAATGCGTTTAAATGCACCAAAAGGTTGAGTATGAATTGATTTTTGGTACATAAGATTATGGTTGTATTTGAACCTGCATTTTCAAGCACAAAGATAAAGTCTATGTCATTAAGACATGTTTTAAAATACTACAAATTGTGAATTGTGCAACGTTAAAATAATTCCATTGGACAATTTAGGCTTGTTTGGAATCAGGAAAATACGAGTTTTCGACTATTTGATATGCCAAAACTCGCTGAGGCCATGTTTGATAACTTGGAATTCAAAATTCGAAAGTGAATTTATAATTTCATGCTAATTTTCAGAGAATTGACTTCCTTTTGAAATGATATTTCTCCTATTTGATTAGGCTATCTAGGAAATAAATTTCTTGGAAATGCAGTTATATTGTTTGATTAGTCTAATTTGAGAAATAGCTTCTTGTCGAATTGGAAAATGGTATTTTTGGCTAAACTGTATAATTATAAAAATCACAAGTGAGCTTCACACCATTTTAACTCTACAACTTGAGATATAGAATAACAAAATTACCTTGTATTTACCTGTTCAAAGGTTTCATGGGTGAAATTAGAAATTGCGTTTAAATAAAGTCGTGGGTAGAAATGAATTCCACAAGTGGGCCCATGTGATTTAAGTTTCACATCTTTAAAATGCAACTAAACAAGAAATTTCAAATTGGGAATTCAATCCCACCTTAAAATTATCAAACACAACCTAATGAAATTTGGGTATCAGTATTTGCAACTGAAGATCCGGTCTTTGTAGCGTGGGGTTTCCACTATTAAAATCGAAGGACTGCCTTGAATTAGGTGATGGAGATCGTTATTATCCCAATATTCCACACAACAGATCCTAAGATCATGGCTCACCTATTAGTAGTCAAGTTTTGATTCCATGTGGCACACATATCCCTAAAAGCAACCATGATCAAGGGCGTATCATGAGAAGGATTCTCAGGTCACGCTTAGGGATGTGTTTCACGATGAATTAACAATTGACTGTCTTATAGGTGGGCCATGATCTCAAGATCTATTTTATGGAAGATTGGGACAAAAAACAATCTCCATCGTCTAATTCAAGACAATCAACGATTTTAATTGTGGGAACCCTAGGTTGCATATACTTAATCTTCAGTTCCACATTCCAGTATCCATGAAACTATTTTCGTGATTTTGGGTTTTCAGCTCATTCATCAATTGAACATATGCAAATTGGGTGATTTGCTTAGGGCTTGTTTGGACAGGCTTGGTTTCACACTACAAGGTAGGGCTGCAATCGAGCCGGACCAAGCCCGAGCTTGGGCCAAATCTAGCTCGGCTCTACCTAATACGAGCCGAGTTGGAACTTGGCTCTAACCCCTTCAAGCCAGAAAAGCCGGAGCTCTAGCTTGGCTCTATTGAGCTTGAGTCGGGCTGAGCTGAGCTTTGAGCTAAATAAATTTTATTATAAATTATTTTTCCTAATGTTGTTTTAGACCTAATCTTTTTTTTAATAGAGGAAAGTTTTAAAAAAATTAAAAAAATAAGCCCCTAATATCTTTTAATCCCTTAGTTATTTTGGATTTAATTAATCGATACGAGAAAAAAGTGTTTAAATTTAATGTGCTAAATATTGATTAAGAGCATAGGTGTTGGCCATAGGTGTTGTAATTAGTTGGTCAATTACCATGCTAGTTGTTGCTATCATGCTAGTTGTTGTTCATTGAGACAAGTGAGAAACAACTTTAATAGTTGCAGAAGAGAGAGAGAGAGAGAGAGAGAGAGAGAGAGAGAGTGCAAACTTCAATAGACGACTATAAGGATTATATATTTATTACATATTTATCCATTATAAAGTAACAATTAGATGAATATTATTATAAGGGGTAAAAGTAAAAGAAAAATCAAAATTATATGTATTATATTTTATTATATATAAAAGTATTATATACTATTAATTAAGCCAAGCCAGGTCAAACCGAGCGAGCTTTACAAGCTCACCTCTAGCTCGACTCTACTTCAACCGAGCTATAAATAAAAAGCTCTGCTCTGCCTCTCGATTGGAGCTTAAGAGAGCAACAACTCTCATTTTCGGGCCGAACCGAGCTGTCGAGGTAGATCGGCTCTGTTTCAGCCGTACTACAAGGTATGGCAAAAGTTCTAAAATCCAACACTGCAGGATGCCTAATGGCACCATAAATAGGGTGTCACACGTACGACCTAACCACTGATTTAGCCTTTTAAGAGAAAACCCTTTGAGATATTTTTATTTACGAAGGTTGCCATTAGCACTTTTTCTTTCTTATACTGGCGACCACTCTTCGACGACCGTGAGAGGTTCTTAAGAGAAAACCGGAATAGCATGTTTCATTTTTATTTACAACACCTAGGTGGAATGGTTGTGGTATTCTGGTGACCTAAACCCTCCAATCGAAGGAGAAGATGCCTCGCCATATCATGGGAGACCCTAAACCCTGATACCCTTCGTTTGAAAATTGTAGTCAAGTTAAAGGCATATTAGTAATTTCAAACACCCTTTAAAAAGGGTATAAGTGTAGGGTGATTTAGGGCTCGTTCGGGAGTTTCTGCCCCAAAACCTATTTTCTGAAGAAAATGGCTACCTCAGTTTCTGCCCCGAAACCCATTTTCTGAGGAAAGTCACTTTCCGAGTGGGTTGTTCTTGAGTTACTCAGAAACTCATTTTCTTAACATTTCTGACATTTTCTTGTGTTCTACAATTTCTCAAGAAAAATGTCAAGAAAGTGCACTATGTTCTTCCACACCCTATAGTCGCACCTATTTAGGACCTTCATCAAAGCGGTTATATTGATCGGATGATCGTCAAAATTTATATACTTTAAATCAGTAATGTGTTTAACACTTTAGTTGGGTAGATTCTGGAAATGTTTTCTTAAATGTGTACCTCGATGGAGACTTACTTGAAAACCTATTTTTATCAGTTCAGTTTCAGTTTGAGTAACTAGAAACTGATAGTTATCGGTTTGATTTCAGTTTAGCATTAAAACTGATCTGATAACACCCCTACCTATTTTCCATATTTTTTACATATAAAAAATCAGCTTGGGTCGCATTGACCTGGCGCAACTTGATTTTCGCCCGACCCGACCCAACCTCTAAGTCGACCTAAGTTGGATATCTCATTCCTGATGCCCAACTCGGTAAAATATCGAATCGCTCTATTGAATGACAACCCTGCCTATGGAATACCGTCTGTGCACGACCGTGAACCTTATTATAAAAATTCAATATAAATGGAAGAAATAGGAGTCAACATAGGACCATACATACTTACCAAGTCAAAAATCGGGAAAAAATCAGTGAAGAAAAAAAATTAATAAATACATAAATAATTTGGGGGATCAGCCTGACCGGTTACTAAAACCCTTAACCCAATCCTTATTATTCAATTTATCAAAAACAAATCACGAAAAAATGAGTTTAAAACACAAAAATCACATTTATCAAGCAATCGCTTTTGTTTAATAAAATGTGTTTTAATCGTGAAATAACAAATTTTCAAAAAATGACGATTAAAATGTTTTTAAAAACAAATTGGCGAATTTGGTAACTATGGCACCAATCAACAATGTTTTCAAAAAATGACTATTAAAAGTGTTATTGCCACACCATATTTATTACTCCCACAACATTTAAACAAAGAAAACATTGTTGATTGGTGTCAATCAGACGATGTAGAGCCTTTACCATTCCAACCATCCATAAGATCTTGAGATCATGGGTCTTGCATCAAATGGTCAGATGTTGATTCGAAGTGACACACATCTCAAAAAATGAATGTGATCATAGAGTACCATCAAAAGTGGTTCACGTTTACGATTTGGGATGTGTGCCACATGGAACCAAAATCTGACTCTTTGATGGCAGGCACATGATCTAAAGATCTATTGTGTGAAATCTTGGGTTAAAAAACATTCTACATCATCTGATTAAAATCAGTCAATGATGTCTTCATTGTTGAAGTGGTGTAGCTATAACTAAAAAAGTGTGGCAGTAGCACTTGTTTCAGGAGGTGTGGCAATAACATAAAGTGTGGTTGAAGGAGCTGGTATTAGTGTGGTTAAAGGAAATTGAAGGAGCTGCTATCAGTTGAAGAATTGATTCGGTGAGACCCCTGGTTGTGTTCCATTGTAGCCCCAGCTCAGAAAATGAGCTTTCCTGAGCAAATTCCAAAGAAAATAGAAGGTCGTTTTCTCAGGAAAGTGGGTTGAAAACCTGCAGCCCAAGAAGAACTCCCGAACGTAGGAAAAGCTCAGAAAGTATAAGGAAATATCATTTTCTGCAGAAAATCCTCAGGAAACTTCATTTTCTTGGCCCTCGAACGAGGCCCTTTTAGTTGACCTGTGTGCCGTACAAGATATGATCGGGCCGTACGTCAAAATCTCAGGTATCCGATACGTATCGTTCGAGCTCCAAACTGATATGTATCGGACGATACGTATCGGAATAGTAACTTACCGGACGATACATTGAATGTATCGTCTGGGCATTTGTATGTAAATTGAACGATACGACATTTGAATGTACTGTATCGTCCTGGTTCAATACCGATACGTATCGCCCGATACGTATCGGTATCAAATGAAATTTTGACCCATGCGTACATATCCCGAATCAACTTTTTCGTGAAGTGCATTTTCGTTTACCATTTTGGTGATGAAAATGCAAACACCTTGTTTTGGTACTTTTCTTTTAAAAAATAGGTAAATAAGGAAAGAGAGTAGTAGGAAGCGGAAAATGATTAGGCTAGAAATTTTGACGGTTTTACCCAACAATGCTTAGTTAAGAAACAAATTACTGTATATCTTATTATGAAAGAACTCGCACTAGTTTTTGGCACTTATCAAACAATGCCTCTCCCAAAGGATAATTATTATAAAAAAATGCCTCTCCTAATTTTTTATTATATTTTCTCCATAAGTGTCCCAGGTGGTAGGGTTCTCACCATTTCTATTAGAGTACCTTTATTTCCACCCATAGATTCCTTCAATCCACCCACATAAGTGGGTGCATGTTTTTGGCTAATCGAATCTTTCGATCCACCCACATAATCAAAATAATTTCCAAATGGTCCAGTGCACCCACGATTATCTTTTGCCATACGCCCACATCGTTTTCCCCATTTTCCTTTCCGCACTTGCACCATATTTGAATTCCTTTCCTTCGAGGCCCTCTGAATCGCCTGATTTTCTGTGGCTATACACCCACAGTGTCCTCCCCCATCTTCTTCTCACGCTGCATAAGGTGAGGAAGGGTTTATGGGGCATTTTAAAACTCGGTCCCTCTGAAGTCGTCGAATTCTTTGAGTTCCCTCAGACAGTACAAGAGCGTGTGAAAGACGAAGACTGAGATTTGAAGAGCGGAGAAGAAACCCTCAAAGTTCGTATTGTTAGGGTTTGTGGGGCAACAACAATCAATGGTTCAAAGTAATTTGATTGTTTTATTTCTTTTATATAATCGCATGTCATTGAAGTTCTTGGTAGGGTTCATTGATTGTTCAACATATTTAGTTATTTTAATATTCTGGGTTCCTTTAAATCCACCCACCAAATCTTTGAGTTCAGCCAAATCAATGTAGGTGAACTCAAATAATTGTTTGGTGGATTTAAAGGTACTCACTACTTATTGTGGTTCCAAACCAACCATCGATAATGTATAAATTGACAGTCGGAGTGTAAAATGGATGATTTTCGTAAATGGCCTACAACTTCCTATAGAAGAAGGGTTACAAAAGCTATAATTGAAGGAGCATCTGAAGAGAGAATGATGCTGAAATTATTGTTCATAATTCTAAAATTTTAGTAATAGTTGTTGAAGCTGTAGCGATAGTGATATCTGAATCACGAAGTGAAGTTTTGTCTTTATTAGATACAAAGATGCAAGAAGGGAGAATATTAGAAGAGAGAGTGGAGGAGGGGAATATGGTAGAAGGGATGGTGGAAGAGGAATCGATAGCTGTCGGTGTAAATCAAGACATTGGGTATGCGATGGAGGTCATGCAGAGGGTACGCGATAAGCTCTGATTCAACTCTTTGCCCTCCTCACAGGCTGCTACTACAAGTCCGAGAGTCAATGCACTCACTGTCTCTGATACTACTACAAGTTCGAGTGTCGAAGTGGCGTCAACAAGACCCCAAAATCCTCCACGGAAAAGGAGAACTCTATCGAAGTGAAACTTGGAGTGAAGTAAAAGTTAGAATGATATGGATGTAGAGGTTTCTTTGTATATGTATATATAGGGTTTTTTGGGGTATTGTATTATTGTCAATTGACTTGATAGTAGAAGTGAAACTTGTTTGTCAGAGCACTTTTGTGTATAGCTGTCATTTAACTTATTAGTAGAATTGAAACTTCTTTATCTGAACACTTTTAATGTTGAGGCAAATTTATAACTTGAAGGTCATCCAATTAATTTCCTTCTCCCACCTTTCCTAATCTCCCACCATGCAAATGAATCTTTTAAATGCCCATCAACCACACATTACAAATATAATGGAAAAAGAAATTCTATAAGGTTTATTTATGGGGAGGCATATGCTACTATCTCAAAAAGCATAGAACTCTGATATACAAAATTTTAAGTCAAAATTTTATACCTTACCAGTGAGCTATGAAGACTTGACAGTTCAAAGCACTTTTAGTTTCAAGGAAGCACTATTAGTTTCAATTTCCTTCAACCACACTTTACAAATAAGAAAATAAGAGATTGGGTGAACTACTTATTCTTTAATATCTCCCACTGTGTTACCCAAAAGATCACCAAATCAGTAGGGATATTATTAGTTTAGTAATTCTATAAGGTTTATTTATGGGAAGGACACGCTACCATCCCAAAAAGCATAAAACTCAAGGAAGAAATGACTTAATGTAGATTGGATTATGCATCCATAGTTAATCAAAATACCCTATGAAAAAAAGTGTTGGAGGATATGAAAAAAAAATTGTTTTATGGGTCTGACGATGGGAACCTACTGTCAGAGTTAATTTAAAAAAAAAAATTTCCCTCTGATGGTTGGAACCCACTATGAGGATGAACTCTAGTGAAGAGCCTCACTGGAGTTCATTCTCTAATTGCCTCACGGTGGATGCCTACTGTCACATACATATACCTGATAGTAGGCACCCATTGTCAGACCATTTCTTCCTTGAGGTTGGATTTAATAAAAAAAAAAAAAAAGTGTTGGGGGATTAAAAAAAAAAAATTGTTTTGTGGGTCTAATGGTGGTCACCCACCGTCACATACATAAAACTGACGGTGGGCACCCATTGTCATTTTTATGTATGTGACGGTGGGTGCCCACCATCAGACCCATAAAACAATTTTATTTTTAAAAAAATCCCCCAACATTTTTTCTTTTTGTTAAATCCAACCTCACTTTTTTTTCTATAGAGTTTGATAATCCAATGACACTACATTGAATTATATCAATTGTCGAATTGTGCTAATTTTTTGCACAAGGATATTTAAATTATAGACATAAAATCAGACGAGGTAGATACATGGCACAAAGCTCTCATTGCCAAATCTTTCTTTTATACTATGTGTCAAGGCCAACTTCTCATGTCATCATGGGCACATACTTAGTGACTATAACTAGTATTACGAAAAAGGTAATTTATAATATCTACAAAACAATCCCATAGTCTAAGGGAATCTTTCAACTCTAAGGAAGCAGGTCCCCCCTTAACAAACCATGAGATGGGCTGATCATGCCCCTTCCAGAACACAATTTTTTTTTTGTTAAATCCAAGCACAGCCCAAACTCCAAATCATCATCACAGGATAGTAACTCTTCGGAGCTATCATCTGCGTCCTTTGAACCCATGGTCGATGTTCCCAATTGCACGAAATCGAAACCAAAATGAGAGGAAGAAGAAAATAGGTGGGTGTACCGAAAGGCCCTTTCCAGAACACAATTTTTTTTTTGTTAAATCCAAGCATAACCCAAACTCCAAATCATCATCATAGGATAGCAACTCTTCGAAGTTATCATCTGCGTCATTTAAACCCATGGTCGGTCTTCCCAATGGCACAAAATCGAAACCAAAATGAGAGAAAGAAGAAAGTCAGTGGGTATACCGAAAGGAAGAAGAAGACGGTCATGGGTGTCCAACTGAGCGAAGAAGAACGAACGTGGGAGTGCGGAGAATGTTTGGTGTTCAAAGAGGTCGTAGTGCGGGAATGAGAGGAGGAAGAAGAGCTCGGGAGGTTTGTATGAATAAGTGGGTGTACCAAAAGGAAACGGTGGGTGTATTTGGCTCACGGATTTCAGGGGGGGTTTTGGTTTATTTTACTCGCACGTGGGAGAGTGGGTGGATCGAAAGAATCTGTGGGTAGAAATAAAGGTACTCTTTCTATTAAAGCACACAATATAAAAGTTTGAGCACACATGTAAATTTTTTCCTAATGTTAAAGACCAAAATAGATTTGACCCATATTTAAAAAAAAAAAAAAAAAACCCGTGTGCCTATTTGACTTAAAAAATTAAAATGGAAACTAGTATGAGCAATCACATATCATAACTCTTCTCTTTTAAGTAGGTGTTGTAAGAAACATTGGTGCCTATTGCATGAAATATAAGCTATTACATACATTGGCAGAACCAGGATTTTCACCCAACCGGGGCGCAAGTCATAGTGACAAATTTCAGCGAAATTTGTTGAAACAGGGTCGGATGAAACTTTTAACGAAATTTCGGTCATTTATCCAAAATTACAAAAATTTCAACGAAATTTCGTCAAAATTAATAAAATTTTATTAATTTTAGCAAATTTTAAATATTATATATATATATATATATATATATATATATATATATATATATATACCTTTTGTACTCTCCGAAATTTTCCCCAAACTTTTTTAATTTTTTCACAAAATTTATTTGAAATGAACCAAAACGACCCCCTAGCAGAATATTGCCGAAAACAAAATTTGTCACTATGACACAAGTTCAAAGGAAAATTCAGAGAAAAATATACAAAATGCGGCAAGTTCGGGGAAAAATTTGGAGAAAAACATAAAAATAAGATTAGAAAGTATATAAAATTTTTATAGAATACTAAAAATCAAGATATAATGAAAAAAATTGAGAATTTTTGTGGATTATTCGCGAAGTTTGTGATTTTTGTGAAAAAAAAACACGAATTTTTAGTTGGTGATTAATTCCTAGAGCCTTAAATTCGATAATTATCATAAAGACAAATTTAGTTTTCGGCAGTATTTTGATAGGGTGTTGTAGACACCTTGTTTTCGACCTCTTAGAGTATACAAAAGTGTTTGGTCAACCACTGACCCTGCCCTGATTTATGAAAAAGCCTACCTTTTACAAAAATCCCAAAATCCCATTTTCTAGAAATTATACGCTGAGAACTCAACGTATAATTGGTTATACGCTGGACCCTCAGCATATAATTAGTCCTGACAGACTAGGAGACATGTTGAGACCCGATAATGTAATATCTCGAAAAATCACATTAAACAATGACCTCAGGATCCGTGCCAGACTGGTCATAGGTTTGACCAAATAGGAGTTCAATAGTTGGTATAGGGTGCGATGAACGGATGAGATGTGAGAATTCGAGTGAATATGGAGAGTGTGATGAAAATCTGGAGTCACATACACCTGTTCTGGTGTATGTGCTCAACACACGGGTTGAATGAGAAATAAAAAGGGTTTAATAGCCCTAGTTTCTCTTTTGCTTGGTTGTTGAGAGAGAGTAAAGAAGAGAGAGAGGAAGTAAGGAAGGGTAGTTGAGCTAGGAGTTATTGTGGGTGATTGGAAGGGGACTCAAGCATTTAAAAAGGGCAATTCAACGCGAAGGATCCGTCCAAGCCAAAGCTGGAACCCTAGCCTTTCCAATCCACTTGATTTAATCAATTTGAGATTGATTGAAGGTAAAATTCTTGTAGATTAAATGCATAGATTACACGGTTTAATTGTAGATAGAAATAGCTAAAATCATAGGATAATGGCTTAGAAAAGAAGGAAAAACTAGTTGAAAGAAGATTGGGAAGAACAACCCAAGAGGGGGCTGAATCTGGCCATTTCGATTAATCGAAAGTGAGACTCGATTAATCGATTTTTGCCAAAAAGTTGAAAAGTCAGAGGACCCCGATTTTGATTAATCGAATTGAGTTTCGATTAATCGACTGGGAACCTCCAGTGAACTCCAGTGGAGGGAAGAAAAGGACTTGGAGAAATCGACTAATCGAAATGGAATTTTGATTAATCGATTTAGAATTTCGATTAATCGATTTGGGATCGATTAATCGATTTTGGGAATTAGATTACTCGAATTGAGAATCGAATGGATAGAGTGGAGAATTTCGATTAATCGAATTGGGATTCGATTAATCGAATGAGAATCTCGATTAATCGATTTGAGAATCGATTAATCGATTTTGAACTTCGATTAATCGGATTCGATTAATCGATTTTGGAGTTTGATTAATTGAATGTGCCAGTTTTTGTTGACTTTTGAGTTTGACTTTAAGATTCTTGGAGGGTCTTGGACCTTCTTTGTTACATCCTTAGTGATGTATTTCATATGTTATGTGGTACCATAGGTGGTATGTGTGAGCTTGGGCACAAGGAGCCACGAGGGACCTTGATGCATGATCAAATAGAGACTTGAGGTAGGGAACACCTTGAATATGTACTTTATTTTGCAAGAGCATGTATGTAGTGATATAGAATTCAATTCAAACTGTTTTTGTTTCTTAAGAGTTTGTGAAAAGTGTGCGTGTGTGACATCTAAAAGAGTAATCATAATGAGCCATCCCCAGGGGATGAGGAAGTAAAGAAATAAGAGCATCAGGTGTGATGCAAGTGAATGGATATATCCCAGGGATGTATCCAAGATTGAATTATGTCTGATAAGGCCTAACTGATATAAGATAACACACTTACACGGTGAATAACTATATGTAAAGTACCTAATATTTTTATTATTTGAGGTTTGATAGGATACCCCACCGACGTGGCGGGATACCCACGATGACGCGGGATATCCTGACGATCTGGTGCTAAACCGTAGGCGTGAGGCTTATCCATTGAGATATGTTGAAACCTTGCCACCGATCCCCAGGGGAAAGGGGCTTGGGTACTATTGGTATTCCCAGGGAATACATTTAAAACTGTCTATATAGATGGCGATGAAGGGTATCTCATTGGGGCTCGATGCTATATTGCTCGGGGATTACTTAAGTTGAAAGGTTAAGTTTTACTTTAGGCCTTTTCAGTGTCATTCATGAATAATTAAAAGACATGAGTAAACTATCAGTAAAATATGATTATTTTCAACTGTTGTTCATCAGTAACTGCATAGATTCATCATGCATGATATATTATGGAATATATGTGAGTTGTAATTTATATGTTCAATTGTGTTCTGTTCCCTATTGAGCTAGGATGTAGCTCACCCATTAGACTATACGTCGCAGGTTCACTATTAGCAGCTGCCGAGGCTTCAGGGGACGTTGACCCTAGTGAGTCAGACCCGACACCTGGAGACGAGTTGGAGCTACCTCCTGAGGACTTCTTCTAGAGGACTTCATTGTGCAACTTTGAGAGTTTTTGTGAGCGTGTTTTGTGCGGCTTGGTATGTCAAGCCTTATTTTCATTAAACAATGTAATTAAGTCATGAGATTATTCTTTTGGGGCGAACCATCATTGATGATCAGCGATCATCGATGGTTCGGATCGGTTCTCCATTCATACAGAGGCATGAAGGTAGAATTGTCTTTTGAGAAATATTTCAATGATAATTTAATTCCGCAGCTTTATTCATTATTTCAGTGCAGTTCATTACTTGATATACCAATGTTCCGTTCATAGCTAAGGGGCACGGTCAAGATGATCGTGCTGATGGCACGGGTTTCGGGGTGTCAAAATCCGGGCTGTTACAGATAAGCTCTTTAGTCAGCTCAACGAGCCATGTCTTATCTGAACACTTGATTATACGTTGTACCCACAACATATAATTCATTAAAGTCCCACCAGGACTCTGAATCCAAGCCCAGCTGGTCACAACTGATCACCTTGACCGACTTCCTCGAAATCACTCGAATTATACGTTAGAATCACAACGTATAATTCATTATATGCTGGATTCCTAGCATATAATCTGGAATATACGCTGGACTTCCAACGTTTAATTTTAAATTATATGCTAGACTCCCAACGTATAATTAGTCGAAACTATAAATACCCGCCTACCCCACTCATTCAATACACACAATATTCACTTGCTTATTTTCTTTGGAACTCTCGAGGTTGGCTCTGAGATTTCGAATTAGAACTAAGTTGAACTCTAAGTGCTTGGCCTTAGAACTTCGACTTTCTTCTAGGAATCTCACTGAGTATTCATTCTAGTTGGGGGTGGCTCTTCTACTTCGATTCTCGAGCGGTCTAAAGAGGGATAAGGCTAACCTTAGATCCAACCCTTAGGGAACCCCTTTCGAAATTCTCAACTTAGATCCAATTAAATCAACACCCTTCATCAGATTTTCAAAACAATCATCATAGCCATCAAACCGATTTGCCTAAGGGTGCTAATAGAGGGTACTCAGGAACGGGTTCAATCCCCTCGCGCATAATGGGTCAACACATCCCTTAGTTAGATTATTTAGGTTAGGAAACCCTAAATTAGTTAAAACCTTAGGCAACCTTAGCTATTAAAGCCGACAGGCTTGTATTTAGTATAGGAATCCAACCCATAAACCCCCCGCTCCATCCTTGCGATCAATGACGTTCTATAACATCGATAAACATTTGTAAATGGAGTTCACATCAACCTAAGGTATATTTATTAAATCATTTACTACTAACAAATTTCCTTGCAGATTCATAAATAACCATAACTTGTTACTAATTCAGCTTCGCTATAACACTTGTCCCTCAATTTTTGTGTTAATCAAACTGTTGACTAAGACCTGATGAGACTTGACTGTGCTAGGTAACTGCTGTAGACATCCCCATTTTGCCTTCTCGGAATATACTTTTTATTTGGTCAACCGTTGACCTTTAAAAACCCTGATATAGAAACCATGCACTGAAACAATAGTCCATGGCTGAACACAGGCTGAAATAATAGCTCTGTGGCTCGAATCTTGACATGGGGAGACTATATACTAAAACAATAATATATAGTCAGAATGCAGGTTGAAACAATAGTCTTGCATTTCATTCTAGAGACCAAACCCGGACAACCCCGAATTAAGCGCCTAAAACCCCGCATGTAATTCGATTGCACACCACACCACAAACGCGCAATCAGTCCCCCTTTCAGATCATACTTCCCTTCTCAGACCTATACGAGACTCGATCACGCGCCTGAAATCAGATGCACGATCGGATTGAGTGCCACAAAACCAGCGTGCAATTGGCCTACGCCCGACCTAGCCTCACTACCCTTAATCCTTAAGTTTTCTTGATTAAGCGCTTCTGAAGAACTGCTTAATCAGATTGCGCACCTCCCATCATGCACGCAATTAGCCCTAATTTTGTTAGGATTGGAAAACTCGCTGAGCAAGTTAGCTGATCGCTCACTGAGTCGGTGACCGACTCAAAGCGATTAAATGTCAGGAAACTGATGCGTAATTCAGTTAAACGCCTGAAAAATGGCGCGTAATTGAAGAAAAACCAATAAAAGATTTTTTTTCCTAATTCGCCCAAAGAGGTTGGCAATTTTTCGAGAGAGAACGGATTTTTTTAGGATTCCGAAACCAGAGAACTCCGAGGACAAACCTATAGAGCAACCTAGTCATGATTTTGAGATTCAAGCTTCGAATCTTCGAGATTTCTCTCTGCAGCCCCAACTCTAGGTAAGGATTTAATCTTTTAATTCGCAACCATAGCTTCTAATCTTTAGATCTAGGAATTCTATTATTGTTTTTATTTTCAGACCGTAGCACCCTTTTCGGACAGAAATTCTATATATCTGGTTCTAGTTCTCTGTTTTTGGAACCAGTCCTTAATCTATCGGTCCGATATACCGATTCTAGACTCTAATTCAGTTCTAAAATCTTAATCTCCAGTCCTATCATTAATCTCTGGTTCTAGTTCTTAGGTTTTAAAACCAGTCCTTAATCATACGGTCTGATTTTCTGATTTCGGACCCGAATTTAGTCCTAGAATTTTAAATTTCTAGTTTTAATTTCTTAACTTAATATTTCTAAAAACCCATAATTAATTTAGTTTTTCAAAACTTTAGTTTCTTAAATTAATCCATAATTACTGTCCAAAATCAATTCTAAAAATCTAAAAATACTATTTTATAGTCTGAAATTCAATTTACTTTAATCTCAGCCACCCGATTTGCCCAAGGGAGCTTATGGAGGGTACTCGGGAATGAGGCCAATCTACCTTAGCATAGCGGGCCAAAACCCCTATTTTTCTAATTAATTTAATTTCTAATTACAATTAAGATATTTAAATTAATTAGACTCCTAGTAGGATTAGGAGACTTAATTAATTAGATTTCTAATAGGATAAAGATATTTAAATTAATTAGACTTTTAATAAGATTAGGGGACTTAATTAATTAGATTTCTAATAGGATTAAGATATTTAAATTAATTAGACTCCTAGTAGAATTGGAAGACCTTTTTAAAATTAGACTCCCAGTAGGATTAGGAGACCAAGTTAAATAAAATCCCAGCAGGAATAGAGAAACCAAACCAATTACACTAAAGGCAATCCAAAGTTGTTGACGTTCGCCGACGGACGATTCAGTAAAGGAGTTCAACTTGCAAGCCCCCGCTTTCCCCTTAAAGCGTGATCAGTGATGTGTTGCAGCGCCGATAAATATCTGCAGCTGACAATTGCATCTTCTCAGGTATTCTTTATTTAGAATTTGCCTCCTTAATTTTAGCATTTAATATTTTCTAATTTATTACTCCATCATCGCCTTCTCCAGAGTCCACTCGAACCGAATTGGGCCACTGATTCCGGGGACTAAAAGGAACCTAGAAAAAGTGCGTACCAACAGACTGGCAATCGCGATGGGACTCTTTCTCGCTAAGGTTGCCCTGATTTAATTAATTTAGTTTTTTATTTTCCTTGCTTTATTTAATTTGGTTTCATATTTTTCGCTTTTTATTTTGATTTTTATTTTGTTTCGATTTATCACTTTTCTACACACACTTGCACGTGGATAAACCTTTTCAAAAATAAAAAATAAAAAAACAAAAAAAAATCATTTTAAAATGGTCAGCATTAGAAAATTGAACTTTAATGATAATGACCTACCCGTATGGGGCTCCCATAGCGACCCCGAGTATAACGTTAGGCCGTCTCCGTGGACAGCCTAGCGTCGTGCTCAGGTAAACATGGTTAATGAGAGTGGAAAATACCCCTTCGCTCCACGAAATACAAATCATAACGATAACACTGAAGAAAGTGGTACTGAGCGAAGCTATCCCGATAGTCAAGTTATGGACCACACTCCCAGTGCACTCACAAAAGGAGGAAAAGAAGTCGACGCATGGCTCCGATCCCAAAAACAAGTTACTCCGAGGAACAGACAAGAGGAAAGGATGCCGATTCCTCCACATGCTCCGACTCCCCCGACACATAACACATATACCTCTCACACCTTCAACGACAATAACTACCGAGGACAACCCTCTCCCAAGGCACCTAGAAAAGACACCGCCGTAAACATAAACAACCTCCACCAATTTCTAGATGACTACATGGCTAACAAAGAACTCTCTAGTCACACTTTTGGATTCGACAAATTTTGTCGAGACATCAACTTCACTATACCCGCTGGTTTTAAACCTCCAAAATTCAATAAATATAACGGTAAGGGAAACCTGAAGCACCACTTGACTCTATTCTGCAATGACTGTCGACCAATCCGCACCAATCACGGGCTCCTGATCCATTACTTTCTGAGATCACTTGAAGGAGAAGCCCTTGCCTGGTTCACAGCCTTACCTTTAGCCGAAATCAAGGTATTCAAGGACTTAGCCGATAGATTCCTAGATCAATACCAACACCTGACTCATGAAGAAATCAGTCTCGCTGACTTGATACACACAAGAAAAGAGGACAGGGAAGACTTCTCGAAATTCGCCAACCGTTAGAGAAGACTTGCCACTCGAACGAAGAATCAAATAAAAGAAAGTGATGCGATAGAAATCATGATTAGCAATACCCAATAGCCTCTTCGGAGCGTTCTCATCCTAAGCAACTATCACGATCTTGCTAGCCTTTATCAACGAGCCTCACGCATAGAACGTCGACTGAAGAATGGAGACCTCAGCCTCCCTACCTTAACGTTCAACGGACCCTCCTCCGACAATCCCGAGACAAACACCCTAAACGAAGTCATAGACTTCAAACAAATCAATACGAACCAAGAACAAAACCAAACTAACCCTCAACCATACCACCTATATGACCAAGCTCAAGACCTCTACACAAACTTGTACCCTGACTACAACCAACCTTCATACCCTGACCAAGACCAACCACTATACACCAACCAATGCACGAACCCGTACTATGACCAAAGCCAGTGCCCCAACGACACGCAAACTCACATCACCTATTACAACCCATTATTCGATCAAACTCAACTCGCATACGAGACTGTACACTCATTCACCCCGCCCCATTCCACCCAGCTAGCCTGATCCGAAGAATTGAACCTCCCTCAGAGCAAGACCATACTATTCGCTTACAACCAACTCAACCTACCCTTGAATCCGATAACCTACCAACAAACGAATCAATCCTCACACCTCCTGAGTAGACGCCTAAACTAATGACGCAAACTACTCCCGAATAGGCTCACATGTCCATTCTAGAAGTAATTTTCGAACTAATCAATCAGTATTATACGACACCATTCATACTTAAGCCAATCGCAAAACTAAACTCCGAACCCAAACCAGTAATCAAATCTACCCCTGAAATCACTAGCCTTCTTGCTTCCAAATCAACTATGAAACAAACCTCCGAAATCGAACACATTGTCGAACACATTGTCCCACCAATCTCAAAACCAGTCCCTGAAACAATCCCTACACTTGCTTTAAAACTTGAACTCGACAACAAACACATCACCCCACTAACCTCAGCATCGACTCTTGAATTAACTTCTACGCCCACTTCGAAACCTAAACTCACTATCACCTCACCAACCACCAAACTGAACCCTAAACTCAAACCTATTATAAAACCTAAACTTATCATCAAAACTAAACCTATTATAAAAACTAAACCTATTATAAAATTTAAACCCATTATCGAATCTAAACCTATTATCAAACCTAAACCTATCCTTGAACATGAATCTATCACCAAATCTAAACCCTTGATCGAACTTGAACCTGTCATTGGACACGAAACCAAACTGATCATTGAACTTAAACTAATCGTCAAATCCAGACCCGAACCTATCATCGACCCAGCACCCATCCACAAGCTAGAACCCTCCATCAAAGGCGAACCCGCCATCAAATCTGAACCCATTGTCAAACCTGAACCTATTGTCAAACCTAAACCGATCACCGAATACAAACCTAACATCAAGCCTCAAACTATCGGTGAATCTAAACCTATCCTCAAACCTGAACCTATCCTCCAACCAAAATCGATCACTGAATACGAACTTATCATCAAACCTCAAACTATCAATAAGTCCAAGCCCATCATCAAACTTGAAGGCATCATTGAACTATAGCCTGTTATCGAATACGAACTCGGTACTAAAACTGAACCTATTCCTACAACGCCAACCCCACTCACCTTTGAGCCTCCCACAAAACCTATCAAGGATTCGATCATCGCTCCCACTTTCAAAATCAAACCAAACTCAAATATTACGATGCCAATCACCATCTAAATCAACATACCTCAAATCCCATCAAAACACAAAATCAACGTCACAACTAAAATCGCTTCTGATCATAAGATCCAAATCTCCGTGGACCTCACAATCAAAACCTTCATCGAACTCCAATTGGCGACAAAACTACTACGTCAAACTTCTGATACTCAACCTCCTCGAAAAATTATAAATAAAACTTTAAAACAACCTCACGATAAATCCAAAGTGTGAATCAAACCAAACAAGCATAATCAAACAAACCTGGACCACCCCACACGTAGGAAAGGTTAACCTTGGACTACGCCCTCGCGTCTCCTCTTCCTACTCTACCTCTGCCTTATCTTATCACTACCTTTACAACACTACCGTCCCTCTCAATGGTTTCCACTCCAACTTCACTCACAAACAGCTTTCCAACCACCCACAAACGACCTCGAAGAACTCTTTAACAACTCTATGCTTCATCTCTACGAGATGCCTCACTCCGTCGAAAAATAAAAGAAGGTCCCTCCCGATAAGGAGACCCCGGACACAAAAGACCTATCGAAGGAAAAAATCAAACGACACCACACTTATTTTGATAAACCCTATACCATCCAAAACATAAATCTAAACATAGCCTCGCTCTCATCCCTCATTGATGAGATCGAAAGGGATCGAGGACCCCGAAACAATATTATCTAATTGAACGGTCACTTCGACCATCCAACATGTCCCACCAAGCGGACTTCCTGAGTCAGTCCCCTGCTTAAGGAACTGATGGTGTACCATAACATAATAGTAATAACAAAAAATAATATGAAATATATATATATATATATATATATATATATATATATAGAAAAGTACAAAAAAAACTAAAAGTATAAATGTCCAAAACGTAAATACTCGAAAACAAAAATACTCTTCTATGCTCCAAACCCTTCGGACTCATACTCGATCGATAACTCGAAATCAGGGAGCTAGTGCTAAGGAACAATGCCTACATGACCGCCTCACCTGGAGGAAATCAAAACCCATATGGGAAGTACTTTTATTATCTCGGCAACATGCCCAGGAAATAGCCACAGAGGAAGGAATTTCTGACCCTTGGAATCATAACTCAATGACCATCATGTCTCGTACCCTAAACAAACATACTTATATACCTATCATCCTCGCAGTCATCACAAGGCATTTGCCAGTCGTAGGTTATTATTTTTCAAAACCATTTTGGGTATTATTTGACTCATTGACCATCCTCCTACTCGGGCGAATTGATTGAAAGGACTAGCGGATCATGAAACTCTCTTTCTGAAATATAGAAAACTCTGGATTCTCATATACCCTTCCAGCCATTGGAGTCGATGTTAGAGCATAAAAAAGTAAAAATATAAGGTTCCATCAAACCTCACAATTTTTGCGTTAGCAGGTTATTTCAAAAAAATATACAGAAACGAAACACAATCGAGCGAGAGCAATACGACGAATGAACAATCAGTGAATTCAGGGAAGCATAAGCAAATTGTGAGGGCATTTATGGTAATCTTGTTAGGAAAGTATAAGCAAACCGTGAGGGCATCTCTGACATCTTCACACTACTAGATGTCGTCGTACTGTGGCGGGAGGAGGACAAAACTCCTGCTAACCATAGAACTTGAGACTTTGATGGTGCTGGATTATGACGGAGAGCTTAATTATGGCACCGCATTATCCACCTGAGAAGAAAGTAGTTGACTACTTTTTCAAAATTTGATTGAATCAGAAGCTACCCTCAGATCAATAAACCTTATCTCTTCTTCACCTTTAATTTTTTTTCGGGCAATGAGTCAGATGATTGTCCAAATCTCTTTCAGAATGAAATAAAAAACTCTCGAATGACAAGTGATGCAATCACTATTTATCTACCATTCTTCTCAGTCTTTATTGAAAGCTACGATGCATGATGATCGTTCAGCACTTACAAAATCAAGCCTGCCATGTGGCCGAAATAATCAAACTAGTTCCCAACATGGGATCGTTACTAATACACTCCAGGACATTTGTGAGGCCGACAAAAGTCCCACCGTTACTTGACACTGGGGCATTTTTTTTAAGAGTGCTAGCACCTTGGTAGCGATATTCAGGTTACAAGACCAATACCCCAAATTGGGGCATTTATTTTATTTTATTTATTTTTCAGTCTAGATTCTGCTTCCCCACTTTGAATACCCCAAATTGGGGCATTTAAAAAAAAAAAAATTTAGTTTGTACTTTTCCATCGTGGGACCCGAAAACGACACTTGAAATAAAACAACAGAGATACACTCGAAAAAAATAAATACCATACTCTAATACTACCCATTCCCCCTCTAACGTAACATACAACGACAAACATAAATAAACATAAATGAAACAAACACGATAAAAGAAAAATATTGCTCATTCTCAACAAAAAAGAAAAATAATAATATAGTTACAAACCTCTTAGGATTTAATACCCGGGATACAAAATAAAAATAAAGAAAAGACATTAGAAACTAAAAATGCCCCAAACATTTAAATCCTAAGTTTAGAAATAAAATTCAAAATAAAGCCAAGACCCTTAGCCTCTATTGATAGCATACACCTCCTAAATCACAAAACAACAAGTGTCACCCTCACAAATATCCTCCATCTAATTAAATCTATGGCAAACATAGATGAGCCAATAATCATAAAACACTTAACCCCATAAGAAACACCAATCCACTCAAAAATGGATAAACCAATAGGATTTAAACATTTAATACCCATCTAGAACCTTTGAAAACCCACACTTCTTTTAAGTCTCATGTTGAGTCAAACAAAAGACTAAAAATTAAGTTAAATCAAACCTTAAACCAGCCAAAACTTTAAACAAAAAAAAACTCTCTAAAATGAAACTCTGACTGGTTTAGGATAAAAAAAAATGCCCTCAATAAACCAAATAGAACCAAGTAAACCCGCTAAAACAAACCCCATAAAATAAACTAATCTCAAGCTAAACTAAATCAGAAAAAGTCAAATAAATCAGATAAATTCAACTAATTTGCTAATAAATTTAAAAGAATAAACAAGCACAATAAAATAAAATAAATGCTCCTTTATTTATAATTTAAAATTTTACAAGTATCACCGGAGGCATACCTCCTGAATTTACAACCCAAAACGAAAACTTAAAACTTTAATTTACAACCCAAAATGAAGACTGAGTTTGAAACTGAGATGAAGCGAGGAGCAGATTCCGCTTGGAACGTCCGATCAGAGACTTCAGGGAGCATTAGTTGAGAGACGCATCCCTCCAGTTTTTACTCCTGCTCTTCCGCTATCTTCGCCTCCTCCACCGTCACCGCCACAACGATGCCTTCACTGCTTCCTAAAAAGGATCGATGTGAAGACAATCTCACTTATTCCCAATGCCACCCATTCCCAGAATAACGCCGTCCACGAGCACCACCTCAGGACGGAGATCACGCGAAATAACGAACATAAGAAGAAACGACATTGCAGTCGGACGGTTAGATCGCTCGATATCACTAAAACACGAATTTCAAAATACAAGAGATCTAAAAAAAGGTCAAAACTCGAGACTAAATCAGAATGAAAAACAAGTGAAAGCCCTTTCGCTTATATAAAGTACAGACTCAATCACGCATATGAAAACATGCGCTTAATTAGATCACACGCCACTCACGTGGCGCACAATCCTAAATACGCGCTCTTACCCAAGCGCGCAATTAAACCATTGCCCGCACGACGCTCCGATCGCGCGCAGTCTATAGACCGCGCATATTGATCAAACGACCCACTTTAGATGTACGATATGAAAGATTACCTGTACACTGACCGTATACTGACCTGGTGATGCCTCGATCACGCGCTATGATTATAGCGCATAATCAAATTACACACACACACATACACATGCGTAAATGACCCCTCAAGGATGAGATCGCACGCTTGAAAACAGGCGCGTAATCGTATTGAGCGACCGAAAATGGGTGCACAATACTTAATTTTGCTCGAAATCTACACCCTTACATCTTTGTATCCCATCTTGGTCAAGACCCTTTTGTCCCATCGCGGCCAAGATTTTTTTATCACATCGCGGTCACACCCTTTTGTCTCATCGCGTGGCCTCACAGGCTGTCCCGACAATAAAAAAAATACATACTCACCCGTCCTATAGTGTCAATCATCCCTTAGTCCCGTCGCGGCAAGACACAAGCCCTTTACCATAATGTCCTCACAACCCCACCGCGATATCATGCACGCATGCAATACCACCTCAATACTCAGTCCCATCACAATGAATTAACAATGCCCTCATGACCCATTGCGAAAAGCCGAAAACAAACCACCCAAAGACGAAATCAATCACAATGCAGCACGATTTCTTCTATAACCCAAGATCCACCAAAGAAAGACAACAACGTTCCATCGTGTAAATAACATCTTACCAATGTCCCATCGCTAACTATGTCCAGCCGACATCCCATCGCAAACCTCACTACCTGAAAACAAAACATGCCACGCTGTATGACGAAGAGAAGGGAAGCTCGATTATGTCCCATCGCTAAGGCAACAGACTCTCTCTCTCTCTCTCTCTTTCTCGAATTAATCCCCAGGTCTCATCGCGACATCATTTATCCCAAGACATTGTATCACAACTGCCAAGTCCTGCCATAGCAGACCTGAATAGGAGGAATCTCCAAAGTCCCGTTCCACCATTTTCATCTTCTTCTTCTCTCAAACTTCCAATGAAGCCCCTTGCTACCTTGAAATTTGCCCTCCCAATCTAGCCATCAAAACTCACATCCACCACCACCAATCAACTTCTCTCTTCTTCTAGTTCATCATATATAAACTTGAGCTTCTTCCCAGACCCTTGCCCCATCCAAATCGAGTTAAATCAACAAGGAAGATGATCCAAGCTAAGGTATTGTCATGGTTAAATTTTGTATGGGGTTTCTAGTCTTGTAGTTTAAGGTTTTGTCTATAGATTTTTCTAGTTTCTTGGATTATTTGATGGTTTTAAATTCTAGAATGGTTATATATATATATATATATATATATATATATATATATATATATATGACTAGTAAATTTGGAGGTCATGCATGTGATCTCCATTATCAACACTGAAACTAAACCGAAAATCGAGGGGGTAGTTTGAGTAAACTGAAAAACCCTGAAAAAATAAAAAAATATATATTAAAAATAAAATAAATAGTAGGTATTTTACCTACACCAAATCGAATCAGTTTCTGTTTCAGAAAAAAAAAAAAAAAATACTGAACCGAATGGGTTTCGATTCGATTTCGATTTGGGGTGTACCGAATACATCGAACTTGCATCCCTACCTCCTATATAGTAAAAGTATGGCTCAAGGTATTTCGGGCCGTATATGAATGAAGAAGCACATCATTCACTATCGACAATTGCATTTAACTTGAATTAATATTCTTTGGCCCTTCCCAAACATTTCTCTCTAACACTCTTGTTTACCCGTTTTGAAGGTCTAGTAATCCATCAAACAAATGGATTTCTCTTATGTGCCCCTGTAAGTGTCAATACAAATATTATGCAAGTTATGACCACTCCGCTTCTCTTTACTTTCTACTTTTGTTTCATTATTCGTGACTAATATTCTTCCCTTCTCCAACTTAAATGTCAGATCTTTGGAAGTTATTGTCTATGATATGTGCACAATGACCTCCTCCAACATGCCTTTCATGGATCAACTACCATTCAACATAAGTATTCGTCATGGATGTGTACCTTTCATAGTTCACCTATCATCCACCTCAAGTGTTCTTCCTGATGGCAGGTTGCCATGCAATCATGCATCAACAACTTTGGAGACCGTACTTTCCCTTCTAACCCCAGCTTCACCTCTTGTAAACGGATAGTGTGACGTCCCGAAAAAATTTCGACTTTCGAACAGTCCGTCTCGGTGTGCATGCTCGACTGGTCATGCACCTAAGAATATAAAAATATTAGAGTGAGTTAAAGAGTTAGAATAATTTTTGAGTGAAAAAGAATGATGTCAATGGTGATATTGACCATTAGATGGAATATCGTACACCGAGGTACAGTGTAACAACTTAACACCCAAATGCTAAGCTTTTAAGTATAAAGGCAAATGGAGGTAAGGAATTCATTTCCTTTGCTTTGTTGTTGAGATTTAGTTTAAGAAGAGAGAAAGAGAGAGAGAGAGAGAGAGAGAGAGAGAGAGAGAGAGAGAGCTTTACATCTAGTGTTGGGTGTGCAAGATTGAAGCTCTGCGTAAAGTTTGGGGATTTCAGATCGACGTATTCCCCAAATTATGATTTTTAAACCCTCGCTTGGGGATTTCAGATCGACGTAAAGTTTGGGGATTTCAGATCAAGAGTGAGCACGTGGATCGAGGAATCAATCACTTAAAGGTGAGAAAAATCATATTAAGTTGTGATTTATAGTTATGTTAGTCTTTAGTTAGGATATGAGTGAAAGATTAGAAGAAAAGGAGTTAAGAATGAGAAAAAATGAGTTTGGGAAGTTGAAACCTGTGTTTGCGAAAAATCTGTCAGAATCGATCGATCGAAATAAGTATCCGATTGATCGACTTTGATAGAGAAATAATGTGAAGGTTTCGGGAGAAACCGATCGATCGAAATAAAATTTGATCGATCAATTTGTGAAACTGATCGATCAAAATGGAATTCAATCGATTTTAAAGTCCGATCGAACTATTTGAATACTAACCGATCGAATTGTGAAAATAGTGAGAGTGTTAGGAGTTTCTGAAGAAATCGATCGATCAAAATGGAATTTGATCGATCGATTTGAGAACTAATCAATCAGATTGTGACACCAGAAGTATGTAGTTTTCTAATGAAACCGACCGATCAAAATGCATTTCGATCGATCGATTTAGACAGATTCTAGAAATTTTCTGTTTTTAGTAAGGAGAACTTTGGGAGACTTTAGGTCTTCCTGTTTCACATCGTTTATGAGTTACAGGATACGAATTGATGTGTTCTAGGTATGAGCATGAGTGTGTGCTAGGAGAGCTAGCTCCGAATAAGGGAACCCTTGTTTTGGATACTCTTTGAGGTAGAGAAAACTCTTTAACATGTGTATTTGATTACAACTATCATGGATTTTGTGATATGATGAAAGTGTGTGTGATTTATGAACTTTGTTACTAATTAAGCATGAATTTCATTTATGATTTTAAATATTAAAAGTGTGTGTGTTTTTGCACTCAGAGAGATTTATGCGTGTGTGTGTGTGTGTGAAATCAGCTATGTGTGTGTCTGACATCAGAAGGATTCACCTATGTGTGTGTGTGAGCTTCAAGATTTAAACTTCAAATCTAGTATAAATTACCATAATTCACGGTGATAAATTATAAGTTATTTTTGCACTTTGATTTAAGAATTTATGCGAAACGAACCTTTGTGCTCCGGTACGACGGGATATCTGTTCTTTGATTACCGATTTGCGATAATGCTTCGTTCGGCACAAATCACCTCCTTCGAAGGAGCTTGGGAATTTGTAAAAATAGTTCATTGAATGACGACGGTTGGGGTTCCCATCGGTATATGTGTGGCTCTCGATATTATATATGCTCGGGATTGTATTTAAGTAATTAATTTAAGTTTCTTTGTTATAAGAGTAAGTTTTAGAAATCATGATTAATGTATTTTGAAATATGCATAAAATATCAGTTTTGTGTTAATTTAAATATTTTTAAATTATGAATCTTAGTAAGAAAAAGCATGCTTTGGATTATGTCATGAGATATATGTGTGATGTGAAGATATGGATGTTATTTACGTTTCCCTATTGAGCTTCGATGTTAGCTAACCCCTCAACTATACGTCACAAGTACAGAAGTAGACGCGGGTACTGAGGATATTAATCCTGAGGACTCAGAGTATATACCGAAGGAGGAGACTGAGCCCCTTCCTGACGAGTTCTTCTAGTGGGCTGCGCTGTGAGAGTTTAGTTTTGAGATTTATTTGTGAGGCTTGGTATGTCTAGTTAGTTTTGTTAGAACTCATGTAATTATGTCGTACGGTATTATTTTGCGAATCATGTTTGGGTGACGGTCAGTCATCACTAGGGATGCAAACCCTAGACCGAACACCAAAACCGAACCGAAAGTCGGTCCTCCGGAATCAGCCCGAACTGGCCCGAACCGCCCCGAAACCGACCTAAACAGAACCGAACCGAACCGAACAGCAATAGGTTCGGTTTTCAATTTGGGTGGCTAGAAACTGAGAACCGATTGAGTAGGTTGAGTAAACCGACCCATTATTGGGTCAAAACTGGCCCGAACCGGCCCAAACCGACCCGAACCAGCTTCCCAAACCGAAGCTACACCGAACCGAACCGATTTGAGGTTGAACTGGCTCCATAACTTTATTTTGCCTTCTTTTTTTGGGAGCCATTACTATAACGCCCGACCGGTTCAACTGCTTTGACTATGATTAATCACATGATGAAGATGAACTTTCGTACCAATCTTACCCTCTAAGAATCTATAGATCATGAACTTTACATCAGACGACTCAGATTGCCTTTTCACATGTCAAAAGTCCCTAAAATACAGTCTTTTTCTCACTTCGGTTTACTCACTTAAAAAGCCAAGTGCAAATAATATTTCCAAGTTCCCTCTTTTTCTTTTCGCGCCTTTTAACCTGTGGAGACTAGAGGGTTTAGATAACGCTGTGCTTGAGTGTGTTGGGACGGTAGTCAAGTATAGCTGTACCAACTCAATCACTTGTCAAATGTCTATTTCAATTCATTCATTTATTATATATTTGTTGTTAAAAAAAAATTTCCTTATTTTTTTGGAGAATATTTTATTATCTAAGCAAGGCTTGCAACGGCTAATTTTCTAGCCGTTGCAGTTCCAACGGCTAGAGAACAAGCCGTTGGGCTTCAACGGCTAGAATATAGCCGTTACAGCCCATTTTGACTTGGGTGCAACCAGAAACTTGCTGGTTGCACTCATTTTTGATATATAATTATTTTTAAATTAAATTTTTTTTTTCCATCCTTAATTCTTTATAAATACTCACTCTCTACCTATCATTTTTCTTCACAATTACTATCTATTTCTCTCCATTAAATTTCTCATAAAAGACTCTCCATCAAAGCTCCAAATTCAAAGGCCTCCATCTCTCTATTAATTAAAGCTCTCTATCAAAGTTCTCTATTAAAGCTCTCCATCAAAGGCTTCAAAGCTCTCCATCAAAGCTTCAAGCTACTCTCTCCATCAAAGCTTCAAGCTAGTAATATTTTCTTTTATATTAATTTTTTTATACTTACAATTATATATTTTTTTGTTAATCAAAATGGCATCAATGGTGCATCCGGTTGATCATCAATTGAGTGATGATGGTGGTGATAACGATGGTTTCAATGAAGCCTCATAATCGGTATATCCGCCACCACCATCGTCACCAATTAATGATCAAGTTCAATAATTACAATAAATGTCCACAAATTTTAGTACGGTGCCATCGAAGAGTAAAAATAAAAAAAGAGCCGCAAAATGATGCCATTATGGGAAACCAATGACGGTAGATGGTGTAAAGAAAGCTCAATTATCCGGTTGTAATCAGTGGTTCGCTTGTGATCCAAAGAAAGCCGATACTAGCGACTTACGAGGGCATCGGGTCGATGTCTTAAAACCGCCCAAAATGAATTAGTAATAGAAAAAGGAAAATTAATTCAAAACAAGGATAGTTCACTTACCCCTTGGACCTATGACCCGATTAGGGCTAGATTAGAAACAACAAAAATTTTTATAGTGAAAGAGGTGCCATTCGTTTGGATCGACAACCATTGGTTTGTCGATTAAATTCGAAATGCCTTTGCGCCTCAATTTAGTCCGATTAGTAGAACTACACTTAGTAGTGATATTCGAAAATGTTATAAAGAAAAACAAGCTTCCCTAATTCAAAATTTTAAAAATATACTCAATGGCATATGTCTTACTACGGATGCATGGACATCCGTAATCGGGAAACCATACATATGTGTAACCGCATATTTCGTTGACCTTAATTGGTCATTAAATAAAAGGATTATTGCATTTTGTCTTATTCGAGCACCTCACACGGGCGTTAATTTAGCCGCGACCCTAATTACTATAATACAAAATTTGAGATTAAAGATAAAATTTTCTCAATAATTTTAGGTAATGCGTCCAATAATACCACCACTGTTAGTGCTCTAACCGACCAACATAGGTTAGTAACTATACCTATCTTACAAGAAATATTTCACATGCGATGTAGTACACATGTTTTGAACCTAATAGTCACCGATGGACTTGTGTATTTTAGTCCTATTATAGATGAAGTTAGAAATTTTATAAAATTAATCAAATGGTCACCCGCCAAATTATAAGAGTTTCAACAATTATTTATCGATGCGAATTTAACACCGAAGAAGTTAATTTTGGATTGCCCGACACGATGGAATTCCACTTTTAATATGTTGGAGGAAATCCTTCCTATGGAAGAATAAGTAAACACTATTCTTTTTAATTTGGACAAAGACCCTATTAGTAGTTGGGAAGAGCTATCAATGATCAATTTTTTTTTCGAATATTTTAAAATTTCTACAACTATTTTTTCTGGTTCTTTATATACATCCTCCAACTTATAGGGTCATTCAAAATGTGGAAATCTTAGGCCAATTATTTTCTGGTAGGGAACATGGACATCCCTCAATTTTAAAAATACACCGAAATATGATAAATATTGGAGGGAAATTCTATTAAATATGGCCTTCGCAAGTATGATGGACCCAAGATATAAACTAGTAGTACCAAACCTTCTCTTAAGGATGCAAAATAACGGTGACTCCAATAAAGCTCAAACCTTGTTAATGAACTATAAATCTAAATGTCTTGAACTTTTTAATTATTATAAAGGAAAATTAAATAAAAATACTTCTGGTAAACAAACTAATATATATGATTTTTCATCACTACTTTTGATGAACTTGAATATTATTTTGATAATCGCCCGATTGTTTGGAATGAAACTAACGATAATAAATTTCAAGTCTTGGAGTAGTGGAATAATGTCTCCTCTTAATATCCCATACTTTCCGTTATGGCACGAGATCTATTAACAATTCCCGTCTCTACAGTTGAGTCATAATCGGTATTTAGTGCAGGTAGAAGAATTCTAGGAACGTTCCGAAGTCACTTTAAAAAATCAACGGTTGAATCATTAGTATGTTTGAAGGATTGGATCTCACAAGAAAGAGGCGAGCGTGGAATCTCGGGAGAAGACCTCGACTTAACCACAATAGAGGATATGCTAGAAAATATAGATGAGGGAGTGGATATTAAAATTTTATTTATTTATTGTACACTTTTATTTTTTGTACAACTTCTTTTTATTAATAAACTTTTTATTTTTCCTTTAGCAAATGCCTAATAGCAATTGTTTATATAATATTTTACATTTCCTTTAACAAATAAAATATACTATATACTATACTATATATACTATAATATATTATAGAATATACTATATATATAGTATACTATAGATATTATAATATACTATATATAATTATATATATATATATATATATATAATTACAATAACTATTTAGTAATATCTTTAATATATATAATATATCTAATAACTATATATAATATAATATATATATATATATATATATATATATTATAATTATATACACTAACTAATAGTCTAAATGTCTAATACACTATTACAATATATTATAATACTAATCTTCTTAAAAAAAAATAAAAAATGAACCTAATCTAAGTCTTTGCAGTTTGAAGGGATGGCTGAGTGGGCTGACACATAGTCATTATAAAAAGAAAAAATAAAAAGTCTCTGAGAGAGACTAAGAGAGAGAGACTAAGTGAGAGAGAGAGACTAAGAGACTAAAGAGACTAAGAGAGAGAGAGAGAGAGAGAGAGTGAGAGTTAACCTTTAGGCTTTAGCAAATAGTATCAGGCTATCACCCAACAGCCATTCATTTTCAGCCTAAGTGCCTAACAGAGAAAAGAGAGACTGCGAGAGTGCTTTCTCTCCTCGAGCTTCAATGGCGGTTTCACTCGTCTCATCACAAAAGTCAAGCCCTTTTCTGACCGGCCGACCCCAAATACCCTCGTCTGAGCTTAGATGATTAGATCTAAGCGCTGGGCGGTGCGAAGAACTCCGGGGATAGGAGAACTCTGGCGAGAGGATGCTGATGGGTGGCGCGGCATGGAGAAATCCAGCGAAAGGCTACCTGAGGGATAAACTACCATTTTGGTAATTTTATTTTAATTTTTTTATTATTTGGATATTCTTGTAAATCTCTCTAGAAGCCCCCTCTCTCTCTAAAACCCAAACCGATTGAGTCGGTCCTATCCGAACCGAACAGAACTGAAAACCGAAAAAATGGGTTTTGGTTCGATTTCGGTTTGAAGATTCTTGCAAATCGGTACACCGAACCGAACCAATTCATAGTTCGGTTCGATTTCCGTTTGTAGTGTACCGAACCGAAAACTGAAAATTTTGATTTCGGTTCGGTTCGATACACGGAACTTGCATCCCTAGTCATCACTGGTGGTTCGGTTCGGTTCCTTTGTCCATGTGTCTTGCATGTGATTAGAGCCGTCTTTTGTCATATTTTTTACATTGTCATTATATAGAATTGGAGATTTAAATTCCTTATGATGACTCTATCTGTTTAGTTGAAATATATGCTTTGTTCCGCTTTGTATGTGGATGTACCAAGTGTTCATAAGCTCCAGGATCACCTTATTGGCTGTCCGACGGCACGGATTTCTGGGTGTGGAAATTCGGGCTATCACAGATAGGTTGCTTCCTCTCCTACAACCAACACAATTGGTGTAACACCCCGCAATTTTGCCACACCCAAGTACAAGTGGCACATCCGGGTACCTAGACCAGATAGATGCACGCCAATAAGTAACCAATTAATTGTGTGGGATCACTAACCTTAGAACTGAGACGTTCCCTCTTGACCCACTGGAAGACCCAGCTCATTGTCCTAAACCCGATAGTGAAGTCTTGAGATGAGCCCAATCTGTTAGACTAGTAGTCCAGACCCATGACCTTTAATCCTTGAAGCATGGTCCTTTAACAACCATTCACCAAGCACGAAGTGGATAGGCTAAACACCAACTACCATGTGTTAAGACACATGAAATCCAAAAGCCAACGTGCAACACATGACTTGGTGTTGCAAACGCACACAGAATCCAAGCCTGACTTACAAATTGCCTCCTCACGCAATCACCATGCATTCGGTTGATTGAATTTTTGAAGCTCCTTGCGTGAAGAACTCGTGCTGAGTGAGAGAACCTCTGAAAGAACCCCATTCGTGAGCCTTGCCCTCCAAAGCCCCAAAATCATCCTCCTCGCTGGTAAATCTGCATCGCGTGATCACAACCGTCCACATTCCGAACTCCTTCGAGCAAGGAATCGTGTGTAAGAAAGTTTAAAGAGTGAGAGCATCGTCACTTGAGATCGGGGGCGTCATGTATAAGAGATTTCTCAAAGGTAAATACAAATTCTTCATCTCATAAAGCTCTGTTTTTAGAACTTCAGATCGTTGGGTCGATTTGGGATTTTACACGATGAAACCCCTGGATTGCACGCATGCAAGGCTTATTAGCCGAGCTCTTAATATCTACTCCTAGATATGCGTGCACGCATGATCGAACGAATGTTGGGAGACACAATCCTCCAATGTCGATCCTGTTTGATAGAATTGCTGGGATTTGCACGCATAAAAAATGGCAGAATTTGAATGCATGTATAGCCTAGTGGTCGTGTCTCCATTTTTTATGCCTTTAATCTTGATGCATGCGATCAAAATAGAATAGGATAATTAATATAGCAATGTCGTGTATTTTGTAGCCCCATTACATACATAGAATGCAAACAGTGCCATGAAAAGTAGAGGTTTCAAAAATCAGGAAGACAAAAACAGAACAAGCGAGTCTCAGCAGACTTGCTGCGATGAGAGAGTTTCTGAAGCACTCGTCGTGGCAAGTGCTACATGTGAATTCCAGGCCAAATTGGCTTGGGTCATTCTCGCCGCAACAAGACTTGGGTTTCTGAAGACCTCGCCGCAACGACCCTGAATCTCGTTGCGGCGAGCTTTGTGCTTCATGTCGTACCTGAAGACCTTGCCGCGATGACCCTGCATCTCACCACAGCGAGATCCCTGAGCGTGTGTGCTTAAGTCTTTGGCACATTTTAAGCTTCAGATGGCGCCACTCATGATCCTTATAGTTCGATAACACATACTGTGTATGTGGCGTATGAATTTAGGGTAAAGTCGAGGGACAAAGCGAAGCAAAATTACGTTGATTAGTATGAGCCTACGCGTGGATTTTTTTACTATAAGGTAGGGAAGAATTTACATCGTTTGCTTGTTTTCTTTGAAATTCATGTCTCTGGTGCAAGTAGTAAACTTCATATTTTAGTAACTGTATACACAATCTTTTGATACATTTTGTTGATTTCAACTTGATACTTCGTTCATGATTTACATGTTTCTTTTACATTGAACGCCTCGATATATTATTGTTAAACTGCATGAACCATGCCGTGTTTACTCACTCGCATCTTCAGTATCAATCTTGTTTACATATGTGTTATCGCATCAGTCGAGTTTCTGATCAAGTGACCTTGATAACGTAGCTCAAGGGCTTGACGTTTTGTAGCAAGCGATCTTGATAATGTAGCCCAAGGTGCGTGAAATTCTGGGCTCAAGTGACCTTGATAACGTAGCTCAGGGGCTTGACCGGTCTTGTTTCAAGTGACTCTGATAACGCAGGTTAGGGGCTTGATCTTGAAATTTGCTCATGATCCTGTACACGCTCTCGTGCTTGTTGGTTCTACACGCTTTCATGTTCTATTATATTGTTCTTGATCTGACATGCATTGTTTTCAAATTTGAAGTATTTACACATGAAATGCGTCGATTTTGACATGTATTCAATGCTTTTATTTTCTAGTAATTGTGATAACTATGCATCAAGAAATATGAATAACCATGTGTTAAAATAAGCAAATCTAGTTGTTCTCTATTGAGCTTTGATGGAAGCTCACCCCTCGACTATACATCACAGTTGCAGGAGTTGACGTTGAACGGGATCCGGAACAAGTTACGGATCCAGATTATAACCCAGTAGAGGAGAATCCGGAAGAATATTTTCCTTAGTTATTTTGAGACACTTGCAGAGTGCGGAGTTCACTTTTGTGCACTTTGGTGATTTTGGTATAGTACCCCGTATTCTGAGAGATGATTGTGCACAGTATGTGTTCATTGTTTAGGTGAAGGACGGCCTTCACCGGTGGATTAGTTTTGGGTTTATGATGATTGGTACATATATGTTTCAGGCCTTAGTTTTTTATATCTTGCTTTATTGTTATAGCTCAGCTTTCACATTGCGCACTTTGACTTTGATGTTTTTCTGCACGTTTGTAAGCTTACCTTCTTGATTGATGGCTCAACCCTTTCGGGGTACTTGTTTTATGTAAGGATCAAGCTGCTAGAAAGTGTGATTTAAACTTCGATACCTTAATGAAACTGTAATTTCAGATCACGACACGATCTAACGGTGCAGATTTTTAGGTAAGAAAAACCCGGGTTGTCACAAGTGGTGTCAGAGCGCTATTTTTTGAGTGCCCCTGGGACTTGGGATTTTGCTCAGAGCTATAACATAGGTTTTAAGGAAATGACATTAGGTTCGGTCAGGACATAGGAGTCGTACTTGAACGTCTTACGAGTCTTCACGGTCACTTCTGATTAGAGCCTTATGTCTTGGTAACAGATCGACATGACCCCTCACAATAGAGGAAAGAGGACCGTTTGTGATAGGGACACATTGGATGGTGAAGAAAGTGCCATTGGTGCAGATGATACGCCTTCGAGGACTTTTCATACTTCGAACCCCACTACGATTGAATCACCAAGGGTACGACGAATTTCCCGTATTGTCGCACCAATCGACTCATGCGCAAGGTGTGGAGGGCATCATGTGACGGAGAAGTGTCGGCGTGCAATTGGGACCTGTTTCAGGTGTGGCCTGCTAGGACACCAGATAAAGAACTGTCCCACGACGAAAAGTGTCAAGACAACAACGACATCAACTCTGAGACTCTCTCCTACCATCCAGCATAGTGCACATGCCGTCTCGGCACTGAATGCCCAAACAACCAACGAAGACATCCAAGGAATATCGCCACATCACCATATGCACACCTAATTAGTTCATATACATGAAGTCTAATGTGCCCTTCCCATGTACTTAAGTAGCAAAATTTGTCAACAAAAGCTAAGTACCTTGATAGACACTGCACACAAAGACGATGTCTATATTAACGCAAAGATGACGTATATATGAACGACTTCGTTGAGACAATTTCTGATTTTGAGGTATACGATTTTCTACATTCCATTGCAAAAGCTTCAAGAAGCAACAATGGCAAATTATTGCAACGAAATTTTAAGGGTCATTGATGCTTAGAAGAATTATCGATGAATAGAGAGAGTAGTAAATTTTGAGTAAACTATTCGAGAGACTACGATAAATTGAATTTAAAGGTTTGAAGAGCAGGAAAACACCCTACTGACAGGAAACTTACAAATTTCGGAAGAATAATCACTAGAACTGTCAAATATCTAAGAGAAATTAGTTTTAACAAATATGAAATCTCCTGACAGGTGGAATCTTGATATCTTGCATTGAGAATGGATAAATCACGAGGAATAAAAACAAAGAAAATTCTCAGGTCGTTTCAAAATCTTTACTAGGGGATGAGGATCAGATATTAAATAGTTTAATGTTGATCACGATGGTTGATACTTTGAACAATGCATTCCTTATGGTTGATGAATCGTATTAATTTTGAGTGATACTGATAAAAGAGTTTTTAGCAATGGTTAACCTTTATGGTGGAATGAATTAAAATTTTTTTGCCTCATGGATGTCTATGTTACCATATTTAAATTGGTACATGTGCATCTAATCGATGGTGACACACAACCAATTGGAGTCCAAGAAGATTTAACCTTAATTGAGGAGCCGAGAAGGATACTCGACCGCAAATAACAAATTTTGAGAATAAGGCGAATTCCATAAGTGCAATGGCAAAATTACTCCACCGACGAAGCGACATGGGACTGTGACACCGAAATTCCCAACCAGTACCCGCTCCTAATTCAGTGAGGTCAGTCCTTATTATGGCACAAATTATCTATTAGTCAGACATGTGTGGTATGTATTCAATCATAATTTGTGAGGAAAATGTGTAACATTAAATTAAATTAATGGCGCCACATGACAAAGTCACACTTAAGAAATGCTAACTATAAATGATACAAATACTACACCATAACACACATAGGTGAGCGATTACCATCAAATCTGGACTCCAGCCAACCCAAAGAACCAAAACAGAACCCTGTTCAGTTCTGTGTACCTCACTGCAGCGAGAATTCAAGTCACCGCGGCCACTGATGAATTTTATATGTCGTATACTAACGCCTAGTGCTTCCAAATTTTATCACCTCTAATTGTCTCACAATTATGAACATCAGCGCTCTAAAATGGAAGAGAAAACGGGATTGGAAAAGATCACCTTACACACTTGACCATCTTGGTTAAATACTTGTAACAACATGGTATGATCTCGTATGAATGTAGTTCGGGAGACGTTTTACATCCACCTAAACCATAAAACCGTCTACCATACGCGCATCTCATATCCCGCCTTGTAGAGGACTATCAAGATGAGTTTGGCGGTTTCACGATACGGACAGACGAACCGCACCGGACAGACAACATTCGATACTTTGGAATCGAGGAATGGATTTCGCTTCAGAAGAGTTTGAACAAGGGAGTGCGAGATCTACCGCAACCGTCTACCATCCCCTCTGACAACTCTGCCACCCCGGCAGAGATTGCTAGACGATTGGATTTCCAGGATGCGCTACTCATAGAGATCATTCACCACGGTTTCCGCACGATGCCTCGCAGCGGATAGCAAGGGCACGAGAATTTGCCTCGGATTCTACCAGGCATGAAACTGGTCCATCCACGTCTGGTGAGCCTTCAGAATACTTATGTGCTGCTTACATTTTGTAATCAGTATATACATGAATTAAACATTGTTTTATTATGTTGTGTACTGCTGTTAGTTAGATATACATAGAATAACTTCCTGCTATGCATAGTTGTGAACCAAAAAAATTTAAATTTTTTGTCATGGACATGTCAAATTTATTTTTACATGGCTTCAAAGTAGTTCAAAATTAGTCTCAACATGCTGCAGAAAACAGGTTATCAAATTTCATGCCACTTCTATGAAGATACTTTACCATCACCTACTGATATATTGCAATTTTTGGTGACATGGATAGGTTATAGCAGAATAACAAGTTATCACTAGTAGTTCAGTCACAACGTTGACACTTCAAATCCTAGAATATCTTTAAACTGTTCAAACAAACCTCCACGATCCATGTTCATTGATGTCTTTTTATAGCATGATGAGCATCATTAATGAAAACACAGTCCGAGAGCTTCTTCTGTTCCCCTATTACCGTCATCAATTTTCGAGGACAAAAGTTCATTTAAGGGGAGGAGGATGTAACACCCTAGATTTTTTTTCAATGTCCAACCACTATACCGGGTAAGTACTTGGGTCAACTTCCAAGGGTGATCCGTGCGTTAGATTAGGACCAGTCATCACATCAATAATTGGATGCCGTGTAACTAAGAGATGTACGAATACAGTATGATAGGTTACACAAGCCAAGCGAAAATAGTGGTAACCAATCGAGTTTTAGTAAGCGCAAAATATGGACATCAAAACCGATTTCAAGGACATTAAGTATTGATTTTTGGGATACCATGATACATAAACAATAGGTGAATAACATTTCCAAATTTTTACTAGATGAATGGTGTTGATGAAATCGTAAATGTCAAACCAAATTTTCTTTTGATGTTAACTGCCTTGATTTTTGAAGAATTAAGTTATTAACACTTGCATGTTATCCACTTGTACTTGAACGGCATATATATAGTCTAATTATCATTATAGCCGGTGGATGCGATGCTAAACATTACGGTAAACACACTGATTGACGACACCTCCCTATACTCCCTGATTCTCGAAGCCAATTTTCGAGGACAAAAATTTATTTAAGGGGGGGAGGATGTAACACCCCGCACTTTTGCTACACCTAAGTACAATTGGCACGTCAGAGTACCGAGACCGGATCGATGTACGCTGACAAGTAACCAATTAATTGTATGGGATCACTAACCTTAGAACCGAGGCGTACCCTCTTGACCCACTGGAAGACCCAGCTCATTGTCCTAGACCCGTTAGTGAAGTCTTGAGATGAGCCCGATCTGTTAGACTAGTAGTCTAGACCCATGACCTTTAATCCTTGAAGCATGGTCCTTTAACAACCACTCACCAAGCACGGAGTGGATAGGCTAAACACCAACTACCATGTGTTAAGACACACATGAAATCCAAAAGCCAGCGTGCAACACATGACTTGGTGCTGTAAACGCACACAAAATCCAAGCCTGACTTACAAATTGCCTCCTCACGCAATCGCCATGCATTCGGCTGATTGAGTTTTTGAAGCTCCTTGCGTGAAGAATTCGTGCTGAGTGAGAGAACCTCTGGAAGAACCCCATTCGTGAGCCCTGCCCTCCAAAGCCCCAAAATCATCCTCCTCGTTGGTAAATCCGCATCGCGTGATCACAACCGTCCACATTTCGAACTCCTTCGAGCAAGGAATCGTGTGTAAGAAATTTTAAAGAGCGAGAGAATTGTCACTTGAGATCGGGGACTTCGCGTATGAGAGATTTCGCAAAGGTAAATACCAAATTCTTTGTCTCGTAAAGCTCTATTTTCAGAACTTCAGATCGTTGGGTCAATTTGGGATTTTACACGATGAAACCCCTGGATCGCACGCATGCAAGGCTTATCAATCGAGCTCTTAATCTCTACTCCCCGAAATGCGTGCATGCATGATCGAACGAATGTTGGGAGACACAATCCTCCAATGTCGATTATGTTTGATAGAATTGCTGGGATTTGCACGCATAAAAAATGGCAGAATTTGAATACATGTAGAGCCTAGTGGTCGTGTCTCCATTTTTGATGCCTTGAATCTTGATGCATGCGATCAAAATAGAATAGGAGAATTAATATAGCAATGTTGTGTATGATGTAGCCCCATTACATACATGGAATGCGAACCGTGTCATGAAAAGTAGAGGTTTTAAAAACTAGGAAGACAAAAAAGCAGTAAGCAGTCTCAAGAACTCGGTGAGAGTTTAAGCACTCATGTGGCCGAAAAGTGCTACATGTGAATTCCAGGCCAAATTGGCTCAGGTCATTCTCGCCGCAGCAAGACTTGGGTTTCTGAAGACCTCGTCGTGGCGACCCTGAATCTCACCGCAGTGAGCTTTGTGCTTCATGTGGCACCTGAAGACCTCGCTGCGGCGACCCTGCATCTCGCCGCAACAAGATCCTTGAGTGTGTGTGCTTGAGTCTTTGACACATTTTAAGCTTCGGATGGCGCCACTCATGATCCTTATAGTTCGATAACACGTACTGTGTACACAAGCTTTTAATACATTTTGCTGATTTCAACTTGATACTTTGTTCATGATTTACATGTTTCTTTTACATTGAACATCTCAATATATTATTGTTAAACTGCATGAACCATGCCTTGTTTACTCACTCACATCTTCAGTATCAATCCTATTTACATATGTGTTATCGCATCCGTCGAGTTTCTGATCAAGTGACCTTGATAACGTAGCTCAAGGGCTTGACGTTTCGTAGGAAGCGATCTTGATAATGTAGCCCAAGGTGCTTAAAATTATGGGCTCAAGTGACCTTGATAACGTAGCTCAGGGGCTTGACTGGTCTTATTTCAAGTGACTTTGATAACGTAGCTCAGGGGCTTGATCTTGAAATTTGCTCATGATCCTGTACACGCTCTCGTGCTTGTTGGTTCTACACGCTTTCATGTTCTATTATATTGTTCTTGATCTGACATGCATTGTTCTTAAATCTGAAGTATTTACGCTCATGAAATGCATCGGTTTTGACATGTATTCAATGCTTTTATTTTCTAGTAATTGTGATAACTATGCATCAAGAAATATGAATAACCATGTGTTAAAATAAGCAAATCTAGTTTGTTGTTCCCTATTGAGCTTTGATGGTAGCTCACCCCGCGACTATACGTCACAGTTGCAGGAGTTGACGTTGAACGAGATCCGGAACAAGTTGCGGATCCAGATTATAATCCAGCACAGGAGGAGAATCTAGAAGAATATTTTCCTTAGTTATTTTGAGACACCTGCAGAGTGCGGAGTTCACTTTTGTGCACTTTGGTGATTTTGGTATAGTACCCCGTATTCTGAGAGATGATTGTGCACAGTATGTGTCCACTGTTTAGGTGAAGGACAGACTTCACTAGTGGATTATTTTTGGGTTTATGATGATAGGTACATATATGTTTTGGGCCTTAATTTTATATCTTATTTTATTATTATATCTCAGCTTTCGCGTTGCGCACTTTGACTTTGATGTTTTTTCACACGTTTGTAAGCTTACCTTCTTGATTGGTGGCTCGACCCTTTCGCGGTACTTGTTTTATGTAAGGATCGAGTTGTTAGGATGTGTGATTTACCCTTCAATACCATAATGAAACTATAATTTCAGATCACGACACGATCTGACGGTACAGATTTTTAGGTAAGGAAAACTCGGGCTGTCACAATTGGTTACATAGCCAACACTAGAGGCCCCAATGTGAGTACAGTTACTACTTCTCATATGCCCACCTTAGTTCACACTATACAACCGATCGAAGATGTAGAACAATCAGCAGCAAAATTGTCTTCTACGTACGATAGTGGTTCGGAAATGCCTAGGATGACATCTGTAAACAACTTAAAAGTTGAAGAACAAGTTGCCCCTGCTCATTCTACCATACTGTCCTTAATTGCACATTCGAAAGAACACGCCACCATCAATGTATTGTGGAGTGGAAGCGACCTTAATTTGGTTGGATAAAACTGAATTTCGAAGGTTCTTCGAGAGGAAATTATGAGAAAAATGAGAGGGGGTTGGAAGATTTTGTTCCTATCGAGTGTAGTCGAGGTGGTGTATATAGAGATCACAAAGGTTTTGTCATTCTTGCATTTGGAGATTGTATAGGTCGATGCAAGCTTTATATTGCAGAAATTAAGATCCTTTTTCGTTGTCTTCAACTCGTAGCTGAGCGTCATTGGCATAATATATGGATTGAGGGAGATGACCAAACATTAGTTCCTCACATAGCATATGGTATGCTCCCGAAACATATCTTGTCCTATATTGCTGATGAAATGAAGGTTTTATTTAAAGAAGTCTCCCCATATAAGATTATACATGTGTATAGAGAAGGTAATCAAGTAGCACATTCCCTATGCGTCGAAGGTTATAAAAGAAAAAAGCACAAGCTTTGGGAGTGGCCCAATCTACCTTCAAAAGCAAAGAAATTTGTACTGTTAGACTGTGTTGGAGTTGGATACATTAGACGAAAGCCTTATGCTACCAGGTTTTCCTTTTTGAGTATGTTCTATGTTCTTTTTATGTATGTTTACTTCTCTCAAGGTTTATGTGCGCTCCATCTTTCTACCTTTTTGCAAATAATGTAATACCTTTCGGGTTTATGTGTGTTCCATCTTTGTACCTTTTTTGCATATAATATAATACCCTCCGAGTTTATGTGTGTTCCATCTTTATACCTTTTTTATATAATATAGTAGCTCTATTTCTCTTCTACTCAATCTTTTAAATGACATTTAGTTTATTAAAAAAATTGTCTTCCAAAAATAGAAATATAGTAGAATTAGCTTTTTATGAAATTTGATGGTTAAAGAAAATTAATGACTTATGATGCTTCTACTTGCCCCATGACTTCAACATCATAAGATTAGCAAATATAAACCCCCTTCAGCCACCAAATTTAGGGACAACCTTCCACAAACTTTTAGCAGTAATGACAACTATAAAATACAAATTTTGACCGGATTGAAGGGTAAAAAAGGCTCTTCATAAGCTCAACACTGTTATGGTGCCAATGACACACCTCAATGACGTAATTTGAAAACAACCACTTCGATTGTAAAGCATTGAAGCCGATGACTACCCAAATTGGTCAATGAATTAGGCAACTAATATTTAGAGAGTATGTGATTTATTTCCAAGATAAAGTTGGGATTTTCTACTTCAAATAATGGGCAGAAAATGTCAAAATAAAAAAATTACAACAAACCTTTTTTTTTTCCATCCTACAACTATTATAATAAGTATTTACAATATTGTTCCGAGGAGGTTATGATAGCAATTCCCTTAATTTCCCAGTTGTCACTAACATTGGTAACACATTCCATTCTTCCTCTCTTCTGGCTTGGACTTCAAATACAAAACGAAATAAATAGGTCCAGACCAGGTCAAAGTTTGGTACTGATTTGCTTTTCCATTTTACTTGGTGTTGGCTTCCACCTTGACTTTCTATGCCCTTGTTATCATGTTATCTTTTATATGATGACAAAAATGAGTAGGTGATAACTTATGTCCAGGTGCTTTATGGAATTCCGGTGGGTTATTAATATTTTCATACAATAATTCATTGACTTGAGGAATTATAACAATAATGTGATATTTTCATACAATAATTCATTGACTTGAGGAATTATAACAATAATGTGAAATCAAATTATGATTGGAGAGATTAAAACCTTTAATAGGAGGCACCTACTGTAGTTTCCTCGTGTTGTCATCAATCATGCAGTTCAAAATGTTTGAAACATCCAATTAGGTGAACTTGTAAATAACTTCAACCTTTTCTTGATTTGTTACTCACCTATGAAATTACTAATGGTGTTGAAACTAAATACCCTCACCACTGTAACTTGGTATTAGAAAGAACATTGAAAATAATACATAAAAGAAAGCATGTTATGGCCTAAAAAACAACTCTTCTATAGGTGGGTTTAATTAGGTGCAATTTCTATAAAGATGGTCGAAGAAGATGCGTTCAAAGTGAAGAGAGCAAATAAAGGGAAAGAGAAGTTCAAGGTACGTTTCAAGAAAAATAAATCATACGACTTCTTTTCTACTGAAGAACCTATGCATACATCAGTTGTTCAAGACCTCTTAGACATTGACAATATGGTAAATTCTTAATTGACATTGCCCTATTTTAAATTCAATTTTCTAATTACTACTTCTAATTGAATCTTTTCTCTATGAAACTGGAAATTAAAATCCAACGTACTACACTAGATATATTTTCTGGTGAATCGCCAAAGAAAATAGGGATTCATTCTGGTTAGTTCGACAACTATATCCGACATAAAATTAAAAAAAGGTTGGCTTCCACATTCCCTATTTACATCTATAGAAGGATTCCTCTCTTATCATATTAAGTTCACAATGTACCGATCTATTTTTCAATAGGTTGACTTCTAAGGCAATGGAAGAGAAAGAGAAACAAAAGAAATGAGAGAAAAGTGAGAAGCCGAAGGTGACAGTTAGTGCATGTGTGGAGCTCACATTCAATACGCAGTAGAGAGAGTACAATGTCTATTGTCATTTCCTCTCGGTCTATTATGTTCTTCACTTCAATTTCGAACTTACGAAATGATTATCTATAATTAAAAAGCCTTCCCAAGATTAATGCCCATGTGTAACTCTTTAATGTAGTTTGATATATTACATTAGTTCTACGTCATAATTAGTTGGATTATTTTTAAAGGAGCGAGTACCAACAATCCACTTCACAGTCCTGATCATGATTGTCCATAAGAAATTAAGAATGTCATGCCTGATATTAATAATTTAAAACTTAAAATTAAAGTTTAATATCGGTCATTTTGGCCAACCCGTCCGATATATCCGATACTAGATTGGGACCCGATAGATATGCCTCTATATCAGTCTTTAAACCCCTGATTCCAAGCTACAAAAAGAACCCAAGAAAGGAAGAAAAAGAAAAGAAAAAAAAAGGAACCAAAATACCTCATATTTTATTAGAGAAAATAACAATCTCATGTCCAAAGAGACTCTCTTTAGAGGGTCTTCAATCACATTTCTCAAAGCTGTGAAGTTATTAAATTGTGGATGGTCATCAAAGTTATTGCTATAACCATATATTTCTGTTCTTGCTCTACTTCGTAATTGGGCAATTGAGGGTCTTGCTGCATTTGAGTGCAAAGGATCTTTGCTTCGGCTAATACAAGCTGCATTTGGAGTTGGGAGACTTGGTTTCGTAGGTAGGAGATGGCGCCGACACAGCCATAAACTGGGCTGCTCACCGCATCCGCTCGTCGATTAATTTAGAAGTTCCTTTAAAAAAATTAAAGGGATTAATAAACAAGTTTATGTTATAAGTACGGTTGAGGAAGACTAGGGAAAAGTATCTACCACACCATTAAAAGTTTAACAAGATAAATATATTGATTAAAATTAAATTCTGTGAGAAGGTTATCAGTAAATTAGATCCACAAGCAAGAAGAAGGGTCTTGAAGTTGGGATAGGGTATCCAATCCATTCCCTCTCAATTATCAATGGATTAATCTCATTCTGTGAAAAAGGTCAAACCTTAGGAATCAGAAGTAACAATATAGTAGGAGATTTTCATAAACACCAATTGCTTAGATACATGCAAACACCAGAACAAATTTTCTTAGTAAAAACTGTTCACTGGTAAGAATTGCATTATAAATTCATGCACCTCGAGAAGACTTTCAATCTAAATAATCCGCTTCTTAGTTACTTGCTGATATTCTCATTCTTTTTCCATATTTGTCTTGTGAGAATGAACTAGTTCTCGCAATATTTGACTTAGGCTTCTATTTTGTATTATTCATTCCAATTATTTTCAATTTAGATTACATTTGGTTCGTACATACTGTTTGGTATATCATGTAATAATCTATTGGTCTATACTGAAATCTTTCACCAATATTTAATTATCGAATTTATCTAGACTAATAAATATTCCAAAGCGTATCTCATCTAAGGATGGTCGGTTACCCTCCATTGTATGCATCCTAATATTTATCTATGTACATATATTCCTCCTCTTTCTAGAAATAAGCAATAACTATAACTAACCATCCGTATGGTTTGAAGGAATATTGCTCATGGATAAAATTTTCCAAAAAGAACATATGGAAGAAAAGGAATGTCTACTATCAAAACGTCGAGCAATATATGGAAGAAAAAATCAATTTCGAGGTTGTAGTAGCAGGAATTCCAACTTAGAACAACCAGAAGGTATGATTCCTTCTTCCAGAACAGAGATAATAAGCAAGGGAGTAGAATATGATAATAGAAACCTTGGACAAATAGCTTGTCCTAACTTCTCTTTCAAAATGCATCTGCTTCCCCCATTCTTTTGCAGTTAAGATGAAAGAATAAAACCAACTTACTCCTTACTCATTCTCTTTAGGTAAGTCAAGATCTACTTCCAAAAGCAACGAAAAGAATAATGATATAAACATAAGAAAATATGTGAAAGGTCAAAGCAAAAGATTATCAAGGAGAGACAATGAAGTTCAACTAGTTGCTGATTGCGTTTATTGTCATGCAAAGCATCTTAGGAGTGAACCTCGAACATTATGTTGCTCGAATGGAGAGATATTGTTACATATTAGTCACATCCCAACTGCTTTATATATTTTATACATGTGGCAAACTGAGGAATCAAAAGAGTTTTGCAAATATATTCGTGCTTATAATAGTGTCTTTGTTTTCACAACAATGGGGGTGAAACTTGATCACCAACTTGCCAATTCTTCTACGGGTATATATACATTCAAAGTTCATGGTCAAATTTATCATTCTCTTTCATCATTAATTCCTGCAAATGATGTCGCAAAATACTTACAAATATATTTTTATGACACTGAGCATGAAGTTGATAATAGAATTCGATAGTTCCCCGAGTTGCGCCAAGAAATAATTGAAAAATTGATTTCCATTCTTCATCGAAATCCTTGCGGTTCATTCTTGAGAAGCTTATGCGATCGACGTCCTATCGACTATTACTCCATTGTTATTAAACAGAATTGCAGCTCGACCAACAATTGTGTAATGCACCTACAACATCTCAAGTAGCTACTATTATAACTGAGGGATATAATGAAATTGGGCGATATAAAAGAGATATTGCAGTCCATAGATGCTCAGGTGAATATTACAGAGTTCATTCCAACTACGGTTGTTATGATCTATTACAATATCCTCTGCTTTTCCCATTGGGTGAAATTGGGTGGCATCGGGAAATACCAAAGAAGACCACATATGAAAGTCCCTCAACCACAGAGAGTGCATCTAGTTTTGTTGCAATAAATGATTTTACCTTCCAAGAACTTCTCCATAACGAAGAAGATACGCATCTTAAATTAAGAAGCTATGTTATAGAAAATATATAAAATGCATCCATCCCTTTCTATGAAATCAATATACAAGATAACCAAGTTTAGGGCTTCTCATATTTGCTTTCCCAGGGAATACAAATGGGGATAAAGGTAAAGGAGTCTCATGCCGCTAGTATTATGCATACATGTTTTAAATAAGAAATCATATACGATGAAATGTAATGAATAATGGTCGTCTGTTTCAGCAATATGTCGTTGATATGTACGTAAAAATTGAAACAACTTGATTAAGTTATTTCTATAGTAGTAACCAATCTTCTATGCGTGCCGATCTATACCAAAGAATCGTTGATAGTATTGATGTTGGAGAACAACGAGATTGTAAAATTGGGAAAAGAATTGTCCTACCAGCTTCTTTTATTGGAGGACCTAGAGATATGAGACGTAGATATTTGGACGCAATGACTTTAGTTCAAAGATATGGGAAACTAGATATCTTCCTCACAATAACATATAATTCAAAGTGGTTAGAAATAAAGAACCTGCTAAGACCTGGGGAAGAAGCACATAACCGACTAGATATTACAACTCGAATTTTTAGGGCAAAAGATGAAGATTTGAAAAAACAATTATTCATTCATTGTATTTTTTGTCGTGTGGCCACACATGTTCATGCAATAAAATTTTAGAAAAGAGGGTTACATACACACTTTCTCTTAGTACTACAAACAGAGGACAAACTATAAAACCCAACTGATTAGAATAAAAAAATATTTGTTGAGACTCCAAATGAAGCTGAAGATCTGTTGTCATTCCAGCGTGTTGTGAGGCACATGATGCATGGTCTTTGTGGCAATTTAAGGCTTTCTTCTCCCTCTATGGTGGACCTCCAAGCATTGAAAGTAAGTTTCCTATCCACTCCTCTTCAAATATTTACGACATTCGTTTCAGCATTTTAGAAATCTATACTTTTCCTCCAGTAAGATTCAAGTATCGCCAACTTCCTCAAGTGCATGTCACGATGTATTGGTAAGAAATTAATTTTCACTATCAAAGTTAATATTTGGGGAAATGATATCGAGAGAGCGCAATCATATACCTACATTGATCTCTCTAAGCCTATTAATATGAATTGATGTATTTATCATTTTGTATATGACTTCTAAGTTCTATAGACATGCTTAACTGCTTCACATAAACTCCAAATACATAGTAATCTCTAAAGTAATTCCTCTACATTTGCAGGTCGCTCTATACTGCTATATTTCTAAACTTTCTCATCAACCGATTGAGAGCAACAAATAAACTCTTTTTTCCATTTTCTTGAATTTTGATGAATTCTTCCACCCAAGCAAATTTCTTCCCCACCCTGAATTTGTCACTATGATTTGAGCTCCCTAAAAACACTTGATCGTTATCTAACAATTGTTATATGGAAGTTTGGCCAATTGTTGTATATTTTATCAGGTGATCGTCACATAATTTGCTTCTTATTTCTATAGGCCGTGAATATAAATTTTATAATAACCATTATATATATATATATATATATATATATATATATATATATATATATATATATATATATATATATATATATATATATATAATGGTTACCTCTATTTGTGCTTACATGATTTTTTTTAATTATTATTGACGATTACTTTTTGATTTCATGCCTACAAGATTATTGAGGCCACCAACATCTGAAACTCATTGATTTCGTGGAATAAAATGATGGAAATAACTTTTTAGCCCAATGTTTCACACAAAGGATCTTGAGACCATGAGCATATCATTATATGATGAGTTTTTGATTTCATGTGGCACAAATCCTAAAAAATGTCTTAAAATTACAGTTTGAATGTGATGTATGTCATGTGATTTTAGGACCAAATTTTTAGATCTGTATCAAGTGGAATAAAAAATTGACCTTATAGTGGTGTGTTCATGATCTCAAGATCCATTGTTTGCAACATTAGGGTGAAAAATAATCTCCATCGTTTGATTCATAACAACCATCCGTTTTGAGAGATACGCTACCTCAGTAATCCAACAGGCACGAGTAGAGGTTTATATATATATATATATATATATATATATATATATATTCTTTGTGGGCATTATAATTTTGAAAGCCTATCACTTGCTAGCACAACATTGGCCCCAACTCACAATTTAATAGTCTTCGAAAAAAAAACAAAAAAAAACACACAACTTAAAAGAAAGACCGACTATTATGGTGACTCATGCTATGTGAAAATGCCATCTGATTTGAAGGTTATCATTTAAAGATGTTTGGGGCAAAAGGCAATCACGAAACACGATCTCTATTATGTGATTCAATGCAATCAAAGGCCATCATCTGATTTGATGGTTGATTATGTTGAATCATATGATAGAGATCGTGTTTTGTACCAATATTTTCGACGATAATCTCTATGTCATGGCTTTCAAATCAAACGGCTTAGATAATGCTTGTATGACACATACCAATTCTTTTTTAAAATTATGTGCAAAGGACAACTTTATGCGTGCAAGTAATGCTCCCTATAATTTTAGGATGGTTAGGGCTGTCTACCGGTCGGGCTGGGCAGTGTTTGGGCCGGGCTTTTAGTCGGCTCGATTATTTTTGGCCCCAAAAAATAGGCCCAAACTGAGCTGGATAGAAATTTGGCCGGGCTTAGGCTTTTTATATAAACCCAAACCTGACCCGAACCAGTTTTGGGCCGGCTGGATCCCTATGAGCTAAGCTTTAATTTTTTGTTAAAATAGATGGCTTGGGCCAGGCTTTTAGGCAGTCCGATTATTATTTTTATCCAAAAATGAGGCACAAATTGCCCACACCGAGCTCACCCAGGTGGATACGGACTTGGGCTTTTTATCGGAGCCCACATTTTGACCCGAGCAGGGCTGGACTGAGCCAGTTTCGGGCTGAGTCCGGTCCATTGACAGCCTTATTGCTGGTAAAGGGTCCATTATTTGCATAAATATATTATGGCAACGTTTTAATGTTAAATGGTAGCCTTTTAATATACATTCACTTTTTGAAGATGTGTACCAGAGAATCAACATCTGACTGTATGATATGTTGGCCATGATCTCAAGATCTATATATAAAAGATTGGAACGAGAGTGATATCCATCATCCGATTTAAGGCAGTCAACGATTTAAACAATCAATCTCTTAGGCTGCAGATATAAAATCTTTGACTGCAAATATTGGTACCCTAATTTATAATAAAATACTTTCAGGTAGTTCCTGACATCAGCCATAGTCCACTTTGGACGAAATTGATAAGGGAAAACATAGTGACAAATTTCGCCGTAATTTTGTGAAATTCACCAAAATGGGTGTCAAAAGAAAATTTCGGTGAAATTTCGACATTTTTTAGTAATTTTAGTATTTTTCGATGAAAAATTTAAAAATTAAGTATTTTTTTTCATGTTTAATTTTTTTTTCTTTGAATATATAGTAATTTGAAGTAAAAGGTTAAAGAATAGTTCGCTCGCTCCCCACACGGCTGCTCGAATTGTTGAAGTGAGTGCAAAACCCATTATATAGGTGGCTATATACGGAGTGGAGTTTTCTTGCCTCACCGATGTGAGACTAAATGCTAGGTAGACTTGTAGAAATCGACATGTGTTTGCCAACGGGTACCATTATACTCACTCCACCAGCTTCTTTCTCGTCCCATCTTCTTTAGTTGGCATGCATTGACTACCCTTGAATCAGAGGGTGGAGGTCGTTTTTCGTCCCTATCTTCTTCACAATGGATCTATGGATCGTGGGGGTACCATCAAACGGTCGATTTTTATTACACATGACACACATCTCAAAAAGTGACCATAAAATCATATGCTCCATAACGCTCAAGCATGATTTTAGCATCACTTTTTGAGATGTGTGCCAGGTGTAATAAAAAATCAACCGCCTGATGATATGCTCACGATCCAAAGATCTACTCTACAAAAGATGGGGATGAAAAATGACCTCCATCATCTAATTGAAAGGCGGTCAATGCATGCCAAGTAGAGGAGGTGGAGTGAAAAAGCAGCCTTCCAGGGTGAGTATAATATTACCCTTTGTCAATTTGTCTTCTATAGTTCTATGCTTGAGCTTGGCGTTAGTGCTTGACCACTTAGATCAATTGCTATTTTTTTTTTAAATATTAAAAATAATTTATATATATTTTTAAGAAAAAATTATATTTTCGACCCTATAAGTTTGCTTATTTGCAAAAACGGCCCTATAGTTTAAAAATTTGACGAATAAGCCAAGCCATTTCCACGTAAGCACTAACCTGTTTTTTCATTGTTATATGTTTATTTTCTATTATTTTTTGTCGTCTCTTTTTTCGCTGATAATCTTATTCGAGTGTACCTTATTTAATAACTACCATACATCAGTTATCTCAATCAATTATAGTTATCTAAATCAATTGTAACGCATGTTAAAATTTTAAAATGCATAAGAAAACAAGAAGAAGATGAAAGAGAAAAGTAGAAGATAAAAATATAAAACAAACAAAAGCGATCGCTAAGATAGCGGCTCGCTATCTTACAATAATTCTAAAATACATAAGAAAATAAAAAAAATGAATAAGAAAATAGAAATATAGATCAAATAAAAGCGGCTGCTGACTTAAGATTGCGGGCCGCTAACTTAAGATAGCAGTTCTATTAAAGTGTAACTTATTTGATAATTATCACACATCAACTATCTCAACCAACTATTTTAAAGTAGGCCGCTAACTTAGGATAGCGAACCGCGCGCTATCTTAAGATAGCGAGCCGCTATCTTAAACCACTAACTTAGGATAGCGAATCGCGCGCTATCTTAAGATAGTGAGCCGCTATCTTAAGATAGCGGCAATATAGTACCCGTTATCTTAAGATAGCGGTCGTATTAGAGTGTATCTTATTTGATAATTATCACACATCAGTTATCTCAATCATCTTAAAGCGAGCCGCTAACTTAAGATAACGAGCTGCTATCTTAAGATAGAGACTATCACACTTCAGTTATCTCAGCAAACTATCTTAAAGCGGACCACTAACTTAAGATAGCGAGCCGCTATCTTAAGATAGTGGTCCGCTATCTTAAGATAGTGGTCCGCTATCTTATGATAGCGGTCGTATTAGAGTGTACCTTATTTGACAACGACCACACTTTAATTATCTTAACCAACTATCTTAAAGTAGGCCGCTAACTTAAGATAGCGAGCCGCTATCTTAAAATAGCAATCGTTTTTGTTTGTTCTATGTTTCTATCTTTTTCTTCTCTCTTTAATCTTTTTTTTTTTATTATTTTCTGTATTTTAGAATTTTAATTAATATGGGTCACAATTGATTTAAATAACTACAATTGGTAGATTAAAATAATTACAATTGATTGAGATAACTGATGTGTGGTAGTTATCAAATAAGGTAAAAGGGACAACAAAAAAGAAAGAAAAATAAACATATATATAATGAAAAAATAGGTAGGTACTAACGCGGAAACGGCTTGGCTTGGAGCTAACCTATTCTGCTAAGTTTCAAACTATAGGGTCGTTTCTGTAAATAAGCAAACATATATGTCGAAAATGCAAATTTTTCTAATTTAAATTCTCGAAATTTTTCTGAATTTTTTTCGAAATGTATCAAAATTAATCCAAAATGTACCGAAAGTACCCCCTATAGACACCCCTATTTTTCCCTCTCGGAATATACAAACTTGTTTGGTCAACCTTTGACCTTACCTACGATCTCCGAAAAAGGACTAACCTTTTTCGAAGACTTTAAAATCCTATACGGGGATCATGTGCTGAAACAATAGTACCTCATAGCTGGCGCACAATTGGTCCATGTTGGACCAGGCGTGCACTTCCTGAGGATCGCCTAGGCCTTGATTACGCGCCCTGGTAAGCGCGCTCAATCATATTGCACGCTTTACCAACTGCATGCAATCAATGTCTTTTGGACTGACCTTCTACACTTTTAGAAACCACCTAAGACATGATTATGCGCTTCGGACAAAGCGTGCAATTAGATTATGCGCTTATATACTTGCGCATAATTAGTTCCTAAGCCAACCCGACCTTTAATTCCTTAGATCGCCTAAAAATCTCCTATTAAGTGTATGTATTAAGGCGCTTAATTGATTGAGGGCATCAAAATCGGTGTGCAATTAGCCTAATAAGATTAGAACTAGGATATCCGGCTAATCTAGTCAGTCGATTACCCACTGAGTCGATCACCGACTCAAAGTGATTAAGTGTTTGGTGTAAAGCGCTCAATTCAATTATGTGCACCCGCCAGGGCGCATAATTGAAATTCACCGACCAATTAAGCGCATCTCATAGGGTGCGCAATTGGTCAAATACCTATAAATATGACCCATCACCACGACTCAAAAACACACAATTTTCAACGCATATCTTTCTCTCTCAAGTTCCTGCTTCTAAGCTTAAGAGTTTGAGATTCCTCTCTACAGCCCTGGCCTCAGGTATACTTTCGTTTAGGCCTTAGTTTTTTTTTTTAGTTCTAGCTTTTAATTCTAAAATTTAGGTTTTAGTTTTATACCTTAATTTTAGACTCATTTGATCTTCTTTTTAGTTTTTTTTATTATCATTGGTCCTAGTTCTTAGTCACTACTTTAGTTTCGTGATTTCTCTTCATATTATTATATTTTAGATTCTATAGTTTTGATTTTAGTTTTGGCCTCGAATTTCATTATAAATCTCCAGAGCTTAGGTTTTTGATTTCAAATCTTAAATTCTATGTTCTAGATCTTAGTTCAAATGTCAATCCTAAAACTATTAGTTCTAAACCCTAGATCTTCTATCCATAATTTTAATTTTTAAGATTCCAAATTTTATGATTTTGATCTTTAAAGTTATAAATTTTAAATTAAAAATCAGTTTTTCAAATCTTTATCATCTAATTTGTCCAAAAGAATTTACGGAGGGTATTTGAGAACGGGACCGATCCTCCTTAGCATAGCGGGCTAAAAATATTTTTTTAAGATTTTAGTACAGTTAGTATATTTCTGTTAATCAGAGCTTTGATAGAATTAATTTACTTAATCAAATTAGAAGCGTGTCATATAATTAGAGTTTTAGTAAAATTAGGATACTCACACTTATAGTAGCATTAGAACATTAATTAGAAACCTAATTAAATTTTTTTATTTTTATTTTCATAAATTAGTCGATTAATTAAACTTCTAATAAGATTAAAATTAATTAAACCTTTGATAATATCAAAAGTCATAGCAAGAGTAGGAAACTTAAAATAGTTAAAAGAGAACTCGGGAGACTAGTTTAACTAAACTTACAGACGACCCAGTGCTGTTGACATCGGCCGGCCGATGATATAGTAAAAAGAACAACTCATATCTCCATCTCGAAAGGCGTGATCAATGATGTATTGCAGCATCGATAAATATTTACAGTTATCGATCATAACGAACCATGTATTCTCCTACGATTCATCTATTTATTTTAAACATTTAATTATTTTAAAAATATTGTATTTGCCAGAGTCTACTTGAATAAAATTGGGTCACTCATTTAAGGAATCAAAAGAAACCCAGAAAAATCGAGTACCAACACCCCTACCAAAACATGACTGAAAACCAAAATTGTCACCATGGGTAAAAGGCTTTTTATATATAAAGCTAGATTATCTTACGATGCACGTGATGCGCCACTAATCTAATTTGTAATTTTGTGCCGCGTCTAGATGAGGTTTCCATCAAAGCAAAAGGCCACTGCCTCACAACTTATAGAATTATCACATAATGATCAGCACCACCGGAGATGATAGTGCACAACTATTACTACGATTCCTATACAAAATCTTCACAACGATATATCGATTGAGGTTGTCTGATTCATGATCCATCTCTTGGATCAGTCAATTCCCAAAAATTAATACCAATTTGATCTACCTAACCATGTGATGATCGATCGCACAATCAAGATCATCTGGTCAGACTTTCCAAATCAGGATTCTACTACTCCGTCATCAGACGGCTCTCTTGAGTGCATCTAACATGTCACTCATTAGTTCTATACAATGATCAACCCAAAAATGACTCCAGTGCTAACCATCTGATGATCAATCAGACAATCAAGAACATCCGATCAATGCAAAACTTTCCAAATTAGGATTACACTACGCTGTCATTGGACGGCTCTCTCGCGTGCATGCTACCAGTAGCAGGCCCGATTAAGGCCCAACATGGGTAGATGCTCACGTGACACACTCGGGCATGGTGTATAAGGTGTAGTAAAATTGACAAAAGTAGAACTTTATATAGAAGAATGTTTGAACCTAAACCTTGTAAGTCACGAACCCTAATTAACCCACTAAAGTGGTATAATAAGCTATGTACATAAATAAAAAATTTAATTCATATATAATTTTTGAAAATCAAAATAATGTCATGTATTCTAGAATGGTTGGCGTTATTTGCACCCCTTTTTCATGTGGAGAGTACACACATTTCCACCATATAATATCGTTGACTAGCTTGAATTAGAAGATGCTGATCGTTTTTTATCCCAATCTTCCACACAATAGATCTTGAGATCATGGCATACCTATCAGACGGTCACATCTTGATTTTATGTGGCACACATCCTTGGGCTGGCCTTGGGAGCTATTATGATTTTTTTTTATTAATATAAATAGGCCTCATTTCGAAAATCTCTACATAGGTCACTAAAAACCCCATAGAGGAGCTGAATACTTGTCTTATTCTTTTTTAATATTCAAGTAAGCACATGAGTTAATGATTTGGGAGCCATTAGTTGCACTCGTTTTTGAAGTGATTGCATGAAGGTTAAAAAGAGCCTATGTATTTTAGGGACATGTGACATGTGAAAATATAATCTGGGCCGTCTGATTTAAAGTTTATGATCTATAGATCCTTAGTGGATAAGATTGACACAAAATATAATTTTTATTATGTGATTAAATATAGTCAAAGCCTATTATTTGATTCAACGATTGACAATAATAGATCTAATGATAAATATTGTGTTTTGCTCAAATCTTATCCACTAAGGATCTATAGATCATGGACTTTAATTCAGAATGCCTAGTTTGCGTTTTCACACGTCACATGTCCTTAAAATACAAAGTCTTTCTTTAACCTTGGTGCAATTACTTAAAAAGCGTGTGCATTGATGACTCTCTAATGATTTTTAGTTGCCAATAAGACACATCGTTTTGTGAGTGAATTCAAAATATATTTTATATATTTATATTTTTTAATTTTAAATATCAATTGATATATATATATATAAGGAGCCGATTAGGTCCTCCAATGATGGATGGTGACCGTCCTCCAAGATCCACGTGGTGCACAGGTGGATAGTTTAGATCAATATTAAAAAAATAAAAATCGATTTTTTTTTTTTAAACCCACAAATTAAAGTTTGATGATTTTCATTGATCCACATATCATGGTTCAAAAATACACGGTGGAAATGAGTTTTTAAATTTTTTTTTTTTTTTTAAGATGATCTAAGCAATGCACCCAAGGTCCACGTGAAAGGTTTAAAGACGGATCCATTATATATATATATATATATATATATATATATATATATATATATATATATATATATATATATATTAATTGATATTATACCCATGGAGGAAAATTTGGGGTCGGCCACTACATGCCACGTTTCTCATTAGTTACATAAAACAAAATGAACGGCCCCTTGTGTCTTTCTGTGAGGCGCCACGTGGCATGACGTTTCTCATGGTGTGACCCCCCCAACCTAGTGCCACCATCCCACACGGGACGGGCAGCACAAATCTTGTGTTCCCCAAGCGGCCACATTCCAAATATAGTAATAAGAAGTGATACCCCTTCGCACGTGCGCACTACACCAAACTTTCTATAAATAAATATATATGTGCCTATGACCCCCTCTTGCCTACCGTAACGTCTTCACAAGAACGACATTCACCTCGCCAACCACTCACGAAACTAGCGTGCACTTCCCCCCTTCATTAACCAACACACTCCCCCTCCCCCACCTCTCCCTCTCACTTCACCCCTTGTGTCGGTTTCGTGCGATCCGACGAGCCGCTACCGGCATGGACATGCAAGGGGACGAGTCATCGGATGGACGTAGCGGATCGAAGCATGCATCAGTAAACGATGTCACGGGTAAGCGTGTGACATCAACTACAAAGGCCCGCGAAGAGCCGAACCTTGGCGCAACTACCGCACCGTGTGGGGCGTGTAAGTTCTTGAGGCGTAAGTGTGTGAATGGGTGTGTCTTTGCGCCTTACTTCGCATCGGATCAAGGGGCAGCACGGTTCGCTGCGGTGCACAAGGTGTTCGGTGCTAGTAATGTGTCCAAGCTGTTGTTACACATACCGGCGAACCGGAGGCACGATGCGGTCGTTACGATCTCTTATGAGGCGCAGGCGCGCCTTTCGGACCCGGTTTATGGGTGCGTGTCCACCATACTTGCCTTACAACACCAGGTTTTTATCTTGTTGCATTTTTTTTTAATCACTACTGCTATTATATATTTCTAAGTTTTGCTAATGGTGATTAATTAGGAGTGTTGCACTTATGTAACAGTAAGTAATATATACATGTAAGCTGGCTGCAAATGAATCTAGAACCGTTGGATACAAGATTGAATAGTGTCATTAACATCAGGCGATGTGATGTGATGTGATGTCTCTATATTTCAAAAATGGGGTGGTGCTAGATGCATTTACATGTAGCTTAGATATGAATGTTTAACAATAAACTCTTTCTACTGAGGGTGACATTAAAGAACACTTTGTAGCTTATATATCATGGCACTAAGCACCTTCAAAGCCTTATCCACCAAAGCATTATCATCCAAAAAGATCTTGATCTTCCAATCAATTGACCACCTGACCACCTCTTGGACAATATTTGACCATGGTGCACGACCTCTGAGCCGGCGCATGACTGAGATATGCACACATTTAAGTCCCTCAAAATCTGTGAATATCTCAGATTCTCTGCTGCATGTGGTGTGGATTAATTCTTTGCGCGGTGTACAGTTTGGGCAGTCAGATTTTGGGGTCATGGTACTTCCAAGAGATGCTCCATTCGTTTGATGCTGTAGATTGAAGTGCATTTCTAATGGATGGTAGAGATGGAGGCACTAACATCTTATATGGTGTTAAGCGCGGCTAACATATAAAAGCATGAGATCTACGGACTTATCTCAAAAAATTAGGCTGCGTTTGGCTCAGCTCGTCCGGGCCAAAGGGCGGCTCTTTGGTTATGGGGAAGAGTTAATTATTAAGTGGACAGTGGAAAGCATTTGGAATAGCAGCTCTCCACCCCACCCCATTTTCTTTGGTGGGGAGCTTTCAATTGATGTAAGGAGCTCTCCCCAAAAGCAGATAAAACCTGCTATGATGGAGGGCGGAGTCCTATAATAGCGCAGGCTCAAGCGTAGCCTTAAGTGCCAGTGACTCAGTTCACCGTTTACCTTTTTGGACATGTTTCAATTTATAAAGATCTATAGTGACAAGATTGAGACAAAAAATTCTGATTTCCACAAAAAAGTCGGACACCATTAATTTTAAGGAAATTTACCTTATCGATCCGGTCAGCAAGACCTTTTCCGCCAGAGACACTACTTTTTACAAAAAGTCATAAATATTTCCTTCTTACACTTTTTTCGTTCAACATGGTTTAAAATTTTAAATATTTGTATTTTTTATATTTATGCGATGTGAAACGAGATTTATGCCATCTTATTTGAAGGCCACAATATAAAATCAATGGAGCTAAGGATGGATACGAAAAAAGGTGATATCGCATATTTACATATAATTTTTTTTTTTAAAACAGTCGATGCCGATTCGTAAAACAGTCGATGGCGACTCTTAACACAGTCGTTATTGAGTGTTTTAAGAGGCGACATCAGTTGTTTACAAAATCGCAATCGATTGTTTAGACAGTTCGTATCGACTGTGTAAAATTATTTTATTTTATTTTATTATTATTTTTTTAACAGTCGATCACCATCGACTGTTTAAGCAATTGATGTTGCCTCTTAAAGCAGTCGGTACTGACTGTATTAAGAGTCGACATCAACTGTTTTAAGAGTCGACATCGACTATGTTAAGTGTCAACATCGACTGTTGAAATTATATATATATATATATATATATATATATATATATATATATATATATATATATATATATATTTTAAAGATGCGATATATATCGCCTTTTTTTAGTGTCTATCTTTGGCACCATTGATTTTATATTGTGGCCTTCAAATTAGACGGCATAGATCTCGCTTCACATCGCGTAAATATAGAAAATTAAAAATTATGTAAAATAAAAAAAAGTGTAAGAAGGGGTATCTCTGACTGAAAATGACTCGACTAAAAGCTAATTGGTTTGGATAAAAGAGAAAATATAAGATCTTTGATGGAAAAGATGTATTTGACAGGGTCAATCTGGTAAATTTTCCTTAATTTTAAAAGGCTTTAATTACTTTAAATCACATGAAAGACATGTAGACCACTTAACTTTGAAGTAGAATATGCATACAGTATTTTTGATGTGACCCGTGTCTCAAAAAGTGACCTGCGAACCAAGTCACCTAGCGGTCCGGCGGCTTACCTAATACCAATGGTACATTTAAGCATTGAAGTGTGTATAAGGTGCACGGGAGGCCGTGCATTGTGCATGGGCAGTCTATTTTGATACACCTTGGAGACCCTACTCAATCAATTGAGATGTCCAAGTGGCGGGCCAACAAGTTAGCCCAGATTCAACCCAAAATTTATGTTTGTCAGAGGTTTCTAACCATTTATGTACCCTTACTGCATTAAGTTGCCCATATGTTGTTTAGCCAATCAACGAAGGCACTAGATCAAACGGTAGAAATTGTACCATGGCAATCTTCTCACCGAAAGTAATCTAAATTAGGAAAATAGGGCTATAAATGGGCCGCGTTGGCCCAGTGGCCTGGACCACATTTGAAAACCCCACATTTTAGTTTTAAGCCCGTAAAGATCTGTTGGGCTAACTTTTCAGTGGACTTGGGCTTTCTGGCGGTTGGTTTGGTCTGGCCGGCCCAAACATAGATCTTGTATATAATGTTTAATGTCTCATATTAGGTTTTGTTGTTGATAATATAATTAATAAGTATTAAATGGTTATATTTCTTAGTGAAACGATAATTCTCAGACTGCCTAGATTATTTACTTAAATGAAAAAGCTAGTCCTTAAAATGCTAATTAAGCTTTGTTTTGTTTTATTTTTATTTCATTATTTTTTGAAGTTATAAACTCATTAAAAAATTTCACACAATGATTTTTAGATTTTCTTTTAATGATGTTCTTTTCTAAGCCTGAACCTTGCCTACATTATCAAATGGTGTTTATTAGTCAAAGTTTGACTCCTAGTCAAAATTTGATTTTTTAGTCAAACTTTGAATAGTGTAATCCAATAATAGATAGATTACCTTTAAATCTACCCACCAAATCTTTGAGTTCACTCACGCTGAAACACATTGACTGAGTTGAATTTGACAATGGAGATCGTTTATCCTCCCAATCTTTCACACGATAGATCTTGAGATCATGAGCATATCATCAAACAGTCAGTGTTTTATTTCATATGACACATATCTCCGAAAAGTGACCTTAACATCACATACAAGCTCAAAATTGACTTGAAGGTCACTTTTTTGAGTGTGTACCACATGAAATAAAAAACCAACCATCTGATGGTACACTCATAATCCCAAGATCCATCGTGTGAAAGATTAGGATAATAAACAATCTCCATTGTTTGATTCAATACATTCAATGTGTTTTAGCGTGGGCGGAATAAAGATTTGGTGGATGGAATTAAAGGTACTCTAACAGATAATATTATGTTAATTTGTAACTTAATAGTGTAAATTTATCTATTAGTTTTTTTTTTTTAAATCACAAGCACAAGCCCTCCTGGAGCATGTTTTCTAATCACATAGTGAGTTGGAAGTGAGGGGGTGGCAAGCTGCGAAGTCTTGAAAAGGCTCAGCCTCACTTTCAGAGCGGGTGAAACCGCTTTCTTTGAGGAGTGAGTGAGAGCGAGCGATAGGGCACTGATGTGTTCCCTTCTTCCCTGTCCAGAGCGTTGTAGAATACAGTCCTAATTTCTAACTTGGCAGTAAGCTGCCAGTTTTATTTCTTAATCAAAATTTGACTTTTTATCAAACTTATCTTTTTATCAAAATTTGACTTTTTGTCAAACTTTAACTTTTGTAACTTGACAATTGATAGTGATTACAATTATGTTAATTTATAATTTAGTAATACATTCTTAAATTTTTTTTATTTGTTAAAGATTGACTTTTATCAAAATCTGACTTTTAATCAACTTTGAATAGTGCAATCGAGTGGTGAAAAGTGGCTACTACTCTATTATTTATTACTTGGTAGTACATTGCCTATTTTTATTCAAAAATTAAATTTTGATCATAGTTTGATTCTATCAGAATTTTGCTTTATCAAACTTTAACTACTGTAATATCGCAGTAGGTAAGTTGGTGGTTTACTAAATTAATTCTATTTCCTTTTTCCTTGCAGTAGATATTTACCAAACTAACTTCCACTTTCATGAAAGTAGAAAAGACAGAATATAAATCAAATGAAAACTACTTTTGATCCAAACAGGCCCTGAATCTACCTTTGGCTTTTTAGAACTCACAGACGAATCAGGCTGGTGCAGGAGGACTGTTTTATGGGATTGCACGCATTTGAACAGAAGATTAGAGTCCCTCGCCACTTGTTTGATTGTCCTTTATTCTAAGCATGATATAAGGCATTTTAAATATACTTATGAGTAAATTCACAATTTTTCACTGAAATGCCTTTTCAGTAAACCTAGAGATTTGATAAAAAAATATTTTGGATAATACATTAAAAATTTCATATAAATATTTAATAAAAAATACACCTAGCATAACTATTAATTAGATAGAGACAAAATTAATCTTATCATTCTTTACATAAAGTATAAAAAATACTATATAGTATAAAATATTGGGCTATGAAAAAGAGACGTGAACGAATAATATATGGGGGGTTGCGATGCATATTCAAAGATTGATGAATGGAGTAATAAGGGAAAATAAAATTAAGAACAACAAACATATAAAGAAAATTTGAGAGTAGCACCTGTAGAAATACTAAAGGGATTTTGTTTAAGATGGTTTGAGCATGTTAATTGAAGGGCAAAAACAAATCTTGTACCCAAGAATTGAGATGTTATAAACATAGGGAAGCGGGAAAAAGGAAAGACAAGTAAAGACCTAAAGGAAAGCAGTAAGATGAGACCTAAGGATTACAAAGTTACGCGGTATTTAGCAGGGGATAACAATAAGTGGAGAAATAGGTCTTATAAGACGGAACTCAAATAGGTAGAATAAGGCTATTATGATGATAATTCCTTATATGAAGTAACAAAAAAAACGCAACAACTATCTATAATGATTACAATGTCATAGCGGAACTTTTGAGGTATGAATTAGTAAACATAAACCTTAAGATGAGAGAAGAATATCCTCCAACTTTTAAGAACAGATCTAACAAGATGCACATTGATTATTTTTTTAAGATACAGTGATGATGAAATTGAAGGATTGCAACGTCATCCATGGAGATGGTCTTACAATCATGGTATCAAAAATCAGCCACTACCGTCACGTATCGGTTTTTCGGCAAACTGATCCATATTAGCTCGAAACGTATCAGTATGTCAACTCGGTATCAGTATTGGCCAATACGGGTGCACATCGGCCGATATGCTATCCGTTTCGGCCGATACCTCTATTTTCTTTTTTTCTTTTTTATAAAATAGGCCGATACGTATCGACCGAGTTGTATTGGTCCTCTAAAGACTGATACCAATACCGAGTCCAATTTGTTTTCCTTGCTTACAACATAATATAACTTACGGACTTTTTTTGTTCATATTGTTAAAGTTTAGTCCCACATTGGGCATTCATAGCGTTATCACTCCTCTTATAAGATCCTGGGCCCCTCCACTCATAGATAATTGGTTTTGAGTTGAATGCACAAATTTATCATAGTATCAAAGCAGACCTTTCTCCACTCTACATCACCTAGTTCAATTGTCCACGTGATTCGGTTTAGTCCCGCCAACACGTGCGGGTGCATGTTAAAGTTTAATCCCATATCAGGCATCCATAGCGTTGTCACTCCTCTTATAAGATCCTGGGTCCTTCCACTCATAGCAAATTGGTTTTGAGTTGGATGCACAAATTTATCATGGTATCAGAGCAGACCTTTCTCCTCGCCACCTAGTTCAATTGTCCACATGATTCGGTTCAGTCCTACCAACACGTGCAGGGGCGTGTTAAAGTTTAGTCCCACATCAGGCATTCATGGTGTTGTCACTCCTCTTATAAGATCATGGGCCCCTCTACTCATAGGCAATTGATTTTATGTTGGATGCACAAATTTATCACATATTATGAGTTAGATGACGAGAAATGAATGAAAAGATTGGATAAGAAAATGGTGATAGAGCTTTAAGGAAGAAAAATGACAACATTCACAGAAAAAATTGTTGAACGAAGGATGTATTTCAGATGTGGGACGATACTTAGTTTATTGTATCGAAAGAAGTCCTTGAAAAGTCCAAAGAAAAGTGGAAGAAAGATATTTGAGAGCTTGTCAAAAAATATAAATTAAAACTACCTACTTTTGTAAGGTAGTATGCAATAAAGATGGAGATAAAAAAGCCTTAGTGAAAGTAAATAAGATAAATAATGAAAAAAAATTATATTTTAGAGACTTGAAAATTTTAAAGTGCATAAAGATAGCAGACAGAGGGAACCAACCATGGGAAAATCAATACAATAATTGAAATGAACTTCAGACAACTTTGGTGGAGATGATGACTGGTAACGACATCAAGGCAACATGTTATAGTTATAAAAGTAAATATATTTAGGAGGTAGATGAGACTTATTTGTTTGTAGATTGTTCCAAAAATAAGAAAAAATTATTGCAGGGAAGAGAAAAAGCACCATGATCTCTTGTTATAAGAGTAAATGGCATATTATAATGATATCAACTTTTGAGAGAGAACCTCATGAGTCATGCTAAAAATTTAATCTAGGCTGGATATCATCGCATAACTTTTGGCTATCCTCTGCCATAGCAGAGTTCACCTGTTTTAATTGGTTCTCATTCTCTTTTCTAACTCTCTGCAAATGAGTTACCAGCTCTAGCAGCAACCTCCCTACTCTGTACTAACTTCCTACCAGAGCAAATAAAATCTGCTCTAGCATGGAGTGAGTAGAGAGGAGGGTAAAACTAATGAACAAATAAAACTTACATAAAATGTTATTATGCAAGGAGTTATCAAGGAAAAGGGCTACCTGAGTTATCAAGGAGAAGGGCTACCTGCTAAAACAGGTAGCAGGATGTTAGTAAAGAGGATGGAAACCTGCTAAAGGAGGTGAATTCTGCTATGACAGGGATTAGCAGAGAGCTATGTCATATGCAACCCTACTATCTATAAGAACCGATTTGGATTTATGCCAGAATGAATATAACTAGAGCCATTTTTTTTAAGGCAACTTACGAAAACAAAGGAAAAAAATTAATATGAAGAAGAATTATATTAGGGGTACTACGAAAATTAATTTATTGGACACTAAATAAAATGCATTCCGAATTAATATATGCATAAGGGCGGTATGTAATATAAAAAATGCTAATGCAAAGATTATTGAGTTGGCTAGGGATCTATTGTCAGCATAACTCCAAGATGAGGTTCACAGTGTATGTTGTTTTATTGATAATGTACTAATATATTTGACAAAAAAGAAAATAAATGAGAAAAATGAAACCATTAAAAAAAGTGCGACTCAAGAGAATTGAAAATTAGAAAAAAATATATATACAACATATGAAGAGCAAGTTTAGTAAAGATTAGAGTAGGTTTAAAAACATAAAGATAAAAATGTAGTGTTGCAATGTGATATAGCTCTTCTATACAATCAAATGATGCACTTGAGAAGAATATCTCAAATATAGGGTGGGTTTAGGGTTTAGACGCTGGTGATTGAGCCACACTTTGCACTTGGGAGTTAGCAGTGCGGGACTGATCAGGTCATACTGTTTCATCCAACCATGGTTCAAAATTTCGGCCAAAATGTTGCGGTTTCAATCCCCACTGAAACTGAAACGACAACTTAAATTTTCAGTTTTTTTATTTTGTGTTAAAAATTTCGGCCAAAATTGCAGTTCAAAATTTCGATTTCGGTCCCCACCGAAACCGAAACGAAAACGAAAATTTTAATCCTTGTCTCCAACATAGTTGAATTTAATGTAGCTGTTAATTGGATTATCTAGGCCTTAATTAATTAGATATGTCTAGTGATTCAATAAGTTATATGAACTTAGCGAAATGAGATACTAAGTTCTATACAAGAGGGACCTTAGGATTGTGTCAAGTCCACAACTAACTAGGGCAATGGGACAGCTTCGGGCAGGGCCTTAAACGGTCAGATTATAATCGGGCTTTTTGGAATTAGCCCGTAACTGATTCGGTTACTAATTGGGCTATGTCGCGCTTGCTTAATCGGTCCTGCTTATTTTAGCCCATACCCGACTCATGGCCGGCCAAGTTGGGCCGAGCAAGCAGTTGGTTTGCAATTTTTATACGATAGACTTAATTGATTGGGCTCGGGCGAGTCTGGGCTAGGCTTAAACCGCCTGATTTTTTATCAAACTTTTGGAACTAGGCCATACCTGGTCTGACTTTGTAATTCGGTGGGGCCAACCCATTTATAAATCCGGCTAGCCCATGGCTGGTTACCTCTATTCAAATTCAAAGTTGTGGTTCACTACTGCCATGCAAACCCGGTTTTCTAGGCTTAGGAGGAATTTTGTAATAATAAAAAAATATAAATTTAATTAATTGTTTTGAATACTTGAGACCTAATCTGGTGTATACTCTGCTTTCTCCTATTGGGTATTTTGTAGATTAAGAAAATAATGTGCACTTTTCCATAGTCCAAGAGTTAAACTAGAGCATATTTGATTGTCCATTTTGTTAGCCACTCGCTAGAAAATATTTTAGGGATGATTAGAGAAATATGCCTCAAAAATAAAAATTTTAGCAAAAAAGACTCGACTTCAAATGTTTTTGAAAAATAATCCTTGCACAGATTTTGAAACTCCAGAAAACCGTGAAAGCACTGTTTTCTCTAAAACGTTTGTAAAAAAATAGTGCTTTCACGATTTTCTGAATTTCTATAACCCGTGAAAGCACCATTTTTAAAATGTTTAAAGTCAGATCTTTTTTGTTAAAAAGTTTATTTTTGAGGCATTGTTTTCTAAAGTGCCCAAAATTTTAAGTTGTGCAAGTTTAGTTATATCATAGAGTCGAGTTTGTTGCTAACCCATTTTGCAGCTAGCGAGGAACACTTTCATCTAAAGGGAGTAATATCATAATAGGTATCTGTATTTGCACCAACATAATCTCTGAAAGAACCTATATATTATTTATGACCACTTATTATTTGAAAAGTTATAAATGCATCCATTTATATTTTAATTATTGGCAAATTTAGAAAAAGAGAATCGGATTGAAATCGTTTCGGGCTATTATACTAACTCAAATAACTTTAGGGAAAAGTGATTGACACACTTTTCGAGGTCCCAAAAAGACATATATTCAAGATGTAAAGAAAAGGGCAATTTGAAATTACAAAAACACCCTTCCACTAATCATCAGTTTTTTTTAGAAATCTCCTTCTCCATTGGATCAGCACCTTTTCTCTGGTGGATCAACACCACTTATCTTCTAGCCGTAGAGGAAGAAGAGCTGGAAACACTATTTTCGAAAAATTTGAAATCCGGAAATAGAACACCAAAAACACCATTAATGGAGGTCATCAACAACTTGTACATGATCTGAAACACCATTGATGGAGGTCGTCCGATGAAAGCCATTAATGATGGAACGTCAAAAACACCATCAATGGAGGTCATCCACAGTTGGTACATGATCTGAAACACCATTAATGGAGGGCGTTCGATGAAAGCCATTAATGGTGGTTACCATTAATGAAGGACGACACCGATTTTGAGCTTTGATTTTTCGAAGAAAAAGATTATCGATCTGAAAGTTCATTAATGGAGGTCGTTACCTTAGATTCACATAAGAACTAAAAGTTGAAACACCCAACAATAAAACTTTAATTACCTTTGATTTTTTGGAGAAGAAGATTTCAGTTTTGGGGTGCTGGAGAAGAAGATAAGTACATAGGCATTGTGGTGACCTACATTAATGAACTCCATTAAAACTCCTTCTAAAGATTGGGCATTGTGGTGACCTCCATTAATGGACTCCATTAAAACCCCTTTTAGAGGCAGTGAGGCACGCTGATGGAGATGGATGATGTTAGAAACGATGGGGTTAGAGTTTCAAGGTATTTGGGATATTTGAGAGAGAGAAAAGGGCACAATGGTAATTTTAAGTGAAGTGTTTTCTTGTAATAGATCAAATCATTTGTTGAAAACTTAGAAAATCGTGCCAATCCTTTTTTCCTAAAACTTTTCCAACGAATATATGGCCCTCAAACTTTCCAAATTGAATCCTCTTTTTCAGAAGTGCCCACCAACCGTGTACCCTAAGCACTCACTTCTTCTTTTTCTTCCTCAACTTTGTTTGAGTAGCAATGATGATGACGACATCATCGAAGATCCTGTTCTTTTTTTTCTTCCTAAACTCCTCCGAGACGCAATTACGAAGATGACATCACAAAAGCACTCTCATCTTCTTCTTCTCAAGCGAGTCAACGACATTAGCATCACCGAAGTACCCTCTTCTTTTTTTGCTTAAGAAGAGGCCTAATGGTGGATATCCCGATGTCGATATATCTTTGACAATGGGTGCCCACCGTTAGGAATATATCTTTGAGGGTGAGTAGCCATCATAATTTTATTTTTTTTCTTTTTTCTGATAGTAAACACCCATCGTAACCCTACAGATGGCCTAAGGTGGACACCTACCGACTGTTTTATTGTTCCTGCTTGTCCATTAATGACTTCAGTGATGCTTAGAGATGGACACGCACCTTCTTAATTCTTTTTTCTCACTCTGGCGAATTACAATGACGGAGACATCACCGAAACACCCTCTTCTTCTTCCTCAACTTCAACGAGTTGCAGAGAGCTCCATTAATGGTGGGAGTAGGGATAAAGTTGGAGAGGAGACGAGGGGGGTGAATCAATTGTGCGTCTTGTTGAGAAACTATTGGAATGCTAAACCATCATAATTCAAATTCAAATTCTCATAACTGACATAGGTCAGGAGTTCAAATCTATCACAACAGGTTTTGTGAATCATTGCAGGGCAGCTAGGGCTTGGGCCTATATCACACTCGAAGGTTGTCTACATTGCAACCTCAAGGCCTCAGGCTCGAGCCCAACTTACCTATTAAAAAAAAAAAAGCATTACAAGTGAAATTTCGATATCCTAGTTTTGCCTAGCGATAATATTGAAAACAAACAATCTAAAACAAATCAGTCACCACTATGACTTAAGTAGTTACTGAAGGTATCAAATGAATGCAAACTCTCTAGTCCTATCAAGTCCTTCCAAACCACAACGCTAGAATCCACTGTGTGCCCCACAATTCCTTGATTTGTCGCCTTCAATCACCAAGTTGCATGATGATCCACTCGTGTTCAAACAAGTCACAACACCTTAGAATCCTCCAAGGTCACTCGAATAATCAAATGTTGCATTACAACCATCGAATCCGTAAGTTTGAGTCCCTAAAACTTTGAAAGTCAATTATTGACGGGTTAGGAGTCCCCTTAATGTTGCATTAATCCATTTTGGTTATGGCTAAATAATGGAAATAACTCACCTTAGAGCTCACACTATGACTAATGCTTCTTGGGCACTAGTCCAACTAAAAACTTGTTTGATGGGTTTTAATGTTAGCTTAAAAACGATCTGCCTGATTCAACTAATCAAAACAACCATATTATAGACAGTACTTAATTTCATGTTTATGAAGCCTCTCTATTTTCTCCTTCTCATATTCGATCGATGCTTGCAATGATCTTTTCCAGAGAATTCAAGTCCCTGTTATCACTCATATTTTCTTGTCTGTCTGTAAATGAGAATAGACTAAGAGGAAGAGGGAACGGTGTCAACTATTTATAAGTCTCTTGCTTCCTTAACCCATCAAAGAAAGGGAAGGAGACATATCACTCATAAAATAGGTAACCTATTGTCTACGTGTCTCGAGATACATGTGGGGAATGGGTCGAAAGAAACTCAAGATGGGTTAAGGTGTTGACCACAAATATCCAACAGTTAAAAACATAAAATTTTGTGTAGTCAACTTGCATAACGTTTGGTTGCCAAGAAGCTTCTCATAGGTGAAGAATTGGTATAATTTATAACTTTTTTTTACCTAAATGCAATTATGAGGGGAAAATTAGAAAAGAAACGGCCTGTACCGGATTTTTCGCAGGTGCAACCATCAAACAAGAGACCAAAACAGGGCTCGACGAAACAGAAAGTATCATAGTACGTCGTCCTTCCCTGAAATGGAACTTTCATGCTGGAGCAAGAACTCGCATGAGAGTCGATCTATTACGACCAGCACGGTTGTTCGTATTTCATTTTCTTCTTCCAATTAAAAAACAAACGTTTTAGCAAAAAAACCAAAACTTAAACGTTTTAAAAAACAATGTTTTCACATTTTTTTGAAGTTCTGAGATCCGTGAGATCCCAAATCCTCATTAAAAAAATAATGCTTTCACAAATCTTAGAATTTCAAAAAACCGTGAAAGCATTACTTTTTAAAAACATTTAAGTTCTGATTTTTTTGCTAAAACATTTGTTTTTTAAGGTTGTTTTTCTAAAGTGCCCAATTATGAGTTGTTATTGGTTAATTAGAGGTGGCAATGGGCCGGGCTTGGCCCAATACTGGCTGGACAAATTTGGACTTAGCCCAATCCCGGACCGAGCCTGAGGCAGGCTTATAATTCCAAGCCCAAGCTCAAGCCCAAGCCCGGCCCAGCTTGACCTGTTCATTCATATAGTATTGTAGTCAATGGCTGAAATTTCGGTTTTAGTCTTGACCGAAACGAAATCCAATTTTTTATCCTTGTGTTCCAAGCTATTTTCGATCGAAACGAAACATTTCTGTCGAAATCTTTAGATTTCCGGATTTTGACTGAAATTTTGAACCATGCTCAAACACCTAATGAATTTTTTTTAAGGCCCCTCCCTGTAAAAGTGTAAATTATTTTTATGGGATCACATAAAAATCCTCCTTAGAAAGGTTTAAGTTAGGTATGAATATTTTAACCAAAGCTCCAATTTTCGCAACCGAAGATTTAAGAGTGAAAGCCATCGGTTGTAGACCGAATCTTCAGTTGCAAATAACAAAATCCTTTGAACTTAACAATTGACCCATCTCTCCGCCTCTCTCTCTCTCTCTCTCTCTCTCTCTCCCCTGCGTTTTCTTTTCTCTCTTTCTGTGCTTTCTCTCTCTCTCTCTCTCTCTCTCTCTCCCCAATCTTCTTTTCCCTCTATATCTTTTTAAGCCCTAAACCCTAAATCTCTAATTTCTTAAACCCTAAATCCTGTTCCTAAACCCTAGTTTTTAAATCCTAAATTATTTTTTAAAACTATAATTTCTAAATCAGTAATCTAATCCAAGCCCCGAAATCCAACACTTAAACCGTATTTTCTAAATCGACAATTTCCTAAGCACTAAACTTATTTTTATTTTTTATAGTAGATATTTTTCTAAGATTATATTATTATTATTATTATTTTATATATATATTAATTTAAAGTTTTACTTTATTATTGATGATGGTGTTTATTGTTTAAATAGACTCTCCTAACTATCATGTAAATACCAAAATGGGGTAGGAAGATTTTAATCACCTCATCTATTGATTATAATACAAATTATTGTTTTTAATTTGAATAGCTGATATTAAGGTTCCCCAATCAAATTGGTTGACTATATTATATTTTGTGATATTTGGAGATTTTTATTTTTATTTTTTTACTTTAGGTAGTTGGGGACGAAAAAGTATATTTGGACTACGGACAATCGGGTGTACCCCTTTCAAGAAAATTATGTGTCTCTCACTGATTGCGGATTTAGAAAATTTAGCTTTATCTTCATAAAAATGAAAACAAACCTTTTTACTACAAATACCTAGTAAGAAGTAAATTAGGGTATTTCAAACAAATCGGCAGCGAAACCTAATGTACCTATCGTATATGAGAGCTCGATGAGCCTAAGAGGTTAAGCTCGAGCTCAGACCATTTAAATGTCGGACTTAAAGTGCTAGCCTAACCTTGGCCCATGGCCTTATGCTCAAACCTAACCCTCCTTAAATGGTTTAGGCCTAACGGACCGAACCGGCAGGCTACCCAACCCATTGCCAACCTTAGCATAATTGACTGGTTTCCTCTCAAGTGTGAATAGGTAAAATTCCTTAGGGCTCGTTCGGATTTTGAGCTTTTCTTAGAAAAGTTCAGAATTTGATTAGCCACGAATCTTGCAGAATCTGAGTGCACTGTGATTCCTAGGTTTTTCTGAATATTGTTCTTGAGTTTGATCAAACTCTTAGGTTTTCTGAGTTTTTCCCAGAAAGCTCAAATTTATGCGTTCTTGAGTTCTCAAATTCCTAGTTTAGAAGAGTATTTTGCCTTCATATTTTTGAGCTCAGATTCTGAGTATTCCTTAGTCTTTTGTTAGGAAATGAATATGTCGTTTCACTCGGAAATGCTCAGAAAACATGAATTTCTAAAAAAACTCGCAAACGAAGAAAAAGATCAGAAAATGTCTGAAAACACTACTTTCTAAGTCAACAACTCAGATTCAGAGTGTTTCTAGATTCTCAAATGAGTCCTTATGGTAAAATGATCAAACTTTGGAAAGCGTACATCTATTTATAAAGATGAAAATTAGTGACAGTACAAGTTTGACTATTTCAATTAAAAAAAATTTATCCGATTCACACTTATGCACACTTATGCTATGTTTATTAACTGAGAAAAAAATATATATATAGAAAACGAACTTTAATTTCTTCAGAAATTATTACCTCCAAAAATATAATTTCCATTGTGTCATTAGACTACCTCGGAAATGAGTTATTGTGTATCAGATTCCTAATGTCTTATTAGGCCCTATTTGGCAACCTTTTCTTCCAAAGTTTTTTCGAGAAAAAAATGTTTCATAAAGCTATATTTTATTTAAGGACTTGACCACCTCTAGCTGAAAATGATATTATATTGAAACATTGTCTTATATTAATTTTCATATAACATTATTTTCAACATGTGATTAGACTGGTGGTCGGGTCTGCCTATACCAACTTCTTAGTCATGGTTATATACAAGACTTGGCCTATGACTGTAAACAAGTTGGGTCAACCCAGTATCAACCCGATATTCTACCAGATTAGGCACAAAAACTTGGTCATTCATGCCAAATCAAGCATGAGACATCTAACCCAATATTTTATATAAAATACATGAAATATAGGGGTATTTTATGAGGTCGGGCATCAAATTTGGCCAGCTTAGGTCTACTGCACCATCTTATGGAGTTGGGTGCACCATTATGTCAGGTTGGACATAAGCCATTTTTCCATTAGGAGCAAAAATGTTGACCGACCCGACCTGTTCACACTTTACAACCCTAACTTGACCAAAGTGCTATAGGTGCCCTCGTGTCAATCTCAAATTGCTAATCATTGTATATTCGTTGATATTTTTTAGGATAAATTCAGCTTAAGGTCAAAAATAAACTTGCCGTGGTATATGTGCTCATAAATAGTTGTGATCAAGGATCAAAATTTCAGCTTAAATGACCGAAATTTCAGTTTTAGTCCCCACCGAAATTTCGGTTTCGGTCCCCACCGAAAACCAAACGAAAATTGAAAATTTTGGTTTTTTTGTATGAGGGGATAAATTTCGGTCCAAAATTTCAGTTTTGGTCCCCACCGAAACGAAATCCGGAATTTTGATCCTTGGTTGTGATAACCTCAACACTTGACAATTTGGACAAAACAAATATTGACCCCACATACCACCTTTGGCGCTCGGTCACGCACCAAATAGAAGCTCTTATTTGCATATGGGTTATATGAGCTTCGATCCACCTTTAAAGGTAGAATAAAACCTTGTAAAACCAATATGTGCCCATGGACCATGGTTTAGATTTTGATTTAGCCCCCAAATTATATTGTTTATAATAATTTCCATGATTTGATCAAGAGCCTTTAACAACAAAATACTGTATACCTAAAAAGTAGTTTGATCTGGTGGCTACAAACCTCATATAAGACATCAAAGAAGAATGAATCTTTGGCTGAGTCTCAACCATGTGCCAACATGCCATTTGGACATCTTAATTGATGGCTAAGATTGGTCTGATGTACCAATATGGATGGCCTGTGCACTTGATATCCATCGTGACCAGGTCTAGGTTCGCGAATAAATCAGCTTGGAAGAAATTTGAAAAATTTGTAAAATTCAGCAAATTTGAAAAAAAATTAATAGGAAAACTGAAATAAATTTAAAAAGATCAAAAAATAAAAAATAATTGACAAGGTTAAAAAATTGGGAAAAGTCGAGGGTTTGGCATGATGGTCAGGTATATGCCTGAGGAAGCAGGAGACCCCGTCTCGCTGACCTGAGTTCAAATCCCCTTTTGAGGCTACCTTAGGGACTTATATCCCATGCTGATGAGGCATGTGCTAACTTTGTGGGCACACATGTGGTCCTGCCCTAGTGGATTATTTTATCATAAACCAAATTGTTTACGTAGGGATTGATAGGCTGAGTACTTACCAGCATCCAAGGATTAAAATATCAGGTAAATTTTCGGTTTTGAGCTTGACCGAAACTTAAAATTTGAACCAAAATTTCGGCCAAAAACCAAAAATTTGGCCGAAATTTTAAGTCCCATACAAATTTGGACTGAAATTTCGGTCCAAATTATCATTTTGGTGGGGACTGAAATCAAAAATTTCGACGGAAAATTTCGACCGAAATTTTGATCTTTGCCCGCATCAATAGATGGAGTGCTCAATATTGCACTTGTTTGTCACGTGAGCTGATATGAGCTTAAAATTGGTGCCCAAATATGCAGGCTAGTTAACTATTTGATGGTTACATCTTTTATTTGATGTGATTTTCATTTTGCCTAATCACTTGAATGAATTGGGTGTCATCTATTGATGTAGATGACCAGACCAACCTCAATTCATGACAAAATCTATATACACATTTTGTTTACTACAACTTTTCAAACTTAAATCATTTATGAAGTTACAACAAAGAAATAATTTTTTTTTTTTTTTTTTTTCGTTTTTTTCATGTGCGCCATATGCTTGCCACCCCTGTTTCACATATTCATAAATAATTTTTAATTTGTCGTTTTGTGTTTAAATAACACCTCGAGTCTGGTGTGGTTAACTACCGACTCTAGAAAATCAAAGTGCACGCTTTGCTTTTTTTTAGGAACGATAACTTAGAGTATTATTTAAATGAGTGCCAAAAGAAAGGGGTATATGGTTAAAAAAACCCATTTTTTCTCCATCTAATTCTCCTTAAATCTTTTTATTAGATTTTAATGGTTAAAAAAACCCATTTTCTCTCCATCTAATTCTCCTTAAATCTTTTTATTCGATTTTAAAGGTGGCAGCACTACAAAACGAGCTCTCCTTCGTTCAGACGCAGCTGATCAACAGTAGATTGGCAGTAGCAAACGCCCTCCAAAACTCCCAACAGCAGCACACTGCAGTCTTACAACCTGCATTTTCTAACAACTCCTCTGCTTCAAATAATCTCCTAAATTTAAGCAACTTCGCCTCGGGTTTCGACATCGCCGCCGCAGACACTGCTCCGTCTTCGCGAAGCTTTGAGCCACTGCAACTTTCGCGACCTTCACAAGAAGAGGACGGGGACGAGGAAGAAAGTGGGAATCCACTTTTATTTGCAAACCAAATCCTTCACCCAAAATAATTATCTTAATTAATTAAGAAAATTAACAAACATTATAATTAGTTTATGTACGAAGTGAAAAGTGATTTAAAGATGCCGTTGATTGAAATTTACAAAGTCTCATTCCATAACCATATTTACAATCATTTCTAAGAGCAAATTTATATTTAAATGTTGTAGCACACCAATCAACCATTTCAAAGACTATTTGACCGTATAAGATTTATATGGAGCACAAGATTTGTTATTTAATAGGTCATGATTTTTGACCCGGTCCAACCCGAAAAGTCAAGATTTCTAGACGTGAACTCGCATAGCAGGTCAGATTAAGAGAATGAGTCGGGGATTTCAGACTGGACCCAACCCAATAGGTTCAGATTTCCAAACCCAAACCTGACTACTAGCAGGTTTGGATATAGAAAACCAGCTAGGTTGACCCAACCAAGTTCTTGCCCTGCCTAAGACAGATGTCTACCATGTGGCAAGTTTGGGTGCCACATACTCGAACCATGGTTCAAAATTTCAGAACGCGTTGGTTTCGGTTGCCCCTGAAATGAAATCTCTAAATTTTCGGTTTCGATATCGAGGCAACATATTACCGGCCAATAATTTGAAATTACCTGCCGATAATTTTAAAATATCAGCCGATATTTTGCTACTTCGATAATTTGAAAAAAATAAAATAAAATTGGCCTGGCCCTCAAAATTTTGGTTTCGGGCGAGACCGAAACCGAAACGAAAACTGAATTTTTTATAGAATACAAGATAGACCCATAGTCAAAAAAATATTAAAAAAAGATGACCACCGTCGATCTAATGGTGGTCAGTGGTTTAAAAAATGAACAGTAAAACAATTCATCAACTTACTATTTATTTTCGCATAGTTAAATTAAGTGGTTTTTGCATTTTTCGCTCTGGTATTTGATCTTATTGATCTTGAGAACATGGACCTACAATTAGACGTCATATTTTGATTTCACATGGCACACATTTCGAAATGTGAGCCAAGAATCATGTTTAATGTACACCCATGATCACCACATGGAATCAAAATCTAACCACCTGATGACAAGCTTCTGACCTCAAGATTCACTGTATGGAAGATTGTGATGAAAAATGATAACCATCGTCTGATTTAGTGCAGTCAAAGATTAGTTGTAACTGATCTATCACTATAAGAGGGAACAAGTGAAGGAAACACAAAAGCCAGGCCGTAGTGTGAATTGGTGAAATCCAGGGGATGGAGTGCACATAAGACATCTTAAGGGGGGAAATGCAAAAAATCCCTTGAATTAATAATATATAGATGCTCCAATGGAGTACCTTCACCGTATATCAAGTTCCATGTGAAACTTTGGCATTAAATGGTTTTGATGCCCGTGGAGGAAGGTAGTGTTTTCTTAGATGATTTTTTTAAAAAAAATGGAAACAACATTTCCACCATGTATTTTTGACGTATAAAAGCTCGATCGTTGAATCACATTCAAATTTGACTTTAATTTTAAGATTTGATTTTTTTTTTTTAAATTGATCCATATAATGTGCTATATTTTCACTTGATACCAAAAAAGTGCTTTGGGTGACACATAGAACTCCACATGAGCTTGATGTACCTATCTCGCATACCTCATTAGAGTACCTTTCCCTTTATATATATATATATATTCTAATTAAATGCACGTGCTTCGCATGTCCGATACTTAAGTTTGAGATTATGATAATTGATGAAGTACGCGAATTAAATTTGTCCCTTATATGATGATTGTAGAATTTATATTCATGACATATAGAAATATAGCAATATAGAGCACCCTGCAATTATATAAGAATTACTGTAGAAATTATTATATATTTGGAGTTTATATGAAACAGCTAAGTAACAGACAATGTCCTTAATAATTAAAAGTGATATACAATATAATAAAAACATCAATCTCGATTAGCAGGCTCAAATAGATCAATGCAGATATATGATTGCACTTTTACGACATCATTTTCCCAAATATCAACTTTGATGGTGAAAATGAATTTTTTGCCAATACATCGTGACATGCACTTAAGGAAGTCGGAGATACTGGAATCTTGGTGGAGAGAAAGTACAGATTTTAGAAATACTGAAATAAATGTTGTAAATATGTGAAGGGGAGTGGAGGTTCACCATGGTATATATCCCTTAGCACCTTCTCAAATTCTTTGTCAAATATACAAACTCAAATTGTACCATTGTCATCACCAATCTTAGCTCGCATCCTATACCTATGATTATAAAGATGAATTTGTTAAATTTCCCCACAGAGTGAGGCAGAATGATTTCATTGATCTGCAATTTTTTTTTAGATGAGTAATTGAGAGAAGAAAGTGGCATTATAAAAACACTAACTCAATATTGAATATTGTGATTAGACGACAAACTGTCTCTATTCCATCTCTTTTACGAGTAGTTGATGGACACTCAGCTACGTCAAATACAATTGCAACAATATCTAGTAGAAGATAATTACATATTTTAGTAAAGTAAAAGTTAGAAATAAGTAGTGAAAAGTATGAGATTATTGATATACCTATAAGAGCATGAGAAGTGACGCAAACTTTTGCACATTTTGTCACATGATTTTTCCCTCTACCCTGTGAAAACCCTTGCTTCTTTAGTGACATCAATCAGCATATAATCATGCCCCCATGAAGGTGTTGATTGATGAAAGACTGGTGGAAGACATCCGACATGATTTTTGAAAATACAATGGATCATATTATATTACCTCTAAAAAATTAATTAGATGACAAAAAGAGTATCTATACGTGACACATGCCAAAATTCATATTAACCATCATCAGTACATGACTCTACTTTTGATGAGAACATTCTTTGCTAAATAAAATGGGAACCATCCATCAAAAAAGAAGAAAATATAAATGCAGGAAGTGAAAATTAATAGAATTGAGAACAACAACAGAGCCAATGCATACTTTCAAGCTCAAAAAAGGGAAAACATTAAAAGTGTCTCAATTTTAGAAACGATTATCTTAACATTTGATCTAAATTTTCCCATAAGAACTCTTAAAAAATATATCAAAATCATGACAAAATCAAATAGATCCCCAACAAAATAGAACTATAACATCAATAAAGCTCTAATCAAAATACATCTCCAGCAGCTTCGATGTTTCACAAGCTCAAATACAAAAATGAAGCTATATACTCCAAAACCTAGGTCTTAAAATGGATGAAACTAAAGTTAGTAACAACATTTATAAATTTAACCTTAAAATGGAAGCCCACCAATCTTATAATCCACACTCCTAAGCCTTCACGAGCACCAGGCACCAGCATCAACAAGGTCTCCACCTGTGCCTTCATCACGAGCATATCTATTTATGCTTCTCTATGCAACAATTTGAAAAAAAAAATTAAGTTCATAGGAGTAACTATGAAGACTTTAAGTTTAATAAATACCCCTTGAACTCCTCGCTATTATAGGGACTTCCTATTAATAAGTAAAATTATAGTTTTAATTTTTTCTCAAAAAGTGTCTCAGATTTAATATTTCAGGTCCAAAATATGGTTGAAACAGGCACAGATAAGCTTCTTTTCACATTTCATTAGCTCGAAAAATCTAGCTTTATAATCATCAGAAAACAAAATAACAATAATAATAATGCTCATCTTGCACAATCAAAACAGATATGAACCTCTGATTATCAAATAATTAGTACCTCGCAGAAGATCAGGTCTTCCTCCAACAAAATAAAGATTTGAATCTGAAATACTTTGTTCATGGGTAAACATGAATTATAGATTTATGTGTTATTTTTATTTATTCCCAATAGATTAAAATAGCATCCTGTATAAATGTACACAAAACAAAGACAAAAAAGAATCTCTAAAAGCCAGAGAGACATCAAGAAATGAAGTTTAAGTTGTTCCCAAATTGGTTACCATAGAGCGGATCCTTACATTGGTAGTATTCACATATCTAACATTTATAAATTTTGATCATATATTTTCTCCTTTTATGAAAATAGAAGTTAGTTTGAACAAATACTCAGTAAAAAAAGAAGAAAAAAATTTATTTAGGAGAATACCTAACTTATCACTTGGTGTTGCACTAGTCATAGATTGACTTTTTTTTTTTTTTTTATTAAAATCAAATATTAACCAATAATTTTTTTAATGATATTATATTACAAATTAAAACCATAGTAATCACTATTTATTATCAAGTTACATAAGTCTGAGTTTGAAAAGTCAAACTCAAATAAAAAGTTAAACTTTGATCAAACCGTTGCTTTCGAAAATCTGGAGTTTGCCAGATTCAAGGTCAATTGCAAGTCTTGGATTGATATCCCCAGATTTCTTTGGATTCAGTCTAGTGGCTTGCGCTATCCCGTCATCGTAGAGGTGGAAATTGTGGAGGACGATGGGAGACTCAGGGGCAGGGAGTCTCCCTCATACAAAGTCCCCGGTGAAGACAACTCGTTCGAATTGCAGAAACAATATTACGTGGGTAAAGTTCCTTAGCACCTCTCTGAGGCTTGCATTCTCAGGGGCGTCAATTTTAGCGTCGATCGGATTCCCTCACCTTCATTTTCTAGGAAAGTTGGACACGACAACAGTATGTTTCCGGAACCATCTAAGCGAGTAAGTTGTCACAGTCGCGACAGTCACACAATACATACATCCAACCCGCTGTTGCCACGTGGTGCTAACTAGCATGCCTTCTGGCTCTATTACTCCCCAGTTGTCCAATAATCAAAATAGATTTTATCGCGATTCAAATCCAGATGACGTGTGTGCCTATTCTTCAACTCGAGGCGCCAACTAGCATTCTACGGCGAATCTGGCCAACCACGGATCCCATGATCTTCGAGGTCCTTATTCTGGAGCTAACGCTCCCCAGGGACCTTCTAAGCCAGAGCCCAATCTGAGCGAGCCTTGCAACCCTGACCCCTCTCTATTCGGGGCCTTAAGGAGGGATTCGGATCATCTGCTATTGCCTCAGGCTCCTCTTCATAAATCGGACCCGCCCATCATTTGCAAGACTTCCTCCTCTACTAGTTCCTGCAACCCCCCTTTAATGAAGGCTTTGTTTCTGGAGACACAGACACTTCCTTTCTGAGAAGAAGGATGAGGGGGAAGTCCAAACTAGCAATCATGACTGCAACTCCTCTTTCGACTTCAACTCCTTTGGTTTGCCAGTCAACTCACAAGACGACCTCAACGAGCTCCTTCAGGAAGATATCAACAACATATGCAAAAAATAGGAACTATTGTTCTTTGGTAGTCGCTTACAATTTCAAAACCTCTTTGGGGTCAAGAGCTCGGGCGGGAAGGGCTGGCTAAGGTGGCCCTGATTCTGATCGTTCAGGGTTTGTTTCTTGTTTCTATGATTCTCAATTGTATTTCCTAGAACGTAAGGGGGTTAGGAGATCCCGACAAGTGTGCCATCATCAAAAGAACAATTGGTGACTTAAATATGATGATTCTAACCTACCAAGAGACGAAATGGGTTGCGTGTGATGTCACCAAAGTGCGAATGGTGCTCAATGGTGGGACAGGGAGGCATTAGACCCTGTTGGTACTAGAGGCGGCGTCCTGCTTGCTTGGGATAGAAGAAAGGTAGCTAAGATAAACTCTAAGATTGCTTCCAGATCCGCCTCAATAATATTTTCGTTGATTGGGGTCGACCTTGTCCAGGCATTTACTGTTATGTACAGGCCGAATGATCCAAGATTGTGGCTGGGTTTCTGGAATGAGTTGCTCAGTATCCAAACTTCTTGGGGTGCGCCTTGGATTATCGGAGGTGACTTCAACGTCACTTGTTTTGCTGATGAAAATATGGGTAGACCTAGAGTTACAACCAGTATGCGAGGTTTCTATGCTTTCGTCACTTCAGCTGAATTGGTGGACATCCCGATGTCCGGGCCTCGTTTTACTTGGAGTAATGGGCAAGATGACCCAATTTCTAGTAGGATTGACAGATTCTTGATGACATCCGACTGGAACGACCTGACCCCTAGTTTGTGTTCGGTGGGCCATCCTTGATCTGTTTCCGATCACATCCCTATCTCCCTTTCCGACCGCGATGAGGGATGGGGGCCCAAGCCCTTTAAGTTCGAATTAGCTTGACTGGCTTGGCTGAAGCATGATAATTTCAAAGAATTGGTGGCTTCCAAGTGGCAAAGTTGGGTGATCAGAGGTACTGCAGAGTTCGGGTTCAATCAAAAACTTAGACTCCTCAAGGCTTTCCTTAAGACCTAGAACTGTCAAGTCTTCGGGAATATTTGAGCTGTTAAAGAGGCTGCCCTTTCTAGCATTATTGCCCTCAATTTAAAAGAAGAGCTGTGACAGCCAGGATTTTGACACCTCGAAATCTGTGCCATCAGTACGATCCTCCATACCGTGCCCCATAGATACGTATGGAACATTGGTATAGCAAGCAACAACTAAACAAGATAAGATAATAACAGCACGATGCGGAAATAAATATGTTAATCTAGGCATAAACTCAAAAGACAGTTCTACTTTCATGCCAACGCATGAACAGAGAACCGATCCGAACCATCAGTGATAACAGATCTCCTCAGATGGTTCACTAAAAGAATTATATCATTTAAATACATTATTTCTAAAAATAAAGGCTTGACATATCAAGCCACAAAAAATGCTCTCAAAACTCTCCCTATCAAAGTTCACAGTGAAGTCTCCTAGAAGAAGTCCTCAGTAGGAGGCTCTAACTCGTCTCCGGGCACGAAGTCCGAATCCCCCGGATTAGCATCTCCCGAAGCCTCTACGGCTGCAAGAAAAGAACCTACGACGTATAGTCTAAAGGGTGAGCTATATCCTAGCTCAATAGGGAACAACATAATGAACATATAAGTCAAATCCTCACATATATTCCATAATATTCTTAGCATGATGTATTTATGAACTTAATGGAAAATAGTTTAAAGGGTTACATATGCATTGAAGTTTACTGGTGGTTTAGATGTTACTTTTATTATCATCTATTCATCAATTACACTGAATAGACCTAAAGAAACTTAAATCTTCAATTTAAGTAATCTCCGAGCAATATAGCATCGAGCCCTGATGGAATACCCTCCATCGTCGTCTAAATAGACAGTTATTATAAATATATTACTTTGAATACTACTCAGGTCCCTTTCTCATAGGCGACGTGGTTTGATTTCATCTCAACATCCCTGGGATATGCTACTGTGTACGGATAGATCGCTGTATCGGTGTACGGATTGGTCGCCATACAGGTCACAGATATTCTGTCGAGTCAGTCGTGGGTATCCCGCCACGTCGATGGGGTATTCTGATCAAACCTTAAATAATAAAAATATCAAATGCTTTACATATAGTTATTCACCGTGTAAATGTGTTATTTTATATCAATTATGCCTTATCAGTCTTTGTTCAATCTTACTTTACAATCTCCCTTACATCTCTGGGATGTCTAAATTACTGACATCACACTGATGCCTTTATCACTTTCTCATCCCCTAAGGATATCTCATTTTCATATGCTTACTTGGTGTCACACACACACACACACACACACACACACACACACATACTGAGAGAATTATATGATTAAAGCATTTTCATTTCATTGGTGTATCACACACACACACATACATGGAGATTATATGATTCATTTCATTTCTATATCACTATATACATGCTCTTGTAATCAAAGTACATATTCAAGGTGTTCCCTACCTCAAGTGTCTGACTGTCCAAACATCAAGGTCCCACAGGGCTCCTCATGCTTGCCTTAGCTCGTACCACCTATGGTACATCATAACATAAGCACAACATTAATAAGGATGCAAAAGAGAAGGTCCAAGACCCTCCATGAACCTCAATGTTCAACTAAGAAGTCAACTCAAACTGCAAAAATCGATTAATCGAAACCCCAAATCGATTAATCGATTCTCAAATCGATTAATTGAAATCCAAAATCGATTAATCGAAATCCACAATCGATTAATCGGTTTTCCCAGGTCTTATTTCTCCAGCCACTGGAGGTACTCAGTCGATTTCTAAATCGATTAATCGAATTTTTAAATCGATTAATCGATTTTAAGATCGATTAATCGAACTCGAGCTTTTATGCTTTTTCAACTTCCAGACCAAAATTGATTAATCGATTTGACCAGAACTCAACCCCTTCTCGGGTTGTTCTTCCAAATATTTTTCTTTCTATTTTTCTATCTTTTTTTATCATTTTAATTCATCATTTACCCCATCTATTGACTGAATTTAATCATCAAAACTCATGCATTTAAATCTAACAAAACTTACCTCAAATCAATCTCTTAAAGAATGGATTGGTTGGTTTAATGGCTAGGATTCCAGCTCTTGCTTCAACGGTCCTTCACGCGTCGAATCCGACATTCAATGCTCAAAACCCTTCCTTAAATCTGAACCACAATAACTCTCCTTGCCATTAACTCCTCTTTACTCTCTCTCTCTCCCTCTCTCTCTCTCCTCTTAACTTCTCTCACTAACCCAAACAAGAGAATAACTTCCTTAAGGTATTAAAACCCTTATAACCCTCTTGCTTTGGTGTTGAGCACATACACCAGAGATAGGTATACGTGACCCCTAACTAACCTCTAACTCTATACTTAGATCACATTTACATTACAAAACACTTTCCTTCTCAAGTCTACTGTTTGACCATCACTTGATCAACCTACGACCAATCGGGCATAGATCCCGAGGTCACTGTTTATCGCTCAATTTTCGGGGATATTATAAGAGCAGGAGGGATCTCTTCAGCCTGAGGACCGAGAGCGGCACTTATGTCTCAAAGACTACCTCAATAGGAGGCTGGTTGAGGAGGAAATTTTTTTGCGGCAAATTTCGCGCGAGAAATGGGTTAAGGATGGTGACCTTAGCTCCAAATTCTTTCATGGGATTGCCAATGCCCACTGCAGGTCTAATCTGATTTCTTCCATTTCCGTGGGAGGATCTCGGATCTCAAATAAATCTGAAATAAAAAAGGCGATTGTCGACCACTTTGTCCTGCAGTATAAGGAGGAGGAGGCCAACCTCAGACCTTTCCCAGGTGAGCTCCCGTTCAGAAGCATCGATGCCCGCAACAGCTCTGAACTAGAAACTGAGTTCGACATCACTGAGATCAAGACAACAGTCTTTAATGGGGAAGGTGATAAGGCCCCGGGGCCCGATGGATACCCAATTAAATTCTTTCTAATCTTTTGGGATGTGCTACACGAGGATCTGGTTAACGTTGTGCAAGAATTCTTCAGATCTGGTCATCTCAGCAAAGGGACCAAGACCTCTTTCATTGTCCTCATCCCAAAATGTAATGGCGTGGAGAGTATGGGGGATTTCGCCCAATTAGCCTGGTGGGCAGCCTCTACAAAGTGGTGGCAAGAATCCTTGTTAATAGTTTTTGATTTGTCATTTCTAGTATCATCAGCCCCTATCAATCGTTCATTAAGGGAAGACAAATCACGGATTGCATTCTAGCACACGAATGCTTACACTCTAAGCATAAGGATAAGATACTGCGTCTGATTGTCAAGCTTGGAATGGAAAAGGCGTTCGACCGCGTTCACTGGAGCTATATCAATAATATTTTGGACGTGATGGGATTCGGTTAGTGATGGCGCAATTGGGTCATGGGCTGCATTTCAGATCCTTCATTCTCTATTCTTGTTAACGGCTCACCCAATGGGCTTTATGAATGGTCCAGGCCAATGAGACCCTCTGTCCCCCTTTCCATTTAACCTTGTGAATGCTTGAGCCAACTTATCGATAGGGGGCCTCCTTGGGTGCTATTTCGGGTTTTAGGACCTCAATGGATTGCCATCCTATCTCCCACTTGTTGTTCGCCGATGATACGATCATTTTTTGTGACGCGTCCTTCGACAACCTTCTTAGCTTGAAATGGATTCTCTAAGCCTTCGAAACGTGCACAAGCTAGAAAGTAAATTTAGACAAATCCTTCATTATGGGGGTGCATTTGAGCCCCAACGAGGTGGAAAGGTTCGCTAACTATTTTGGAAGCAAATGGGGCGATCTCCCGGCTACTTATCTAGGTCTCCCCCTCTGCTTGGGAGTGCCTAGGACCTCGGTTTGAGACAGTGTGGTAGAAAGGATCGAGGAAGATTGGTTATATGGAAAGAGAAGCTCCTCTCTATGGCGGGTAGGGTGACCTTACTTAAGTGTGTGTTGTCCAACATGCCGACCTACCACCTCTCCGTGTTCTGCTACCCTCTCAGGATCATCCGCATAATTGAATCGCTGATGAAGAGATTTCTTTGGAGCGGGGGAGAGGATCGTAGTAAGATCCACCTTGTCTCTTGGGAGAAGGTGTGCTTTTCCAAGCGTGACGGTGGTTTGGGCATTCGGGACTTAAATCTAATGAACTTCTTTTTGCTTTGTTAGTGGTTATAGAAGCTCGGGGATGGCAATGTCTCCCTTTGGGCATCCTTGGTTCGGAGTAAATACAAACCTGGTGATCGTGGTTAGCCAGAGCCTCTAGGTGGTGGCAGTGGGTAGCCGGTCAAGCTGATGCCTTCTTTAGGGTTCTCTCCTTTCGAGTTGGTACTGGCAGTTGCATTAGCTTCTGGGACGACAACTGGGTGGGTCCTCAACCACTGAAAATCAATTTCCCTTCCATTTATCTGCTAAGCAGGGAGAAGAAGGATGTAGTAGTTGATTGGTGGGCTCCTTCAGCAGCTGGTTATGGATGGTCCTTTGATCTCAAGCGCGATATCAGGGAGGGGGAAATTAGGGAGCACCAAGAGCTTCTCTCTATGCTCCCCTTTACTCTCATCAATTCTACTGATGAGGATTCAAGGCTATGGAAGGGTACGAAAGACGGCAGCTTCTCAGTTTCTCCCGCTTGTAGTCTTCTCTGGAGGAGGCCTTTAATTGGTCGGGCCTGGATCGGGATCTGGAAAGCCCCGCCTAGAGTCATTTTGTTTGCTTGGTGTGCTGCTCAAGAGGATCAAATCTATTGATCTATTGGTTAGGAGAGGGATTATTCCCCCGAATAGATGCTCCCTCTGTTTTCAGCATGTCAAATTTTCCATCCACATCCTTTTGCATTGCATCTATGCTCGGAATATTTGGAACACCTACTGGGCTAGGTTTGGTATCCTCAGTTGTCTGCCGCAGTCTTGCGAAGTCTTGCTTGCCGAATTTTGCCCTTGTTCTAAGGAGCGGGTTGGCCCGGTGCCTAGCGCCGTAACCATCGCCATCTTGTGGTCCCTCTGGAGGGAACACAACCAACACATCTTCAATGGCAATTTCCGGAGCTCTCTTGTCCTGGTTCTTCAGGTTTTTGGGCTCTTAAGGTTGTGGGGCAATCGTCTTGGTTCTCTTTTGCAAGGGCTAGCCTAGCTTTTTTCCACCTGCCCTATTGATGAGGGCAGTCCTTCCTTCCTTTTTGCTTTTGTGAGCCTTGCTCGCTTTTTATCCCGATTGTAATTTTATTCTTTCTATAAAATTTCAGCCTTATCGATAAAATAAAAAATAAAAAAATGTAAAGCTAAATAACAAAGTTATAAATGCTAATATCTAATGTAAGTTTACACGTTGAAATGAAATTAATTTTTTATAAAAGTCAAACTTTGACCAAAATTCAACTTTGACCAAGAGAAAATTTTACAATGTACCAATAAGTTACAAAAGTCCAACTACAAATTAATATAACAGTATTCATATATATCGTTACATTACACTAGTCAAAATTTGATCAAATATCTACTTCTAATAAAAGTCAAACTTTGATCAAAAGTAAAAATTTGATTAAATTTTTTTTTTAAGACTAAAGTACAAAGTTACATAGTAAATGCTAGTATGTACTATAAAGTTACAAGTTGAAAGAAAATTCAATTTTTAGACTTGAAAGAAAATCCAATTTTTAAAAAAAGTCAAAACTTTGACCAATAAAAAATTCGACAATCTACCGCCAACCTACAAATTAACATAACAGTAATTCTATCCATCGCTAGGTTACACTAGTAAAAAATTTGATCAAATATTAATTTTTTTTAAAGTCAAACTTTGATCAAATATCAAAAACAGTAAAATAAAATTTGGTAATGTACTACAAAGTAATAAATTTTAAAAATGATAATCTCATTGGGGCTATAGAAGTTCGAAAAAATCAATTTGTGTTACAAAGTTGAAGCTTGACCAAATAGCAAACTTTGACTGATAAAAATTTACATTACCGAGATAAAATAACAATAGTAATAATCACTATCTACTGTCAAGATACACTTCTCAAATTTTAACTAATGTCAAAATTTGAATAAAAGTCGAACTTTGACCAATAAAAATAAGGTATTGTATTTTCAAGTTACAAATTAAAATAATGATAGATATTTTTAATTATAACATTCTACTAATTAAAATTTATGACATTTTATAAAAAATCAAACTTTGACGAAGAAAAAATTGCACTGATACGGTATAAATTTATGTAGTAGACTCTATCTATAAGTAGGTTTCGAGTTTGACTAAAAATAATTTTTGTATAAAAGTCAAAGTTTGACTAATGGCCAAACTATTGACTAATACAATTAAGAATCTAGTATTAAATTATACATCAACACGACAGTATCTTTTTTTCGCCATCAAATTATAGGAGTCAAAGTTTAATAAAAAGTAAAATTTTAATTAAAAGTCAAAGTTTGACTTAAAGTCAACCTTTGATCCCAAAAAATTTGATAATATATTAGTAACTTACAACTTATTATCATGTTTCAGTAGTCAAAGTTTGTTCAAAAGTCAAAACTTTATATAGCTTATAAATCCAGTTGAAGTTTGATTAAAATTCAAACTTTGACCAAAGTCAAACATTAGCTGAAAAGAGTATGATAAAGATAATGTGGTGGTTATAATGATCGTACTAGTATGATGGTCATAGAAATGAAAGTTACTTTTTAATAGTCAAAAGATAATTTTTTTTGCTTTTAGATTTTTTACAACTTTAGATTTGTAATGACAAAAAATTATTATTTTGTTAGTGAGAAACTCAATTTCAACCACTTAAAAGATTGAAATGGTTGCCTCCTAAAATGATTTGGTGTATGAAAATTCAATTTCCATGCGAGGCCGACTTAATTTCATGTCCATCTCTTTACATAGTTATCAAATAACAATAATTGAAAACTAAATTTCATTTCCACCTATGAAATTGCATTTTCATGTTATCTAACAAGGCCTAAACTGCAAAGTCATTTTTCCACTTCGGTTCAATCACTTAAAAAGTGAATGCAAGTAATGGCTCCCTTACAGAAAATGTATCCAAAACGGGTCACCCAAACCGCCTTTTCACCCTCTGGACCAATCATATGCTGAAAACGCATTACTCCAATACCACCTAGTTTAACCAAACTACTATTCTCCTTATTGAGCCCATTTTTTGTCTCTATTCCAACGATCCATAATAAAGAGTATCTTTAAATCCACCCACCAAATCTTTGAGTTCACCCACCTAAAACACATTGACTTAGTAGAATCAAATGATGGAGATCATTTATCCTCCCAATCTTTCACACGGTGGATCTTGAGTTCATGGACCTACCATCAGACGATTAGTATTTTATTTCTTGAGGCACATATCTCAAAAAAATGACCTTAATATAAAGTGCATGCTTAAAATTGCTTTTAAGGTCACATTTTTGGGTGTGTACCACATGAAATAAAAAATCGATCGTCTGATGGTACGATCATGTTCTCAAGATCCATCGTGTGTAAGATTGGGACGATAAACAATCTCCAATGTCTGAATCAGTATAATCAATGGGTTTCAGCGTGGATGAACTCAAATATTTGGATGGTAAATTTAAAGGTACTCCATAATAAATACCTCCTGACTTACAAATATGGAAACCCACACACTCAGCAGCTCTGAAGATTTGCTGAAGAAATATAGATAAAGAGAGGCTTAGGGATCTAGGGTGCTAAGGTTTTGATCGAGTATGGGGAGAGGTAGGGTTCAATATCGTCTAAATATCATAAAGTCTGATCAGTCAATTATTTTGGCGGTTTAGATCGAAGTTCAAATACATCAAACAATCAGAGATTATCAGAGAACTACAATACTTGGTGATGCTACTAACACTACGGAATAACTTATATGTCACTTAGAGGAAACTGACAAGCAGTGGACGGCTACAACGTGTGCTTTACAGGCATTGACCTGAGTTCTCTCTTTAACCATATAAACCTTTTAAATTACTAAAAAGACAGAGGTGACTACCATCAACATTTCAATAAAATAGGGAGACCTTTGGTATTATAAAAAATAGTAATGATGAGTAATTTAGATAACCTATAAAGTAAAAGCACAGTGAACCGTAAGGCAGGCCTCAAATATCGTGATACACGTATTTATCTAATCTAGCAACAAGTTTAAAATTTATTGGTTGAAAATACAAAACAATCTATATATACCATGAAAATTTATTGGTTTAACTTGTTATGAAAAATGGAAATATTATTTTAAATCTACTATCTAGTCTCTGATCCTTTTAAAATCTTATATAAAATACTCTTAAATTTTGAGAATAACTAACTATATAAGAATAAAGATATTTTTGTCATTTTGAAAGTTGGCCGGACCAAATTCTTAACCACCTATTTGACTTATATAGTAGTGTGTGTATATATATATATATATATATATATATATATATATATATATATATATATAAGCCTCAAACTATGCAATCGGTTGTAGAGATGATCCTTGCAACCACACCAGCTGGGCATCATGGGGCAGCCCCTTGAATAAGATTGATCAAGTGCCACGTAAATTTTTTTGAAACAATCCAATACTCATCCACTGTTGAAAATATGGTCAAAAGTGTTCAAATTCAATGCAACAATTTTGTGGGGAGCTATGTTATATTTTGACCCATCAAACGAGGACTCAAAAAGTCCAATTTCTTTCTCGCTTTTTTTTTTTTTTTCAAACTACAAGTCTCATGATTGATCAAACCCAAAAGTCCAAAAAAATCATGCCATGATCATCACGAAAATGCACCGGGTTGCATGGATGATCCCTGCAACAGGTGGCATACTCCCTATTCTTATATGGGCACACTTTTGATGCAGCTTCTTACATTATTATATGGCGTAGAGCTTGCAAGATATAGACAAGCAACAGGAAAATAGAGTAAATGCATTTGAGATGCCTCGAGTAAAGAAGGAAGAATGGATATATGGAAGTATATATTATGGATCGAAATTTCGGTTTCAGACATGACCGAAACTCAAATCTGAAATTTTGACCGAAATTTTAATCCTTGGCGTATATAAAAGGGAGTTTAAGGGTGACCCAAGCAAAAGAGAAAGAAGCACATAGAATTAGAAATTAGAGGGTTTGAATACTATCTATTAGAGAGAGTTAAAACAGCTCATATACAATAAATGAATTAATAATACAAGCACAATGAAGTAAAGACAGATCAACAAGGACTTTATGGGAAGTAGTGATACAATGAAATAACTCCTAACTTATAATATTGTGTTTAACTAACACTTTGAGTTAAAGTTATTGTTCCGTTAACTATCATCTCTAAAAAAATAAAGTGCACTTATCACTTATATTATTTTTTATTTTTTTTCTCATGTTAGAAATACTCCTCTAATATCACTTTATTTTTTAAAGACCACAGTTAACAAGAACAGTAACTCAAGATATTATTTATATGAGAAATTTATCTGATCGACCCTGTCAAATACACCTTTTACGTCAGAGACCCTATATTTTCACCTTTATCCAAACCAACCAGCTTTTAGCCAAACCATTTTCAGCTAGCAATAAAAGTCATAAATACCCCTTCTTACACTTTTTTTCGTTCTATATAATTTAAAATTTTAAATATTTACATTTTTCTATATTTACGCGATGTGAAACGGCATCTATGCTGTCTGATTTGAAAGTCACAATATAAAATCAATGGTGCCAAAGATAGATAAAAAAAAAAGGCGATATCGCCTCTTAACCAAAAATAAAAAATAAAAAATTTAGGTTATTGTATCAGGCGTGAGTCAATGTCGACTAAATAAAGCGATGACGAAAGCGTATTAAGAGTCGCCATCAACTATTTTAAGAGTCGTAATCGATTGTGTTAAGAGTCGACATCGACTGTTTGAAAAAAATAAAATAAAATTTAGAGGCGATATTGCTTTTTTCGTGTCTATCTTTGACACCATCGATTTTATATTGTAGCCTTCAAATCAAACGACATAGATCATGTTTCACAATGTATAAATATAGAAAAATATAAATATTTAAAATTTTAAACTACATAGAACGAAAAGAAGTGTAAGAAGGGGTATTTCTAACTTTTTGTGCTAGCTGAAAATGACTTGGCTAAAAGCTGGTCGATTTGGGTAAAGGTGAAAATATAAGGTTTCTGACATAAAAGGTGTATCTAACAGGGTCGATCAAGTAAATTTCCCTATTTATATACAAAAATGCAAATTAATAAGTTATTTATAAATAAGTGAAGCTGGGGGTAGCATTTATAAATATGCCAAAAGAACCCTCTTCTTTTTACAACGGACATCTCCGGACTGAATCCGGACCAGCGTGTATGCAGTCGCACGTAGCCACAAAGCCTCACCTGAACAAGCGAGGGGCAACTTGATGGCAGATCACAAGGCCTGCAACCACTCCACCATTTGCCTCCTCAGTAATGGAAGTAGTGGTACATGACATAAAGAATTGCATAGTGTGACCAAATTCTGCCAGATCTCGACTTCCATGGAACTCTTTCGGCCAAGGATCAAAATATCGGCCAAAAATTTGGTTTCAGCCTTGGCCAAAACCGACCATTTGAATTATCGGCTGATTTCAGTTAAATTTCATTTTATTTATATTTTTTTATGAAAAAATTAGTATTTTGAACGGTGTTCAAATTATCGGCCGATAATTGAAGGTTGGTATATTTCGGCTAAAATTTCTGGGTTTTTGTTTCAGGCTTGACCAAAACCGATAGATAATTTCAATTATTGGCTGATATTTGGAACCATGCTTCCGACAATCCAGGGGTAGTATCATGAGCGGAGACAACATAGATGAAATGGTAGCCAAAACATCCACTTGCTGAGTACTCATCTCAGATATTGGATATGTTTTTACTTGTAAGGCATAAGTTTCTCATCCTTACTTTGAAATTTCTCGGCTGGTCCATATAGGCTTTGAATATCCTTCGCTAAAGCCATCTTCAAACTGCTTAATATTTGGCTACGTTAGTTAGGAAGGTCGAACTAGAATGATCATGGCCTTAGAGAAAGGGGGTGAATAAAAAGAGAAATCCAACTAGAATGATCATGGCCTTATCAGAAAATGCTAAATAAAAAGATAAGTTGATTCTTAGGTAACATGTTCAAATAGTTCCAATCAAAGTGACCACGTCAAGGTTTGGTATTATATCGGCTTGGAAAATATTCGGTAAAATTTAGGAAAAGAGCGGTCGAAATTCGGAAAAGTACAAGAATATAAAATATATTAATTAAAAGAACAAAAAAGAAATTGAGAAACAAAAAATTTGGAAAGTTTTGAGAAATTTTCAGAAAATTCATGAATAATGAGATATTTGTGAATAATACTTGAAATGGAGCCATTACTTGCACACGCTTTTCAAGTGCTTGCGCCAGATTGCACCGAATTTAAAAGAAAGACTTGCAAGTTTGGCGACCTCTATTATGTGAAAATACCATCTAAACTGTTTGATTTGAAGGCCATGATTTAAAGATATCAATTGCAAAAGATTAGAACAAAATATAATTTTCAATCATTTGATTAAATGGAGCCAAAGGCTATTATATAATAATAATTTTTTTTTTTCCTAAAAGTAGAAGAATTTGGTCACCTATGGTTCCAATAATGAAGTTTCCAATCAAAGAATAAAATAAAAACTAATCCTCAGAACTAGTATTTTAGTGATTGATCTTCCTTTGCAATAGAATGGAACAGTGATTCATCTTCCTTTTCTATAGAATGTAGTTGGTTTGTGGAGAAAGTTGCTATTTGTGTTCTTTTCTTATGGATATTGAAAGAGAATCAAGAAACAGCAGAACAAAGGAGCGACCAAAGATATTTGATTGGGAACCTCCTAAAACTCCAAATGCTGCAAAATGATTTCCTAAATTCCATTCGGTTCGGATTCATTGAAGTGCTACTCCTCCCTTTATGAATCTTTCCTCGTTGATGCGCGACTTCTTTCCTAGTAGGGTCAGCAGCACCATTACGTAGTCTGACTTTAAGGACCCAAAATCTGACAGTCAGCTTTTGACGAAATTTGGGGGCTAAAACGTAAGAGATGACCCTTCTGATGCCCATTAATCCCTTTCTAAATGTTCTTTTATTAAAATGTTAAAACAACATTTTATTTTACTAACTCAATTATCTCTCTCAATCTTTGCAAAAAGGAAGTGTCATTTGTAGCATACATTCCCTTTGATCAGAAGAGAGCCAAGTAAGATCACGCATACAATTGGAGCGCACGCTCGGCCAGCCAAATGTGCCGAGTTCGTAAAATCTACCACCAACACATTGCGTTATTATATTACCAGAGCTCAGCATCCAAACGCAGTACACAAGCCAATAGTGAATGATGGAGAAGTGGTGATGTTGGTGGTGGTGGTAGCAGTCATGATGGAGGTGGTTGTGGTAAAAGTGGAGGAGGTGGTTGTCATGACGGTGGAAAGTTGAAATAGGTCTGTTGTCACCGTTGATTGTCTGACACTACAACCACACAATAGAAACCATCTTATTTTACCTTGTATGTGATCTATGCTCCATGTGGCACCAAACCCATGTTTCTGTTTTTCACCATGGCAAACGAGCCAACATTTTCAGCATTACCGAGTTAGTGCATGGCCTTGTTTAGCAAAGAGCACTTTATCTTCGATATAATAACCAGAAGACACCCTTGACATAGAACAAACCTTATGTTTGTTCCCAAGGCAGCACGCCAAAACAACCAGAGCTAGCACAAAAACATGGCAAGCCCTTTGGTTTGAGCCCAACATCTCCATAACTAAAGGCAAGCTCTTCACCTTCCAATATATCTCTAGCAGCAAAGAAGCAAAGGCGAGGGAGCAACGCACCAGAGTTTCTTACGAGGACCGTGGACAAATTGCCACCATTGCACGAGTGGTTGATGAAGCGAGCCACATTGCCAACCCTGGTTGCATCAATATTCAACCTCAGGCATGCTTTTCCAGACGGCAAATGCTCCCGCACAACCATGAGTGCGGAAGAAAACCCGCCACAAGATGCAAGCTCGTCATACTTCACTTGTCGTCTTCTGGCTTCTTCAGTTGTCAACAGCTCACCTATGACCACAGCAGTGCATTTGATCAGGAAAAATGAACAATGATTAAAGAAATATTTGTACTTCAGTGCTGAAAAGTACAAACAAGTTCTTCAAAAGAAAATTTTAAATAGATGCAAGCATTGGATCAGTTCAACAAATAGGTTTGTACATGCTATACAACATAAAAATTTCAACATCAAATATATGAAGTTGAAGCGCTTCTGTGAACAATTGGGATCGAATGGCTATATTATATACATCTAGTGGGGTAGTACGGCCTCGATCAAAACCATGTTACGTCTATTAGACAGGAGTGCATGTCCGCTATCTATCTATCTATTTTATATATATATATATATATATATATATATATATATATATATATATATATATATATATAAAAGTTTTGCCCATAGACAAGAAAGACACATACTGATATGCATGTAACATATGGTTTAAAACAGTGATGGGAGTTCTTCTTCGGTCATTCCACCCTCCAACGGGTTCCCCATGCACCAACCACGCGGAATCAACATGTGCCACTCCAGCACTTGGAATTCAATTTTATCAGCCCAAATGATGTGGCACTACTGTATTCACTTACGTGAAAACCTGATTAATTATTTGACGAACGGTAATGAAAGTAACTACTCAAACTCTATCATGTAAGGAAATTGCTCTAGGCCTTTTATCCTAAAAGTCACATGCTTATCATGTTGCCTCGAATGTTTTACATATCACTTCCATATAATATAAATATACACATGCATGCCCTTAATGGATCATGGTGCAATGTATAACCTAAAAGCATACCCGCTGAGAGGCCAAAAAAGTTGTCGAGGGCCTCAACCAAGTCGAACCTTTCCCGAGCTTAGCAGCATTCACAACAATGAACATACTGTACCAAATCAACAATTAGGTTGTTGAGTAAGGAACAACCTAAAGTAAACATGAATTGTTTGTTTCACCAAACTCGAGCCTCCAGATGATTTCATCCACACAAGGATCAACAGAGTAGGGACCAGCGTGGCTGATGGATAGAGCACAATGACCCAAAAGAGTCACTAGCATATTGTGACGGGGCCAATACTTGAGCTTGCAGCATGGTGCTTGGGGCATGACATGTGGTACCAGGAGAGCATGCGACATGGGGCCAATAGGGCCTGGCGACGTGGTCGCACTGCGAGGACGCGACACAGTCATATGTGGGTAAGACGCGGGAGTGACACGGACGTGACAGGGCCAAGCTAGGCTAGCAATGCGAAGGCATTACGGTATGTCATACCAAGGGGTTTGAGGTTCTCCTGCTATTTTGGCTGAATTACTGTTTTACCCTTATATAGGGGAAGGGAATTAGAGAGCTATTCCCCCGCACACGGGGCCTTGCGTTGCCAGAGGGGGCACAAGTGTCTCCTAGGCCTGAAAGGGTGGGCCTAGGACATCGACGTAGCGAAGCCGTGTGGCACTCAAGGTGAGGTTGATGTATGGCTTCGAACTACGCGTCGCGGTGCATACGGTTGGGCAACCTCACGAGAACACCAGAGCACTGCATGGGACTCAGTAGAGCACGCTAGCACGAGGGCTGCGTGGGACTCCGTTGAGCACGGTAGCATGAGTGAGGCACAAGGCTGTGGGCTTGGTTCGGTATGTGGGCAAGCCATGGTGGCATGGGGAGCTACATGCCAAAACTATTGCGAAGCGAGGTACTAGTGCAGTGCACAGGGTGAAGCTTGAGCAGGCCAAGTTTAGCACAGTGGTGTAAATGAGCGTTTCGTAAGGGGCACGATAAGTTGGGTGGTAGGCAGCGAAACAGAGGTAACAACGTTGGGGGAGTTCCCGTCCTCTAGGCGGGTGGTATCAGAGCTGATGAAAAGATGGGTTGGTTTCGTTGCATGCTAGCGAGGCACCACGCGGGTTGGTAGCACGTCGAAGGACGCCCCGCGACAGTTGGTATCAGAAGTAGCCTAACTTAGCACAACAGGCGTTAGGTGCCGCACGGGACTGAGGTTGCTGAAGAGCGACCCCGTGACATTTGGTATCAAAGTCAAGTTCGATCCAGAAGTGATGATGCTATTGAGCTAATTGGTGTCAGCAGTGGCACGCGATGTGGTGCCAAGAGGACACGCGACATCCCCGAGCTAGTTAACAGGAGAGGGCCTTGTGACAGCGAAACTAGGTTGACCCGACAGGGGTGACGGTGGGGAGCTAGTGGGAAGGTGCGAACCTAAGAACTAGATATAAGATGATAACAGGCTGGGAGGAGTTGGCGGGGTCAGTTCACTGTGATAATGCGTCAACGAGGACGTTGACATTATGGATTGGTGGAGGATGTGACGGGGTCAATACTTGAGCTTGCAGCATGGTGCTTGGGGCACGACATGTGATGCCAGGAGGGCACGCAACATGGGGCCAAGAGAGTCTGGCGACGTGGTCACGCTGCAAGGACGCGACACGGTTGCATGTGGGTAAGACGCGGGAATGACACGGACACGACAGGGCCAAGCTTGGCTAGCGATGCGAAGGCGTTGCGGCATGTCAAACCAAGGAGTTTGTGGTTCTCCTGCTATTTTGGCTGAATTATTGTTTTACCGTTATATAGGGGGAGCTAGAGAGCTATTCCCCCGCACACGGGGCCTTGCGTTGCCAGAAGGGGCGCAAGTGTCTCCTAGGCCTGAAAGGGTGGGCCTAGGACGTCGACGCAGCGATGTCGTGTGACACCTAAGGTGAGGTTGATGTATGGCCTCGGACTACGCGTCGTGGTGCATACTGCTGGGCAACCTCACGAGAACACTAGAGCGTTGCGTGGGACTCAGTAGAGCACGCTAGCACGAGGGCTGCGTGGGACTCCGTTGAGCACGGCAGCATGAGCGAGGTACAAGGCTGTAGGCTTGGTTCAGTATGTGGGCAAAAGATGATGGCATGAGGAGCTGCATGCCAAAACTGTTGCGAAGCGAGGTACTAGTGCAGTGCACAGGGTGAAGCTTGAGCAGGCCAAGTTTAGCACAGTGATGTAAATGAGTGTGTCGTAAGGGGCACGATAAGTTGGGTGGTAAGCCGCGAAACAAAGGTAACCACGTTGGGGGAGTTCCCGTCCTCTAGGCGGGTGGTATCAGAGCTGATGAAAAGATGGGTTGGCTTCGTTGCATGCGATAGCGAGGCACCGCGCGAGTTGGTAGCGCGTCGAAGGACGCCCCGCGACAGTTGATATAAGAAGTAGGCTGACTTAGCGCAGCATGCGTTAGGTGCCGCATGGGACTGAGGTTACTAAAGAGCGACCCCGTGACAACATGTTTAACTCCTTTTTCGATGCTTCCCATGCCAATAATTTATCTAAGAGACTCGGGACTACGCGCATCAGTTAGCCATCATGTGGCATCCATCACGAGGATCGGGTGCCACGACAACTTAAGCAAGGCCGATCAAATCCCATTCAAAAAAATAAAATTGTTTTTATGACATTTCCACCATTAAAAATGTGGTTAAAGTTCGAAAAAATCACTGCACCAAAGTTTTGGGGCGTTACCTTATCTTTTACCCCATCAAATAGGGGGCAAAAAAGTCAAAAAATAATAATTTTATATATATATATATATATATATATATATATATATATATATATATATATATATATATATATATTAAATCACATGTCCCATGGCTCTTTTTTGGGTTGATCATGCCATGTGGCATGTGATCTGGCCACTAGGCACACAGGTCATCCTCTGCGCCCGGGCGTATTCTCCCCAACGCCTTAATCTAATTATCTTCTCCGATCAGTCTCTTGAATTAAAGGTAATGAACGTTCTTGTGGGTTTCATCACGGTTTAAAATCTCAGTCAATACCAGAAATACAGGCGGAGGACCGTGGCAGTATAAATCCCAAAGGGTTAATACGGTTTGTTATTATCCTTTCAGGGGTACATATCTTCTATGGTACCGGTGCCGGATACGAGATTTTAAACCTTGGGCTCATACATTATGAACAAATTTGTGAAGTTGTTGCAAACAAGAAACTTACCAGAGGAAATGCTATTGTCTAGAAATTTTTCTCTAGGAGGACGAGGTTTTCTTATATTTTAATTGGAAGTGACATCTAAATAACCATCTCTCTTCGTCTACATTTCTTTTCCTACGTAAAGGAGTCTCTTGGTAGCAATCTACAGATCTATTCTCTCTCAATGGCAGCCCATTACAATCAATGGATTAGTTGCTGCAGAAATTATGTCGTTATTGCCTGTATGATTTATACATTCTTCTTGAGAATTATCGAGGAAATTTAAGGATGATACACAAAATTTGTTCGCAAAAATGTGAAAATTTGGGCAGGTTAGAGGAACCGACGATGACCCATTCTTTGATTTGGGTGAAAATTTTGTCCATGTTGGTGATATAACAAAACCAGAGGCCAATCTAAGAAAGATAAAAGAATGTAATCGAACATGGAGTAAAAATGTGTCATGTATGACCCATCTGCATAGATCTTCACACATTCATTATTCACAGTTTGATAAAAAAAACATCTCCATTTGGTTAGATAGCATCCATGGGAAATGCACTCCAACCCAATCATATTCATCAAATTGCGTTCAGTGATCACCAATCAGTTGAAAAATTATTTTGACATAATCAGATTCCAGCAAGCAATCACGTTGGCCACTGCTTTTGTGGAATCCCCTACACAATTAGAACCGAGAAAAGTAATTTCACTAAAACATTATGATCATGATACCAATCCTCTAATGGCATTAGACCCCGAATTACCAATGGAGCAGCCATCAAATTTGTGTTTGGCAGTGCCACAAAACTAGCTGGCCGATATCTTTAACAAGGCTTTGAATAGCAGCACTGCTGACAGGATTTGTTTTAAGCTGGGCATGGATGACATTTATGCCCCAGCTTGAGGGGAAGTGTTAGAACTAGTTTAGAGTCTATAGTTTCTTATTTACAGCTTCCAGTGTTACACACGTATGTAGTTTAGAGGTATTTGGTGGTGAAGGACAACTTAGTCATTATAGATTTTCATGGCACAAATTATAATTAGTGAAGTTATCACAGACGAGTGCCAACTGTCAATGACCATCAGTGTTTCAATGGTAATTTGTGAAAATCCCAATACGGCAGCATGACCATAATATAATACTACATATAGAGTGAAACCAAACTAAAGAGAAATCTTAAGAGCACTAATTGAGAAACCTATTGTAATGAATAGTATAGATTATAGATGACATGATATTATAAAAAATGGTCTTAAACAATCCCAGGTTTTTCCATTTATAATTTACTGAACTCTGTATAATTTTCCTAAAATGGCAACTCATTTTATCATGTCGAAATAGAGCACACTTTAAATGCAAGGCCGGCCCTGGGCCAAGGTCCAAAAGGCGGCCACCTTGGGCCCCCAAAGTTTTCGGGGGGAGCCCGGGGGGGCAATTCTTGAAAGTATTTTCCATCTAGTTGCTTAATATAATTTTTAATGTACAAAAGTATTGAATCAATCTAATTGTTTAGTTGGTTAAGAGACTAGTGCTGCTTTACGTTTTACCCAACAGGTTGTGGGTTCAACTCTTCCCAAGTTTCATATTTACATTTTTCTAATGGGTCATGGATCGGGTCGGTGCAGGTCATTGGTCAGTCGCTGGCCTCACTAGGCCAAGCCGGTCATATGTATTGACCTCAATAGATTCACTGGCCCAATTTTGACCGGACCAGATTCGTTTGACCAAATCCTTTATATATAAGGTACGTCTAAACGCACCCACGGTTTCTCTAAAAAAACCCACGTCCCAGACCCTTTAAAAACCATTGATTCCTTCGAATGAGATGATGGAAATGGCTTTTCATACCCATCTTTCACAAAAATAGATCTTCAGATCATGGCCCACCAATCATACGATCAATTTATATTCCACGTGTCACAAATCCCCAAAAAATGCCCTTGAATCATCTGACAAACATCACGCTCAAATGTGATTTTATGGCCATTTTTTTTTATCTATGACATGTTGAATCCCAAACCAACTGTTTGATAGGTGCACCATGATCTCAAGATCTATTGAGTGAAAGATATGGGTGAAAAGGACCTCACGTAAGGTTAAACATTAGAGACTTTGATTTCTGGAGCTGGGCTGCTAAAAGAGGAGTGGAGGAGAATGGGACCTCACGTGAGCTTAAACATAAGAGACTTTCAATCTCAACTAATCTAAGGGGGGGGGGGGGGGGGGGGTTCTCCCCCTTAGATTAGTTGCCTAGTGTCTCTGCTACTTCTCTTTCAGGTTTACCTTTTCTATCACTGTAGGCTGCATCCACATTATTTGGTATCAAAGTGGGATTACATCTTGGGCAGTGGTCGACAATGCCACCGAGAAGAGATCCGACGTTGGGCCAACACATCAAAAGGTTGGAAAACTTGAGGGAGACCGTTGTTAGAAGAATAAAATTGTTCGATCTTGTGCGAAGTGTCACATCTGAGGCCGATAGAGGCAATTCCGGGGATGAAACGAAAGAGGAGCAACCCAGTTTCAACATTCATCCCCAACGGAGGGTTCCATTCTGGTTTTCGCAAAAAACACATCACTGTTAGCGTGAAAGCAACTACGAGATCAAGTTCAATATGCCAGAATTTCACAAGAGATTGAATCTGGAAGAATTTATTGGATGGCTCAACAAATTTGAGAATATTTTCGATCTAAAGGAGGTTCCAGACCACCGATGGGTAAAATTTGTGTCAGAGAAATTTACCGGTTTCTCTCTAGCATGGTGGGAAGATATCCAGTGGATCGCCTTCATCACGGGAAAGAGTAAATTACAACTTAGGATAAGATGAAGACGCATCTACAGCGGAAAATTTTACCTGTGAGTTATGCCCGAGTTTTTGTGTCAACATTGTCAGAATCTACAACAACGTGATATAGGTGTTGTGGAGTATACGGAAGAGTTCCATCTTCTAACTAGCTAGACAGATATTCACGAAATAGAAGAGCAATGGTTAGGACGTCACATCAATGACCTAAGGATCCAAATCCAGGACGAGATTGCGATACATGGTATTTGATGACAAATGGATGGATACCTGGTGTGCATTACGAGCGTAATAGATGTTAAACCGGAGTTCTACCCATAGAACGTTCGAACAAAGGGGTACTACTTTGCTCCTCAGGAAATCTACATCATCTCAAGGGGAAAATAGTCGTGGTAAAGCAAACCAAACTATGCCCACGAACCCACCAAACCCCCACCAAGGGGGAGGAGGACGTGACCAAGTTGGTGCTTCTACGTGGCAATTGAAAACAACGCAAGGCGAATTCAATTGTTTGTTACCGATGTTGTGAACCGGGACACCATTCCTTCGAATGTCCTAAGTTCCAAGCTGAAGTTCAAAGTCGGGGAAGAGAAAATTCATGAGGAAGAGTAGGTCGATAACCCGAATGAACAAGGTAACGAAGAACACGTGAAAAAGATAGAAGCAAATCAACATGCCAAAAAATTTGTTGATTCGAAGAGCCATGCTTACATCTCGGAAAGTTATTGATGATGATCGATGGCATTACTACAACATCTTCCGAACTAAGTGCACAAGTGGTGGCCAGCTATGCACCATAATCATCGATGGAGGAAGTAGCAAAAATATCGTCTCATGGAAGATGGTAGATAAGTTAAAGCTAAAGGAGGAAAAGCATCTACGGCCTTATAAAAGGGAGGAGAGGTACTTGTTACTACCCGTCGCATAGTTTGTTTTCCTATTTGTAAGCGGTACGTGGATAAAGTATGGTGTGATGTGGTTCCTATGGAAGTATGCCGTATATTACTTGGTCACCCATGGCAATATGATCGAGGTACTAGACATAGTGGGAGGAAACATACATATTCTTTTACGAAAGACGAAAGAAAAGTGGTGCTCTTAAGTCTTAAGCTTAGGGGAACTTCGCCTAAATCTCACAAAGAGGAGTGTGAAACCCTTCTAAACATGCACAATTTCTTAGCGGGCAGCAAGGGTCAGGATTAATATGGGAACTAGTAGCGAAATAGTGTTGATCCGGCACCTATTCCTAAACCCATTCAAGTTCTTCTCAAAGAATAAGAAGATATTACACTCGAAGATCTACCTAAGGGGGTGCCACCAAGGTGACGAATTCAACATTATATTGATCTTGTAACAAGGTCAACTTTGCCTAATCTACTGCACTATCCGATGAGTCCGAAAGATACAAGGAATTGCACCAGAAAGTGTCTAAGCTTATGGGGAAAGGGTTGATTAGGGAGAGGATGAGTCCTTGTATCATTCCCACTCTTTTGACACCACAGAAGGAAGAAGTTAGTGTATGTATATTCATAGGCGCGATATCTACAAAATTGCTATCAAATATTGGTTTCCTATCCCACGGCTAGATGACATGTTGGACATGTTGCATGGAACAAAAGTCTTTCGAAAATTTATTTGAGAAATGGCTACCATCAAATCCATATCCGCCAAGGAGATGAATGGAACACCGTTTTTAAGACCACAGACAGATTTTATGAGTGGTTAATAATGTTGTTTGATTTTTCAAATGCACCAAGCACCTTCATGATGATGATGTATCAAATTCTTTGAACCTTCATGGGAAAGTTCACGGTTGTCTATAATGATGATATTTTGGTGTTTAGTGCTACTCCCACGGAGCACGTTGAACACTTGTGCCAAGTCCCCGATGTTTTGCATCAAGAGAAGCTTTATGTGAACCTTAAGAAGTGTCCATTCCTCACGAACGGGGTGGTGTTTTTAGGATATGTGATCTTTTCTAAAGGGGTCCAAATAGATGAAGAATAGGTCAAAGAAATCCTAAAGTGACCGTACCACACACGATTACCGAGGTACATAATTTCCATGGTTTGGCTACTTTTATCACTGATTTATTAGAAATATCAGCACCATCATAGCACTGGTGACCGATTGCATGAAAGCGGGACGCTTTCAATTGATGTCTAAACTCGAGAAAAGCTTTCAACTCATAAAGAAGAAGATAACAGGCGCACTCATGCTTATTCTTCCTAATTTTGAAAAGATTTTTGAAGTTGAGCGATGCTTCCGGTGTAGGCATAGGGACTATCTTAAGCTAAGAGGGAAGGCCCATAGCATTAGTTTATTGAGAAGCTTTGTGATGCACAAAAGCGACATTTTAACTATGACGTAGAGTTCTATGCAATGATGCAAGCTTTGCGGCATTGGCGACACTATTTGATTCAAAGAGAGTTTATACTCTCTTCCAATCATGAGACATTAAAATATTTTACGGCAAAAAAAGAAGCTTAACAACTGGCATGCTAAGGGGGTAGCATATTTACAAGATTACACATTCCTAATGCGGCACAAAGCGGTACTCAAAACCGGGCAGCCGATGCTCTAAGGAGGAGAGCAGCTCTACTTAGTACCTTATTCGTGAAAGTTATCGGATTTGAAGTCCTTAAGTATCTCCACAAGTAGTACTCTCAATGGGCCGGATTAGAGCCGGGCTGGGGTTCAACCCGGCCCTAACCTACCCAGGACGAGTTCCCAATTTTTCAGCCCGGCCCAAACCCAGGCTGTGAAGTACTCAACTCAAGCCTGGCCCCTACAGGGTCAAGCTGGGCCGGGCTTGGGCATTTTTTCGGACTTTTTTCGACTATTTTTTTCTAATAAAATTTGGTTAGACTATTTTTTGGGGGCTTTTTTTTGGGCTTTTTTTTCTAATAAAATTTGGTTGGGCTGTTTTTTTTAATAAAAGTTTGAAGAAGATTAAAATTTTAATTAAATAATTATATTAACATTATAGAGGCTCAGGTACATGGTTTCATTCAACTATTTCATTTTGTTTGTGTCACAATAGTTATAACGGACAACGGTTGCTTGAAAGGACAATGGTTGCACAATGGTTATAACGGACAATGGTTATAATGGACAACGGTTAATCTCAGGGCATTTAAGTAAATTATATTTAATTAAAAGGATAAGTAAGTATATATATATATATATATATATATATATATATATATATATATATATATACGCCGGGTGGGGTCGGGTGTTGGAACACTCAACCCAAGCCCGGCCCGGATTGATCCGGGTTGCAACATGCTTAGCCCGGTCCGCATACCAGACTGGGTTTCCTTGATAAAAAGTACCACTTTTTCCGAGCCGGATGCGGGCCAAAATCAAGCCGGCCTGGCCCAGTGAGAGCCCTATCTACAAGGATGATTCCTATTAGAGCCCTATACTACAACAATGTCAAGAGAGGAGCGGTGCTACAAGTGATTATACTTTACATGAAGTGTTCTTATTTAAGGGTCAAGATTGTGTACCGGAAAGCTCCCTTGGAGAGAAAATTATTAAAGAGTTGCATAGTGGCAGATTTGGAGGACACTTCGGCCGGGATAAAACTCTTTCTCTAGTTGAAGAGAAATATTATTGGTCGAAAGTGCGAAGAGATGTGGCACGATTTGTGGAGAAATGTCGTACATGTCAAGTTTCTAACGGCCATGCACAAAATACAGTTCTCTATACTCCTCTACTGATTCCTAGTGCACCATGAGTGGACATTAGTATGGACTTCATTTGGGATTTGCCGAGGACTTCAAGGGGTATGGATTTGACAGATTCTCGAAAATGACACTTCATTCCATGCAAGAAGACAATGGAAGCTTCTCACCTGGCCAATCTATTCGTCAAGGAGGTTGTGTGCTTACATGGAGTTCCTAAAACTACCACATCGGACAAAGATATGAAGTTTGTGGGACATTTTTGGATAGCACTATGGAAGAGGATGAGAACAACTCTACAATTCTTTAGTGTCTATCATCCATAAACCGATGGGCAAATAGAAGTGGTAAACCGTATCTTGGGATATTTACTTCTAAGCTTAATTGGTGAGCATATTTATCAATGAGATCAAGTCCTTCCTCAAATGTAATTTGCTTATAACAACTCAGTTAATCGTACTATGGGGAGAACACCGATTGAGGTTGTTTATGGGCGAACGCCTTGCTAGATATAGCTCCTCTACCAGTTCAGGGCAGAAATTGTGATGATGCCGAAGCTTTTGATGAGATGGAGATCTTTTTTCGTTCCAATCTTCCACACAATTGGATCTTGAGAGCATGAGTCTACCATCAGAACGTAAGATTTTTATTGCATGTGCACACATCTAAAAAATGAACATGATCATGGCATACGTCAACATGATTCTCGGATCACTTTTTGGGATGTGTGCTGCTTGGATCGTCTTATTCAAAGCAGTCAATGAGTTTTAGCTGTGGTTAGTGGCGAATAATTAGCATTTCGAGGGGGTTAGTGGCAGCCCCTAAAAAAATAGTATTTTTGAAAAAAAAAAAGGGGTTGGGAGAAGAAATACCAGTATATTCGCAGACGAATTCTCCTCGCCTAACGAACTGAGCAGCGTGCAAACCCCAACCCTTGCCCCGATGTCTCACAATCTTCAATCGAACCGAAACCCCTCGCTGTGTCGACCGGTTAACGCACTCTGACCCGCACAAGCAACCCGACCCGCACTCCGTCATCGTGTCAACGCCATCCCAAACCTCCATCTCCGGGTTCGTACACGGGCACTCTAGGTCACCATCTTCAGCACAGCAATTCGAACTGCAACGACACCCAGATGCGTTTTCAAAGGTCGGAAGAGGAGCAGAAGGGGAGGAGGGCAAGAGAGAGAATGGGGTGTAGATGTAATAGGAATAGGGTTTTTTATCGACGGTGTTGATGTAGGGGATCGGGTGCTTCTCGAAGCCTCTAGAAGCGTCTGATGCTCTTTGGATGGTGATGGATCTGGCCAAGTGGAGTAGATATTTGCAGGTTGAAGAGAGGGAAGCTAGTTCGGGAGGTGGGAGACGAGGGAGTAGCACTTGTGCCCATTTTAACTCCTCTTTTGCTCTCTTCTGCATTTTGAATTTTTGCCATCAATGTTTTAGAGGTGAGTTACCGTAGATCAGATTGAAATAAAACCTGCTCAAAAATATTCTGCTTACTTTAATATCAACTATTGTCAATGGGCCAAATTTTGACTGCCCAACTGAAAAGGTATATGCCCCAACCGACCCAATGGTCCAAATGTCTTAAACCGACGGGCATTGGCTAAACCCAATGACAGCCATACTGCCTCTGCCTGTGCTTTACGCAATTTAGGTTCAGGAATCGCTTCACATTAAAACCTCATCTATATAGTATGATTTGAAGACCATAATTTAAAGATGTATAATATTAATTACTAAAAAGATAAAAAATTAAAAATTAAATTAAAATCTCAATGCTTAATGAATTGTCTCCTCTGTCCGAGTCAATTCCTTCCCGAGAGTCCCTTAGAAGTTAGACCTATACCTAAGAGTTTCCTGCCTTATACGGCCCAGCAGAAAGCACCATTTCCAATAGAATGGATTCAAAATGATGTCATTGTATGGATTCGGTTGGATTATAAATTTACCTATTTTAAAAAAGTCAAACCAGTCAACGACATCTTAATTTAACAGTTTCCAAGAGTAGCGTAGTTGTCATTGACTTTAAAAGGCGTCTATGTCTACTTCGAATCACATACTGAACATGTTTTTTGGCCTCAATCTCTTGTACCACAGGTATCCAGATCATGTTCTTCAAACAAGCCACGTGATGTTTACGTGTGACAGGTGTCCCAAAAGTGACTTAACAATCGGCAGAATCCCATAAATCTGGACTTTCCAATGGATGGGTTGCCCTCTTGGAATAGCTTGGATTCACAAATCAATGATCAATCTGCCTTTCTTCAGGAAGGATCACGGTAGTTATGGACCACAGAACATGTGGGAGACCAAGGGTGTTGAGAGTTGGAAGGAAGCCATATGGTGGTGAGGTGCACCACGCCATCTTCAAGCTTCAAACATAATATGTTGGGAAATCATATGGTTGTATGGCGTGTGTAATCTCTGATGGGATGAATAAAGAATAATACAGATACATAGGATGAGTTTGTTAAAATTCATGAATACCTTTAAAGGTATTAACAAATATTGTGACAAGTGGCCAGACCCAGAACCTCACTTAGCTCAGCCACCAAAATTAGAAAAATCTTAAACATATAAAAGGGAAAAAAAAAAAATCATGAATCTTAACTTCAACTGAAGTTAATGGCTCAAAGGGAAATGAAGAAACTGAGGGATCCCCAACTGCTACCGTCACGAGCGCTGGGGGCGGGGTTCGGTTATTAAAAATAAGTATTATATCCTCTGTTGACCATAAGAATTTTCAAGAACTCTGACACCCGGTCCATAAATCATACGGCATCGATCACTAAAAGATCCAACTAGTCGGGTGGCCACCTCCTTGAAGAACAGGGATGCTACCTGCACACAAAACCCAACATCAATTCAATCAACAGCATAAAACCTTAGTCACCAAATTCTTCGAATTTCTAAAAACTCGTGAATAGTTTGCAAATTTAAGGTTCTACGAATAATCACGAATTATTCAAGGAATTATGAAAAATTCTTCTACTTTTTAAAAGTTCACAAACTTCACGTATAACTGACGAATAATTCATGAATTTTTCAATAAATCGTGATTTTTAATATTTTTAAAAAAATCATACTCTATTTATTATGTTTTTTTCTCCAAATTTTTTCCCGAGCCTGCCGAATTTGGCCTAATTTTTCCGAATTTTAACTAGCCAAATTATTGCTGATAACTTCGCGACTAGATAAAAACATCTGGCATGTTTTTTGCATGGAAGAAAAAATATCAACAGCTGAGTTTTAAAGCAAATCACAACAGCAAGCTAATCCCTCAAATCGCTCCAAGAATGTCTCCCGCTAATCTCTTCCCATTATAATCTTTCGCGACTTCCACAGAGAAAATTTAATATTTTCATCAGCAGTCAGGGTTGTAATGGGTTGGGTCGGGCCAAAATTTTGGTTGCAAAAAATGTCCCAACCTGGTCAGTAAACCCCTATTTTCCATGATTTTATATATATATAATATGTCGGGTCAGGTTGAACCAATTTTTGCCCGACCTGACCCAAAGGTCAGGTTACATGCTTCATGCCCGACCTGATGGGTAAAGTTTATGTGCCTGACCAGTTAAAAATCCCAGGTCGGGCATACAGCCCTACCGCCGTCCCACAACTCCCCCGTCTCACAATATATGTACATACATATTTCGTATAACCATACAAGTTCAGCTTCATGTGAGGAGAAACTGTTCCTACCATCAAATGGCATGAGAAGTTAACTTCTACAGTTATTTTGTTCCTTGAGCATGCAGGAAACCACAGGATGACCAGAGTGGTCAGCATTCATAAAGAAAATTAACACGACAAACATGCACTAATATTGGAGAGATATCCTATTAATTTTTATGCATTAAGAGGTTGTGCAATGCTTCTTTTGTTCAGTTCCTGCACAATTAAACCAGTTTAAACAATTTGTTCAATCCACAATATAATCCATGAAAAGAAATTAGTAGATTCAAATTAGTTATAATTCCGACAAAGAAAAGGCCAGGCAAGAACCACAAGCAAACTAAATAAGGTAAAGTAAACAGTACCTGCCGATAAAGTGGCGAATTGAACTTAAAATCCACCAAGAAATAAAGGTTGCAAGTTCCTGGAACTGGTCCTGGATTAAATTCCCATATGTTTATCAAATGGTCAAAGAGACCAGTATCTGTCGCGGTTGTCTGCAATTAAGGACAATTAATAATGAGATCCTCGACAGCAATTTTTATGAAGTATGAACCCACTACTTGGATTATATAAGAAAATGAGAAACTGAAAAATAAAATTCGTGCAAATGATGAACAAAAACAGAATTCCCTGTTTATTTCTTCCACATATTGAATTCCATAGTTTGCACTAGTTTCCAACATGAAAATACACTTGGACACCAAGTTGTTACATGATAGGATCCTGACTCCAGATTTTAAAGAATACAAGTTAACATTTGAGGAGAAGTTTCATCCAAAAGTCATCTTGAGACTGGCAACAAATGGAGTAACCATGGAGAGTCCTGCAAAGTACCTTATTATTCAAAAAAACACATTGTGGCTCTTTTGAATACATAGCACAAGCACAACAGTAGATGCAAGGAACTTAGACAAGTCTGCTGAATTTAATCATGAATAACACATCTAAAACCATATATTAAAACAATATGAAGCATCCTATCAAACTAGAATCTCATATAAGAAAATCACTAGATGCCAAGTGAAGAGAGTAGCTGAATTGGCGAAAGAATGGACGAGTAGATGGCAGCCCATAAAAATGAAACAAAAACTTGTTTATATATAGGGAGCCGGTTAGGTCCTCCAATGGAGGACGGTAACCGTCCTCCAAGATTCACATGGAGCTCCACATGGCACCCAAAACACTTTTTGGGTGCCACGTGGAGCACAGGTGGACAGTTTAGATCAATATTAAAAAAAAAAAAAAAAAAAATCGAAAAATAAATTTTAAACCCACAAGTCAAAGTTTGACGGTTTTCATTGGTTCACATTTCACGGTTCAAAATAAACACGGTAGAGATGAGTTTTTAATTTTTTTCAAAGATGATCTAAGCAATGCACCCAAGGTCCACGTAGCACCCAAAAAGTGTTTTGGGTGCCACGTGGAGCTCCACGCGGAAAGTTGGAGGACGGTGACCGTCCTCCCATGGAGGGAGGCCTTTTCCATATATATATATATATATATATATATATATATATATATATATATATATATATATAGGGAAATTATCATATGACTCTGCCCCATGACCAGACCCCTATTGGCTGCATGTCACATCAATTGCCTTTGAAAAGTCTACTGAAATGACATCCAGCCAATAGGAGCTCGAATCATGGGAGAGTACGACCCATAACTCAAGTGAGAGGATCATTATATATATATATATATATATATATATATATATATATATGGGACTCGGAGACCCTAGGTGAGCAATGTAGGGTTCAACCCTGGGAATCGGAAACCCTAGGTGAGCGATGTCGGGTTTAACCCTACACTAGTGCCATTTGCATGCCAAGTGGCACCTAATCTGAAGATCAGGTGCCAAGGCAACATGCATAAGATTGAGCAGGTCCATCCCAACAAAAACATGAAAAAAAAAAAAAAAAGCATCTTATCCACCGTTCAAATGGTGGTCGATGTTGGAAAAAATTCAATGTGCCAGGTATGTTGGGCGTCACAGCGTCACCCAATATTTAACCATGTTTTCAAAGTGTGTTTTCTTATTGGGATCACATGTCACGTGATCTCAATGCTAGTGCAACATCTCTCTCTCTCTCTCTCTCTCTCTCTCTCTCTCTCTCTCTCTCTCTCTCTCTCTCTCTCTCTCTCTCTATATATATATATATATATATATATATATATATATATATATATATATATATATATATATATATATATATATATTGGATGCAGCATTTTGTGCTGCAGTCCAATGCCAGATCATGTGGCACGTGATTGTGTGATATACTAAATCCTCTAGAGATTCACCCAATTGCCTAGGGCACAGTAGGTTCACGCTTCCCTATATATATATATATATATATATATATATAATGAGAATGGGGCGGGTAAAAGATCAGTCCCAATTTTCCACCATCTAAGAGGAAATTCCCTCCCCATAAACGATTTTCAATTAGTAAGGTTTTGAAAACACAACTAAACAATCGCCTTTCACTGAGTTTTCTTGCACAAGGGTTTAATAGGGAAACCGACCTCTTTTTACTAGAAAAAATGATTGTTTTTAAGTTTCAAAAAACATGACCTTACGCCCTTTCAATGAGATATTTTATAGGCAAACATCATATCATTTCCCTCGAGCATCCTTTCATTCTCCTTAAATCCCTCCCACTACGCCACTCCTCTCCATCAATTCTTCACTTTCCTTAAATCCCTCCCACTATGCCACTCATTTTCTTAGCACAGTAAGATCAACATGATGCCTCATCCACTTTTTACCATAATTCTGCTAAGCCTATCAAATCAAGTTTGTGGAGACTGCTTGAGCTCATATATTGTCTGCTTCATTTTGCAAACAAATGACAAGTTTGATTGCACTTAAACAAATAAAGACCTATAGGTTGATTCATATATTTGTAAACTGCATTAGTCACAACTCCAAAATTATTATTTTAAAGCATTTACAAGCAACTAAATCATCACTATTCAAGCTTGACTTTGGCTTACAGATTGAAGGAAGAACAGTTACCTTTATATTGGTTGGTTTCTTTACTTCTACACGAGAAACATAACTTTCAACCAGGAATTTAAAACCAATCTCCAGCTCAGCATCAAAAGTTCCATCATCATGACGTCGGAGAATCTCAGAGCGCTGACACCAGGGAACGAAATCTTCATACAAATCAACAGCTGCAACCACTGCAAATAACTGCTCCGGAGAGTACCTGATTATTGCATATTTTGTTAGCTTACTCATGCCACATAGCCAAGAATTCTTTTTTTGGGCTAAGCAAGCAAGAAAGTTAGTATAACTCAGTGAGGCAAATTACAAAACATTTTCACAATCATAATTTACAACCACTTATCTGAATGTCATCATATTCTGAAACTTGTGCTCTGGCATAAGGGCAAAAATGTTTCTTCCAAAAGATGCATGCCCAGAAGAAAGGGAGTTGAGATTGGCCTTTGAAATGCAGTATAATAAAAACCGTATGGAAGGAGAAATTATGTGGAAACAGAAGTCAAATGTGATATGGGAGGTGGGGGACTGTGACATGAAATTTATCCATCCAGTTGCTAATGCCAGACACAAACAAAATCATATCCGAAGCTTGTTGATGGTACTCCATACAATGATGGTGAGGAGATTGGTAACAAAACCGTCAGATTTTATGAGGATTTATACGAGGATGAGAGCTGGAATAGACCAGTGGTTGATGGGCTCATGTTTAAGGTGGCAAAAATAAGGCAGCGGGGCAAGATGGGTTTACCATGAAATTTTTCCAATCCTTTTGGGATGGTGCTGAGGTGCTCTAATGGCTTTAATGCATGAGTTCTATGAGCATGGCCGCGTTGGGAAAATTATGAACTCTATGTTCATATCACTTATATCTAAGGTGGAATGGGCTGAAGATATCAAGGAGCTTAGGCCGATTAGCCTACTCGGAAGTGTCTATAAAATATTGGCTAAAGTGCTAGCTAATAGATTGAGGAAAGGTATGGGATGTATTATTTCTAATCCCCAAGGATCTTTCATACCCGGACGTCACTTGGTGGATATTGTTGCTACGGCTCATATGAGACAGTGGATTTGGTATACAAGAGTGGTCAATCCGGAAATATGTGGAAAGTTGATATGGAAAAGGCATTTGACAGGATTAACTGGAAATTCCTAGACTATATGCTAGGAAGGTTGGGTATCAGAGACAAAATGGTGGTTGTGGATGAAAGGATGCTATTCCTTGGTTACTTTTTCAATTCTTGTGAAATGGAAGTCCCAAACCAAGGGTTACTTCAGAAGCACTAGGAGACTAAAACAAGGTGACCCTCTATCTCCGATGCTTTTCAATCTGGTGGGTGGGAGAGGCCTTGTGTGGTCTCTTAAAAAGTTAGGTTGAATAGAACTATCTCAAGGGATTTAAAATTGGCAGAATTGGACCAATCACCTCTCACTTGCAGCATGTAGATGACACAGTTGTTTTTTATGGTGCAAAGGTGCAGAAATTACAAGCTATTAGGGGAGTATTAAACAGTATATCAAGCGGTGTCTGGTCAGAAAGTGAGCTTGCACATATACAAACTAACAGGGATAGGGATGGAGGGAAGTTTAATGAATAGGCTTGGCGATGAAGTCGGTTGTATGATAGAACAACTATCTTGGGCTGCCATTTGGAGTGGGTAAACTGAAAACTGGTATCTGGGAGCCGAGTATAGAAAGATTTAAGAAGAAAATGGCTATTTGGAAAAGTAAGATGCTTACAACCGGGGGGGGGGGGGGGGGGGGTGTAGATTAACGTTGACAAAATCCACTTTTTCAGCTTTACCAATTTGTTATATCCATGTATCGAGTCACCATGTGACTGTGGTTACAAAATTAGAGCAGATTATGAGAGATTTCCTTTGGGAGGGTGGGGGACAAGAAAAAAAATACCATCTTATAAATTGGGAGGTGTGGTTTTACTATAGAGGATGGGGGATTCTATTTTAGAAGGCTGGGGTAGAAGAATAGAGCTCTTCTCGGAAAATGGCTTTGGAGAGTGGGTAGGGAGAAAGAGGAGAACGTGTGGCGGCGGGTAATTACAAGTAAATACAGTCAGACTGAGAATGGTTGGTCGGGTTGGTGGAGAGGAGTGTGTTCGGTTCTTCCCGAGTTCCGCAAATGCATCAAATTCAGTAGGAAAACAGGCGGCGAAATTAGCTTCCAGGAGATGTGTTGATGGGAGATCAAAAACTGACAGAGGAGTTTCAATTGATATGCAAGGTGGCTACAGATGAGAAGGCTATGGTACCGGAGATGTTGGAGACAAATGGGGAGGACGTAGTTTGGAGAATAAGATTGCAAAGAAATTTAAGGGACGAGGAAACTGAGGAATTCACACGATTGTTAACTCCTATAGATATCAAGAATAGAGGGGGTATGACTTAATAATCTGGACTCAAGATTGTGTAGGAATTATCTTTTTACAGATTTCTACGTCAGCGCTCTTTGGTAAGGCAGGTATTGGCGAGACTCTGGAAGGTGAGAATTCCACCCAAGGTGTTTTCTTTGGATGAAATGTGACTTGGGGGAAAATTTTAACCATTGATCAATTGCTAAAAAGAGGGAAGACAAAAAGAATAGACTGTGAATCATTTATTACGGCATTGCTGGGTCTCTAGACAAATTTGGAATGTTCTACTGCCAGCTTTTGGTGTTTGTTGGGTGTTTCCGGAGGAGTGTGACCAGCTACTTGCTGCATGGGATGGGTTTAAGCTAGAAGGGATTAAAGGGAAGTTCTAGAGTATTTCGGCTTTTCATGTTTTATGGGCCATCTGACAACAGAGGAATAACAAAAAAATTAGGAGAAGCAGGAGAGCAGTGCATATGATCATAAAGGCTTCTCGGGATTTTAGTATTAGCTGGGTGCGCCTGGCTATGGCTGAAAATGAAAGGGAGGGACATGATTACTTGGAGGAGTGGGAAAACCTGCATGATAACTAATTTTGCCTCCCTGGTTGGCTCAGCTACAGCGAGGAGCTGTGGCTGTGTTCTCCTATTGTAATTTTAGTTTTCCTTTTTTAATGCGATATCTCTTTATAAAAAAAGAAGAGAAAAAAAAATATATGCATTGCCAGAAATAGAACTTAATAACTTAATGAACCACTAATTTTGATAACTCCGACAATTAAGCAGTCCTAGAGAAGATCAAAATGTGAAGATTACTAGCTGAAGTGCTCAAATTTGGATAAATGTGCAAAGAAACAGTAACATATGAATGAGATAAGAATGGAAAGTGAAATGCCTAAAATTAGAGCTTCTTTTTCAAAAATGTGTTCCAAAACAAAGAAACTTCCATTTCCTCCCCAATCAATATATGTTCCTTAAGTATGATGTTCTTATGTGAGTCCTAAAAAGAGAAGGTTTCATTTTCAAATTCACCCCAAAGCTTTTGTTTTCAAACCCTTCAAAATCACTCCCTCAAATCTTCAAACTACTTGAATACTATTACTAATATTTCTTTACATGTTTACAAATTTTTTATTCTATATATATATATATATACATTAGAGATTTAGAGTTATACAATATACACACAGTCAGTCACAGCACACTGAGGCCCTGAGCACAACACACAGCCAGTCAGCCACACACACACACAGATATATATATTAGAGTTATATACATATACATTATATTGTCACTGTGGCTGTGCATGCGCAGGAAAGAAGGAAAAAAATAATGCAGCCATGAAAGGAACAGTCTTTGGTTGGCCATCTTGGTGGAAAAGTATGGTTGGATGGACGGCGTTTGGGGTGTCAGTACGTCTCTAATTGGTGGAAAGGTATTTGTTCCACCTGGAAAGCCTTTGCGAGGGGTATCCGGTTCAGCTAGGGCAAGGGGACTAGGATCAGATTATGGGACGACATCTAGATTGAGTATTGGCCTCTGAAGGAAAGATTTGCTGCCATTTACTCTATTGCTACAAACCCCAACGCCTTGGTGGCTGATCTTTTTACGGAAAATGGTGGATTGGTGTCTTGGGAGGTGTCTACAAGGCAGTCGCTTAGGGAGGAGTTGAGGCCAATCCAGGAGTTACTGTCCAGTTTATATCTCACGTCAAGAATCGTGCCAGAGCTGATGCGAGAATATGGATGCCTTCTAAATCCAAAACTCTCTCTGTCAAATCGTTCTACCAGATGTTGGTTGGCCGCGCCCTCTCTCAATGCGAATGGGCTAAGCTGTGGAAAGCCCCGGTCCCTCCCAAAGTGAGGTTCTTTTCGTGGACAATTCTCAGGGGTCATATTATGACGGTGGATCAGCTGATCCGAAGGGGTAAGGAGCTGCCTAACCGTTGTGTTATGTGCCTTATCTCCGAGGAATCGGCGCCGCATTTGTTCCTCCACTGTCAGGTGGCGCAGCAGATTTGGGGATTTGTCCTCAGTTTGTTCAATATGTCTTGGGTCTCCCCGGACTCCATCCCTAGCCTCTTCGCGTCCTGGTTGGGCATTAAGTTAGGAGGTCAGGCGGGGGTGCACCGGAGGGTGGTTGTTTTTGTGGTCTTATGGGGCATCTGGTTAGAGCGCAATGCCCGTATTTTCGTAAGATTCATCGTCTGATAGGGATGATCCTCAAGGGGATAGTGGACCTCATGTGCTCCGGATTGTGTTGATTAACCGTGGGGCTCTATTAAGTCTGGAATGTATCGATCCGGGGTAGGTCCCCCCCCCCCCTCCACCTCTTTGTCCTCTTGCCTTTAGGCTTTTTTTCTTTTCTTTTCTTTTCGGTTTTCTTTTCTTTCCGGCCCTTTGTATGGTTTCCAACTCCTCGCTGGCTTTTCTATATATTTGGTGTGCTTTTACCGATCAAAAAAAAATCTATTTTAGCTTCTGCAAACTCTAGGCTAGTGAATTCCCTGTAGCAATAGCAATGTCAATGTCAAACCAGGCTTGTTCATCAGCCTCAAGTAGTGGCTCCTCTATCTCTTCCTTGCATTTACTTGTATCACCCAAGTTGATAAGGCAAATGAGATCACAGAACCTGGCTACTCTAATCTCACCACAAACGATTTGCACCCTTAGATGTTGGTTGTATTGCATGGACCAGCGCGTAGAACCTCTTCTTCTTGACCCAATTCTTTTTTATTTCCAGACGCCATAAACGTACTTGCTCTAACATGTTCTAGTTTGATTTAGGACACGGAGCAATGACCTTGAAATGATATGATATTTTGCCGAAATTAAACTAATTAATTAAGTAATCAACCACAAATTAAAGCGATACCTTCGGATTTCTTGGGATTCCGCTTAGGTGTCCATGCTTTGGTTCACGTAGGGTCCAATCCCACGCGCGAGATCCGTTGGGATGGCGGAAGAAGCAATCCGAGAGATAGAACTCTCGCTTCGTCTAGGTCGAGGCGTTAGATCGTAGCTCGCGGTGGAATCGATGGCTCCTCGCTAGGGCTTTGGAATCGAAACAGCTAATGGCTCAAATTGAACAAGCTCGAGTCCAACAATGGTTATGGACCGACGGGCTAAGATTGGATTCGATCCATAAGGATGGACATCAAGGTTACTCTAGATCTAGGGTTGGGAAATGGAAAAAATCAATTAAAAGGGGGAAAAGAGGATGCCAAAGATTCAAGGAGAAAGTAGGAGATCAAATAAGAACATTTAATGGAGAAAATCAAAGTAACATGGGCATCTCACCCTTGGCCTCACACCAAACCCCTCTCGGGAAAGAAGACTCACTCTTCAAGCTTCTCACAAGCCAAAATACAATACATTCTCATTAATCAAACATCAAGTCTCAAAATGGCTTACAAAATTGGGTTTTCTAGCATTTACAAAGAGAATACCCTAAAAAAGAAAAATACTATGTTACCCTAAGTGGTAACTTACACTTAGACACAAAAGAACAAAATTTAAGGACAAAAAGGTCAAATACGTCACTTAAACCGCTGGGGCAGGGATTTCGATGGACGTCCGTCCTGGGGCTCACGGACGTCCGTCAAGTATCCACGGACATTCGTAATACTCACGGATGTCCGTCATACAAAAACAGTGAAACCCTCAAAATCCGAATGTCCGTCCAAAACCTACGGACGTCCGTCACCTCATGCCTCTGTGCCTCATGGGCTGACCTCTAAGACTTTTCCTCGGTGGTTCTTGATGCTCCATGGCCCTTGCGTCGCTTATTCCTTCATCGATGCACCTTGTACGGCCTGACGCCTAGGTCCTTGGTGTCGGCGTTCCCCGCCATTCTCCCGACTCAAAATGTTTCATCAACGATTAAATTGGCTCGTGGCACCGGTCAATTAAGTTGACATCCCCATCAATTCTCTCTGACCTAAAAGGTTTCATCTCCAATGAAACATGCATGTAGTATTAGTCAAGTGTAGCGGAACCCAAACGGTAGATCTCCTTGCAACTAGCCCAAGCAATCTCGGCACTCGGTGTCGTATAATCCTCACCTCGGTAGATTGTGTCAGGGTGCACACGGTAAACCTCTTCTCAACGAACCCAATAACCCGGCTTGCCAACCCATTCTACTAAATATTTTTGAAGCTTCTCATCAACTCTTCCGGACCTGAAAGACTTCATCACTAATAAAGTGTGATCGTGATATTGGTCGGAAATACAAGTACTCAAGAGGCGAACTCTCTCATGATTGGCCCATGCACTCTCGTAAGTCAACTTACCATCCCTCTTCATTTCATAAACCAGAAACCCTCTTCCACGGGTGAATGCCACAAGATCATCCGAGATTTTCTCAATGACCTCGTTTTTCATCTTGCTTGGAGGAAAAGATAGGGGTTGTGGGATCGGGCTTGTAGCACAAAGAAAGAAAGTTTGAAAAAGAGTTATAGGAAGTGGGGTTGAGCCTAGATGAGGAACCAGGTCTTCCACATTGAGTGTTGAACTAACCCCCATACCTTGAGGTAGCTCAAGTACATTAACCTTAGGTCCAGCCCTTGCCATCATCCTAAATGGTTCGGCGCAGCGGGCTTAGAGCTTCTTCGCGATCCCAAATGCGAATCATTCAGGACTAACCCGAACCATCACATGCTCACCAAGTTGAAACTCCTTGAAACTCATAGGCAAATCCACCCATAATTTGTAATCTACATTGCACAAATTAATTTTAAGCGTAATTTCAGCATGCAATGCGGAACGAGACTCAAAACTTGACTCACAACTAGACTCGGAATGTGAAGCGGTATGCAACTCGAGACTATGATCTGTATGTGTATCTATGGACTCGATACTCTCATGTGTATGCGACGCTAACGACTCACATGTAGCGGACTCTATCAACACTAGTGACTCATGTGTAGTGAACTCTACCAACACTAGTGGCTCATGTGTGATCAAATCAAGTGACACTAACGGCTCATATGGACTCAGACTCAACGGACTCCAATGACTCCTGGGTATTCGATTCCGTTGACACTAATGGTTCTTGTGTAACCAGCTCGATGGACTCACATGGGGGCGACTCAACATCATTACTCACAACAGAAATAAAAGTCTCCTCAATGCAAACTAGACTTTCGTCTGCTTCTTTCATCGCTTCTTCACTCATCACGGTACGAGGGTCATACACAATTCCTTCCACGTTCACATTTTCCGGCTCCTTAGAACTTCCTCTTTTAATCATTAAATTTTGGGTGGAAAATTTTTTGGGACATTGATAAGCAAAGTGTCCAAATCCGTGACACTTGGAACATTGGTTGCGACCACTAGTTTTGGGGCTCTTATTGAGTGCCTCAATCGCGGCGTCGATGCTCCTAAGAACATCGGCAAGCTCACTCGTACCCATAGTGATCACGACTCACTAGCACGGGTTCTATATGACCCACCACAAGTGAATGAGTAATTTTGTCAAACACGAGATGTGCACACAAATGTGAATACACAACAAGTGAGTAATTTTAACAAACAATGTGCATACAAATGAACACACAAATGTGACTACACAAACGACATCGAAATGACATACACATGTGACTCAAAATGAGTATGGGCTTTTGTCAAACACTAGACGTGCACACAAATAAAATAAAATCTAAGGAAATTAAAATGACAGACAAAGATGCCCTAACTTAGAACCTAAGCTTTGATACCAAAACTGACACAGGACAACGACCCTAAAATCCGCGAATGCCCATCATATGATGATTTTGTTGAAATTAAACTACTTAATTAAGCACTCAACCATAAGTTAAAGCGATACCTTCAGGTTTCTCGGGATTTCGCTTAGGTGTCCATGCTTTGTTTCACGTAAGGTCCAATCCGACACGCGAGATCCGTTAGGATGGCGAAAGAGGCAATCCAATAGATAGAACTCTCGCTTCGTCTAGGTCGAGGCGTTAGATCATAGCTCGCGGTGGAATTTATAGCTTCCCGCTAGGGCTTTGGAATCGGAACGGCTAATGGCTCAAATCGAGCAAGCTCGAGTCCAACAACGATTATGGATCAACGGGCTAGAATTTGATTCGATCCATAAGGATGGGCATCAAGGTTACTCTAGATCTATGATTGGGAAATGGGAAAATCAATTAAAAGGGGGAAAAGAGGATGCCAAAGATGCAAGGAGAAAGTAGGAGATCAAATAAGAACATGTAATGGAGAAAATCAAAGTAACAAGGGCATCTCACCCTTGGCCTCACACCAAACCCATCTCGGGGAAGAAGACTCACTCTTCAAGCTTCTCACAAGACAAAATGCAATGCATTCTCATTAATCAAACATCAAGTCCTAAAATGGCTTACAAAATTGGGCTTTATAGCATTTACAAAGAGAATACCCTAAAATAGAAAAATACTATGTTATCCTAAGTGGTAACTTACACTTGGACACAAAAGAATAAAATTTAAGGACAAAAAAGACAAATACGTCACTTGCCGCTGGGGCGGGATTTCCGCGAACGTCTGTCGCCTATCCATGGACGTCCGTAGTGCTCACGGACGTCCGTCACACAAAAACAGTGAGACCCTTAAAATCCGGATGTCCGTCCAAAACCTACGGGCGTCCGTCACCTGATGCTTTTATGCCTCATGGGCTGACCTCTAAGACTTTTCCTCGATGGTTCTTGACGCTCTTTGGTCCTTCCGTCGCTTATTCCTTCGTCGGTACACCTTGTACGGCCTGAACCCTAGGTCCTTGGTGTCAGCGTTCCCCGTCATTCTTCCCGACTCAAAATGTTTCATCATCGATGAAACTGGCTAGTGGCATCGGTCGGTTAAGTTGACGTCCCCATCAATTTAGGCCTAGGATTCACAAAGCTGGACGGCACAGATGTTGGGTATGAATTATGTAAACATCCCACCCATTATCTGCAAGCATACTAAACGAAACAGATGTATCAGACTACAACCACCCGTTTTCTTCCTTAGCTGTTGATTCCTGGTCTCCCAAGTGTAGCACAGTCTATTAGTTTGAAAGTGTTGCAGTAGAGAAGGAGTTTTGAAACCCTACCTCAGAGCATCTTCCCAATTTTCACTGGCTTCTACCAAGTACAGATCACATGTAGGTGACTTGCCTCGGATTGCCCAAAGTCCTTGAGAATTTCATCCTAATTTTTTTAGCTTTCTTACAGCTTTTACAGCTTTCGATTATTGACTAGAAATCTCAACTTAATGCTGACTTGTTTGGTTTAGTTCGTCTTCCAGTTCTACAAGTAATCCTTAAGTAGTTGTTTAACATAGAGTGTTTTCCCTATTTGTTATGGTGATGAATTTGGTTGAACATCCATTACAAGGTTGGAGGTTTGCCTCATTAAATTGTCGCAAACACATTTCTATAGAGGGTTGATTGGTGTGTTCTCTCCAATAACCTGGAAGAGGGTTCAGAAATTTTTCTAACATCTTTTGCCAGGGAGATTTGAGACCATTTCCGCTTTTAGTTTAAGTGGAACATAGACGTTTGGTGACTTAATAGAGTGAGAGATCAACCCAATACCATTGGTCAAAATTTCGCGCGAAACCGATATGTATCGTCCGATACGTATTAGTTTTGGGGGTCACCGGTACGGTACATTCAAGGTACCGTACCGGTGCCTCCCATACAAACTGTCAATTTACCGGACGATACATATCAATGTATCGTCCAGAACCGATACGTATCATCCGGTACGTATTGGTTTTGGAGATAGGCGATGCGTACCGGTTTTCCAATTTTTTGACCCATGCCCAATACGATGACTCTTGGGAGGAAAGTACATCTCATCCTAAGTTGAGCATGCTTTGAAAATTAATCTTAGGTGTGATTGGTTGAGGTTATGGTCAAAAAACATTTCAGGCTGCAGGCAATTTGACCATAACCTCTCTAAGTTAGTTGGTATGCCATATTGAAACTGGTGTATGAGGAAGAAATTCATCTCGAACTTATACATTGAGATTATTCAAGACGTGTATGAGAGGCCAGTAACTAGTTTAAAACCAACGCGTGGAGGGACGAGTGAGTTCTTTGTCGGAGTTGGGCTGCATCAAGGATCTGCCTTGGACCCTTATTTGTTTGCCTTGGTCATAAATGCATTAACCATAGAAATACAATAAGAAATTCCATGGTGCATGTTATTTGCAGATGACGTAATATTAATTGTCCAAACAAGGAATAAGTTGGAATTATGGAGAAAAAATTTGGAGTCAAGGGTTTTTAAATCAGCATAACAAAGATGGAATATATAGAGTGCAAAAGAGAAATATATGATATACATGGATCTCAATATATGTATACATAAAGTAGTATAAAATACAAATAAATTTTTAATTCAAAAGAAATTTCTTTTTGGTGGGTGTCACTCAGGGGATAAGGGTAGGTTAAGTTAAAAGGAATTCTTTTTATTTTCATTTTTTTTTTAAATGAAAGGAAAATGAAACACGAAAAAAAGAAGAAATTTTCAGAAAATTTCCGACACTTTGGCGCAATACCGAAACGGCCGAAATTTTGGTAAAATTTTTAGTGAACCCCATGTTTGCCGAAATTCATGAAATTTGACCCTATGGCTTCAATCGATAACCGATGGCCCTTATTGCATCAAAAATCGTGATGCTGGTAAATGAGTCTCCACTGTTGATTTTAAAAAATCCCAAAAAACTTCAAAAAAATAGATAAAACGATGTTGAAACTTCAATTGAAGAAGTCTCTGGTCCTCTATTCTCCTTGACCCATAAAGATGACTCCTAGTCCGCTGCTGTCGTCCCTAGTGTTGCTGACATCGGGCCTAGGTTTGAGGCACTGTTATATCTAATACCAAGTTACAATACTAATGCAGATCCTTTCCCTGTTTCATGACAGATGTAGGGAGTGAAGGAGGGAGGGAGATTGTCTCTGCCCCTTAAACAATTACAACATTGCCTTTACAATGTAGGAGACACACTATGACACCAACAACAAGTAATAACATAAAGGTTCTTACTTCACACGCGATAAAAAATTAATTAAGAATCAGGGAATCTCATTTGAGGAGGTATTGGCATGTCCATCAGAAACCTGAAAAATTCTATGTATGAAGGACTGTTGTGATAAAAGCACAAGGAAATAGGAGAAGGGTAAGACCAATAAGAACTTAGGCTGAAGTAGTGTATTGTGACATCAAGGATTCAGGAGCATGGATCAAAATCTCGATTTCGGTTTCGTTTGTGACCCGAACCGTAAATTGGTCAAATTTCAGTCAAATTATCGGTAAATTTCGGATTTTTTTTTAAATATGCTCCGAACTTTATTTTATTGGTTTTTTTAAACTCTTTAACATTATTAGAACACATATTTATACTAGTGAGGCTAATTTTCATCCGTTTAAAGTACTTAAAGTACAAATGTTGGTGGCTGGATTCAAAAATGAATTTAATAACAGTTTCGCAGATTATGATTTCTGTTAATTGAATTTTGTAAGCACATTGAAATAGAGCCCGTTGATTTTGTTTTGGGGGCAATCAAAACATGAGGCAATTTGACAGTGTGCATGGACATCAAAGGAATACAAGCAAGCACTAAACAATTATCTATATCAACTCTGTTTGCCACTGAATAATGTATAGTCACAACAATCATAGACCGTTCAAATATTCTTTCAAAACTTTGCATCAACTCGAATCCACATTGCACATATCCCAAAAATGTAACCCTAAAAGTCATGTTTGAGCATGATGTGTACCATACGATCTTAGAGCTACTTTTTTTTATATGTGTCATGTGGAATCTAAAACTGACCGTCTGATAGGTGCGTCATAATCTCAAGATCCCTTGTGTGGAAGATTGGGGTGAAATACGATCTTCATCATCTGATCCGAAGCAATCAATAGCTTTTGGCTTAGGTGCCCAGGAAGATTCCATGGCCGCTATTAAAGCTGCCTTTTTCTTTAGTAATGCACAGATTTTTGGGAGCGTCAAACTTAGTGTAAACAAATTTAGCACGTGAAATCGGAGGTGAGAAGAAAGAATCATGGGCAGTAATTAAAGGTATCTTTTTTAAATATATAACAGTGAAAAAAATTGACTCAGACGCTGCAGATATAACTGAGCAATCTAGAAAGTCTAATTTTTCTCCATATCATGCAGTGAACACCACATTAAGGCCTGTATCTGGCCTTTGTATTGAAACACCGAATCCTTAACTCTATCCATGTCATCTAACCGAGCTTTGACACGTGTACGGTTCAAATCAACTCACACATAAAGCACGTAACCGTCTGAAACCACTCTTTAGAAAAAACACAGTAGACACTGCCAAGAGAGAGAAGAAGAAGACGGCGAGTTTCCAGCAAAAAAATGGCTAAATCTGGGTTTTTTCTTCTTCTTTTATTGCAAAAATTGGGTTTTAACACCCTTAAAAAAATTTGAAATTGCAAAAACTGTGGTCTCAGCCGAAATTTTGAATTTTCGGGCGGTGGGCGATAAATTCCATTTTTTTGTCCCGGAATGCACCGAAACCAAGTCATCTCGGCCGAAATTTTGAAATTTCGGCCGAGATTTTGCCCATGTTCAGGAGTACTAGAGTTTAGCTTACACGCAAATGAGTGGAGATATAGGACTGGAAAAGCAGACCCCAAATAGAGGGGACAAGGCGATGATAATTAGTGTTGCAATTGGAACGTAAGGATTCACTGACCATTTCATCTGGATTACTTTTTCGAAGTACATCGGATACCTCACAAAAGGATTGAAAACATCACTTTTCTAGATATCAAAGACAAACAATTTTAATAGTAATATATCATTAGGAAAAACGCGAGCATCGCAAATATTTATCACTTTGGATCGTTAATTAGAGAATTGCATTAAAAAAAGGAAACGGAACTACAGAGTCAAAAAACTTATTTACTACAAAAATTGTGGACAGTTGTTTTTTTATCTGTAATTGTGGACAGATGTTAAGGACCTAACAAATACACAAAATGCACCTAGGCATTAATGGAACAGAAAGGTAATCCCTTATTTCTTTGGGGTCGCATGTGACCACCTACTTGATGTTTGTGGTGGCTTTCACTCTGGTACCCTCTTTTGTGGGCCCACAGGTAGCCATTTCCCCAGGGATTTAAATCCAAGACGTGGTATTGGCTCTGATACCAATTGTTAAAGACCTAAACATTATACTAAAAGCACGTATGCATTAATGGAGCAGAAAGTATTGGGTCATAAAAATTCGTACCCAAGGACACGCCTCTCCTCATATGTCTTGGAAAGAACACTCTCTTCTTCTCCATCGCCACAACCTAGAAAATGCCTGTTCTGAATGGCATGGTGCATATTTCTCAATGGAAAATTAAGCTTTTTATCGAGAGATGGGCCTCCCACACCCACAATGCTGCTTAAACATCGAACCGGAACGAACTGCCCTAATTGTCGACTACTCTCTGCAGACCTCATCAACAATTCTGAACCATTTTGAAGCTCTAAATTCTGCTTAACACACGATAACAACCTCCCGACGACCCTCGAGGCCGATGAAATTCGCACCATTATACCAAGAAAAAACAAAAATAGCCCCTTTTACCAAAATCTACAAGCCCAACAACACCTATAAAAATTTCCAATTTCACCAATTCTAGATATTCAAAACCCAAATGAATCCTTCACCAGTTACCAGAATCACCAGAATGGTCCTCCAACCCTAATAATACTCCCCAAATCTTAAATTCCTCCAAACCCCAATTATCTTCCTGAAAATCTCAAGCAATCCAAACCACAAACATTCGCAAAAAATAGAACCCTAAAATCTCCAACAGCGACGTCAACAAGCCAAAAGCTCCACAACCCGTTCCTAACCAATAATCTGTGGAATGAAACAAAAATAATATTTCAAAAGTCGCAAAAACTAATAGATTGAATCCAACCAACACGGCGCCTAAAATATGTACGAATCAGAGAAAACATTACCTGAAATAGCTGCTTTTTTTACGGTTCGGAAAAAATTTCGCCCGTTTTTTCTGACAACAAAAAGAGCGAGACACGGTTTTCGAGATGCTCGTGTCGAGCGCTTCTTATTGTTTAGTTCAATTGCGGGACGGGCAGGCTTTGTTAGGTATATGTGCTTTGCACACAAACTTTCTAATCTCTTTGTTTGGTTGTGAACTTGTTCTTAAAGAAAGTCAACTCCCGATTCTAAAGAGTCAAAATTACTTGAGACATATCTCAACGGCTTTGAGTTCCGTGAAATTCAAACTTTCACAACCATATCCATATTACAAAAAAAAAACAAAAAATGACGATATTTAAACCCTTTTACCATTACTTATAAAAAAAAAAACAAAAAAAAATCTTTTCCCATTGAAATTAGACTTTTTATCTCACCCCGTAAGTATGATTTATTATTTCTATCAACAAATAATAAAAAAGTGTGATTTATCAGTATGGCATATAGCAGGAGATCTATGATCAACCTAAATTGCTCAAGTGACAATCTATCATTAGAATATGTCTCCGCCCAATGAAAATCCGGCCCTAAGATTTTAGGGGCCCAAGGCAAGATTCTAAAATGGGTCCCCCTCCTTCATATTATTTTATGCTAAAAATAAAAAGAAAGTCATTACTTGCACTCGAAAATTTAGCCCTTGCATCGAAGTTAAAGAAAGACTTCGTATTTTATGGACATGTGACATGTGAAAATGCAATTTGAGCCGTCTGATTTAAAGTTCATGATCTATAGATCCTTAGTGGATAAGATTGGAGAAAAACACGATATTTATCATATGATCTATTGTAGTCAACCGTTGAATCAAATAGTAGGCTTTGACTATGTTTAATCACATGTTGAAGATTATATTTCATGCTAATCTTTAGCACTTAATATCTTTAAATGACGGGCTCCAAATTAAACGGTTTAGATGGTGTTTTCATATAGCAGACTTCGCCAAACTTACAAGTCCTTGTTTTAAACTCAATGCAAGGGCCAAGTTTCCGAGTGCAAGTAAGGACTCTCTAAAAAAACACAGCCACAATTATTATTTTGACAATTTTCCATCATTTTCATCAGAGTGGTCGATTGTTTTCTATAAAGGGTAGCTCTATTTGCACCCTTGCGTTCTATGAAAGCGCTCACGTGTGCAACCCCATAAAAATCGTTGATTGGGTTAGATCAGACGATGGAGATTTATTTAAACCTCCGATCTTCCACACAATGGATCTTGAGACCATGCCACACCTATCAAGCGGTCAATTTTTTATTCCACATTTTACAAATCCCCAAAATATGGCCCTAAAATCACGTTTGAGCTTTATGTGTGCCATTGCACACAAGGTGCACTTTTTGGGGATATGTGACATATGGAATCAAAAACTGGCCGTCTGATAGGAGCTACATGGTCTCAAGATCCATTGTGTGAGAGATTGAGGTTAAAAAAAAAAATCACCATTGTCTGATCTGACCCAATCAACGATTTTTGTGGAGTTGCACATGTGGACGCTTTCAAAGAACGCGTGAGTGCAAAGAGAGCTCCCTTTAAAGAAAACAATTCACTCTTGTCATGAAAATTATGAAAATGATGGAAATCATAGTAACCAAGTTAATCCATAAAAAATGAGCAATGAAAATAAATGAAAAAGAAAAAAAAATGGGTAAAATTTGGGAAAAGTTGTAAAATGGTTAAAAAATAAAAATATTAAAAATCTACATGAAAGAATTGTCGAAAAGACACAAAAATTACCTTCGATTTAGCGTGATCTGACGAAATTCTAGCTCAAATTGGATTGCATGGTTCAACAATTCTGATTTGTTGAAAATCTATAAAAAAATAAAAATAAATACAATCAATATTTTAACAATTAAAATCATAAATTTAATGAAAATAAAACTTTAAATCTAATGAAATGTGAAATGAAATCATAATCCTAAATTAATTAAAAAAAATCTAAATCTAGTGAAAGAGATAAGAAGAAGAAGAAAAAACATAAATTTATTGAGGAGAAGAAAAAGAAGGAGCTTATCGGAGGAGACGGACGGTCGTCGACGTCAGCCGTCGAGAGGGTTCAGGTGAGGAAGGGCTTCGAGTTCACCCGTTCAGGTAGGAGGGTTTGGGTAGCAGTGGGCTCCAACCTCCGCTTGGGAGGTTAGAGAGAGAGAGAGAGAGAGAGAGAGAGAGAGAGAGAGAGAGAAACGTGTTAATAAAATTTTCCTTTTTTTTATGGGGCCCTCTCTTATATTTAATATTTTTGTTTAAAACCTATTTTCTAATATTTATTCCGGAATTGGGGGGGGGGGGGGGAGGGGGAAATATATTCCAGAATTGGGGGCCCTAAAAATCGGGGGGCCAAGACAATCGCCTGATCGGCCTTGGTCCATGGCGGTCCTACTCATGGTACGCCTATGATCACAATCATTTTTGAGGATACATGCCATGTGAAATCAGCATATGACCGTTTGATATGTGGGACATGATCTCAAACTCTATTGTGTATAATATTGCGACTAACAACAATCTCCATCGTCTGATTCAAGTTAGTCAAAGGTTTTAATATGCGAAGACCCTTGATGCAAATGTAGAATCATCTTATACAAGAAATGCCGGTACCTAAATCATATCTAAGTAAAACCTTTGTTTTTCAGCGTTGACTTCTAGCAAGCTAAGTTAATTAGACTTCAAGTAGGAAGTGAAGTATAAGTTAGTTGACTTCAAAAGACGATTGCTTGGTTAACAAGCTTCCTTCAAAAGACGCTATATTAATAGAAAGTAATGGTAAAATAAACATAAATCTACTTCTGTAGCTCTCTGCTAATTGCTACTCTGCTTTTTGTTTTATTTTAGTCTTCAGCTTCTACATAGACTTAGACGCAACCATGCCCACTATTTCCAGCGCTTGCTCTTGGGTCATCAGCCCGGTTATGACGAATGAACCCCTAGAGAAGTCTGCTAATGGAAATTTTTTAGGGTTCTTGCAGTTTCGAGTGAAACAGAAGCTTCAATGGGTCGAGAGATCGGAGGGAGGAGTTCAAACTGTGGTCGTGGAGAGCGAAGTTCCCGCTGCGGAGGCCACCTTTTCGGCCGATTTAGTCTACTTGTTTGTGCCGGCTATGTCGGAGCCACTAATCTTAAACATGCTTTCCTCAACCAGCATTCTACCGGTGCACCACGAAGCAATCGCTAATGAGATTTCAGAATTCGCTTCGAAACAAGTTGAGAAAACTTTCCATGATGTGATTACGAGAAGAAGAGCCACGAGGTTGGTGTTTTTGATAGAGGTAGAGATTTTTCTGGTGAAAGAATACCAAGAACGGGACCAACTTTATCGGGTTTTGGCTGAATCTGTAGAGATGACTGAAGGGCGGATGGGTTTCGGAGCAGTTCCTGCCAAACGATCTTCTATTGAGGCGTTGGAGATTAAGAATTTGGAAGAGTTGGGTGAGGGGGTCTCATGTATGATTTGTCTGGAGGAGCTATCGATGGGGACTCAAGTTACTTGCATGCCCTGTTCCCATATTTTTCATGGAGACTGCATTGTTGAATGGCTGCAACAGAGTAATAAGTGCCCGATATGCCGCTTCCAGTTGTCAGATTGATTTCCTGGTTATTTTTCTATTATTCTTCTATTATTTAGAATAAAATGTAATTACTTTTTAATAGATGTAGTTGTTATTGGCAAGATTATATCAGTTGAGATACGTTGCAAGTATTTTGAATTTTAAAGATACGTTTGAAAATTTTAATTGATTGTATTCACCTATGTTAGATTCAGAAAAATCATTATCAAAATGAAAAATAATTGCTATCATTTGATGAAAAGCTGCCACGTGTATGCAAATCAATGGTGCCAGATCTTCTTTTATTTCTGAGCTATTATATGATTTTAACGGTGATTTTGAATGGATTTTTGCCACGTGAAATAAAAAACGTCCATCAGCTCAACATCCATCATGTGGGTGAATCCAACGGTTCGGTGGGTGAATTTATAGGTAACGAAATTTCGCATAAACTAATAATTTTTTATTTTAATTACTTTTAAATAAATAAGATTTTTACAAATATTAAACATAAGTTATATATATATATATGGGAGCCGGTTAGGTCCTCCAATAGAGGACGGTGACCGTCCTCCAAGATCCACGTGGAGCTCCACGTGGCACTCGAAATACTTTTTGGGTGCCATGTTGAGCCTAGGTGGACAGTTTAGATCAATATAAAAAAAAATCTCAAAAAAAATTTAAAATCAACAAGTCAAAGTTTGATGATTTTCATTGGTCCACATTTTACGGTTCAAAAAATACAAGGTGGAGATGAGTTTTGATTTTTTTTTTTTTCAAAGATGATCTAAGCAATGCACCCAAGGTCCACGTGGTATCGAAACAATATCTTGGGTGCCACATGGAGCTCCACGTAGAAGGTTGGAGGACGGATCCCTTTTCCTATATATATAGATTCTTTGAATTTTTTTTTATTTTTTGAGAACTAGTAACAAGCACGTGCTCTATAAAATCATAAAAATAATAATAGTTTTATAAAATAAAAAAATGTCTATGAGTTCTAATATATGGATGAACTTATGTATTCAAACCTTAGATCATATGTCACGAGACACCTGATTCCAAGATAATACCTTTTTTGAGATCGTGTGCAATGTCACATGTCATCTATTAAAAAAAAATAATTTTTTTTGTGGCCTAAATTTCAGCCAAAGTTTGGGGAATCATTTGAAGGTTAGGTTGACAAGTCTTTGTATGCAAAATATATAGAGATAAGGGGAATTATGGGAATTGAGCTGAGCTAGGTTTGGTAAAGGCATACACTAAAAAATTAGGGTCAAATGTGTAAACTTGAGGAGCATGGTGGGATGGATTTTATCAAGATATGTGCGTTTAATGGAGCTAGGTTTGTTAAACAAAGTTTTTAGGATTCTCCCTAATCCAACTTCTCTCCCAAGCCGCATCTTTGAAGCCAAGTATTTCTAAAAGCGGATATTCCCCAAGAGTGAATTTTCTTGACGCAAAGGTTGGTAGAAATGCCTCTTACTCTTGGGAGAGCATCATATCTATAAAAAAATATAATTGAAAATGACTTAATATGTAGGAAGATAGGTGGATTCCTAAGGGTACCTAAAAATTTATTATGTCCATATATCAAACTCAATTCAATGATCCTAATGTCCAAGCTGCTAGCGAATGATCCTAAAGATGAAATAAAGAAATGGCCCTGAATGTGTTTCATGATATAGATGTTGATGCAATTTTGTAGACCCATATTTCCTCTCGGAGGATTGAAGACAAACTCATCTGAACCTATAATAAGAAAGAAATTCGTTATAAGTGCATATAAAGTCGCTCACAAACTCATAGAAGATGTCAAAGGATCAAGTGACACTATAATTAATATAAAAAATAATTATAAAAAATTCTGAAAAAGTTAAAAAAAATTTAACAAAAATTTAACTTTTTTTTCCTTGAAAAACTGCATTTTAAACTCAACTTTTCAAAAAAAAACACATTGTAAACCCGTATTTTCCCCATTTATAATGATTAATATTTTTTTATTTTCAAATTTCCTACTTTTTTCTTGAAATTACCAAAATTTATCACTGTTTTTCATATATTTTCGAAGCCATTTTATTCTCGTACCTATACTGTTTCTATGTTTGTAGTTATTGGGTCCTAGACCCCTATTTGAAACGAGATTCATTTAGTTCATTTTTTTGATAGAATTGTTACATAAGTTTTCTTTAATAAAATATATGGATAATTAAAATTTTATTTTCAAATAAAATTCTATTTTTAACTAGAGATATTTTAGGAGGCATTAAAGCAAGGAAATATTTATTGAAAAGGGGCATTTTTGGTATCTATGTCAAGTCAAATCAATATCTGACCACTTGATGGTACGGCTATAATCTCTAGGTCATGTGCGTGAAAGAGGATTGGAATGAAAAACGTTCCTCATCATTCGATTCAAAGTAGTCAATACGATTTAACATGGGTGCTCCCAAAGATTCGTGAGCATACTCTTGATGGTGGCTTTCGCGCTTTTATAAATAGTATTCAAGTGATTTTTTTATTTTAAAATTTAAAATTTATATATGATTTTAAATTAATAAAAATGTGCCCAAAGAGCATTTTTTATATTATATCCGATTTAAATCGGATACATATGGGCCAATATGACTCGATATGGACCATTGTTTGCCCACCTTAACTCAAGATTTGACCCTATATACTATTGGTGATGTACATATATCAGAAGAACCCTAACCATATCAGCCAATATGTATCAGATATGACTAATATTTAAAATCATGATTTAATCAATTAAATATTTATGCAGTATTATTAACAGGTCGGTTGACTCTATAATTGACCAGCCTAATGGCAACAGAAATTTTGGTTTGAAGCTTTATCTACTTATGCTCATCCAAAGAAAACTAAAATTAATTTTTTTTGTTAAAGATGGTTGAATAAAATAATGTAGTGTTGTAGCGATAGAAATAAAAAAAAAAAAGTTCTTTGGCTACATTTGTGCTACTTGTACAAACTCACATCATCTAAATGGTCATATATCATTCACACTAAAATCAATTTAAATATATGGCGAATATACTATCCAATTAAAGTAATTTATTATCAATCTTGCATTTAATATAAGCAATAATGTATGTTTAAGTACTCAGATCTAACTGTTTGAATTCTCTAAATTGTGCACTTTAATATGAATCGATCTTATTTTTAATGGCTTATAATAAAATTTATTAATGGGGTCAAGGTATCAAACTTGGTATCGATATCAGGTATCGGTTCATCTTGAACCGATATTGTATCGGTGAAATAATCATTAATTGTTTTGGATCAGACAATGAAGTTTGTTTTTCATCCCTATTTTTCACGCAATAGATCTTGATATATATCATCCCGCCGTTATTTGATGGTCACATGTTGATTCTACGTGCCACACATTCAAAAGTGACGGTCTGATAAGTACGCTCATAGTCACGATCAGTTTTGGGGAAGTGTGCCATGTGAAATCACGATCTGACCGTCTGATAAGGGCACCATAATATCAAGATCTAGAAGGTTGGGAAGAAAACTGATCTCCATTGCCTGCTTCAAGGCAGTGAACTATCTTTTATAGTGATAATACGTATGTTCTTCACAAGTTTAATGAGTGTAAATAATGCTACTCTAAGTAGATAATCCTTTAGAGTCCTAAAAAGGAAGGAATCTTGGTGAAATTACGGGGCTCCAGATTTACATTCTCGAGAGTCTTGGCCAAATTTCCTTTTTTATTTATATTAGCTTTTAAGGTTCCTAGAAAATAGGAGAAGTTATTAGAAGTTCTTTTATTTGTTTAGCTCAAAGACTCCTAGTATGATTGAGGATACATAAGGAAGAACATGAGAGTAGATAAAGTAGTTTAAGGATATTCTTTTACTAAAGTGTGAAAACACTCAAAATTGACAAAAATAGGAGAATTGTTCGTGATTTTATAATAGTAGTAAGGATTAGGATACAATTATAATAAAAATATTTTTTTTGTTAAAAAGGTATTTTTTATATTTTAAGAGATAATGGCTTGATCACATTTAAACACCAAATGGCGTTCAAACGATCTTCTACCATTAATGTTTAAAAGTTTGGTCTCACACCATTGAAGTGTCATTTGCTACGATGACAAGCATAGATCAAAATTTCGGCCAAAACGTTTCGATTTCAAGCATGTTCGAAATCCAAGTCTAGATTTGTATAGACTCCAAAATTTTGGCCGAAGTTCACATTTTCAGCCAAACTTCGGCCAAAATTTTAGATTTCAGTTTCGGTCATGATCAAAACCGAAATTTTCATCTTTGATGACAAGTGGAGCACATTTAAAATCAATCTACACTTCCCAGGTGACAATCCATCATTACAAAATGTTTTAGCCCAAGAATTAGCTCATAGGTGGATGTGAACCATTAATGGCTTCTGTAAACACCCTCCCAATAGAGAGATGCTCCAACCATCCAAAGTCCATTAAAGAACTTAAACTCATTTTTCCAAAAGGCCTTTCTGGTTCACACATGGACCTCTCTTCAATCACCTCCCAAAAACCCCACCAATCTATCTTCTTTAACTCACAACCAGTGAAAAAGAGGAATTGGATTGTTGGGTCAATTTCAGAAGACCTAGATGTGATCCTTGTGCAAAGCAGTGACTCGATGTACCATCAGATAGATGGGATCGTCATCGTAAGGATCAAAAGAGAGAGTGGCAACGAAGAACAAAGTGTGAATCAGATTAGCGGTTTTGCGAACAAGGGAAGACAGTCTTTTGATGGCGGAGCTTGTGGGGATATCCAGGGATTTTCTTCGGGGTCTTTCAAATTGGAGAGAGATGAAGAGTACCTCACGAAGTTGATCTATAGGGTAATTAATCCGATGATCGTTCTTGTGGCGGGGACTTTCTCAATCACCAAACTACTCACCATCGACAATGATTACTGGCATGTGAGTGATTTGTTTTGCGTTGACAAAGAAAGCGGATGAGAGGGAAGAGAGGCCTCTCATGTTTTGCCAAGTTCACGGGCTAAAAGAAGATTCAGCGGATTTTATATGGGAAATAAATTCTGAGTTTTTTTTATATTTTTCTCAGATAAGTGGGGCCCACCTTGCTGCCAAATGCCGGATTATTTTGTTATTTTTACGTGAGAAATCTGAAGATCTCACAATGCCAAACAAGGCCTATTAAAAATATCGTTATGAGAAATTAGAAAATATATGGGTACATAAGGAAAAACATGAGCGTCGATAGAATAGCTTAGCTTTGGGATATTTTGTTCATAAAATATAAAAATACTAAAATTTGACCTAAATAAAACTATTTGTGCTTTTATATAGTAGTAAGGGTCAACCACTAAATCTCAAACTCACTCCGGATATCTAAGGGCATTGAGACCCGCATGCACAATTCAGCTATTCCCAAAATATGATAGTTAAAAGGCCCTTCCTCCATCCCTCGCTGTGGAGGAAGGGTCACAACGAATGCTAGTTCGGTCTCAATTTGTGGCCATAATTAATCTATCTCATAAAAAAGAAAAGAAAAATTAGAGGGCATTGGTCAATTTTTTAAATTCACTCATCGAATCTTTCAATTTACTCATGCTGAATAACATTGACTTTGATGAATCAAATGATTGAGATCGTTTATGCTCCCAATCTTTCACAAGATGGATCTTGAGATCATGGACGTATCATCAAACGGTCAATATTTTATTTCACATGATACAGATTTCAAAAAAGTAACTTTAACATCACGTGTAAGCCCAAAATTAAATTTAAGCTCATTTTTTTAAGTGTATACCACATGAAATAAGAAAAAGTGACAATCTAATGATACGCTCATGATCTCAAGACCCATCGTGTGAAATATTGGGACAATAAATAATCTTCATTGTCTAATTCAATGCAGTCAATGTGTTTCAGCGTGAGTGAACTCAAAGATTCGATGGATGAATTTAAAGGTACTCTTTTTTGATGTGTGGCTTGTGTAGGCTTGCGATTTCGTCATCAAGTGTCTCGTGATTTAAATATAAACATTTACGATACTAAAGATTGGGATGTAAAAATATTTCTATCATATACTTTAAAGTCATCAACACCTTAAATTGAATAATATAAAATTAAAAAATTAGCATTTAATGAGAATATTCGATTCATATACAATTTTTTAGACAACATCAGGCGTCATTAGTTTCTTGAATCTCCTCATCACTATTTTTTTTTTTATTCACTAAAAAATTACAAAAAATATATATAAAGCATATTTGAGATACTCGGGTTGACCTGTGATATTTGTGACTTGTGATATCCGCCTGACCAATATATTTTTAAGGATTGGGCACATAAACTTAACATTTCGGGTGAAACAAAGCAAAATTCCGACTCGACCCAATATATATATATATATATATATATATATATATATATATATATATATATATATAATAAGAGGTTTTTATCGGGTGGGTCAGGTTTCAGGTCGGTTCGGGTGCACCATTGGTTCAGGCCGGGTTGTGTGTACCATTGGGTTGGATCGGTTATAGGCAATTTTTCTATTGGATAGCCAAAACTTTGGCCGGACGAATCAGACCCCTTGACAGGCCTACATGTGGTACTTTGTAGTTACATGCATAATAATATAATATATTAAGTTTTCTATATTCCTTTTTAATTGTTTTGGAGAGTTAGGGAGAGGGACAATATTATATGGCATAATGCGATTGGCTGCCCACATAGTGGGGCCCAAGCACTACAGCCAGTCACATAAGCTGCCTGCACAATTGTCAACCAAAAATTGTCCATCGTTTATAATTGTCTTATAATGAGTCCTTAAACCACTTAATTTAAAACTAAGCGTTGAGACTCGTACTGTTCAATTTTCTAAAAATATATAATAAAAGGAAAATTATAAATAATGGACAATTTTTGGTAGGCAACTTTGCAGGTAGCTTATGTGGCGCAATGTGATTGGCTGTAGTGCTTGGCCCCCACTATGTGTGCAGCCAGTCACATCACGCCACATAATCTGCCTGCAAAATTGTCTAACAAAAATTATTCATTGTATAACATTGTTCATAATAAAAAGGGGCAATGGTCAGGCCCAATTAGATTGTATTGGATTTCAAGTTCGACCACATCTACAACCTTTGAAAATAGGACAATCTTGGCAACATGTTATCCTATAAAAAATAAAAACCAGGGAATCAAGCCTCTCCCTAAACTCGAAATCCGGTTCAACTTTGTAAACACACCATTTTCGTCCTTTCGGTGTATATAAACTTGTTCGGTCAACCATTGACCTTGCTCATGACTTCTGGAAATTGATTAACCTTCTCTAAAAATCCTAAAATCCTAAAAATCACACAATTCGTGAATTATGCACTATAACAATAGTGTATAGTTAAGCCCCAGGCCCTGTTGACCAAAAGTCAAAAGTCGAACTTAGGGATAAAAATCCTAAACCGTACACCGAAATCGAACCGAAAACCAGCCCTCTCGAACTAACCCAAACCACCTCGAAAACTGACTCAAACCGAACCAAAAACCGAATGGGTAGGTTAAATAAACCGACTCCTTAATAAGTCAAAACCGGCCCGAACCAGCCCAAACCGACCCAAACCAGCTCTCCAAACCGAAATTGAACCGAACCGAAAGTATTACTAAAACAAACTATGTAATATCTTAATATGATGTTAGCTAATGTATTATAGCAACACCCTTGAAAGAGAAACTTAATCCTTAAGTAAGCTCGTTTCCTAACTTTAAAGTTCATTTCCCAAAGTAAGCTAGTTTCCCAACTTTGATATTTACCATAGCCTCGGGTATCGTGCAAGCCCTTTTTCTCAACCCACATGTCATGAGACTTGATATTGGAGAGAAGATCCGACGGACCTTGCATCCTCTTCCCCAAACCCTTTGATGCAGGAAAAAAGAGCGATCGGTTTGTTGTTATTCATGAGACCACCAAACCCTAATCGGCGAAGAAGATAAGTTGATATTCATTGTTTCATCGGTTTGTTGTTATAACCTAATTAAAAGAAGGGAAAAAAATAAGAGAACTGAGAATGAGAAGATGAAGAAGAAAGGAAAAGGTGTCTTCCCTTTTTCCCCATTCTTTTCTTTTTTGCAAGCATAAGCATGGTGCTAATCGTTCATCATGAATCGAACCGAACTGATACACCGACTGAGTGATCGAGCTGAACTCAAATCGACCGAACCAAATACCGAAAAAATCGGTTTCGGTTCGGTTTCTGTTTGGGTATTTATGTACATCGGTACACCGAACTGAACCGATTCATATTTCAGTTCGGTATTGATTTGTGGTGTACTGAACCGAACAACGAAAAATTGGGTTCGGTTCAATTTGATACACCAAACCTACATCCATAGTCAAGCTAGAACCCTAACAATATATTCCCCATTTGGAAGTCTAAATGTGAACTTTTTTTGTTGGACTTTGATATTTTAGCAATACTTTGATATGATAGAATTTATGAGCTTTAAAGTTTCACAAAAATGTTTACCATTTGAAAGTTAAAAATTTGAGCAAATTACAAAAAATCGAATTTTGTTTTTGAACTGGAAAGTTGACCTTTGATTCTTTGAAATTTTTTATCCGATACTATTTTTATTGAATTCAAATGGGGGGTAATTCAATTGGCCCACCGAATTATGCACATGATATCATGCGCGTAATTCAATTACGTGTGACACTTGTTGCGCGCAATTAGCCCACCGAATTATGCGCATAGCAGCATACACGTAATTTGATTACGCGTGACATTAGTTACGCCCAATTGGCCCAGAGTTGGACCAGAACTCCAATCCCAAGACCACTTAAAATTCTCGATTATGCACGTAGTTCTTTGAGCGCAATTAGCTCCAAGTAACTTGGAACTAGGATTCCCGGCTGAGCCTGTCTGTCTGTCATTCTCTAGTCGGTGACCGACTTCTAAGTGAATTACACGCATAGAATCATGCGTGCAATTCAATTACACGCATTACATCATGCACACAATTCATCAATTGTGCACATGCCCCCATGCACACAATTATCTGTATACCTATAAAAAGACTCCTCCATGCCCAAATTCATCAGTTTTCTTCTAGAGATCTCTCTCAAACTGGTTCTTTCTGAAAACTCGAGGTTCTCTCTGAGGTTTTCAAAGAAAGGGGTCGAACTACATACCGAGTGCAAACTCTTCTCTAGAAGCCTCAAGGTTATCAAACTAGTGGTACTGGCCCGCTACCCTTGGCTCTCAGAGGAGTATTGAAGGAGTAAGCCCCTCCCTTAGCCTTAGATCCATCCCTTAGGGAACCTCTATTGAAATTCACCCCCTAGAGCCAATTAGGTCCCTAACTTCTCTCCAAAGAAGCCTTAGTCTCATCGAATTGTCAAAGGAAACTTACGGAGGGTACCTGGAAACGGGGCCGATCCTCTTTAATATAGCGGGCCACCACCCTCTTTTTTAGATAGATCTCAATAGGAATAAGAGACCAAACTAGATTGACTTTAGGCAACCTGTAGCTGCTGAAATTGGTCGGCCGACGTTCAGTAAATAAGTCAACCCACATCTCGCAGAGCGTGATCAGTCACATATTGCAGCGTCGATTAATATCTGCAGCTGCGATCGCATCAACCCAAATATTCTCTGTTTAGAATTCGTCTCTTTCCTTTCGGTGTTTAATATTTATTAGTTTGCCATTCTCACTTTCTGCCAGAATATACGTGAATCGAATTGAGCTACTTAGTTCAGGATCCGAAATGGCTCTAGAAAAAGCAAGTACCAATAAACTTGGTTTGAACCTTACCATTGCCCTACCTAAAGGCGCTCCTCATATCCCTCCTTTGCTCTTTAATTAGAAGTTAGAACATCTTATATGGCACGTCTCCAAAGTCCAGGTTGTTAGACCTTATGTCTCTTCGGACTCAATCTGCGATTGTAACGAAGCCAAAGACAAAAAAAAAATTGTTCAAATTATAAGGCTTGCGTCTAGTTCGTTCAAATGGTGTTCTAACCCTCGGATATGTTTGACAAGGTGACCTGACCAAACCGACCCGATTCCCATCGACTTGAAAGGTGGGTCAATTTTAAGACACGTGGCTCCCTTTTTCATCAAGTGAGTTTTAATTTGAAGATCGTGATGTAAGGTTATGCTGGCATTATTCTTTGGAAGAGTAGAAAAGAAATTTGAAAATAAAAAACATCTCTTTTTAAAAGAGCATAAAAAATGATGCACTTTTAAAAAGAGTTATTTCCGTTTTCAAATAGCAGCCCTTCTTTTGTCTTCTCTCTACATTTCTTTATAATAACAAAGAGCGGCATGTCACGGGATAATTTTTTTTACAGGTTAAAGGTTTGAGTTTTCCTTCAAATTTTCGGAATTAAAATTCTTTACATTTGAACAAAAAAAAAAAAATCAATGGAAGCAAATCACCCTATTTTATTTCAATTATTATTATGGTCGTTAATCAATATTATGCATATACACTTAAGGATCAAAAATTCGGATTTCATTTCAGTTTCAGGATGGACCAAAATCGAAATTTCGGCCGAAAACTTCACTATGGACCGAAAACAACCGAAATTAAATTTCCGTTTCGGTTTCGGTGGGGACTGATATCAAAACATTTTAGACCAAATTTTCAGATTTCGGCTGAAATTTTGACACTCAAGTGTCCGAGAGAAAAGATGTTTTAGACTATCCAATCAAGGACAATAGAGCCAATCATGTTTCATGTGGCACCTAACCGGAGATTCTGGTATCACATCCAGAGGCCCACATGCCCTAGATGTTTCATCATTGATTCTTGGTCAAAGCCAAAAATATTTAATCGAGAAGCTTTTTGGTGAAAAACCAATATTTTTAATCAATGAATGAAGGGGCAAAAAGTTTGAATGTTTCTTCTAAAACCCTAAGGCTTCTTTCAGCTGTTTCCTTATTTTTTTCCAAAAAAGCTCATATTTTTAGACACTCAGATTCTTGATAGATCTTAACATACTTAAATTCCTGATTTTTCCCATATATATTCTTAAGTTACTCAGATTTCTGATATATTCTTATAAAACTCAGAATCCTTTGTTTTTAAGTTTCTCTTAGAAAATTTTCAAAATCGATTCAATCAGTGGTATGCTTTGACCGTAAAAACGTGATCTAATCATCGGTTTATGTGCCGTACTCGAATTTCTCTCAAAATTTACGGGCAAGCAATTGAGATGGGATTGAACATATTTGACGGAGTCTTTTTCATATTCTGATTTAATGACTAATACTTTTAATATAAAAGCAGCATATAATCAGACTATATATATAAAGTCAGATTATAAAAATAGAATATAGCAATAGAGTATGATTTAAAATAGGAACCGGATGAAAATCATATTATAGAACAGAATATAAAATCCAATTATGTAATAAAATAAGATTTATAATACTAGGATGAAATTCCTGTTTTAAGACGAGCTATATAAAATCAGATTATAATAAAATCAAATTTATAAAAAGTCAGATTTGTAAATTAGATTATAAGGATTAGATTTGTAAAATCAGATTTGTAAGACAAATTGTAAAATTAAAATTTTAAAATACCCAACATAGTCACCAAATCGGGGTTCCGCAATAATTCGACGAGGTGAAAATTGGTCATATATTACTCAATAATTTTTTTTTGGAACCGAACTGTATCGAAACCTGACACAAACCGAACTCCAATTCGGTTTGATTTCGGTTTGGGTGGCTTGAAACCGAAAATCGAGGGGATAGGTTGAGTAAACCGAAAAAGACCCAAATTTTTTTTTAAAAAAATACCTTACAAAAATATTGATCGTCTAATAGTACGCCGATGATATCAAGATCCATCATGTTAAATATTGGGACGATAAACGATCTCCATCGTCGGATTCAATGCAGTCAATGTGTTTCAGCGTGGGTGAACTCAAAGACTAAGTGGGTGGATGTAAAGGTAGTTAAAAGAATCGGACCATAAGAGACCTAACAAGGGTGTGCTGGCTTAACAAGGGACCCATAAGTTGATGTTATGTTGATGTTAAAGTCCACAAATCAGATGGCTTAAATCTCCCTCTAATGTCATTTTTGGGCCCATTATAACTAAAATCAGATGGCTTAAATCTCCCTAATGGTGCAGATCACCAACATCTTAGACCATTGATTGATGATCTTGAACATCAGCCATTAATATTGGAAACAATAGTTGATGTTAAAGTTCACAAATTAGATGACTTAAATCTCTCTATAATGTCATTTTTGGGCTCATGATGGCTGAAATCAGATGACTTAAATCTCCCTAACGGTACATATCACCAACATCTTAGATCATTGATTGATGATCTTTAACACTAATCATTAATATTGAAAACAATAGTTTATGTTAAAGTCCACAAATCAGATGACTTAAATCTCTTCACAAAGCAATTTTTGGGCTCATTATGGCTGAAATCAGATGACTTAAATCTCTCACATCTTAAATCATTGAGGGTTTATGATCAGTTAAACACGATTTTTGTGTTTAAATGACTGTCACCTGAGTCAAACCCTTTAAAAATCATGGGTTTCAATTTAACATTATACCGACGGTAAGAAGAGTCGGGCCTTTTGTTTAAATGATCTAACACTATCAAACTGAAAATTGATGGTGTTAGATCATTTAAACACCATATAAGAGCTAGAGACTGAGCACCAAAGCACTAGCCTTTTCTAAAATTGCCGATTAGGCCACGGAGTATTTTTTGTTTGAGAAATTTTTATTAATGTATATATGTCCAACACCAAATATTAGCCCTTTCTAAAGCTTTCTAAAATAGCTAGAAATTGCATGTAATCTCTGGAACTCTCATCGAAGATAGTCGAAAGATGAGGAAAGAATTTTATTTATTTATTATTTAATTTTTTTAATCTCAAGGACCTTCTCTCATCTAAATTTTTTTTTTTTTTTTTTCTATTTTCAAAGGTATGGGAAGCTAGAATTTTTTTTTAATTTTAAAAATCAGATATGGGTTTTAAAAGCCAGAAATTTTTTTTTTATTTTAAAAATCAAATATTTAAAGGCCAAAAAAAAAATTCAAAAATATGCAGCTGCACTCTCCATTAAAGTTTTATCTCAGATGGGTTTCGACCAAGATTTTGATCCATGCCCTTCCATTAAAAACCCAGCTCATTTGGATGGTTGGGGAAGACAATGCACAACTATTGGAATTTATGACCGTTGACTGAGAGTTGGGATCTTATGTATGTTCTTATGTCAAGGGCCACAAATTTGAGCTAATCCGAGCAATTTGCTCGGACGAAGAGACGTCCCTTTCAATCGGAAATGCCTTAGAATCTCAATTCCCAATGACTACTCTCGAACGCAAGAATGACTCGGAAAATTCCTCATTCTTGCTACTTTCTGAGTTTCAACTCATATTCTGAGCGAAATCTGACTCCCGAACGAGGCCTAAGAAATATGGTAAACCCTTAGTGTAACTCATTATCACATGCCCTGCTCCCTAATTATTTAAAAAATATATATAACACAAAGAATTAAGTATATTTCTCGATCCAATGGCGTGAAAATGGAGAAAGAATTAAGATGACTCCCTCAAATTGATAGGGTTTTATATACTTAATTGGGGTGGCACGGTCCTCTCTTTTGTTAAGAAATACGAAGATCCAATCAATGTGCAATACGAATCTTCATAAAGAGAGAATAAATGAGGAACTCGCTAAATGATGAGCACATTTATTGCATTGCCTTCAAATATAAGCCTTTTACTCAACTATATTTAGCTTTTCAATGATCCAGATGCTTCTCCAGGGTTTCAAACTTGGTTTAAAGGCAGTCTCAATCAAGATAACAAAATCAGTATCGGTATCGGGTATCAGTCCTTAGAAGATTGATAAGAATCAGCCAATACATATATATATATATATATCGGTCCTTAGAAGATTGATAAGAATCAGCCAATACATATATATATATATATATATATATATATATATATATATATATATATATATATATATATATAGGGAGCTGGTTTTGTCCTCCATGGGAGGACGGTCATCGTCCTCCGGTCACCGTCCTCCAAGGTCCACATGGAGGTACACTTGGCATCCAAAATACTCTTTGGTTGCCACATGGAATACGGGTGGATGGTTTAGATTAATTTTAAAAAAAGAACTTTAAAAAAAAACAAATTAAAGCATAAGTCAATGTTTGACTAGTTTCAATGGCCTACATTTCACAGATCAAAAAACACATGGTGGAGATGAGGTTTCAAAATTATTATTTTTTACAATGACATAAGCAATACACCCAAGGTCCATGTGGCATTAAAATCTTTTGGATGCCACATAGACCTCCACCTGAAACTTTGGAGGACGGACACTTTTTCCATATATATATATATATGAGGCCCAAGGATATGTGCTCGCGCATAGAGAGATTTTTATGCCAATTGATATGAGCGCGATACGTAACGTCCTTTTTGTGAAGTGATGGGTGGCATGGGACTCACTTTACTAATTAAGGTTACACTTTTAAAAGTTAAATAACCTTCCAGCCGTCATTCTTGATTTTTTTAAAGTCTCTTTCTTTTCTCTATTTTTTCAAGAAAATGTCAGACTTACTTTTTCATGCATATTTTATACAAAAAATGTGGCGCCCGATAACGAAGCGCTAGCACCGTGGGGAGTGAAGTGCCAACACCCCGAAAAGAAGTGCCGACGTCTCGTTTTAGAGGTGCTGACGCTTCGAAAAAAAAAAATAAATTTATCAAAGTGCCGACGCTTTGTTTAAGGGTACTGATGCTTCCGTAAAAAAATTAAAAATTTTAAAATTTAAATAAAGAAATTTTCGAAGTGTTAGCGCTTCCATAAAAAAAATATATACATATTTTCGAAGCATTGGCGCCCCTAAACGAAGGTCTAGCGCTTCGTTCTAGGGGCGTCGGCACTTCCATTTAAAAAAAATTATGAAGAGCCGGCGCACCTAAACGAAGCACCGGTACACCTAAAATAAGGCGTTGACGCTTTTCTGTAAAGGTGCTAATGCTTCGCTATCGGGCGGCGGACGCTCATATTTTTTGAGTAGAATATACCTAAAAAAATAAGTATGACACTTTCTTAGAAAAAAAAAAAGAGAGAAAAAAAAAAGAGAGTTTAAAAAGACTTCTAAAAAAGTCAAGAATGAGGGCCGAAAAGAAATATAACTTTTAAAGTATTTTAAAAGTTTAATCCAAATTAATAAAGTGGGCCTCATGCCACCCATCACTTCACAAAAGATACGCTACGTGTCGCGCCCATATAAATTGACGTAGAGATATCTTTATGCCCGAGTGCATTTTCCCCTTTGCCTATATATATATATATATATATATATATATATATATATATATATATATATATATATCGGTGATTCGATGGTGATTTAAAAAAAAAATAAAAATAAAAGTCATCCCGAGTGCAACTATAACAAACTTTCTCCCAAGATGAAACATGGAGAGAGACGTGGAGTGTTGCAATAGGTTTGCGGATCTATGACTGTTGTACACAAATCACTTGGCGTGTGACGTGTGTCCCCAAAATTTGGCAAACACTGAAGGATATAGTTGTTAGCGCCCACCTGTTTACTAAAATCACCCACTTCTCAAACCCCTTGAACATCGTTGACTGCGTAGGATCAGATGATGGAGGTCATGTTCCACCCTTGTATTTCACAAAATAGATCTTGAGATTATGGCACACATATCCGACTGTTGGTTTTTAATTCCACGCATCACATATTCTCAAAAAATGGCATTAGAATCACATTTGAGCGTAATGTGTATCATACGATTCACCGGCCATATTTTGGGGATCTATGACACATGGAAAAATGAAAGTGACCATCTGATAGGTGATCCATAATCTTAAGATCTATTGTCTGGAATATTAGAGCGAAATACGACCTCCAATGTCTGATCTGACGCAATCAACTTTTTAGAGGGTCTACGACTTGGACTCTTTTATTAGCAAGTGGGCACGAATAGAGTTAGCCAAACAATTTTTCCTATGTACGCTAGTGCCAATTGTTTACAACCAAGGGCCTGTTGTCTACTGTAACCAGTTACCGGCTCAACTGGTTACCACTTTTTAATCACGCAGGCTACTATAACCGGCTATCTAGTTACCACTTTTTAATCACGTAGGCGGAGGATACCTGCTACGAACACTGAAGAAGAGGACGACGACGATGCAATCTAGCGGAGAAACAAGGATGGCAGATACTGATACGTATCGGTTGGTTAGAAAGCCGATACGTATCGTCGATAAGTATTAGTATCGGCCAATATTATAGGGAAATTTACACTTTCGGCCCTATAAGTTTGCGTATTTGCAGAAACGGCCCTATAGTTTCATCACTTGCATAACAGGCCAGCTCCAAGCCTAGCTGCTTCCATGTCAACAACCAACCGCCTTATTAATATAATATATTATTTTAACTTTTCAAATATAAAAGCAAAGTTTACTTTTTAGTTATTTATTCTACTTTAACTTTTTTAACTTTTTGCTTTACTGTAAAAACGAGAACAGCGCCTTATCGGCGAGAAAGCGGAAAAAAGCGTACAACAAATTTTTAGGTAATTTTTTTTTTCTACATTTAAACACGTTCAGTCATCAGTTATGTTTCTTAACAATCAGCTAACTTACCGATAACTTACCGCTAATTTACATTATCGGCCGCTAACTTACATTATCGGCCAATAATGTAAATTAGCGGCCGCTAACTTAAGTTATCGGCTGCTAATGTAAGTTAGCGACTGATAATGTAAGTTGTCGAAATTGTTTGAACCTCCCTTATTTTGCTAATTAATTATATTTATGTATATTGCAGTTCCCTCTAAGTGATTCTAAAATGACTATGACTCTAAAGCCTTTCGGGAAATGTTCTGGTGTTTGTGTCAAGATATTTTACTTGCACTGTAATGAAGAGAGGAAGAAGATTTTAGATGGTTCAGTTTTCGGTCATTTGTTTAAGATAAATGAGAAATTAGGATTCATTGGTGATTTGGTTGATGCTATTTTAAGCTTTTAGGTTAAAGATAATATTTTCAAGGTTAGAAATACCACTGTGTTACTGTAAGAGTCCGATATAGCATTCATTTTAGGCCTTAATATGTTGACGGAACCTGAGTCTGAGAAGGTGGTCGTGCCAGAGAAAGAAACTATTCAATACAAGTTCTTCCGGGGGAAGCCGGTTAAAAGATCCCGTATTGAAGAATTAGTTGATAGTGTTGATTTATCCAACGATGAATTTTTGAAACTATCATTATTGTTTCTCTTATGTTCTTTTTTACTTTCGGACACATACCAGGAAGTGGACACACGGTACTTGGCCCTAGTAGATAACATTGAAGAGTTCAATAAGTTTTCGTGGGGCCTAATAGTTTACAATAATTTAGTAGATAGTATATCAAAAGCATACGGCAGAAGGGAAATGACGAAAAAGTTAAAAAATTGGCAATACAATATCTACGGATGCACCATCGCCCTACAGATTTGGGCGTTTGAGCACTTTCCTGGAGTCGCCACCGCTCGTACTGAGCTTAAAGATCCATTTCCCAGGCTAATGAAATGAGAAGGCCCGAAATTCAGCCGTAATCCTAATTTATATCGAGAAAATTTTCTTAAGTCTAAACTCATCTTAGAACTTGAAGCTGTAAAGTACGAATTACAGTATAGATCAATTCGACTCTTTTTTATGCAAAAAGAGATGGAAAGAGAGTAGGAAAAGGCCGAGGAGCCTGGTGATGAAGAAGAAGATATATATGAATATCACAATGTCCCAAATTACGAGACACGTCCTCCCGAAAGAGATGAAGAGCCGAAAAGTCGAGATGACGATGACGACGATGAGGATGACGATAATGACAGCGACGAAGACGACGAGTATGAAGTCGTTGTTCGTCAGCATGCTGAATCAAAGGGCAAAGGCAAATTGGAGATTAAGCCCCAACCAACAAGAGAACAGCCTGTTAGGCAACTCAACCTAACCAAAGAAGTAACGGAGCTTAGAAAAGAATGCAAGACACTCCGCATGACTGTAAAAGAAATGAAAAAAGACTTCCGACGTATATTTACAGTGCTTAAAGGGCAAGCACTCAAAATTGAATATCGAGAGAGAGAAAAGAAGACTCTTCAAGAGCAAGTAGGGTCATTACAAGAGGAAGTAGGGTCACTAAAATATCGGGTCCAAAATTTAACAGAAAGAAATGTCTCAATGCAGAAGGACCTTGATGCAGTCACATCTCATTTTGACGAAGGTACTAAACCATTTCTTTTTAAATTTGAAAAAATTATATCTTTTTAAAGATTAATTCTAAATACGCTTGTCGACCAATAATGTAAATTATCGTCCGATAACTTATATTATCGGTCGATAAATCGGTCGTTAATTTGATCCCAAATATAAAAAAAATTTGTAAATAATGACAGTTTTTAATGTATTTTGTAATTATGCAGGATAATATTCTTTCGTCTGTTTTATTTGAGACCTTCATTACCCCTGCCACTCAACCTACAACTTCTAAACCCACTGCTCCTCCACCAAGCCGTCAATCCACTGCCCCTAAACCCTCTGGCCCAAAACCCATTGCTCCCCAACCTACCCATCAATCCACTGCCCCCAAAACTTCTTCCCCTAAACCCTCTAGCCCAAAACCCACTGCTCCCCAACCTACTCATCAATTCACTGCCCCCAAAACATCTTCTCCTAAACCCTCTGGCCCAAAACCCACTGCTCCCCAACCTACCCATCAGTCAACTGCCCCCAAAAATTCTTCCCCTAAACCCTCTAACCCTAAACCCACTGCTCCTCAACCAAGCCAAAAACTCACTGCTCCTTGACCTACCCATCAAATCACGGCCCCCAAAACTTCTGCAGCTCCTCCACCTCCTACTAAACAACCCTTGGTGGAAGTCGGTGATGAGGGTGCTCCTCTTACCCAGCCTTCTCGTGAGTCATAGCCGGCATCCCTCAAATCAATTTTTGTTAAACTATCAACTGGAAAAAGTAAAGCCGAGGGATATGACTTGCGTGCTCGAAAGAAGAGAAAGACTCCGACAAGTAAAGCCGTTATAAAAAAACCAAGATTAGTTCTAGAGGAGGAGGAGGAGGAGGAGGAGGATGAGCCAAAATCGATGGAGCACAAATATATGCTCAGTTTTTGGAACCGGCCGGAGGGAGAATACAATGTGATCGTCAATACTGTCATGGGTGTTGACATCACAGTTGGTCTTTTAAAGGTTCTTAAAGGACGCTCGTGGCTTGACAATGAAGTCATCGACGCATACTCAAGAGTCCTTGAAGTTATCAACGATCAAATGTTCACGAAAAATGCTGAAAAAAACTGGTTCGCTTCTGCATCCGCCCTGGTAAGGTTTCAACTATTTATTGTTTCGTTTGTTTCATTTTTTTGTTTTTTCATTCACACTTCTTTTAATTTTTTTACTTACTACATAATTCTGTTTCAAACCATGTTTATAGCGGACGAGAAAAAATATGAAAAATTTATCGATAATGAAGGTCTAGCCGCACTTAGCGACTTCAATAAATGGCAGGCCTACTGTGATGAGTGGAAGGTTCGTAACAATATAAGGCCGCTTGAACCACTACTCACAAATGATAAACGCAGAATTTACGTGGTAGACTGTGGAACGGTACGCTTTTTAATAAATATTACACTTCGTTTTATTTAACATTAACGGTTTTTAAATAAAATAAAATTAATTATTTAAAATTTCGTTTCCGTTTTTATGCAGATTTATCTTCCGATGCATAGCTAAAAACATAGCCACTGGGCGTTGGCTATAATTTCATTAGTTGATCATGAAATTAAATTAATAGATCCAGCAGACCGAGAGTGCTCAAAGAGGTTCGAAGAGCATAAAGGGTGTCTATTGCATCACCTTCCGCGTCTTCTTTACGCTGTCGGTTTAAAGTCAGCTTTCGATCAACAATGGAAGGTATTGGCGTTCAACAGTGTCATTCTACCGATCCAAACCAACGGTTAGGACTGCGGTGTATATATTTTAAAATATATGGAATAATTCTCCCAACGGCAGAATATTGATTTCGAAGGAAAATAAATGCAACAATTTAGAGCAGAAATCGGGCATTTAATGTGCACGTTTGGGAAGAAGAGTTAAACTACTTTATTTCATATCTTTGTAAAATTTTATAGATTATTTTTGTATATAAATTTTTGTAACAATAACAACTTGTATAATTATCGTTGTATCAATTTATCCAAATTGTCTAACAATTCTTTATAAACATCATAAAAAGACTTGTATTTGATCTTCAGATTTCACAATGCCCACTGACTTAAGTTAGCGGCCGATGACTTAAGTTAGCGTCCGATGACTTAATTTATCGGTCGCCAACTTAAGTCATCGACCGCTAACTTAAGTCATCGTCCAATAACTTAAGTCATCGGCCGATTACTTAAGTCATCGACCGATAACTTAAGTTAGCGGCTGATGACTTATTTTAGCGGACGATGACTTAAGTCATCGACCGATAAATGATTAATGGTCTCCTTGTGACATGACTGCCATTAAGTCATCGGCAGCTGATTGTTCGCTAAAAATTAGCTTATGATACAGGGTCATGTTCTCAAAAGTCTATTTGGATGATGAATGATGATTAATGGTCTCCTTCATCTGATCCAAAGTAGTTTATTTTGAATTGTGAAATGTGGCCCAAAGAAATCTGTCAAGTAATATAAGTTAATTTCACGTGGGTTTATTAACTATACAGTCCACTTGTGCTCCATGTGGCACTCAAATTCTAACAAATTTACACGAGCGACGGTTATGACCGTATTTGTTACAATTTTTACATCACAGTGGTCGAACTTCGCCTTTAGATCTTATTCTACGTTTCTTCGGACGGCCAGCTTGACGTATTTTGTGCAGAGGCAAAACTTGAATGTCGTCTCTTTGCGAAGTCTATTGGCACTTGTCAACGGTCGGGACAAAGTGTTCTTTGTAGGTTTCCCTAAATAAGTTACTAGTAAATCAGTGCTCACAAAATTGGGGGATCTCTCTTTCTCTGTTTCGGCGCGATAATACGGCGATCGCATGTGAACATGGTAATCCAAGAATAGCCCAACGTCTACATGTACATGTTCGCTTATCTAGATCGACACTGTGAGTATAATCACCATGTTTAACTTGAAATATATCGTGACCATATGGTATAACATTTTTTCGACAGGCCCATCCTGAATTTCGTGTTATGTATTTTTCGGCCATCGGTGTTAACACGTGTGTCATTTTATTTCCTTCCTTCTGGCGGCGAAGATAAAATTTAGCTACCTTTGTGCGAATAGTCGCTAACATGCTCACGATCGGTTCTTCCCTTGCTATTTTCAACACACTATTTATGCTTTCAGCAATATTAGTTGTCAACATATCATAGCGCCTCCCTTAAAAATAAGCACGTGCCCAGAAATTATCACCAATTTCTTTAATCCATTTTGTATATTCCGGGGGGCATCGTCTTCGATTTTTAGCATAATTCTTTTAAATTTTGCTTCCGAAAATGCACGGGCAGCAACTCAGAAAAGCGGTTTAGAGATTGTATCCTTATATGTATCAAACAGATTTAGAGCTAGGTGTCGCATACAGTAGCTGTGAAAGGCATTAGGAAAAACTTTTTCAACAGCTTCCATCAAACCTTTCTGTCTGTCTGATATCAATACAAGCTGCTCTTCAAAGTCACCAATTACATGTCTCCCTAATAGATCAAGGAACCATATCCAATGATCTTCATTTTCTTTCGGTACAATGCCAAACGCTATAGGGAATAAATGTCTATTCCCGTCTATCCCTGTAGCTATTAACAACACTCCATTGTATCGTCCACGAAAATGTGTTCCATCTACCGATATTATTCTTCGTAAAGTATTACGAAAGCTTTGAATGCAAGGTCTGAATATCACGAAGAATCTCTTAAATGCATTATCAGGCTCGAGATACAATTCGCTCTGTACGTCTGGATCGACCCGCTGTAATTCGGCGACATATGATGGTAACATCTTAAATTGCTCCTTCCAGCTACCTCGGATGTCATTCAACGCTATTTCTTTTCCTCTCCATGTTTTCCAGTAACCTACTATTATACCGTATTTTTTTTTAATATAAAAAATTATTAAAGCAGGAGTCTCGTCAATGCCCTTTAATAGTTTATCTCTCACGAATGAAGCTATCCACGATGTCATACATTGGCGATGTTCGCTTCCGAAAGCTGATATTCCGCACGTATGTTCCGGGTGAAAAGTTTTCACAGCAAATGTGTCCACACCTACTAATTTCGATGCATGTATTCGTCAAGCACATCCTACTTTAACACACCTCGCCGTAACTCGAAGATGACTGATTTTTATTGGTTTAATCTGAAAATTATTTGTCATTACAAATTCTTTAAGAGCTTTTTGAAAAGATTTTTTATTTCTAAACGCCTAACCAATGGTAATTGGTCCCCCTTCATACATTTCCTCATCATCCGAATCCATATACTCTCATTCCGAGTCATTAAGCTGATAGTCTTCATCTACTAGAGGTTGATCAATTCCCCTATTAGTATGAACACGCAAAGTGAGAGACCACGGTGCTTCATTATTTTCAGGATTACTATCACAGTCATTGACTGGATGGTTATTATGTGATTGGGATTGGGCCCGTCGATGTACGTTTGGTTGATGTGCAGTTGTTTGGATTGATGTTGGCTGATGCGGGAATGTTTGATGTACAAGAGACTGTTGTGTTGAAGGCTCGATTATCGTTGGCTCCGAAGCTATTGGTTCGGAAGGCCATTGATATGGACTAAGGCCGACTAAAAACGTTTCCCACTGATTTATCGAATCGAAGTTGAACTGAGATGTATTATGCATTGGATTCATTTGATGACAATATCCTTGATCTTCATCTCCTTCACTCATTGAAATGTCTGAAGAGAGTTGCTCCAGAGGCCTACTGTAGGGGCAAAATCCTATATTCAAATTTCTATCATCGTCGACTATCATCGGTGCAGCGATGTTCTCCTCTTCACACCGTATTTCTTGATTTTCAATCAAATATTCTGTTCTCACACCACCATCATCTTCGTTTGTTTCCTGAAACTGTTGAAATGCTTCTAAAGACGGTAAATTTTCTGCGACAGTAATGACTAATGATTTTTCGATATAAATATTTATCGCACTATCACCAATACAATATGATATGAATAAGTTTGTAAGATCATCAAAGTTAGACAATTCAGCAAATACAAGCTCATTCCCTATGCGTAATGAAACCGTTAATATAATAGAATGTTCTTCTGGTCGTGTCCTACTGACCTTGTACATTTTCTCCATAAACTCATCAAATGATATGTTATCCATGACAGTGACAATCCTCCGATGTCCTCCGTTGTAAGTATTATCTCCCACACGGACAAAATCAAAATGGCAAAGAAGGGGAACATCCATTTCAACCTACAATATTTTACAAAATGAAAATTGATTGGTTAAAAGGGTAATACTTGACTTAGCATCATAATATTAAAAAATGAAAATTGGTTAGTTAAAAGGCTATCTTAAGATAGCGGCCGATAAAGATATCGGCCGATATCTTAAGATAGCGGTCGGTATCTTAGTACCAACTGTAGTCGAATTTTCAAATTGCAATCCAAGAAAAAGTTTTTGAAATGAGCAAATAAGCATAGAGAAGCATATATATATATATATATATATATATATATATATATATATATATATATATACAAAAGGCGGTTGATTGACGTGGAAGCGGCTAGGCTTGGAGCTGGCCTGTTTTGCAAGTGATGAAACTATAGGGCCGTTTCTGCAAATACGCAAACTTATAGGGCCGAAAGTGCAAATTTTCCTTTATTTATTTAAGTTGTAATGCAATTACATATTACTTGTGCAATCATTAAAATGGTGCAATGACTTATATAATATTGGTAAATTATCGGCCGCTAATTTACATTAGCGGCCGATAATGTAAATTAGCGATAAGTTATCGGTAAGTTAGCAGATTGTTAAGAAACATAATTGATGACTGAATGTGTTTAAATGTAAAAAAAAAAAAATTACCTAAAAATTTGCTGTGCGCTTTTTTCCGCTTTCTCGCCGATAAGGCACCGCTCTCGTTTTTACAGTAAAGCAAAAAGTTAAAAAAGTTAAAGTAAAATGAATAACTAAAAAGTAAACTTTTTTTTTATACTTGAAAAGTTAAAATAATATATTATATTAATAAGGCAATTGCTGACGTGGAAGCGGCTAGGCTTGGAACTGACCTGTTATGCAAGTGATGAAACTATAGAGCCATTTCTGCAAATACGCAAACTTATAGGGCCGAAAGTGCAAATTTTCCATAAATAAATAAGACTTCCAAATGATGAACAAATTCTAACTTTTCAAAAGCTACAATAATGAACAAAAATCTAATGAATTGCCACAATTATTTGTTGCCGTTGGGATACCCAATAAATAAATAAGGCTTCTTCGGACCGTTGGGAACAACCCACTTCCTTCCTTGGTTTGGTCCCTCGTCCCTAAATCCTGTCACTCTCCCATATGGGATAGGACTAAGATCAAAATTTCGGGTTTCATTTCGGTTTCGGAGGGGACCGAAACTGAAATTTCGGTCGAAATTTTCAACCCCATACAAAAATGACCGAAATTTCAGTCCCATATTATTGTTTTGGTGAGGACTGAAACCGAAAATTTCGACTGAAATTTTGATCCTTGGGTAGAACTGGAAATCTGATTCTACTTGGTAGGACTTAATCATTGCCCATTCTTTAAATATTCTTATTTATACTTAAGACACTTCAAAACAATATTTTGATATCCCAATGAATAGAACTCGAGAGCAGCAAAAATTAATAACGAAATCAAAAGAGTCAAAATATGTTATGAACTTTAGGTTTATAGCATGAGGAAAGACAAACAAATACGAAATCCAACCGCTCCAACACCATTGAAGAAATATACGCATGCTGAGGCAGGAATAGTGGCTGAAAATAAACCAGAATATGAAATTAGGCAGAACTAAGCAAGGTTGCCTAGCATAGTCATAATTGCAGTATGATGATTGACCAGGGGAAGTTCTAACCAACATGGAGTAAAACTCCACAAAGTTACCCATAAGACTCGAGCAATGACCACTAATTAAATAAATAAATAAATCAACAGCTCCATGCAAACGAAACCAAATCTTGTCCTTCATGAACTCCCTTGTTTCCCACTTTCGGTATCATCCAATTATAAAATGAAAACCAACTATAAAATGAACAGAGATACTTGGAGTCATCCAATTATAATTCAAACATAATACCCTATTTAGGACCTAAAATAACCAGAGTGCCATACGTACTACAACTTGGTATTAACAGTTGCCATTTTTTCTCCTTTTCAAATTGAAAATTAATAGGTGACAAACTTGGTCAAATCGGAAAGCTGTTTATACCAATCGTTGTGAATTAGTAACTACAACCGATTAACACCAAACTTACGAAACCATGCCCCAATGACTCATTCGCTCTCGAATTCAATGCCTTTCTAGAGCATGATCATCATCATCACCATCATAATATCCTTATCCCATCCATTTTGGGACAGACTTTGCTAGCTTTATTTCTCCATTCATTTTTAAGAGCTAAGAACTCTGCAATCTTTCATATTCCTTCTCGTTGCTTTCCTCCAAATCTTATATATTATCAAATAAGTAAATAATTAAAACATAAATAATAATAATTACAAAGCACATTCATTATTTTATAGAATCAATGATCAGACAGACCCAATAATCAAAATTTTATAAACACCAACAATTAGAAAGGCAGTAAAAGTAATAAATCTGTTAAGATCCTAACCAATGCTCCCAAAATGCTCATGCATTAGTGGAGCATGATGTTAATTCCCTTATAACTTTGGGTCGTAACACACAACCACTCTCCCGACAGCCCACTCTGTTAGCGGTTCTCACTCTTGTATCCCTTTTGGAGCCCTTAGGTAACCATTTCCTTAGATCGCCCCTTCCAAGACTCCACAGCGGCCCACTCTCTGGCGGTATTCACTCTGGTACCCCTTTTTCGAGCCCCCAAGTCACCCCTTGACTCAACTCGGGACGTAGTGGCTCTGATACCGTTTGTTAGGGACTTAACCAATACCCGAATTAACCCTTGCCAAATTACTGTCATATCCCAACTTTGTGATTATGTAAAATAGCAGAGACAAATAAGTATCAAATTTTGATGTAAAAAAATTTATCTACTTTAGTAGGAGGATAAAAAGAAGGAAAAAAAAAAGGTCTGACCAATTTGTATCAAAGATTTTACGGAGAAGTCTTTAGAGTTTTTAATCTAGAGATCCAAACAACCCCTAAAATAACATCTGGCCCATACAACTATTACCACAATCTAAAACAGTTAATACAAAAGTAAGACCCACATCTCTTGGCCCCCTAGAATAGAAATCTTGGGTCACACCACAAGTTCCAATGCCAAATTAAAAAGTCACAATAGAAACCAAGGCAACAACCTAAAAGACAACAACCAAATACAGGCCAATTTATACACTTACATTAGTACAAGTCTCTTCTGAAAATGATACAGCTACATCACATAATCAAGTGTGCAAGTATCTGATATTGATACAAAAACAACTGTTTTTCGTTTCTTCTTTCTTTTCCCTGCTAAATTTCATTTTACTTGAAGGCGTACTTTCCGCTCGAGAAATGGGTTTTGTTAACTTCACCTCATATCTGAGATCCGGCGCAAAACAAGCTTCTTCTTACCATGAATGAGCTGTTGCTAGTTTTATCTTGAAATCAGCTGCTACTGAAAACCTACAATTTTAAGAACATTCGATTTCTCACATCATATTATCGTCAGATAAATAAGCAAGGGATCACTACAACCAAACAATAACCATCATAGTAATAATCAACGAGCCTTATATATATATATATATATATATTCCGCATCCTTACCCTCTGGCCATTGGTATCATCACCATCAGAAAGCTGGGCCCATACGCTCCGGCTCTTGCACCCGCTGCTACATTCCTCTTCACACCCTGCCACAGTCTTGAGAAGTTCGGATTGCAGCGAGTAATAATTCTCTTTGAGATACTCAAATCCGTCGGAACGCATAACAGCTGCATTGAAGATTGGCATTGGAACATGAAGAATGAAATGAGCATGAGAAAACAACAAACAAGAACATTGAACCTTAGGCTCCGTTCTCGACTCTCGAAATTTTCAATTTACTTGGGGGAGTTCCTGAAGAATGAAAAACTCCATGAACATATGCGAAGTAGTTTTAAAACAATTTTTCAAATTATAGTCGAACCAAGGCTCACATTGTTAATTTATAGGACTGAAAATAAAGATGACCTAAGATTAAAACAGAGACTCCATTTGCGTGAACTTTTTTTATTGCAATTTAGCAAAGACATTGCAACCATGTCCCCAAAGGGTATAAAAACTGAATTTGTCTACAATGAGTCGATGGCTCATTGCCAACAATAACCTGAGGTTTTGTCAGCTGTGTGGCCACATGCACCTTAAGGTGTATACAGATTTCTACAATCCTTAAAGTCTGTGTCTCAAGGTCGACTCACAGCACAGCTGACGAGACACCAGCTCATTGTCTGCAAGGAGCCGTCAGCTCATTGTAGATAAATTCATAAAAATGAAAGAAGAAAAACACTAGATGCTTGGCTACATTATTGGCATTTAAAACATAAAAACTACTGTAAAATAGTCGCAACTCATATCAAAATTACAATACAAAACATCACCACATTCGTGCAATCCTGAGTATTTAGTAAAAACAACTAATAAAAAGATTCTATTTATAAAATTCAATATTCACAGGAAAAAATGCTTATATAAAAATCGTTTATAGATAACTTTATGATTCAATTCCTGTTTTTATTTATTTTATTTTAGATCAATGAACATGTAAATTTTCATTTAAAGATATTTAAATGAAATACAACGTCCAACAGCTTGAGCTGACATATTTTAGAAAATCCGAAGAAAATAAAAGGAAAAATACATAGCCCAGCATGAATTAGATTTTCTCGTTTTTGTTCTTCTTTTTCCTCCTTTTTTCCTTCGTATTATTATACTATGTTCCTTCTTTTAATTCCGATGCATTTTTTGAGACTCAATTTAAGTCAGTTGTGCCATGTTGGATAAAATATCCTGTGTGACTATAAATAGTTGTGTGAATATCTTGTGAAATTTTGCAAATATCTCTTGAGATCTGTTACATTTCCCTACTATCACAGGCAGTCACCTAGCACTGGAGGGTCTGATGTCGAGGCTAAACCTGTCCCGGCTGACCTGGGATCAGGTAACCATGGAGGAACTGAGGTAATGTTGAGGAGATAGCCTACGCACGTCAAGAGACCAACTAAGGCCCAGGCATCTGCATGAGGCTTTTGGTGGCAAAAGTCGCACCATTCGAGAATTTAAGTCATTTTCCCTTCACAAAATGAAAATTGAACTTAAAGAGTTTAGAACCTTACCTCTGAACCCCTCTAAACAATAATATCTTACTTTCCACAAAAAGAACGGATTTTTTTTTCCGTACCTGAAGCATCAAATGTTGCACTAAACTAAACTTAAAGTGGGATAAATCCATCCGGACGAAGAACATATAATAGAAGTGACAGGGACGCCGACACTTTGGATATAGGCTTTGGGCCATATCACGTATACTGGCGTCGGAAGAAACAAAAAGGGAACCAGAACCAGAGTACATCAGCTTCAGAAAAAGCCTAAAGGAGAACACACTGCCCAAACTCGCTCAAGCCCCCACTTTCCGCTCGAGCGAGAAGGCTTCAGAAATAAGGCCCAACTTTCAGCCAAAACTCGCTCGAGCGAACTTGGTTATCACTCAAGCGAGTCATCGAAGAGCGCAGAAGATTTCTCTCGAGAACAAGTCGCTCGAGCAAGCATTGATTGTCGCTTGAGCGAGTCAACATCAAGCTTTGACGTTTTTAGTCATTTTCCTAAGTTTTCTTTTGATTCGAATGAAATTATTTTAGGGTAGTTTAGTAATTTTCTGTTTTAGAATTTTTTTTCTTTTGAGGCCTACTATATAAGGTCATTATAAGCATTGTAAAGAATTAATTGTTAATGAATGAAAGAAAGTGCTTTGCATTGAGCTTGAGATAAGCATTGAAGAGTGATTCTTCTTCCCCGTGAGGGATTGGTGTGAAGCCAAGGGTGTGATGCCCACAAGATCTTAATCTTCTCTTTACCTTATTTTCCTTATTTTTTTACTAATCTCCTAAACCTAATTTACCCAATTCTATTTGATCATTCAAATTCCAAAATCCTAGTTTTCATCTAACCCGTTGGATCGATCCGATTCAACTAGCCCTAGAAAGCTCTAGTGATTTCACTTTATATCTACAAACGGACGCCTTAATCTGGAAGAAGCTAGAGTTCTATCTCTAGGATCGCCCCTTCCGCGAAACTAACGGGACTCGCGCATCGGACTGGACCCTAGCCAAATCTCGCACGATCAGTCAAACGGAAATCTATGAAATCCTAAGGTATCGCGACAATTTTGAGATTTTGTTTAAATTCAACAAACTAGTATATCATAATCATTCACGTGTTTTAGGGTCGTCGTCCCACGTCAGTTTTGGTATTAAAGCTTAGGTTCTAGGTTAGGGCATATTTGCATGTCATTTCAATTTCATTGAATTTTATTTCAATTGTGTGTTCATAGTGTGCACGTCTAGTGTTTGATAAAATTCCTCATTCCATTTGGTTCATAGTGGCATGTCATTTTAGAGCCAGTGTTAGTAAGTCATGATTACCATGGACACAAGTGAGGTTGTCGATGCTCTTAGAGGCATCAGAGTCGAATTGAACATGATAAATGAGATAATGAATGTCATGGATCCAGCCCAAACGATCATAGGGGTTTCTAATGGTAGGCTATATGACTAAGTTAATAGGTTGGAAGGAGTTGATGAGCAACAAGACCGACGCCATGAGCATAACGGTCCGCGCTTTGAACACGGTGATCAACAAAATGATCGAAATCGATACCATAGGGAAGTAGATCATTGCGAAGATGACTACGATTCGGATGGGAAACTCCTCAAAAATGTTAGAATTGAGTTTCCAACCTTCGATGGGAGAATGGACCCTTAAGTATTCCTCGATTGAATCTCCGATATGGATCATCATTTTGAATGATATAGCATGAACGATGAGCGAGATGTGTTAGGTTCGCCAAGATTAAACTCATCGGTCAAGCTCGGCTCTTTTGGGTCAACGTCGAGCACATGAGAGCAAATGCAGGACGTGCCCCCATTACCCATTGGGTGGACATAAAGGAACGACTTACGAAAAAGTGCGTCCCTTTGTCATACTACAATCGCTTACTTGACCAATGACAAAATTTACGCCAAGGTAGTATATCCATAACCGAATACATTGACAAGTTTGAAGAGTTCATGATAAGAGCCAATGTGCCGAAAGATCATCAAGTCACCCTCTCTAGATTCCGCATTGGGTTGCAATTGGAATTGCAAAAGGAGTTGATCTCTCACCCCATTCAAACTCTTGAGGAGTGCTATACCGTTGTACAAGACCTTGAGCGATGCTTGAGAACGACGGTGGTGAGGCGAGTTGAACCACATACCAGTGGCCATCGCGCCAAAGAGATGGGGCCTAGTGCCCAGAACCCATCTCCTAAACCTACACAACCCACTCCCACCAATGTGAGGTTTGACAAAGGGAAATGTATGGTTGGAGACTCTTCAAAGGGTGAATGTCAGGGGCTGGGACACTTTGCCGCCCAATGCCCTACAAGAAACCACCAAAGAAATCTCTTAGTTGGACAAGAGAATGATGAGGAAGGCGGAGATGTTGGAGAAGAGGTGTATGAGCCGGACGTCACACCTAGTGATGAGGTAGGTGATGACGGTGGTCGTGTTTTAGGTGTAAGGTGTGCCATTGCACAACCTCAACGAGGTGATAAAGATGATTGATGTAGGGATAGCACTTTCCACACCTTCACCAAATGTGGTGAGAAAAGTTGTAAGGTCATCATGGATAGCGGGAATTGCACCAATGTGGTGCCGACACACGTCACTCGCTTAGGGCTGACACTTGAACCACACCCAAAGCCATACAAAGCTGCTTGGGTCGATTCTTCATCTATTCCCGTGTCTCAGTGTTCTTAAAGGCAGCTGGGGTGGCCACCTAGGCGGTTCGGGGCTCCAGGCGCTTCGATTTAGCCACCGGGTCTGGGGCTCCCACCTGGGCGTTTTAAAGTCGGGGCGGGGTGGAGCGATTTATAAATTAATGGGGGCTTTTATCGGGTCGGGTCGAGTTATCAAAAGGTCGGGCATATGCTATTTTTTAATTGGAAACCATCCAACCTAACCCATCGACGACCCTTAAACTTTAAAGCCCTTATTACCTAGGGATAATGGCTCCTTACCTACATTTAAACACTAGAATGGTGTTTAAATGATCTAATCCCACTGAAGTTAAGGCTTTTAATCTACATTGTTGAAGTGTGATTATCATTATGCCAGGTGGTGAACATTTGTGATCAATCTAAATTGTCCAAGTGGCAATCTATCATTGAAACATATCTTAGCCCAAGAAACATTCCTATAAGTGGATTTGAATCATGCAATTGATGAGCGTATAAGTGGATCTGAAGTTATATATATTTATGTTCAAACAAAATATGTATATCACTATATGTATGTATATATACACACATATATATATATACTTCTAGACCGCCCAGATCTTGGGGCATCTGCTCCGGCGCCGCAAGGCGACTTCCGCCCGAACATCCGCCCGAACCGGCCAACGATTTTAAAAACACTGTCGTGTCTCAAAGGTGTCATGTGCCGATACAATTAGACTCGTATTCGGACACCTTATGGTGCTATGTGGTGTTGATGGACGTGGGCCACATCATCTTGGGAAGGTCGTGGCTCTATGACATGGACGTAACCATCCTTGGGCGGTCTAACGTTTGCACGTTCATGTATGAGGGCAAGAAGATTAAATTAAAGCCTCCCAAATCACCATCGGGCAAGAAGGTTGAGAAGAAGGGCGGTCAATCTAAGACCATCAATATTGTGAGCCCTTCGGAATTTGAAAAGGCTTCTCTGGATGAGCGTGGCTACCATCAAGTATCGATTCCCTATACTGAGGCTCGACGACATGTTGGATATAATGGTTGATGCTACGATCTTCTCTAAGATAGACCTTAAAAGTGGCTACCATCAAGAAGTGCACATTCCTACAATGATCCATTGTCTTCTTGGGATTCATTGTCTCGGTTGATGGAATGGTCGTAGACCCCGAAAAGATTAAGGCTATTGTAGAATGGCCCGAACCCAAGAATATCTACGATGTCCGTAGCTTCCATGACTTGACTACATTCTATCGTCACTTCATTCGAAGTTTTAGCACCATTATGGCTCCCATCACCATTGCATGAGAAAGGGTAGTTTCAATGAAACAAAACCGCGACGAAAGCCTTTGTCGAGATTAAGGAGAATATGACTAGTGCACCCGTATGTGTCTACCAGATTTTTCTAAAGTCTTTGAAGTAGCATGTAATGCATTGGGTGTCGGCATGGGAGAAGTGCTTAGCCAAGAAGGTCACCTAATTGCCTACTTTAGTGAAAAGCTCAATGAAGCGAAGCAGAAATATTCCACCTATGATAAGGAGTTTTATGCGGTCATCTGATCCTTTTGGTATTAGAAACACTACCACAAAACTTTGTGCTTCCTTTCTTCCCAAAAGAAGTTGAACCTGAGACATGCGACATGGGTCGAATACCTCTAAGGGTTCACATTTGTGTTGAAGCACAAGGTCCGTGTTGAAAACAAAGCGACAAATGTGCTTAGTCGTCGGGTAGCAACTTTGCAAACCATGAGCGTTGATGTTGTTGGATTCAAACGGTTGAGGGAAGAGTGTCTCGAGTGCCCAGATTTCGGTATGGAGTACAATGCCCTCCTTAGTAATCCAACCAGCACTAATTCCAATTATATCCTACAAGACGGGTAATTGTTCAAAGGCAATCGCCTAGGCATCTCTCGCACGTCATTGCGTGACTTCCTTATTTGGGAGTTATAAGTCGAAGGGATTGTCGGACATTTCGGATATAGTAAGATTGTTGCGCTCGTAGAGGATAGGTTCTATTGGCCCACTTTATACCGTGCTCTAAAACCTCTAATGCAGCTCATATTGCAAAATTGTCTTTCAGGGAGGTAGTGCGTCTCCATGGGTTGCCTAAGACCATCGTGTCAGATAAGGACGTTAAGTTCACTAGTTACTTTTGGAAGATCCTGTGACACATGATGGGTACTATGCTCCAATTCTCATCGACATATCACCCTCAAACCGATGGCCAAACGGAAGCTTCTCCAAAATGGCCCATCACGATTCCATTTTTGTGGTAGTGGACCGCTTCTCGAAAATGGCCAACTTTATACCGTGCTCTAAAACCCCCGATGCAGCTCATATTGCAAAATTGTTTTTCGGGTTGCCTAAGACCATCGTGTCAAATAGGGACGTTAAGTTCATTAGTTACCTTTGGAAGACCCTGTAGCACATGATGGGTACTATGCTCCAATTCTCATCGGCATATCACCCTCAAACCGATGGCCAAACGGCAACTACCAATAGGAGTTTAGGCAAGCTCCTTCAATGTCTTGTCAGCGATCACATTAGGACTTGGGATTCTATATTGCCAATGGTCGAGTTCTCGTATAACAATTCAGTCAATAGGTCGATAGGCATGAGTCCATTTGAGGTCATATATGGTCATAGGCCTAAAACACCCTTAGATCTTATCCCCATGTCTGCATCGCATCGAGTGTCCGAGTCTGCAACTGCATTTGCACAACATATTCATAGCTTACATGTCGAAATTAGATAAAAGATTAACTCAAGCAATGATCAATATAAGTTATCGACGAATTCACATAGACGTCTCAAAGAGTTCCGGATTGGTGATTGAGTGATGGTTCGGATTAGGCTTGAACGGTTCCAGCAAGAGTCGCGAAAAAGCTCCAAGCCCACGGCGCTGGACCTTTTAGGATTGTGGCAAGGAGTGGTCCTAATGCATATGTTCTGGAGCTTCCTCCAGATACAGGAGTTAGTTCAATGTTCAATGTGAAAGACCTAGTTCTTTATCTAGGCTCAACGTCACCCACTTCCAACCCATTCCACACCTCTCTTGTTCCTGATCCCTACCCAACCTTGTAGCCGATACCCCTTCCTTCCCCAAGCTAACAGAGAAAAGAGGTAATCGAGGAAATATTAGATGATCTTGTGGTATCCACCCATGGCGGAGGGTTTCAGAAAGTATTTAGTGAAGTGGATCGGTAAGCCGGAGTCTGAAAATACATTGATCAATGAAGACGAGGTTTGCCGCCTAGACCCCAACATGCTCAATCGATACCATGACTCAACTTCATTGGTGATAAAGTCCTTTTGGTCCGGGGGAATTGACGGGGATGCCGACACTATGGATATAGGCTTTGCGTCATATCACGTATACCAGTGTCGAAAGAAACGAAAAGGGAACCAGAACCAGAGTACATCAGCTTCAGAAAGAGCTTAAAGGAGAACACATTGCCCAAACTCGCTCAAGCGACCCCACTTCCCGCTCGACCAAGAAGAGTTCAAAAATAAGGCCTAACTTTCGACCAGAACTCGCGCGAGCAACCTTGGTTATCGCGCGAGCGAGCCATCGAAGAGCGCAAAAGATTTCTCTTAGGAACAAGTCGCTCAAGCAAGCATCGGTTGTCGCTCGAGCAAGTCAACATCGAGCTTTGACGTTTTTAGTCCTTTTCCTAGGTTTTCTTTTGATTCCAATGTAATTATTTTAGGATAGATTAGTAATTTTCTGTTTTCAAGGTTTTTTCTTTTGAGGCCTACTATATAAGGTCATTATAAGCATGGTAAAGAATTAATTGTTAATGAACCAAAAAAAATGTTTTGCATTGAGCTTGAGATAAGCATTGAAGTGTGATTCTTCTTCCCCGTGAGGGTTGGGTGTGAAGCCAAGGGTGTAATGCCCACAAGATCTTAATCTTCTCATTACCTTATTTTCCTTATTTCTTTACCAATCTCTTGAACCTAAGTTAACCCAATTCTATTTGATCATTCAAATTCCAAAACCCTAGTTTTCATCTGAACCGTTGGATCGATCCGATTCAACTTGCCCTAGAAAGCTCTAGTGATTTCACTTTGTATCTATGAGCGGGCACTCTAATCTGGAAGAAGCTAAAGTTTTATCTCTAGGATCGCCTCTTCCGCGAAACTAACGAGACTCACGCATCGGACTGAACCTAGCTGAATCTCGCACGATTAGTCAAACGAGAATCTACGAAATCCTAAGGTATTGCGATAATTTTGAGATTTTTTTTAAATTAATCTATTTAAATTCGACAAACTAGCATATCATAATCATTCACGTGTTTTAGGGTCGCCGTCTTACGTCAATAAGCATATAATATATAATATATCATATGAATAGCTATGCAAAATGAGGGAATAGGATCATAATAACATATAAATATGGATGACTAACATAATAGTACATAGTAATGTAATGATAATGAGATCGACTCTAGTCACCTACATCAACAGATGACAACCCTCATCATTAAACATTATGGCCACAAGCTGCCACATGGTACTTTATCTTTATAATCCACTTTGTCCAAGTGGCTGAATATCTTGTGCACTCCACTTGCCCCAAAAAAACATACCCATCAGAAGATCCATCCATCCAATATGAGAACTTCAATATAGGGGCCCTATGTTAATATTAACAAAGTCTATATCCAGGTGCCTGGATCGAATGGTTTGAATCATTTGATGGGCACCTCTTTTAGGCTAATGTTAGTTCGCATGATGTTCTGCCACTTGGACAACCTGGATTGGTCAAAGGTGTGTGGCACATGGCATAAATAATGCACTTTTGAACCAATTATCCATTGATGTAGATGAGGCCCCATTAACCTAATAATATATGCAAATATCATATAATATATATATATATATATATATATATATGGTGGAAGACACCTGGTGATTTGTCACAGGGTGACCAGCCAGGAGGCGTGTCACTGTGTGGCATTGGGACTTGTGTGCACGTGCAACTGTAAAGCAAGGAGGCACAAGCAGTGATGTCATATGCGATTGCATATGCGCCATTATGCGATCGCATATGCCATCGTGGATGGTTGTATCGCATATGCCATCGCATGCAGCTGTATGCCATGGTATACTGTCGCATATGCGACTGTATGCCATCACTTACAATGTATGCGATGGCATACTTCTCCACTGGAGTTTTCTTTTTTTTTGTTTTTGTTTGTCTTTGCTTTTCAAGCTTCCCCAAGCCCTATAAATTGGGGGTTTCTTTTCCTAATTCTTGAATGGTCCACTATATTTTTGTACTATTTTGACTTATTTTTTAATGAAATTTATATTTTTCCTTCAACCTTATGGGATATATTATCCTCATTCTACAATATAGAGCACAAAACTAACAACAATATAGTGGTTTTTTACATTGGGGATTTTTTGGGAATTTATGGTATTTTGTATTTTTCAAAAATGTATGCCATGCCACAATCGCATATGCGATTGGGCCATGCCATCGCATACCCTCGCATATGCCAATTAACAACATTGGGCACAAGGGTTGGCTTGATGTCGTGTCACAGGCATTCATGGTGGTCACACGAGGGTCTCATATTGGCTCCGAGGTATGTCAACTGTGAGATGAGGGGGGCCAAGTGGTGGGTTGCTGAGCATATGTGTGGTTCTTCGCCTACTTTTCAAAGATTCCTCTGTACTGTTACTAAATCATATCTAGCTGAGTGTTCTGAAATGGGTGTGTGAGGGGGGATGCTAAGCTATTTGTGTGTCCCCTTGGGTTGGGGCAATATTCACAGTCAGACTTGTTTAGCAAGAAGGTGCATGGTTGGCTACCTGGTTTGGACTTGGCAACACAAGTCAACAGATATATCGATGCTTAGCTTGCGACTGAAGTAGTATGTGAGAATTGGTCAGCTAAGGATAGGACATTGCAGAGTTATGCTAAGGGTAGTGGGACACGAGACACTAATGCTGTCAATGAGACAAGTTGCCCATGACCTGACCTGCCCGACTCGGGTCAGGCTGAGCCTTGAAGCATCCTACATGACCTCCAGGGCGGGTCTGGTTGGCCCGAATTGAAAGTCAATTCGAGCGGGTAAAATTTGACTTAACCCAATAATATTTATTTATTATATAGTCACAAAATCAGGCAAGAGTCCAATGCATGAAAATGGAAATAAAAACTACATAAATTACATTTCAAGAAGTTAGATAATGTTTTTAATGAACAGAAAAGTACAAAACAAAGCATGATTGATTAATATGCATGATTATAAATGAATTATGACCACACAGTATAAACTGTTAGATGTAAACATATAAAACCTTTAAATTACATAACATAATTGATACCTACATGTAACCATATAAAATAAAACCATTTTCATTCAGCATTCTCATCATACATCTTATTTAAAATCATTATGCAAAAGTAATATCATCAAACTAAATACATAATCGAAGTGTTAAACACCATCATTCACCACCATGAAGTCATCACCGATTTCAGGTTGGGTCAAGCATATACACTTAGCTCGTTAGGTCGGGTAGAGTGCACCCAAGGGTCGATCAGGTCAAGTCAAGGACTCAGAGGGTCAGGCCAACCTAGATTTTAGCTTAAAGCAACCCACTGATAGCCGTACGAGGCAAACTAGCATCAATTTGAAGAGACCACAAGGGAAGCCTTTAAATTACATAACATAATTGATACCTACATGTAACCATATAAAATAACACCATTTTCATTCAGCATTCTCATCATATATCTTATTTAAAATCATTATGCAAAAGTAATATCATCAAACTAAATACATAATCAAAGTGTTAAACATCATCATTCACCACCATGAAGTCATCACCGATTTCGGGTTGGGTCAAGCATACACACTTAGCTCGTTAGGTCGGGTAGAGTGCACCCAAGGGTCGATCAGGTCAAGTCAAGTACTCAGAGGGTCAAGCCGACCTAGATTTTAGCTTAAAGCGACCCACTGATAGCCCTACGAGGCAAACTAGCATCAATTTGAAGAGACCACAAGGGAAGTTTGTTGCCTTTGAGTTTCACCATGAGGTCGACATTGATACTTATAACGTTGAGATGTTGTACAAGTTAGTGTGCTCACAGATTTTCCCTGTGACCTTTGGTATCAGAGCATCCATCAAGCAGAGGGTGGTGCACTGGCATGATGGAAGAAGTCGAGGATCGTGTTGCTACTTGTGAGAGAAAACTAGTTAACCATGAGGATATCCATGGTTTACATAGGGAATTGAGGTATGTCAAGAACATGATGTTTGACACATGGTTGTCAAGGCAACGCTATAGCCTCGCCATGATGAATGACGATAGGAAACACCATATACAACCAAACAGCAAGGATGGCGAAATAGCGACGCCATAGTGTCGCCACAACAAAATAGTGATATAGCATCGCTATGCATGCTATTAATATTATAAAATAGATAAGTTGCAAGTATAATATCCCTCCCTCCACGGGGGCTACCAACACTAGCGCCGACGACAACTCAACGGGCTACTGGTCGACGACACCTTAATGTCGGTAACACTACATTAGATGTACTAAATATTTCATGTCTTTTAATATTCCATATTTGTTGATATTTCATATTTATTTATACTTGCCAATAATGTAAACTTGTTGATGTTCCATATTTGATCATTAATAGTTGATTTATATTTATTGATATTTGTTTATGCCTACAAGGCTAGAACATAAAGTCCTAAGTAAGAATGATGCCTAAATAGTTGAATTTTTTTCTCCTCTATAAAAATATAAAAATAAACAAATAAAAATATATATATTAATGATTAATAAATAAATAATTATCTTAAAAAAAAACTCAATGAATAGTCTTGCTATGGCGTAGCAAGCCTCTTCGCCATGACCTCGGCACACCTAACAACCTTGGTATGACATGAAAGACAGTATAAACCTATTGAAAAGGATGATGATGATGATAGTGCAAGCATGGCCTAGCATCAAACTCCACCTACTCGAGCCAGAGGTGTTTAAGGGCTTGAGAAGCAAAGGAGCTCAAAAGTTTCATAAGTGGAAGACTACTTTGATTCCATGTGTTACTTGTTGGGTGATGCCAAGCAATGGCGGAGACATAGGGCCAAGAAAAGTGCAAGAAGGTTAAGTAATAGAGTAACTAGAAAAAAGAGTTGTAAGCTCAGTTCCTGCTTGCTATGGCATTGAAACGCACAAGGCCTAATTTTGAGTACATCAAAACCATCACAAGCTTGACGTTAGAAATCAACAATATGAGAAAGAGGGCAGAGTTTCCAACTTCATCTATGGGTTAACCTATTAATCATTAGGCAAGAAACGAGTAAGGAGAAAGAACATATACAAGGTATTGGTAATAGTTGGGAAATAGGAGAACTTCTATTAAGGGTGAGAGAAGAAGGAAGAATCAATGCCCAAAGAAATGAAAAACAAAACAAGAAGCCCAATGAGAATCGACACAAGAAGAAGAGAAATCGAGGGAGAGAGGCAAGGTGTTTCCTCCGCAATGGATTGAACTTGGTTTGAGATTATCTATAAAATTGTTCACAAGTGCAATGTTCACAGAAAGGTGGAGAAAGCTTCAAGAAGAGAGGGCCTCCCCAAGGATTAAAGTACCATTGTTCCTGCGTGGATTAGCCATAAGAGGGATATCGAAGAGGGAAACGGAGAGCTGATTCTCTAGTCAATAGAGTAAGTGTGCACCACCCAAGAGTGAGGGCACGATCATAAGAAATATCGTCACCCTAGGTAGTGAACCAGGTATCACCTTTTGTATTTCGGCAGAGATTGGCCTTTGTACTTTTTCTTTTTTCCTCTTTTTTCTCTTGCTAATTGACGCGGGACGGGAACCGTAAAATGTGTGAATAATGATTCAATGAGGATTTGTCGAAATTAAATAAAGTAATTCAACCTTAATCGCAAAATTATCTCAATACCTTAGAGTTCTAAGAATTCTGATAGGTAAATCACACGCGAACCGAATAGGGTCCAGTCCGATGCGTGAGTCCCGTTAGCTTTACGACAAGATCCAGGCATTGAGATATTACTCTTAGCTTTTCTAGGCTTGGGCGTTCGTCGTTGATCCGATGTAAAGTTGCTAGTTCTCACTAGGGTTATGGGATTGGGTAGATTCAAGGTTCAGATGAAAACAAGGGTTTTGAATGAATTAGGGTTTCGGAATAGGTAAACAAAATTGGTCAAGGTTTGCAAAGACTAAACAGAGATAGGCACACAGAAAAATAATCAGAGATAAAGAAGATAAATAGATGGGAATCACTCCCTTGACCTCACACCAAAGCCATCACGGGGAAGAAAAAGAATCTCTCTCCATTCAAGCAAAAGCTCATTCAATAATAATAAAAATTAACTAAATTGTGTTTACAAGCCTCTTTAAATAGGCAACCAATTAATAACTCGAAATAAAAGAGTCCTAAAATAATAAAAGACTAAAAAAGCAAATTTTCGCAAAAATAGAAATTTCCGTCGTTGGGCGTAACTCTCCACGAACGTCCGTCCTAGAGGTCATGGACGTCCGTCACCTACGGAGTCTAGAACCTACGGACGTCTGTGATAGTCACGGATGTCCGTACTACACTAAACAGTAAGGTCTTCAATCCATGGGCGTCCGTCCAAAACATGTGGGCGTCTGTCAACTAATGACGACTTTGGTCTCCTTTTCTCCCTTGAAGCTGTAGTACTCGGGTTTCCTCTTCGTTTCTTCCGACGTCGGAAGAAGCGATGCGGTCCAAAACCGATATCCATGTATTCGGCGTCCCCGTCAATTCCCCCAGACCAAATTGGTTTCATCACCAATGGAACACGTTCGTGGTAGCTATCGAGCAAGTCGGAGTCCAATCGGCGAACCTCATTTTCATGAATTCATGTGTTTTCAAAGTCCATTTTTCCCACCCACTTGACTAAATATTTCTGAAATCCTTCGTCGCGTGTGGATACGACATGATCATTTAATATATCCTCAATCACATCTTGTCGCTTGTTGCTTGGAGAAGGGAGAGGTACCGGTTGCAAGGTTTTGGTGGGGCTGGGGCCATGAGAGGGCTGGAAAGGATTTTCAAAATGTGGGATTGAACTCAGGTAAGGAACTAGATCCTCCACATTGAATGTTGAACTAACCCCCGTACCTGGAGGAAGCTCAAGCACGTATGCATTAGGACCACTCCTTGCCAAAACTCTAAAAGGGCCAGCACCTCAGGGTTGGAGCTTCTTTGCGGATCCCGATGGGAACCGTTCGAGCTTAATTCGGACCATCACTTGATCACCCACCTGATATTCCTTGAAACGCCTGTGAGTATCAACATATAATTTATATTGATTGTTGCTTGAATTAATCTTCTTTTTAATTTCGGCAAGCAAACTATGAATGTGTTGTGCAAATGCATCGGCAAACTCAGATACTCTATGACGCTGACATGGGGATCAAATCGAAAGGTGTCCTAGGCTTATGACCATGTACAACTTCAAAGGGGCTCATGCCTATGGATCTATTGACAAAATTATTATAGGCAAACTCAACTATGGATAAATTGGTATCCCAGGTCCTAACATGATCACCGACAAGACTATGAAGGAGATTTCCTAACCTCCTATTGGGGCTAAGCCATCTATTTGAGGGTGATAGGCCGACGAAAATTGGAGCATTGTGCCCATCATGTGCCAAAGGCAAAAATAGCTAGTGAACTTGACATCTCTATCAGACACGATGATTTTGGGCAGCCCATGAAGATGCACGACCTCTGCGAAAAACAACTTAGCAGTGTGGGAAGCATCGGAGGTCTTAGAACAAGGTATGAAGTGGGCCATTTTGAAAAATCGGTCCACTACAACAAGGATGGAATCATGTTTCCTTGGAGTTTTGGAAAGTCCAAGCACGAAATCCATGGAGATGTCCTACCACTGTGTGGCACGAGTAACGAGGTCTATAAGTCGACATTTTGCTTTCTCTGTTTCAACACTTAGCAAGTACAATAATGTTTGACAACCCGAGCGACATCTCTCATCAGGCTGGGCAAAAAGAACCTATCCTCTATGAGCGCAATGGTCTTATTACGCCCGAAATGTTCGGCTAACCCTCCGGCATGTAACTCCCAAATGAGGAAGTCACGCAATGAACTGCGAGGGATGCAAAGGCGAGTGCCTTTAAACAAGTATCCATCCTGGATGGTGTACACGGAGCATGTGCTGGTCGAGTTACCAAGGAGAGCAGTGTACTCTACCCCAAAATCTGGGCACTCGGGATACTCATCCTTTAATTGTTCGAATCCGGCGACCTCAGTGCTCAAAGAGTGCAAAGTTGCCACCCAACGACTAAATGCATCAGCAACCTTGTTTTCAACATCGGCCCTATGCCTCAACACGAAAGTAAACCCTTGGAAGTATTCAACCCATTTTGCGTGCCTCAGATTTAGCTTCTTCTGAGAGGCTAAGAAGCGTAAAGCTTCATGGTTGGACAACAACACATATTCTTGCGGCCTAAGGTAATGTTTCCAATACTATAAGGAATGAACGACTGCATAGAACTCCTTGTCATAGGTGGAGTATTTTTGCTTCGCCTCATTAAGATTTTTGCTAAAATAGGCCATTGGGTGACCCTCTTGGCTAAGCACTCCTCCTATACCCACACCCAATGCATCGCATGCGGCTTCGAAGACTTTGGAAAAGTTCGGCAAGAGCATGATGGGTGCACTACTCATCCTTTGTTTGATCTCGGCAAAGGCCTTCGCCGCGGTTTTGCCCCATTGGAAATCCCCCTTTTTCATGCCCATGATGGTGTTAAAGCTTCTGATGAAGCGACGATAGAAAATAGTCAAGCCATGGAAGATGCAGACATCATGTATGTTCTTAGGCTCGTGCCACTCCACAATGGCTTTAACCTTTTCGGGGTCTGCAACCATTCCATCGACCGAGAAAATGAATCCCAAGAAGACAACGGAACATTGCATGAGGGTGCACTTCTTGAAATTCGCAAACAACTTCTCGCCCTTTAGGGTTTCGCAAACCAACCTAAGGTGGTTCAAGTGGTGTTCCTTGTCATGACTATATATCAAGATGTCATCGAAATACACAACAAGGAATTTGTCTTGGGTTATGAACCTCATGAAAGTACTCGGGGCAGTAGAAAGTCCAAATGGTATGACCGTCCATTCATAAAGATCATCATTGGCCTTAAAGGCAATTTTCCACTCATCACCAGGGCGGATTCAGACTTGACGGTAGCTACTCTTGAGGTCTATCTTAGAAAAGATAGTGGCACCAACCAGCATATCTAGTATGTCGTCGAGCCTCAATATGGGAAACCGATACTTGACTATAATTTTATTAATCGCCCGACAATCCACACACATTCGCCAACTTCCATCCTTCTTAGGTGGGAGTAGCACCAGTACGGTGCAAGGGCTCATGCTCTCTTGAATGAACCCCTTTTTAAAGAGATCATTAATTTGTCGCGTTAACTCGGCATGCTCAACAGAATTCAACCTGTAGTGGGGCAGGTTCGGTAAGGTGAATCCGGAAAGTAAGTCTATGGCGTGTTGAATGTCACGCATCGGAGGGAGTTTGTTCGGTAAGTCTTCGGGGAAGACATCCGTAAATTCTTTTAAAATCGGCTCAACCTCCTTTGGGTGTTCGCTTATAAACTTGAGAGCTCTCTCGACAGTGATGACAACGTAGACAACGTTCTCATCCAAAGAAGCCTTTTCAAACTCCGAAGGGCTCACAATATTGATGGATTTAGATGTCTCGCCCTTCTTCTCGACTTTGTTAGTCGATGGTGTCTTGAGAGGCAAAGGGTGTAGGGTGATCTTTTTGCCCTTATACATGAACGTGCATATGTTTGATCGACCAAAAAAGGGTCACGTCCATGTCGTAGAGCCACGACCTTCCCAAAATGATATGACCCACATCCATCGGCACCACATCACACTACAAGGTGTCCGAGTAAAAACCCAATTGAATAGGCACACAACACCTTTTCGACACGGGAATGGATGAAAAGTCAACCCATGTAACTTTATAGGGTCTCGGGTGGGCTTCGAGTGTAAGCCCCAAGCGATGTATGGTGTGAGTGAACACTGCATTGGTGCAACTACCGCTATCCACGATGACCTTTACAACTCTTTTCACCCAATCTGGCAAAGGTGTGGAAGATGTTCTTCCTTCGCCAGTCATCCTTTTCATCCCGCTGAGATTGTGCAAGGGCACACCTCACAACTAAAACATGGCCACTAGCATCACCCTCCTCATACTGGGTGTGTCATCTGGCTGAAACGCTTCTTCAACCACTATCTCACTTTCATCCTCCTCTCCCTCAATGAAGATATTTCTTTGCGGGTTTCTCATAGGGCATTAAGCGACCAAGTGTCCCAATCCCATGACACTTATAGCATTTAACCTGAGACCTACCCTTAGAGGATTCCCTTACTACACTTTTTCCCTTTTCAAACCTCACATTGGTAGGGATAGGTTGTGGAGATTTGGGAAGAGGGTTTCCAACATTAAATCATCCCTCTCCGGAATGAGGACCACTGTTTTGTGGCTCGTTTCGCCTCACTCCCGATGTTTTCAAATACTGTTCAAGATCTTGGACAACAGCGTAACATCTTTCAAGAGTTTCCACTGGGTGAGAATCAACTCTTTTTGCAAATCAAGTCGCAATCCAGTGCGAAATCTAGAGATAGTGATTTCAGGATCTTCCGATACCTTGGCCCTCATCATGAACTCTTCAAACTTTCCAATGTACTCGGTCACGGGCATACCATGTTGGCGTAAGTTTTGCCACTGGTCAAGGATGCGTTGGTGGTTCGATAGAGGAGCATACTTCTCAGTAAGTATTTCCTTCATGTCGTCCTAACGGGTAATGAGAGAACATCCCGCATTTACCCTTATGCGCTCAATATTGACCCAGAAAAGTCGAGTTTTGCCCAATTAATTTCATTTTAGCGAGCCTGACACAACGGTCATCATTCACACCATACCAATCAAAATGTTGGTTCATGTCGGAGAGCTACTCGAGGAAGATTTCACGGTCCATTCTTCCATCAATGGCTGGAAACTCAACTCAGACATTTTTGAGGAGTTTTGCATCGGGATCGTAGTCATCTCCACGATGATCCCTACGATTCCAATTCCGATCATCTTGGCGACCATCGCGTTCAAAGCGCGGACCTTCACGCTCTCGGCGCTGATCACGGTACTCATCAAACTCATCTAACTAGTTGATTCGATCACGCAACCTACCATTAGAAATCCCAAGAGTTGTCTGGGTTTGCTCTATGGTATTTAGTTGCTCATTAACGACACCCAACTCCTCTCGCATGCTTCTAAGGGTATCGAGAATCTCACCAGAGTCCATGGTGATCACAAATGTCTATTAGGATTCTAATATGGAATGCAATATGGACTCACAAAAGAAAATAATGCAGCAAAATTAAATATGACAAACAATTATGCCCTAACCTATAAACATGTCTCTGATACCAAAACTGACGCAGGACGGGAACCCTAAAATGCGTGAATAATGATTTAATGAGGATTTGTCAAAATTAAATAACATAAATCAACCTTAATCGCAAAATTATTTCAATACCTTAGGGTTCTGAGAATTATGATAGGTAAATCACGCGAGATCCGAATAGGGTCCAGTCTGATGCGCGAGTCTCGTTAGCTTTACGGCAAGATCCAGGCCTAGAGATAGTACTCTAGCTTTTTTAGGCTTGAGCGTTCGTCGTTGATCCAATGTAAAGCTGCTAGTTTTCACTAAGGTTGTGGGATTGGGTAGATTCAAGGGTTCAGATGAAAACTAGGGTTTTGAATGAATTAGGGTTTCGAAATAGGTAAACATAATAGATCAATGTTTGTAAAGGCTAAACAGAGATAGGCAGACAGGAAAATAATCAGAGATAAATAATAAGATAAATAGATGAGAATCACTCTCTTGGCCTCACACCAAACCCATCACGAGGAAGAAGAAGAATCTCTCTCCAGTCAAGCAAAAGCTCATTCAATAATAATAAACACTAACTAAATTGTGTTTACAAGCCTCTTTAAATAGGCAACCAACTAATAACTCGAAATAAAAGAGTCCTAAAATAATAAAAGACCAAAAAGACAAATTTTCGCAAAAGATAGAAATTTTCATCGTTGGGTGGAACTCTCCACGGACGTCTATCCTGGAGGTCACGGATGTCCGTCGCCTACTGAGTCCAGAACCTACGGACGTTCGTGATGGTCACAATTGTCTGTCCTACACTAAACAGTAAGGTCTTCAATCCACGGACGTCTGTCCAGAACCTGCGAACGTTCATCAACTGATGACGACTTTTGTCTCCTTTTCTCCCTTGAAGCTATAGTATTCGGGCTTCCTCTTTATTTCCTCCAACGCCGGTAGAAGCGATGCGGTCCAAAACCGATGTCCATGTATTCGACGTTCCCGTCACTAACTCAATTTGTTTCCTTCCAAAATCATTAACACTTTCTAATAAAAGTTAGATTGTTTATCTTGTTCACAAGAAAAGGGACAACAAATAAAGAACTCCAATAACATGAGATGAAAAAAGATAAACTGAAGAGCAACTTACAGATAAAGAGATGGAAAGCTCGAAACAAGCTGCTATATAAATGTATTGTCTAAATCCAAAATGCATGGGTTTGCGACATAACAAGCTACTAAGAAACTTTAGACTTCAGCTGAACTTAAAGCATTAGTTAACCAAAAAGGAAAAATGTAATTATTTACATTGTCAATTGGAGAATATCCTGTCACAACAAAATAAAAATGCAAGAAAATAAAATCTAATGTTTTCTGTTGTTGCCTCCCTGAATTATATAAGCTTCAGTTATAACTTCAAACATTTATTCTTGTTTTTTTAAGACACTAATCAAGATAATCGAGGGAGATGAGAGAGGTGATGCCAAGCAGAATGTGTTATCTAATTTTTACAAACATCATTTCAAGAAGGCAACATAATAATAAAATGAATAAAACAATCATAAATGCATGAAAACCAAAAATATTCCATAAAGCAGTCAATTTATGCTAGACTCATAATGGAGCACTACGTGCACAAGAATCAGCAACAAACATTTTTTTTTTTGAACGGTAATCAGCAACAAACATCATCTAAATATTTGAGTAGTGTTCACTTTTTTCCATTACCGGGGAAAATTGGAAACTAAAAAATGTACCTGCGAGATTTTCAGCAGCAAATTTTAGGCAAACAGCTTTCAGTTCCATAGCATGACATCGGTCAGCCAATGCAAGAGTGTTGGCAACAGAACTCACAGATATATCCTTGCATAGGTAAGACTCGCACAACAATCTAAGTCTTTCCAAACCATACTTGTCTGCTGCCGCTAACAACTTTGCAGCTAACGTATTGGATACGGACGATGCACAAGAACTTGATGCTGCCAACTCTGCATCTTCTACAAGAGTATCTCTGTATATAAAGTGTAGCATGGCCTGGCCAGAACATACGACAATGAATTTGAAGGGAAAAGAAGTAACCGAAAAGACATGCAGGCCATTCCTCCAACATAAAGAGACACAAACAAACTTCAGCTGTAATGAAACCCAAACAACAGAAAGGCATAAAGAATGTCCTTACCTTAAATGCCTTAGGTTCTACATCAGCAACAACAATCTCGTGGTTATCTTCTTCTAACCCATCAAAAAATTCACCTCGGAATACAGGAGATCGAGCAGCCAATACCAACTTGTGAGCATGAAATTTCTCCCCGCACACATTGAACACAACATCTGAACCTTCCTGATGTTCCAGCAGCATACCAAAATGCATGCCTACATCAGAATCAGGAACCTGTAGTGAGGATGGGTGGGAGGAATCCATAGCCGAAACAACAACACCAACAGTGCAATTTATTTTCAAGCAATCATCCTTGAGGAAATCCGATTGTTCAAGTGAGGCTCGTCTAAAAAAGCGTTTGTAGCCCCTGAAAAGAAAGAGATGAGTCAGAATGAAAGGTGCAATACATCATCAGGCAATGGCTTCCAATGTGCAATCTCAAAATCCTTACGCCGAAGGTAAATAGAAGATAACATGTTAGAGCCAAAAGTTAATCTAATAGGGAAAAGAAAACTGTAGATCCCTTCTAATGGGAAACCAAAACCCTGAAAAGGAGGTTTGATTTGAAATTTCAGATACTTGTTGGGACATCGATCAGAATCTCCGTATTGTTGGTCAACTTGGACAACTAAAAAAATGATAAAAGGGAGCCAAAACTTGCACACGATATTTGTACCGTGGCGCATGGTTAAAAAGAAAGACTTTATTATTTTTTGGATCAGTGCCACATGGAATACCATAGAAGCCGTCTGATTTTAAGACCATGATGTAAAGATCTTGAGGCAAAAAATGGGCACGAAATGTGATCTCTATCAATTGATTGAATACAGTCAAAGTCCATCATCTGATTCAATGGTTGACTCTGACAAATCAGATGATAGAGATCATGTTTCGTGCCAATGTTTTGCCTGAAAGATCTTTACATCATGTTCTTCAAATCAGACTACTTCGATGGTGTTCCATGTGGCATGGATCCCAAAAATAACAAAATCTTTCTTTTTAACCATGTGCCACAATACAAATCTCGTGTGCAAGTTTTAACTCCCTATCTTTATCTTAAACGATGGTCAAGACAAATTGACAAATACAAACTATATATTTCCAATGTGTCACCTGCTCATTCGCCATATATAGGTTGACTCAATGTCTTAATAACTACACATCACTCTACTTGCAGAGCATGCATGTCGCATAAAATACTTTTTGGCATCTAGGATTTGCAGATGGGAATTAGAAAATGTAAATGTTTCTTGGGTTCTTATTTACCTACTGCACGTCTGATAGATTACCCTAACAACAACCTGAGCATCCATGTAACATAGGCATGAGCAACAAACAAAATTAGTATGCAACAGTAAGAAATATAATCAAATACACCCATCTTTCTACTTCATCATAAGAGCTAAGGGTCTAGAGTTCCACAAAACTTAGAGTTGAACACACAGTCCAACAAAAGAAGTTATCTTCCCAAGTTCAAGTTATTCAAGCCCGGATGTCTAATGAAAATTCCTTAAAAAGATGGATATAATGCTAAGAAATCATATAAAATAAAGGGAATGGTGCAGCACAGTTAGTCGAAAGGGAAAAGTAAGCCTAAGGTTTAGATTTCAAAGTTTAACGGATGAGTATAGCCCAAAAACTGTTCAATTTCAAGACTGATTGCCTCAATAACTGTTCAATATTTTATAAGGACAGTAGGACACTCCATAACTCCACCGATGTTCAAAAACCAGGAAAAAAGGAGGATTAAACTGGTCGATTTTAAGATTGATTCACGATAATTAATCAATATGTTATAAGGACACCCCATAATTCCACCTATGGTGGTTCCAACCACAGATATAAAAAAAGGACGGCTAGCATCATATGGACAGCTGACTGCTAAAATCTCATCAAATCCTTCTGCCAATCCCTATACCAAGCTCGGATGAGAAAGGAGGGTTATCTTCAGATTTACAGCTGGTTGTAAGATCCCATTAATTTCCTATCACAACTCTCAAGTGTAAGTGGTGATGTAAATAGGTCATAGTTACTGAACAAAAAAAAAATGTAAATACGTCATATTTATCGATTAAAAAAAAAGTACATAGGTCATATTTGTTAATGTGGTGTATAGTACATAATATTGGGTGTGCATGTATCTCTCTCTCTCTCTCTTGCTTATCACTTCATCTTCTCACTTCTTGGTATCAGAGCCAGCACCTTGCACCAAGTCATCTCTGCTGATGTCAGTATGTCATGCTGACATCAGCAAGGTCAAAAGTTTGACCCCCATTTTTCTAGAAAAGTACACCAGTCTGATGAGAATTTTATGTAGTATTATTCTTCTATTGGCTCAACTTTATCTGAACACTTTATGATAGTGTTTTGAAGGGGTTTTAAAACCCTTGTTTTTCGGGCTTATTCTTCATTTTTGAAGCACACGATCTCTGTGCAGTTTCATGGAGCAGATGGTTGGTAGAGTTTGGATTGATTTTCATCTACAATCCTTTAAAAATGATTTCGTTGCAATTTGAATGAGATCCGTGGAATCTTGGGAATGTATGTCTGACATTTCAGTTTCTCCTTCGATGGTATGTCTCAGATCAGTAGATATATCATTCCAGTAAGTTTTTCTTTAATTTATGGTTGTTGTTTGATGCCCTTATGGGTCTGAAGCAATTGCTGCCCGTCTTTTTTATTTTATTTTATTTTATTTTCATAGGCAAGCATGGGATTTCAACCCCTCACCTCAAGTCTACAAGCTTGAGGGCATCACCACTGGGGCAAAATATCTAATCCTCGTTCTCTATCCTCACCGATATAAGAGTTTTCTCTATTTTTTATGGCACTTATTGTCCAATACTGCCATCTGTTGTTATAATTTTGTTAAGGGGGGCCATTAATTTTGAAATCTACTATTACTGTCATCTACTGCTATTGCCCACTAATTCTGACATCTGCTGTTATTGCAGTCTTTTTTATTCCCTTTTGCTTCAGTTTACTGTCTCATTCAGCAGTTTTTTTCTGAATTGTTGATGTAATCGCCATCCTTTGAGCTTTCTATCACTGGAAAAAAGTATACTTCAATGAGTTGTGACACTGGGGCAAAATATCTAATCCTCATTCTCTATCCTCACCGATATAAGAGTTTTCTTTATTTTTTATGATACTTATTGTCCAATACTGCCATCTGTTGTTATAATGTTGTTAAGGGGGGCCATTAATTTCGAAATCTACTATTACTGTCATCTACTGCTATTGCCCACTAATTCTGACATCTGCTGTTATTGCAGTCTTTTTTATTCCCTTTTGCTTCAGTTTACTGTCTCATTCAACTGTTTTTTCCTGAATTGTTGATGTAATCGCCATCCTTTGAGCTTTCTATCACTGGAAAAAAGTATATTTCAATGGGTTGTGACAATTTTCCCTCTGGTATCACAACCATCAAATTAAACTCTTCTAAATTAGAAAAGGCAATTACCTTATATGTGCAAAGGAGGAAAAAGATGGGCAAAGTCACAATCACAGGGTCTATTCCTTAACCTAGAGCTGGATCCCCTGATATAGCTGGATGGGAAGTTACATGGTTCAAAACCCCGAAAATTCGACTTGACTCGAAAGTCAGCTGCGTCGAGTATACTCAAAGACTTGAAGGAAACTTGACTCGGTCTATATATACCCATGATTTCCCCAAGCCACTTGCCGAAGGTTTGAACTTTGCTCTGATACCAATTTGATACAGGACAAATGGCGCGCTAACCCAAAATAGCGTAAATCCCGCACGATAGGGGTAAGGGTTCTCAACCTTCGAATAAAATAAAAACTAAAAGAATAAGGTAAAAGATTTTCGGATTCGCTCCAAAGAGACTTGTCGGCTTCGCACCATCGATGGCTTTGAAGAATTACTCCTCAAAGGCGAAAACTCATCGCAAGTTTTCTACGAAAGATTCACTCTTTCACAAGATGCAGAAAAGAAACCTTAATTTTCATTCATCATAAACTATTTTAAGTTATGTTTACAATGCCTTTATATAGGCTAAGAAACCCTAACTAAACAATAAATTTGAAATAAGGAAGTCCTAAAACAAATAAAACTTTAAATGGCAAATTTTTGCCTAAATTTTATGTAAACTGCCCTTTCACGGAAGTACGTCATGTGACCACTTAGGTCTGTCCTTTGAAGTCTATGCACGAGACCAGAATTGGTTTATATCATAGAGGTCCTTGCGATACATTCTAGAAAGGCTTATTTTTGCGGACGTCTCTTCCACGGGTCGTTTAAAAGACCATTTATGGATCCACTTCTTCCTTATTGATTTTCTTCATTTGATCCGGGCACAATCCAAACATGCGGATCTAAATTCCGCATCAACATTCTTACATTGGTCAAAAGCTCTTTAACTCCACCTTTCCGTCACTCTAGGATCAACTCCTGGCCTCCTCTTCACCATTTTATAACTGCAAGGAGGAGAAACGAAAATCAAAAGTTTGCCCTAAACATATTTAAAAATTTACTGCTTGTTGACCTCTATTACGCCAAAAAAGGGGTTCGTGGCTAACAAACATTCATGGCAAAAGCTAAGGGAAAGTGCACGAACAAAATTGGCATTACAGCCTAATGAACGCACAGACCAAAATGAAACATGCGGCCAAATAGCCTGCAACCACACCTTTCGCAGCTAAAACTAAAAGCGATCAATTTTGTTTAAGCCTGACAACTACAACCAAAAGTTGGCATAGTCGCCATTAATGGCCGATTTGCTCCTTCCAGACTAGAGGAACCCACCATATCGATTAAAGACCCTTTCATCTACAAACTAGTGATCAATAGTCCAATAAATCATGATAAATCATTAAATACCTAAGAAAATAGAGATAAAAGTAAGGAAATCTCAAGGAATAAAGACTTTGGGAGAAACTTGAAAGGTCAAATTCTTGATCACCCAGAAAATTGGTTGGAAGAGATAAAGAGAAAAGAAATTGAAGAGACCTTTCTACAAAGTTTGAAGGCCGAAATGGTTAAAATTTGAAAATCTAACCTTTGCAGGCAAAGACGCACTTTAGTTTTCAAGTAGGCACTATCAACAGTTAAATTTTGAAATGGGCAATCATGCAGCCAATATAGGTCGGTGGCCGAAAGCCTGAAGCCTAACCACTAAAAGTTCTTAGAAAGAAGCACGCGGCCAGATGGTCGTAGACGAAGTATGCAGCGAAATAGGAATGCGCTGCCAGCAATGTTACCTTGGCACTTCTACTTTTGGGATTTTTTCCGTACCGGCACTTGGCACCCATGCCGACACTTGGACACTCCTCAAACATCACGAAACTTTTAGACATATATGAAAAACCTCATATTACTATTAAAAAGTTTATCATTTTGACAACGATAAAATGAACTTTGTTTGAAAAGAAAAATGTGCAAAGTTTAGTAACTACTGAAACAAAGGTTTGGGTCGTTGAAAACAATTTTATACTATAATATATGTTTATTTAAGTTCACAACATATATTATGAATCTTTTCATTACATATCTAAATTGGTTTTCTAAGATATCCCTTCAATTTTTCTCTATATATGTTTTATTTATTTATTTTATTTTTCTTATGGCCGTGCCGCCGTATTCGAATTTTTAGAGATTGGCGTGCCAAGCATCTATTGGCACCTTGACACTTGGCACCCGTGCCACGTGCCTAGGTAACATTGGCTGCCAGCACTGTGTGGCCGAAAGATCACAGCAAGAAGAAGCCCGTGGCTGTCCTTTCCCAGCGTAAAAGAAGTGCGCGACCACTCTCTAGCAACCGAAATTCATAGCGAAGGGAGACCAGCATTGCCCTCTAGCATCCAGCCAATGATGTGATCCCCCATGATCTCAGTAGTTAAGAAAGTCTTGGACAAACGTGGAAGTTATGGTTGAATTCAAGTACATAAAAAATGCATTGTCGAGATAACACACATTGCACACTCGAGAGACCGAATGCAAATTGAAAAGCAAAAGGCGCAAAACACTAGAACTAGCAAGGAAAGACCCCCAAAGAACAACATTAATGGTATTGAAAGAAGGAGAAATGCCTTGAAGGCACCAATATAAGGTCGTTCTCCCTCTCCTATTTCTCCTTCAATTATGACTTGTCTCTTAGAGGAGGCCTAGTTTAGAAATTGTTAAAGATTCGCATACGCTAATCATACGAAATAGCATATAGAAATAATAGTGTCCTCAGCTGTCCTAAAAGGACCATGTTGAGGCATTATAAGATCTTTGAACTAAATTCAACTCTCATTGACGAAACTCTGTCGAAGTGTTGTCATATGAAGACTTCAACAAAGAATGTATCCTATGTCAAATATATTAAGAGATAGAATTCTCGAGATATCTTCGGATGGTCACATACAACGAAGGATTCAATTTATATCCTGAAATGATGATTGAAAATATAATCATTCATGGTTATACCAATAGATGAGAAAGCATCAAAATAAACATCGACTTTTATTCCTATTTGTACGACTTATAATAGAAGTCTAGAATGAAGATTTAAAAAAAAATAAAAACCATACTTGAAGATAAATTCAAATAGATCATCATCCTCTTCACCCTCCATGTATTTGTCATGTACTTTTTAATCAGAGGTGTTCCATAGAAATTAACGGGACCCAAATAGATCATCATCCTCTTCACCCTCCAGACATTTTTCATGTACTTTTAATCAAAGGTGATCCATAGTTGGTGATAGCCGGAAGTGCGAAGTCCCCAAAATATAAAATAACCCATGTAAACCAAAGGCAATTTGATACAATACATTTGTAGCACACCCGATGGGACACAATTCTCCTCTCATCATTAAGTACAAGAATATAAAAAAATAAATCCCAAAGTGTTACGAAACTTGTGAAGATTTCTAATTCTTTTGGTACACTTGAAGAAATAGCACCAAAGAAATCACTAAAAAAGAGGAAGTCATTAAATGTCGAGATATAGCGCTCAATCCCTAAAAGCCAAAGGATTGGTAAAATTTATTGGTAATAACTTCTCATGTAACATTAGATGTCGAGATATAACGTTTGGTTCATGGTAATGCCTACTCATGTAAAATTTACTTCACAGGATTTATTTTTATTTTTTTAAAATCACTTGTAAAAAATTTAATTTTGTGTAAAATGATTGTTTGGTTCATTGTAAAATTTGGGTGTAAATCCACTTTATGTGCTATTTACTTTACGCTGAAGTGAACAAGTTGTGTTAAACCTACTTTATAAGGTATCTCACTTTACTTTCCACCCTCATTTTGAATCTATTCAACCGTTGATTTTTTACTTGCATTTTTCGGATTTTATTCGTAAGTAAAAAATTTTGCCTGTAAATTTATCGGCACAAACCTAAAGAAATTACTGCAAAAAGAGCAAGCACAATTGTACTTTTTTGTTGTAACATAGAGGATTGCACGTAATATTGCCATATTACAGTGACCCAAACGTGCCCATAACAGCGCTTGAGCTTGGCTTAAATGTCTCCGCTAGCCTCAGCTACTCTAAGTTCCATTACTGAGAGTGCCCTTTATGAGAATAGGTGGAACCGTGGAACATATTCACTGAAGAAGAATTCCAGAAAAATTATCAAGTATGGGTTCTACTCTGACTTCTATGCCTCTCAACACCCCGATTCATGGTCACTTCATCAAATATCTCAATACTGATGATGCACCAAGTTTCCATGTTGCACCGCTTCCCCTAAGTCTGATGAAGCCTAAAGTGTTCATATGACACCCATTTCTCCCAAATTAACACTGTCACCGTCAGTTGCGCCATATACTCCACTTTCAAACCCACTATATGAACCTTCAAGTACAATTCCTTTCGCATTACTGGTGATGATGGATGGAGAAAATGAAATGCCTCCTCACATGCAAGCCACAAAAGAGAAAATTCGATAATTGAATCGAGTATTAGCTGCCAAGAGATATAAGTTGAAAATCTCCGAAAGGAAAAGATATTTGACCCCACCCTCGAATGGAGAAACACCTCAAATGATTCAATTTATATCCATGAATGGTGATTGAAAATATAACCATTCACGACTACAATAATAGATGTGAAAGCATCAAAATAGAGTTTTGAGTTTTATTCCTACTTGTATGACTTATAATAAAAGTCTGTGAGAAAGATAAAAAAAGGGACGACTATACTTGAAAATAAATTCAATCAAAGAGATTATCATCCTCTTCACCCTCCATGTATTTTTCTTATAATTCTAATCAGAGGCGTTCCATAGAGATGTAATTAACAGGGCATCGTTGGCGATATGCAAAAGTGTAGAGTCCTCATAACATAATAAAACCATTGTAAACCGAGGGGAAATTTGATACAATATATTTGTAACTGAAATTCATTTTCTATGCAAATTTGTTGTAAAAACTTACTACACCAGAGAATGGGTCGACTTTATCCATCATAAAATCGTTCCTATCAATTATTTTCGTTCTTTGTTTTTTTTTTCTGGATGCGCAATCAGAAAAAATCTTAAATAATATCATTGCAAAATGGATGGGCATAGATTGCAAATGTTCATAAAATATAAACTATTTTGTCTTAAAGTTAACCAAACACAAAAAAATTAAATATCTTTGTAAACTTGTTTAATTTTATGGCACTTTTTTGCAGAAAAATGGGGTGTTAAAACAAAGCCTGAGTAAACAAAACCTAATTTTCACGACATCCACATTAAAGGTCATTCGTAAACAATAAAATTTAGACTCAAGTAATAGAAACTCTAGTGTTCATGAACTCCATTTTTGCCACATTCTCCGTTGCAAAAGCATTCCTATTAAACACCTAAGTAAACGAAACCCTAATTTTTATTAAGTTCATTCTTAAACAAGAAAATTTAGAATATAAACTTTAAGTTTCATGATCATCATTATTAATATTACCACATACTCCACTGCAAAATCATGACCATCAAACGCCTATGTAATAAAAACCCTAAATTTAACCACCTTGACATTAAAAAGTCAATCTTAAAGCAGGAAATTTAGAAACTCTAATTTTCACGACCTCCATTCTCACACATACTCAATTGCAAAATCATTCCAATCAAACGCCTAACTAGTAAAAACCCTAACTTTCACAGTTTTCATTCTCAAACAAGAAAATTTACACACAAACAAAAACAATGAGTTGTAAAGTTCAAGCTTTTACCACATACTCCCTCGATACTTCAACGTATACGGCCCGCTCTCCAACGACCGATCAAAATGGCTATGAACCTTATGCTTCCCCTTCCCGCTCTGATCAACGAGCGTCAACTCAAACAACGCCCTCACATCTGTGCCATCGCTCGCCAACGCAATGAAAACAGACACATACGTTGAATTGTCTTCAGGATTCTTCCCATCGGGATAAAAATACACCGCCCATTGATACCCTCCGACGTCGAAATTATCGCTAGCAATATGTTTCCCGATCCCCATCCCTTTCGCAAGCGAATACCCTTGAATCACGAACTTGTGGGATCCATTGACGGTTTCCGTCACAGATTGCGAGCTCGTAGGAAAATCCGAGAAGCTCTTTTCCGTCAAAGCGATTTTCGGCATCGTTCTGGTTAGAATTCGTAAATCTCATGGAAGATTTCAGGACGACCTCCGCCGAAACCCTAGCGAATCCCGCAGAGATCGATCGAATTGAATTAGGGTTTTTGTTTTTCTTTCTTCTAGCTCTCGTATCTTTCTGTGTGCTCTCAAATGGAGGGAAGAGACTCAAATGAAGAAATGAACCTTCGATTCACCCATTCACCTGACTTCTTTATTACACCGAGTATATCATGTAACTACCGAGTAGCTAAAAATGGTATATGTTGTTGTCGTTCTGATGATTCTAACCGTCCGATAAAGATCCCTCGAATGGACGGCCAGGAGATTAACCTTCTGTGCATCATGCATAATGCATGGATCGAGAACCTATTACTAGTTCTGCAATCGTAGGGCTGATCTTCTTCTTATCCAATGGTCAAGCCTTGAGAAGTGCCCACTCTTATAAGCATGGTGACAAATTTAATTTTCCCGAAATTTTTCGGTGGTAGTGGTCCTTTCGATACATTTTGAATTAATTTCCATACATTTCAGAAAAATTTTAGAAAATTTTCAGAAATTAAAAATATAAAAATATATATATTTAATATTTTTTTTTTAAAAAAATTAATATTTTTTAATTTTTTAAATATCAAAATTTACCAAAAAAATACTGAAATTTATTGAAAAATACCGAAAACTGAAATTTTCGTTTCACCCTCTTTTCACGAAATTTGTCATCATGCTTATGAGCACCTAAATCAGCGACATTAAACATTTGATCTTCGACTGATTGTGGTGCTCAATAATAGCTTTGCATTTGCAAGGCTGTATGAAAAACATTGGTGTGAGTGCTAAGGATAGCTCCGAGTTGGATGTCTTTATATATTTGGGATCATGGATCAAAATATCATCCGATACCGATACATATTAGAAGATACGTATCGGTATCGGACGTGAATGATACGGTACATTAAATGTGCCGTATCGCTCATTTGTATTACAATGTATCGTCCGGTACATTATTATTTCGGTACGTATCATCCAATACGTACCGATTTTTTGATCGGACGATATATACCGATTTTCCGACATTTTTACCCATGTTTGGGACCTATACCACGTGTAAAACCATTTGAGTTAATTTGCTTTCAATGATGGCATTTGAGTTAATTTGCTTTCAATGATGGCAGGGCAATAGCCAGGTCCAATCATGTTGAATAAGATTTTGAGTTCAACCACATCTCTAACCCTTGGAAATATAAAAATTTTGACTGCACGTGGTCCTGTAAAAAATAAAAATAATAAAAGTCAAATTGAAAAAAAATGAAGGTGCTCATTTTGATTGGTTGGATATTAGGAAGAAGAAGAAGAAGATGAGGGCAATTCATAGAAGCATGATTTTTTATCATGTGATTTATATGGGCATCAACTCCGGCGAACCGCAACAATGAAGCAAGCATCACCGCAACGCCCTCTTCTTCTTTTTTCTTCTTCTACAACTCCAACAAAAACCTCAAAAATAACCAATATAAACTAAAAAGAAACTAAAAAAAAATTGAATTTGTGATAGTAGACACCCACAGTCAGATACTTCATCATCAGATGTAAACTACTGGCAGTGTGTTCTCAGTGCCAACTTCTCACAAGTGACAATGAGTATAAAAAAGGATAAAAAGATAGATGTTTGCAATGAAGCAGTGGAGCCGGAGAACAAGAAGGATAATTTGCTTTTAATAAGGGTAAGAAAAAACAAAACACTTAAGTGGATGTCATCAATATTCATAAGTGGGCGCTCCAAATCATAGTTACAAAATTGGGGTTTGATAATAATTCGGCAAATTCGGAAAAAAAATTTAAATGAAAAATTATAAACAATATAATTAATATATATATAATATTTTTATAATTTATTATTTATATATATAATATAATCAGAGAAAAAATTAAAAACTTACAAGAAGTAGTAATAAAAACCTCAAAATATGAAAATAACACACAAAAAAAATCAATAAAAAAATTGCAAAACCCAAAATAATACTCTGAATTTACCTTGGCTTGAGGTGGTTGGCCGGCGATAAAGGTAGTGGCTGGCCGGTGATAAAGGAGGTGAGAGAGGTCTAGCCGTCCAGAGTAAAAATGTAATAACCCAGATTTTTGAATTTTATTTAATGGTATTAGATGATGTACCACACAGTGCGTGGTGCTAACGTTCCACACCGAAATATACCCACTTTAGAAATAGTCTGATTTTTTTTGTATATCAATATTAGACTCATTGCGGAGTACTCATCGATACGATTCCAACAATATATAATTTATCGATTTTCAATAAGAATATAAAAAGTTATGCCCGTTTGAAGAGTGAAGCGGGTTAAAAGGCACAACTGTAAATTCGGGAGAGAATCACCATTTACCTTGGTGCTTACACAAAGCGCTGGAGCAAAACCTCTTCTCAAGCTTTTCAACTCACGTATGAATTCTACACAGGGAATTAGATATATATTTACTTCTTCTCTCAGTTGTCTCTCTTTATTCCCTCTTCTCTGCAAAAGCTCTGACAGTGCCATCTTTCATAATTCCTCGTCGGATCTCTATCGATTTTCGATCTTATCAGAGAATCTTACACCATCAAAGTTTCTCATCGCCGCGACCAATTTATCGTAAGAAAGGAATTCTCGCGAAAAGACTCGGACATATCGTCTCTCGAATCCGATCTCCATCAACCCAAATCATCGTAGGATTCGAATCATGCTTCAACAAGTGGGTGCCTCTAAATCCATCTTAAATTATTCAGTTATTTTAAAAAAAAAGAAAACCCTAATTTTTCCTTAAATTTTGATAAATTTCGGGTCTTAAAAATATAGAAATTAGGCCCAAAATTGATAGGATCATTTTTCCCAGATTTTCGTGAAATTCGGCCAAACTCTTCAACAGACACAGCCTCGGTATTTTGGCCATAACATTTTACTCCGAACTCGGATTGACGTGATTCTTATGGTATTGGAAAAAAGACAACGGGATCTACAACTTTGTCTGAAATAGCAATTTCACGAATTTAATATTTTTAAGGTCAAAATTGAGCTGCAAGTCGGGATACGTTTTAGATGATCCAAGGTTACACGGGTTTGACATTATTTTTTTAACTCTTGGACTACTTTACGCTAAACTTATCTCTAGACTTATAAATCGCTAAGATTAAATAAAATACATTAAATAGCTTGCATCGAATAACAATCTATAAGTTTAAGGGGTCAAATATGGACGTTTTTCAATACTTACCATTCTATTACCTCCTCTAAGCCTCATACAATTCTTGAATTGACACATGCGCTCCTTTAGAATTTTAAAATAGGTTGGATCGCTATACCAGTCAATCACCAAATTTCATGAATATAATTAACCTTAATGAAGTATAGTTTCAACACTATTGTAAAATAAATATAGTTAAATATTTCTTATTTTCTGTTTTACTTTAATATTTCGTATGTTATGCTCTTTATTAATTTTCTTCAAAAATATGAAATGTTTAAGGTTTATGTTATAATTCATTCTTATATATGTTCACCATTATCATATGACATTCATCATATAGAAAATCACGATAGGGCATACGCATATAAGTTAAGAATAAAATATGACACATGACTTAATCCTTCGTCACGATGGGGTTTCTTTCACGATCACGTGGAACTTGGAATGTAGGCATTCATGTACGGATGCAACCCCTCTATGGTAGTATGGGATACCACACGAAGTATATCTAGGTTACTACGGAACCCGTCCCTTGGAAAACGTGATTTAGTGAAGCCTATCGCACCGTGGCCTATTCTAACTAAGTTTTAAGAAAAAATGAGAAAAGAATATGTTAAGACACATGTATATTAAGAAAGTGGGGACTTAAGCCCACGCAAATATAAAATCGGGGCGGGGACCTAAGCCCAGAACCGAATAATGTTATGATATGTTAAGATACGCTGTAAAGGCCAGCTAAATATAAATTAAGTTTCTACACGTGTCATACCTTACGAGCCACCGTAAGGGCTTAACGTCTGCAGCCAAGACGGGTCTTAAGGACATTATAGCCTTTTCTCGAACTAAGGGGACATCATGATTACTATGTCGGCAACCTCATCTGGCTGGATGGTAGTTTATGCTATGATATGGAGGTTAGGTGGTTATCTACACGTGGACCTCGCGTGGTAGGCTCGAGCAGCGATCCTGGCACAGATCGTTTAAATAGGATAAGATGTGAAGTACGTTGTGTAGGCGTATGGAGTATTTAATAAGACTTACGATATGTCACGTATGCTAAGTTGATGAGACAAATAGGAAAAGAGATAAGAAAATAGAAACATCATGCACTCTTCATGTTATATTAGTATATTTTTCAGTCTTGATTATGATAGTCTATGAATTATGGATAAGTTTATTTCATTTATTTAAGATGTTGGTTATATTTTAAAAATTCACCACAATTCAAGCGATTGCACACACGCCCACCTGAGTAAGTTATGGTGGATCGATTGTGCAACCCGCTGAGTTTACGCGATTGAGTAAACTCACCCCCCCTCCCAAAATCTAACAGTTTCAGGTGAAGATTCTGCTTATCCCGTCCTTGATGATTTGAAAGCTGCTGATCCAGAGATGGCTCATATAAACAAGGATGTCGGCTACCACCTTGATGAGAGCGTAAATCCAGCAGATTTTTACCAGCATTGAGAACCCTTTTACTCTAGTTTTCATTATTTCTTGAGAGATTTGTTTTAGCCTTGATATATTGTATGAGTTTATATTTGAGACCGTTTTACCCTATCTGAAACTGATTTTGATTTGATATCCTAGATGCATGGTTAGGATTAAGTACTTTATTATTATTGTCTACGTTTTTCGTTATTAATTTATGAGTAAATTATTTTTAATGCTATCTTGCATGCCTCAATCCATATGTTAAGTCAATTTATAGATTATGTGTATGTCCGCTTATCGCCTTAACCAGCGTGCGGTGTCATAATACGAAATTTTAGGCCTTCGATATCGGGTAAGGATTCTGGGTCGTGACAAAAAATCAGCAGTCCAACCGTTCAAAGACTCCAACTTCGGTGATGAGCCACAAAGCTAGAGGAGCAAGGTTTGTCGTTTGACAAAGGAGAGACAGAGAGAGCATGACGGAGGAGGGTTTACCTTTCACTTTTTAACTTTTAACTTTTTAACTTTTAGATTATTAGATAAATATAAAATATTAAAAGCTTTTTAACTTTTAAGTTGTAATAGCCAAGTAGCCAACAAGGTATTAAGTAACTTAGCACGGAAGTCGGCTTCGGCAATGATGGTGGATTTGTCGAATTATTCGCGAACTTTGATGATTTCATTGAATTTTTCAAAAATTCACAATTTATTCATGTATTGTTCATTTCTCACAAAAATTAAGAATTATTTGCAAATTTTTTAATAATTCAACGATTTTTGGGATTATGCTCCAAATAAGATAGCGCGGCTCATCTATGAGGTTGGCGTGAATAGAGATATAAATAAAAGAATTTTGGCTCCAACCTGACCCGATCTGGCCAGCCTAAGGCCAATTAATTAAGTTGAGCGAGTACCATCCAATGCCAGCACTTCAATGCAAACCCTATGCTAGATATAGACATACGAATGGTTTATTGTAAAATTCTCATATGGAATAGTTTGAAATCTCAGGCCATCATGTTTCATAGGCAATAATAAAACTAAACTTGACCGGCTTATTTTCCTTGAGGCTGCGGTTAGAAACGTAGATTTGGATTTGAATCTCCTAAACCCAAATCCATCCTTTGGTTCCCGAGTTTTGTATTTGAGTTTAAATATGGTAAATCTATTGGAATTTAGAAATTCATGACTGTATTGTAAAAATATGGATTTATAAATAACACCTTGTAGGCATTATTTAAAAATTCAAATCTTACACCAACATATAATTAACTATGTTTAGTGAATAAAAAATAATTACCCAGTATTATTAGAGATACGGTTCAACTTGATATCTAAACCAATCCGAATCGGTGGTACCTAGCCCGAATTAAACTGAACCGAATTGGACTGAACCGGTGGTAAATGGACCAGAGTGAACAGGTACCAGACCAAACCAGACCCGACCCAAACTGACCTAACCCAAGCTTAATTAGTTATTGCAAGGACTAGAAAACTAGCCATTAGGTTACTACTCGTTGCAGCCCACCCTTTATACAGTTCACCTTAGGTGCAATCAGAAAATTACTGGTTGCACCCATTTTGGGTTTTTTGTAGCCGACCTTTGTACATCACACCTTGGGTGCAACTAAGGTTGTCAACGGGCCGAGCTTCAATCCGAGCCCTGCTCGGATGGGCTGGGTTCGCGCCCATTTTTCATAGATTTAATAAATGGGTCGAGCCCGACCTGGATAAGAAATTGAGGCAGGGCCAGGCTGCAAAGTGTAAGGCTCGGCTCGAAAAAATTAGGCCTTTAAAATTTTTTTCTTAAAAACTTATTGAAAACCCGGCCCGACCCAAATAGCAAATCGGGCTGGGTTTGGGCTGTAATATTTCAAAATTGGGCCCGACCCGGTTAGCTATTGGACCAGGCCCAAGCCTAAAATTGTTCTTAAAAACAAACGAGCTGGGTGGAAAACCCGGCTCATTGACAACCTTATGTGCAACCAGTAATTTCTTGATTGCACTTTGAGTACAATCAAGACATTACTGGTTGCACCCATTTTCATTTTTTATTTTATTTTTTAAAATTTTTGCAGCCCACCTTTGTATAATGCACCTTGGATGCAATTAGAAAATTTCTGGTTGCACCCATTTCCAATTTTTTTAAAAAAATATTTATAATATAACCAAAAATTGCTCAGAACATTTATCTCATTGGAATTTAGTGTACCAAAACCAAAACCGATACCGATATATTTTGATTCGATTTGTGGTGTACCAAACCGAAAACCGAAAAAATGGGATTCAGTTCGGTTCGATATATCAAACTTGCATCCCTACCTACATAGAATGAAGGAAACCAATGAAATATAAGTTCTTTTTATAAAAAAAATAACCACATGAAGTATCTATAAATCCTTAGGCCAAATCTTAAGGCAATACGTAAACATCCAAACAAAAAATTTGCAAATCAAAATATTTCAAATTCTGAATTTGATATGTCTGAATTTAAAAAGTGAATATATACCACTCAGTGCATGGTGCTAACGCTCTACACTGGAATCCACCCACTTTAGAAATAGTTTGATTTTTTTATATCAATATTAGACTCATTGCGAAGTACTCGCCGATACGATTCCAACAATATATAATTTATCAATTTTTGACAAGAATATAATAACTTATGCCCGTTTGAAGAGTGGAGCAGGTTAAAGGGCATAACTGTAACTTCAGGAGAGAATCACCATTTTGCCTTGGTGCTTACACAAAGCGTTGGAACAAAACCTCTTCTCAACTTATTCAAGTCACGTATGAATTCTCCTTCCGTGAAAAAACTACTATTTTATTAAATCATGTACGGAAAGTCTTAATTAGAGTTAATCTAGAAAGGGAATTAGATATATATTCATTCTTTCTCTTAGTTGTTTCTCTTTATTCTCTCTTCTCTGTAAAAGCTCCGACAGTGCCATCTTTTACAACTCCTCGTCGAATCTCCATTGATTTTTTTATCTTATCAGAGAATCTTCTATCATCAAAGTTCCTCATCGCTACGACCGATCTATTGTAAGAAAGGAATTCTCGCAAAAAGACTCAGGCATATCGTCTCTCGAATCCGATCTCCATCAACCCAAATCATCGTAGGATTCGAATTACGTTTCAACATGTGGGTGCCTCTAAATTTATTTTAAATTATTCAGTTATTTCTTAAAAAGAAAATCCTAATTTTTTTTCTAAATTTTGACAAATTTTGTGTCTTAAAAACATAAAAATTCGGCCTAAAATTGATAGGATCGTTTTTTCTCAAATTTTCGTGAAATTCGGCCAAACTCTTTAACAGATATAGCCTCGGTATTTTGGCCATAACTTTTTACTCCGTATTTTGATTGACATGATTCTTACGGCATTGGAAAGAAGACAACGCGATCTACAACTTTGTCTGAAATAGTAATTTCACGAATTTAATATTTTTAAGGTCAAAATTAAGCTGTAAGTCGGGATACGTCTTAGATGATCCAAGGTTGCACAGGTTTGTCATTATTTTTTTAAATTCTTGGGCTACTTTGTACTCAACTTATCTCCAGACTTATAAATCACTAAAATTACATAAAATATATTAAATAATATTCATTGAACAATAATATATAAGTTTAAGGGATCGAATATTAACGTTTTTCAATACTTACCATTCTATTACCTCTTTTAAGCCTTCTACAATCCTTGAATGGACATGTGTGCCCCCTTAAAATCTAAAATACGTTCGATTACTATATCAATCAACCATCAATTTCTATGAATACAATTAACCTCAATAAAATATATTTTCAACTAAATCATAAAATAAATATAGTTAAATATTTCTTATTCTCTGTTTTACTTCAATGTTTCATGTGTTATGCTATAAATTAATTTTCTTCAAAAATATAAAATGCTTAGAGTTTGTATTATAGTTTATTCTTATATGTGCTCACCATCATCATATGACATTCAACATGTAGAAAATCACGATATGGTATATATACGCATATAAGTTAAGAGAAAGATATGACACGCAACATAAGCTTTCGTCACAGTGGAGTTTCTTTCACGGTCACGTGAAACTTAAAATATAGGTATCCATGTACGGATGTAACCTTCTATGGTAGGATGAGATGCCACACGAAGTACATTCAGGTTACTACGAAACCCGTCCCTTGGGAAGCGTGATTTGTGAAACCTATCGCACCGTGACCCATTATAACTAAGTTTTAAGTAAAGAGGAGAAATGAAATACGTTAAGATACATATATGTTAAGAAAGTGGAGACTTAAGCCCACGCAAATATGAAATCGAGGCGGAGACCTAAGCCCAAAACCAAACAATGATATGATATTGTTAAGATATGCTGTGAAGGCCAGCTAAACATGAATGAAGTCCTACACATGTCATACCTTACAAGCCACCATAAGGGTCCAACATCTGTAGCCAAGACAGGTCTTAAGGACATTATAGATTTGTCTCGAGCTAAGGGGACGTTATGGTTACTATGCGGGCAACCTCATCTGGTTGGATGGTGATTTATGTTATGATATGGAGGTTAGGTGGTTATCTACACGTGGATCTCGCATGATAGGCTCGAGCAGCGATCCTAGCACAGGTCGTTTAAGCAAGATAAGTAAGATATGAAGTACGTTGTATAGGCATATGGAGTAATAATAAGACTTACGATTTGTCATATATGATAAGTTGATGAGATAAATAGGAAAAGAGATAAGAAAATAGAAGCATCATACACTCTTCATATTATATAGTATGCTCTAGTCTTGATTATGATAGGCTATGAGGTATGAATAAGTTTGTTTCTTTTATTTAGGATTCTGATTATATTTTAAAAATGCACCGCAATTCAAGCGATTGCACACACGATCACCTGGGTAAGTTATGATGGATCGATTGTGCAACCCGCTGAGTTTATGCGGCTAAGTAAACTCACCCCCCTCCCAAATCTAACAGTTTCAGGTAAAAATTTCATTTATCATGTTTATGATGACGAGAGAGCTGCTATTCCGGAGGCGGCTTACGTAGATGGAGACATTGGCTATCACCCGGAGGAGAGCGTAGATCCAACAGATTTCTACGAGCCTTAAGAGTCCTTTTGCTTTAAACTTTATTCTTTGAGAGACATATTCTAGTTATTTTACATTTTTGTGAGTTTACGTTTGGGACCATTTTATCCTACGTAAAATTTATTTTATTTCCTATCTTAGATGCATGATTAGGATTTATCTTTTTATTATTTTTTACGATTTCTGCTGTTAATTTATGAGTCATTTACCTTTTAATGCTATCTTAAATGTCTTGTTCCATATGCTAAGTCGAATGATGAGTTATGTATATGTCTGCTTATCGCCTTAACAAGCATGCGAGGTCATAACACAGAATTCTAGGTCCTCGAGATCGGGTAAGGATTCTGGGTCGTGATAGAGATGGTATCAGAGCCTAGGCATTACTTCCTTTAGAGACTAAGTCATACGATAGCATTAACATACAACGTTTTATGAAATCAGGAATTGATGGCTCCACAACGTAAGAAAACAAATAACTCTCAGGTAAATGAGGCCTTCTCACATGAAGGTCCTCAAGGATCTGAAGCGATGAGCCTATTACGTGAGATGGCGACCACATTCAGTTAGTAAATGACTCAGCTGACGTAGTCGCACCAACAAGAAAGGACTCAGCTACTGCATGAAATGGAGGTACAAAGAGAACAACAAAGACAAGTGGTCCAAGAGTTGGTTAATCAACGCCAGCCTACACCTCAACATGAGAACCCACCATACACCCCGGTCGGATTTCAAGTATTCAGTAGAGCTCAACCTCCCTATTTCCATGGTTAACTTGACCCAATCGCTGCTGAAGATTAGATAAGTACAATTGAGAAATTCTTTGGGGTCTCTTCGCCTACAGAACACGAAAAAGTGAAGTGGGCAGCGTTATACCTGGATTAGGAAGCAGAGAACTGGTGGAAAGCAGCCAAGAGAGCTGCAGATCGAAACAACGAAGAAGAGTGGACTTGGCAGCAGTTCAGAGAAGTCTACTTCAAAAAATATTTCTCAGCGGCCACTAGGGCACAGAAGAAGAAAGAATTCATGAACCTATGGTAAGGGAACATGATGGTGGCCGAGTACGAGGCCAAGTTTGACCAGCTATCCAGATTTGCTAGGAATTTGATTGCGGATGAAGGCGATAAATTCTTCGCATTTCAGAACGGCTTCCAACTATTCCTTCGAGAGAAATTGACCGCAATGAAGATAAAATCATATGGAGAACTTGTGGATCGTGCTCAGATCCAGGAAAGAGAATCAGGTGAAATGCTTAACAGAAGGAATGTCCGATTGGAAGTTTAAAAGGGCAAAGCTCTTCAAAGGGTCTCTTTTGTCCCACAGAGACCAATCCTAACTTTCGCCCAGAGAACACCATTTCCTCAGGCTCAGTACGAAAATAAAAAGTCACGTCTTACACCGCAGACACAAGTGGGTTCCACTTTGTCAGGAGGAAATGTTGTTCCACAACCACGTCAGTCACAATGGGAGTTCACACCCTACAAACCTTGCACAAGATGTGGCAGGAGACACAGGCCTGGAGTGTGTATGCAAGGTACCGGTAAATATTTTCAGTTCGAAAAAGAGGGACACATGGTTAAGGACTGTCCCGAGAGAGCTCCAGTATCAGGCTCTCAATATAGTACTCAAGCGAAGCCTAGGAGCCAAGGCCACGTATTTGCAATGTCGCAGTAGGATACTATGGCTAGCGACGAAGTTATTCAAGGTACCTTTACTACTTCGAATCAAATTATCTTTTTTGTGTATTTCAAGGTTTGTTATCATAAATTTTCATTGTGTGAAATTCCTCGTATGAATTCGATAAAACTGTAAACCATATTGTTGCACTCGAAAATATTTTAGCACACCTTATGCTAACAAGTAACCTCTCTGTTTATCAGCATAAATGTGACATTAAACACTTAACTCTCGTTCTTATAGACTCAGGGTCTACACATTCATTCATCAGTCCAGGGCTTATGTCAGAAATTCAAGCCAAACTCGTGCCCTTAGGAAGGATATTGACTATCTCGACATCCTCCGGGAACACCATGATGGCTACTTTAATCTGTCGAGATACGATAATCAATATTAAAGGCTATGATCTTCCGGTAGATCTCATCGTGTTGGAATTTCATAATTTCGACATCATTTTGGGTATGGACTGGCTAGCCACATATCATGTCACGGTTGACTGCTTCTCAAAAGTGGTCACCTTCCAACCACTCGGAGAACTTCCATTCAGATTTCAAGGAATTAAAAGAAAGGGAGCACCTTTATTGACAGCATTGGATGAGGAGCAAGACAAGACTGTCGATCCTACAAAAATCCTAGTCGTCAGAGATTTGTCGACGTATTTCCTGAAGACTTACCCGGTGTACCACCCGACCGAGAAATCGATTTTAAATTTGATTTGATCCCAGGGACCACACCAATTACCAAGGCACCATACCGGATGGCCCCTGCAGAATTAAAAGAATTGGAAATACAACTCAAGGAACTGTCAGATAAGAAATTCATCAGACGCAATCAGTCACCATGGAGAGCTCCAGTGCTTTTCATAAAAAAGAAAGATAGTTCGATGAGGCTATGCATTGATTACCATCAGTTGAATAGTGTAACTATCAGAAATCGATACCCCCTCCCACGTATCGATGATTTGTTCAATCATCTTCAAGGTGTCAAGTATTTTTCTAAGATTGATCTTAGATCGAGTTATCACCAGCTGAAAGTGAGAGGAGAAGATATTCCAAAAACGACTTTCACTTACAAGAATGGATAATATAAATTCTTAGTCATGCCATTCGGACTAACAAATGCCCTAGCTGTATTCATGAACCTAATGAATCGGGTGTTCAGGCAGTATCTTGACGAATTCATCATCATATTCGTAGATGACATCCTTATCTACTTACGATCAGAGAAAGAGCATGAGGAACACCTGCGTCTAGCACTTCAGACACTCCGAGATCACCAATTATATGCTAAACTCAGTAAGTGTGAGTTTTGGCTTAAACACGTTACCTTCCTTGGCCATGTGATATCAGCAGAAGGAGTAACCGTCGATCCTTCTAAGATCGAAGTAGTTACAAAATGGAAAGCACCGACGAGTGTCACCGAAGTTAGGAGTTTCCTAGGATTAGCAGGTAACTACTGTCACTTTGTTGAACGATTTTCACGCATTGCTCTACCACTCACCTGCCTCACACAAAAGAATGTCAAATTTGTGTGGACCGATGAATGTGAAGTAAGTTTTCTAGAACTGAAGAAGAGGCTTACTACTACACCAATCCTCACCCTACCTTCCACTTCAAACATTAGTGAATTTGAAATATTCACGGATGTATCTCGCCAGGGACTTGGTTGTGTGCTTGAACAAAGTAAGAAAGTTATCACTTATGGGTAAAGACAGCTTAAACCTCACTAAAAGAACTATCCGATTAATGACTTGGAACTAGCCGTAGTCATCTTCGCCCTTAAATTATGGCGACACTATCTCTACGGCGAGACATTCAAAATTTATACGGATCACAAAAGTCTCAAGTACCTTTTCTCACAAAATGATATGAATTTGAGACAACGTAGATGGATGGAATACATGAAAGATTACGATTGCTCCATAAATTATCATCCTAGGAAAGCAAATGTTGTCGCCGATGAACTTAGTAGAAAATCTTTGACACTGCTAGCCAGATTAAAAACTTAGAAGCCCTTCGATGAACTAGCCGAATATGACATTTACCTCAAAGAAGTTGAAGATGGTGTATATTTGGCAAGAATTGTGATGAGTTCGTTCATTTTAGACAAAATCAGAGAAATACAGCGTACGGACCCAGAGATCATCAAGATCATCGAAACCATAGGACTGAAACCCAATTTCATCCTCAGGACCGATAGGACGTTACTCTTCAGGCAAAGATTATACGTACCCAATGACCCTCAAGTGAAAAAGGAGATACTTGATGAAAGTCATAAATCGGATACTCAGTGCATCCAGGCAGCACTAAGATGTATCAAAATCTAAGAAATTGGTATTGGTGGCTGAATATGAAGCGAGAAATAGTCGAATACGTATTAAAATGCTTAGTGCGCCAACAAGCCAAGGCAGAATATCAAAAACTGGTCGGACTCATACAACTCTTACCCATCTCGGAATGGAAGTGAGAAAATATATCTATGGACTTCATCATAGGTCTACCAAAGACGATAAAGAAGAACGATGACATCTAGGTGATAGTTGACAGATTAACTAAGTCAGCTCATTTCTTATCATTCAAGACTACCACAGATGAGAATAAGCTTGCTGAAACATATATGAAAGGAATCGTCAAATTACATAGGGTCCTAGTCAGCATCGTCTCTGACCGAGACTCAAAATTTACTTCCAAATACTAAGCATCCTTTCAAGAAGATTTGGGCATTCGATTAGATTTTAGTACTACCTTCCACCCCCAGACAGATGACTAGACTGAAAGAGTGAATCAACTAGTTAAGGATATGTTATGAGCGTGTATGCTCGACTTTCGAGGGAAGTGGGACGATCAACTCCCACTGATCGAGTTCTCTTACAATAACAGCTATCAGGCAAGTATCAAAATATCCCCTTTCAAAGCTTTATATGGCAGAAGCTGTAGAACACTGTTATGTTGGGACGAGGTTGGAGTTAGGAAGATGCTTTGACCCGAACTAGTCCAAATTACAACTGAGAAAGTCAAACTGATATGCGAACGGCTTAAGATAGCCCAGGATTGTCAGAGAAAGTACACCGACCCTCGCCGTCGTAATTTAGAGTTTGAGGTAACACATTTAAAATTTCAAACTTTAAATTTCATTGTAATTATATTTGTGGTTAAATACTAAAATTTGTTTAACAGGTTGGCGAACGAGTATTCATTCGCGTCTCTCCGACCAAGGGAGTTATGCACTTTGAAAAGCGCGGGAAGCTGAGCCCCAGATACGTAGGACCTTTTGAAGTCACAAAGCGTATTAGCGAGGTGGCGTATAAAGCCGCTCGGCCACCACAATATACGGGAATCCATGACGTTTTCACATATCAATGTTGATGAGATATATCTATGACCCCTCACACATAGTGGAGATCGAACCCGTCGATATAAAGAAGGATCTCACCACCATAACGAGATCGATCAGGATTCTCGACCAGAAAGTTCAAGTCTTCAAGAGCAAAATAATAAGATTAGTGTTGGTCCAATGACAAAATCACACGCCAAAGGAAGCGACATGGGAGAATGAAGACGACATCAAAGAAAACCATCTTGAGTTTTTTGAATAATCGATATGTAATTTTCGAGGATAATTTTTTTTAGAAGGGGAGAGTGTGACGACCCTGATGATTTTTATTATCGTTGAATCTTTGACTTTTGATGAGAAGCTAAGATTATGGAGAAGTATCTCGAGCTCATTGTCTCATTTACGTAATTTTCGAGGATAAAAATATTATAAGGGGGAGAGAATGTAACAACCCAGATTTTTTTAACTTTATTTAATGGTATTAGATGATATACCATTCAGTACATGGTGCTAACGCTCTACACTGGAATCCACCTACTGTAAAAATAGTTTAATTTTTTTTTATATCAATATTAGACTCATTGCGAAGTACTCGCCAATACGATTCCAACAATATATAATTTGTCGATTTTCGACAAGAATATAAAAAGTTATGCCTTGTTGAAGAGTGAAGCAGGTTAAAGGGCATAACTGTAATTTTGAGAGAGAATCAGCATTTTGCCTTGGTGCGTACACAAAGCGTTGGAACAAAACCTCTTCCCACGCTATTCAAGTCACGTATGAATTCTCCTTCCGTGAAAAAACTACTATTTTATTAAATCTTGTACGAAAAGTCTTAATTAGAGTTAACCTATAAAGATAATTAGATATATATTCACTTTTTCTCTCAGTTGTTTCTCTCTATTTTCTCTTCTCTGTAAAAGCTCCGGCAGTGCCATCTTTTACAACTCCTCGTCGAATCTCCATCAATTTTTCGATCTTATCAAAGAATCTTCTACTATCAAAGTTCCTCATCGTCGCGACCGATCCATCATAAGAAAGGAATTCTCGTGAAAAAACTCGGGTATATCATCTCTCGAATCCGATCTCCATCAATCCAAATCATCTTAGGATTCGAATCAGGTTTCAACATATGGGTGCCTTTAAATTTATTTTAAATTATTCAGTTATTTCTTAAAAAGAAAACCCTAATTTTTTCCTAAAATTTGACAAATTTTGGGTCTTAAAAACATAAAAATCCGGCCTAAAATCGATAGGATCATTTTTCTCAGATTTTCGTGAAATTCGGTCAAACTCTTCAACAGATATAGCCTCGATATTTTGGCCATAACTTTTTACTCCGAATTTTGATTGACATGATTCTTACGACATTGGAAAGAAGACAGCGCGATCTACAACTGCCTGAAATAGTAATTTCACGAATTTAATGTTTTTAAGGTTAAAATTGAGCTGTAAGTCGGAATACGTTTTAAATGATCCAAGGTTGCACGAGTTTAATATTATTTTTTTAAACTCTTGGGCTACTTTGTGCTCAACTTGTCTCTAGACTTATAAATCACTAAAATTATATAAAATATATTAAATAGCATTCATCGAACAACAATCTATAAATTTAAGGGATCAAATATTAAATAGTTCATTCTTATATATATTCACCATCATCATATGACATTCATCATGTAGAAAATCACGATAGAACATATGCATATAAGTTAAGGATAAGATATGACACATTACATAAGCCTTCGTCACGGTGGGGTTTCTTTCACGGTCATGTGAAACTTAAAATATAGATGTCCATATACGGATGCAACTCTCTATGGTAGTATGAGATGCCACACAAAGTACATCCAGATTACTACAAAACTCATTCCTTAGAAAGCGTGATTTGTGAAGCCTATCGCATCGTGGCCTATTATAACTCAGTTTTAAGTAAAGATGAGGAATGAAATATGTTAAGATACATGTATGTTAAAAAAGTGGGAACTTAAGCCTATGTAAATATGAAATCGGGGCGAAGACCTAAGCCCATAACCAAATAATGATATAATATTTTTAAGATACGCTATGAAGGCCAGCTAAACATAAATTAAGTCCTACACGTGCCATACCTTACGAGTCACTGTAAGGGTCCAACGTCTACAGCCAAGACGGGTCTTAAAAACATTATAACTTTATCTCGAACTAAAGGAATATTATGGTTACTATGCGGGCAATCTCATCTGGCTGGATAGTGGTTTATGTTATGATATGAAAGTTATGTGGTTATCTACATGTGGACCTCGCGTGATAGGCTTGAGCAGCAATCCTGGCACAAGTCATTTAAGCAAGATAAGTAAGATATGAAATACGTTGTATAGGTGTATAAAGTAATAATAAGACTTACGATTTATCACGTATGATAAGTTGATGAGACAAATAGGAAAAGAGATAAGAAAATAGAAGCATCATGCACTTTTCATATTATATAGTATGTTCCAGTCCTGATTATGATAGGCTATGAGGTACATATAAGTTTGTTTCTTTTATTTAAGATGTTGATTATATTTTAAAAATGCACCACAATTCAAGCGATTGCACACACGAACACTTGGGTAAGTTATGGTGGATTGATTATGCAACCCGCTGAGTTTACGCAATTGAATAAACTCACCCCCCTCTCAAATCTAACAATTTCAAGTGAAGATTCCATTTATCCTGTTTATGATGATGCAGGAGCTATTGTTCCGGAGGCGGCTTACATAGATGGAGACGTTGGCTATCACCAGGAGGAGAGCGTAGATCTGACAGATTTCGATGAGCCTTGAGAGTCATTTTGCTTTAGACTTTATTCTTTGAGAGACATATTCTAGGTATTTTGACATTTTTGTGAGTTTACGTTTCGGACTATTTTACCCTACGTAAAATTTATTTTATTTCCTATCTTAGATGCATCGTTAGGATTTACCTTTTTATTATCTTTTACGATTTTCGTTGTTAATTTATGAGTCATTTACCTTTTAATGATATCTTAAATGCTTTGTTTCATATGCTAAGTCGAATGATGAGTTATGTATATGCCCGTTTATCGCCTTAACAAGCGTGCGAGGTCATAACACAAAATTCTAGGCCCTCGAAATCGGGTAAGGATTCTCAGTCATAACAATACTTGAATTTGAAATCCCCAAATCCAAATCCACGTTCCCAAACGCAGCCTAAGGGCATTTTCGGATATGGGGAAAATGATGGAATTGGAAGAGTCAGATTTATAAATCCATTATTTTCCCCTATTTGGGTTGTAAGATTCCGCAAATCCAACCACCATACTTTCCAAAAAAAAACTCCAGGGTTATCTTTTCTGAGCAATCAGAAAAAGGTAGCGCAGTACGAGTTTTTGCAACCTAAGATATGGTCTTTGCAACTAATGGTTCCCCCGTTGCCTGCCTTGACTCACACGATAAAGATATTTTTTCGTCCCAATCTTTAACATAGCAAATCTTGAGACCCACATATCAGACGCTCACTATTAATCCCATGTAGATCACATCCATGATCACATTGTATCATGTTGTTCCATGATCCCGATCACTTTGGGAAAGTGTGTTGTGTGGAATCACATTTGACCTTCTAAAATATGGTCCATGATCTTGAGATGTATTGTGTAAAAGTTGGGATGAAAAAAGATTGTCATCATCTGATTCAAAGTTGTCTATGGTGTTAAGGGTTGAACCATCAGTTGCGGAGACGAAAAAATCAGCTGCAAAAAATTTACCCTCTTTTTCTTTTTTTCTTATGCGCTCTCTCGCTCTCTCTGGTCTCTCGCACTCCCTCTCTGCTTGCTCTCCTCTCGCTGCTCTCTCTCTCTAGCTTCATCTCCTCTCTCTTTCTTCTTTCTCTCTCTCTCTACCTCCCTTCTTCATGCTATGCCTCCCCTCTCTAGCTCCACCTCTCTCCCTCTCCTCTACTTTCACGCTCTCTCTCTCATCTTTCTCTCCCTTACCCTTTCTCTCTCTCCTTTTCTTCATTTTCATTAGGCTATTCAAAGAGTGGATAGCAATAGTAACGTGTGGATTCCAATGGGCTCAGAAATCATAGTAATATACGGGATTCATAAATCCGAATATGCCATTTTCTTATAATTTTATCCAACCGGACCCTAATTTTATATATAAAGTAGTCGACTCGACCCAACCAGACCCGAAGGCCAATTTGGCTGCTCATGCCTGACCTGCGGGTCAAGTTTATTCACCCGACTCGATAAAAAATTTGGGCTGGGCAGGTCTAGTATTGGGTCTACCTAACTCGTTAACAACTTGGTTGGGTGATCTTCAGCTGGATTTTAACCCTTTTGGACAACTTCGATTGGCCAAAAATGCGTTCAAGTGGCATAAAAAATTATGTCGATTTAGAACCAACCTCGCTCGAGCTGGAACCCTATCGATCTAGAACGAACCTCACCCGACGACGATGAAGATTTCAATTTCTTTCTTGGAAGCCCTCATTCTACCAAAAACCAACAAAACAATCAATTTGTTGCTCTATTGCGTTGCTCAACCTTCTGATTCTTTAGACCGATATGGATTTAGGAAATGAATTTGTAGATCCGACGGATTCCAGCTCTTTGGGAATTCATAGAAATTCATTGTTTTCTAGTGTTTGGATTGCATAATAACGCATAGAAAATAGAAAGAGAACCATCTTTAGTGTACTTCTCTTAAACCAAACCCAAATTTAAATAAATACCTTTAAACTCACCTACTAAATCTTTGAGGGCACCCACCCATCGACTACTTTTAATCAGACAATGAAGAATATTTTTTCGTGCTAATTTTTCAGATGATTAATCTTGAGATCATGGTGTAGAAGAGAACGGTCAATTTTTATTTCATGCAGCACAATCTCTAATACAGTAACCTTAAAATCCAGTTTGAGCATGATGAGCGCCACTTGATATTGAATTCATTAGCTTTGGGATAAGCGCCGCTGAAATAAAAAATTGACCGTAAGATGCTAAGTTCATGGTCTCAAAGATCACTTCAAGTGAAATATTGGGGCGAAAACGATCTCCATCGTCTGATTCAATGTAGGCAATAGACATTTTGAATGGGTGTCCTTAAAGAGTCAGAGGGTGACTTTAAGGGTATCCAACAAATTCAAATCTCTATTGTAAACAAGATTAGGAGAGAAAAAATGTAAAGATAAAGAGAAATTAAGAGAGAGAGAGAGAGACCGTAGAGGGAGGGATTAGGAGAGAGATTCAGACAGAGAGTTAGGAGAGAGAACAGAAATGAGAGAGAGATACGGGGGGAGAGGGATTAGGAGAGAGTAATTAAGAAAGAGAAACGGTAGAGAGAGGGGTTAGGAGGGAGAGAGATTCGGATAGAAAGAACAAAAATCAGAGAGAGTAATCTTAGGGGAGAGAGAGAGAAATAGAGGGAGATCTCACAAGAGAGAGAGAGAGAGATAAAGATTTGCAAGAGGTAGATCGAAGGAGAGAGAGAGAGAGAGAGAGTTTGTATGAAGAGAGAGAAAATAGCAGAGAGGGAGACTCTGTACATTGTTTATGAAGAGAGAGAAGTTGGTCCCAAGTTCTCAACTCCAACGATATTAGGGTGAATTGGTAGAGAGCTATTTGATGCATTTCCAACGGATTTTATCATTTCCGATGAAAAAGTAGGATTTTATCATTTCTAAAGGCATGGAAAGTGGGCCTACTTTTTCGATGCCTAAGCTCTATCCAAACATGAGAAAAGGGTGGAAATTAGTTTCCTTTCCACCTATTTCTTTTCCTTTCCCCCTATCCAAACATAGCCTTAGTGTCTCATCTTGTAGGGTTTTGGATTCAGTGTCGCCTAATTTTGGAAGTTATAGGGTCTTGGATCCAAAGATTCTTGTCTTACTGGTGATTAATTTGGGGCAATAGCAGGTAAATGTTATAAGGAAAAATTTTGGTTAATTTGGAGCAAGGGCCTATAATACAAGTGAAAGTAAGGGCTTCCCTTAAATATAGTCAAACAATGAAAGACTAGAATTCTGAGTTTGCAGCTTAGAAAGTAACCATGTCCTTAAGTTTATGAGTAAATCAGTTGTTTGGGTATCATGGTGAGTCCCACGCTCTTTCAGTGAATCTGAGTTTCGTCCCATTTCTAATTTCTGAGCTTTTTGCCCAGAAAGACTGGAATATGAGTATGGAGGAATCTAGTCTCCTCCCTTGGACAAGCACCATATAACTGCCCACTCATGACGTCTCTCTTGGTTTCTACCCAGTGAAATTATAAAAAACCTCCTCGAGGCTCTCTCTTTCATTATCATGTGATTCGATTACCTCCTTGTGTTCATTCTATATAAGGTGCTTGAAGGGCACTGCCTAAAAATATAGCTCCAGACATTGAAGAGCCCGGTCGAAATGTGTTTGTTGCTCTATCTTTTTCTTCTGTGGCCAAAGTGGGTTTTTATGAATTTTTGGGTTCTAGGTTTTAAGAATTTGTAGTTAATTGGGTTTTTGAGTTTTGAGTTCAGAGGTTTTGTGGGTTTTTAATTTTGAGATCATGGCCAGACCATTGGAGGGTCATATTTTTTTACATGTGGCACACTTCCTAAAAATTGATCCAAGAATCATATTTGATGTGCACCCATGATCATTGTTCATTTTTTGTAGATGTGTACCACATGGAATCAAAATCTGAGTGTTTGCAATGGTCTTATAATCATGTTCATGTTTGATTTACGCCCATGATTATATTGATATGGTGTTGGAAATTTTTCCTTAGAAAAATCGTATTTAATAATCAAGCCGGCCAATGGGTGCATTCCCCCTTGTATCCTAGATCGGGAAAAATCAGCTACTAGTAAGTATGAGAAGGGAGTTGATGCACTGCGATCATTCGAACGGTCATACGATGTCCATCCATTCAACTAACTATGAGCTTTTCTGAGATTAACCAAAAAAATAAAGGAAAAACATATTTTTGGGAAAAGACAGGAATCAGAGCATTTCTAACCCCTAAAAGAAAAAGCTTGGGAAAAGCTAGGAATCTGAGTGGGTCACGATTATGCAGGAATTTGACTTGTCAAGAATCTGAGCTTTTCTGGGAAAAGCTCATAATCACCCAAACAGGGCCTAACCCTTTGCATGCAACTTTATTATATTTAAAGAGTACCTTTAAATCCAACCACAGAATCTTTGAGTTCACCCACACTAAAACACATTGACAATCAAACGATGGAGATCATTTATCCACCCAATCTTTCACATGATGAATCTTGAGATCATGGGCGTACCATCAGGCGGTCAGTATTTTATTTTACGTGGATAAAAGTGACCTTAACATCACATGTTCAAAATTGATTTTAAGGTCAATTTTATGAGTGTGTACCACATGAAATATAAATGATCACCTGATGGTGCGCCCATAATCTCAAGATCTTTTGTGTGAAAGGTTGGAAGGATTAACGATCTCCATCGTCTGATTCAACATAGTCAATCTGCTTCAATGTGGGTGAATTCAAAGATTTGGTGGGTGAATTTAAAGTTACTCATATTTAAATTTAATTAGTTTTCCTCTCTTTCCAAAGTGAATAACATTCCTCTAAGTAATGAAATTTTCAAAAGATCATACACAAATTTGAATTAAGATATAAAGATGGGTACTCTTATTTACAGCTTGTTAAACTGCAATCTCACCCAAATTAACACGTATTATGAACATTTATAAGTATTACTCTGATGAGGTGCACACCCCATTGAATTTATAGCACGGATCCCTGCTTCTATTTTTTAATATGTGTGGAGACCATTCGGTAGGGAACCACTGACAGCTATGCGACAAATCTCTATTGCACTCGACTGCCAAGGATTAAAATACAACACAGACATTCTACTTTCTTATATGTCCTATGTTGGTTAGGTTTAATCCCAACTGTAAATTGAGACACTTGGAAGAGTGGTCTACGGTCGAAATCGATCGATCGATTCTGGAAGCTATCGATCAATTATGGACGATAATTAATTGTCTGCTCTCGGGTTGAAATCGATCAATCGAGCTTGAAAATCAATCGATCAAGTCTGAATGTTAATTGTTTGGTAACTCTCGGGTTGAAATTGATCAATCGAGCTTGAAAATTAATCGATCAAGTCTGAATGTTAATTGTTTGGTAACTCTCGGGTTGAAATCGATCGATCAATTATGGGTGGACAAGTTCCGCGGATTAGGACGCTTTGGCTATTTTAGAGAAGTTTTTTGTCAAAGTTTCCTAATGAAAGTTGGAACCTATTAACATAAGGTTTTTCTAGGATTTCAAGAGAGAGTTTTCTAGAGAGTGAAAATTGGTGAATACTTTGAGAGGCAAGGTATTGAAGAATAGCTTAGGGATTGAAGAATCCGATTGAAGTTGTTATTGTGTTGGAATCGTTATTATATTCCAGTAAATCTCTTCTCTGTATTGAAGGACTACGTCCTTGTTTATTCAGTGTGTTCATTGTTGAAGATCGTGTGAGAACTTGATTAAGAGTGCACTAGAGAGAAGAGAGTGGTGTGTTACAAACATTTATAAATATAATGCATATACTCTGTGGACATAGCCCTAGATTAGGTGAACCATGTAAATTCCTTTGTGTTGTGTGTGATTGCTTTTGCATCTTCTTATTTTTCTGTATTCATTGCGATAGGGAGTTCGGTGTCTTGAATTCCTAACAAGTAATATTAGAGTGAGGTTTACGTTACAATGGCGATGAAGGTTTCAAATGCATGATTCGAGGTGGAGAAGTTTTCGGGGAAGAATAACTTCGCTCTATGGCAAGTCAAGGTCACAGATCTCCTTGTCCAATAAGACATTGATAATGCTTGGGAAGGAGAAAGGGAAAAAGGCACAAACATCTTATGAAATTCTATACAATGTTCTTCAAGAAAAGACAATCGTGAATTTGTGGAAGGAGATGAAATCTCTCTACATGACAAAGTTGTTGTCAAACATGCTCTTCATAAAGAAACAACTCTACACACTTCGTGTGAAGACTGATACATGTATCTATGATCATTTGAATTCGTTTAATAAAATAGTTAGTGAACTATTGACCATTGAAGTGAAACTTGAAGAAGAAGATCTTGCACTTCTCTTGCTCACCTCATAGCCTGCATCTTATGAGCACTTTGTTATCACATTAATTTATCATAAGGATATCATAACTATCGAAGAAGTGAGTGTTGCACTTCTTTCAAAAAAATTGAGAAAATAGTCCGAATCTAACTCTGAATGGACTAATCTCTTTAGCGAAAGGGGTTAAAACCATGATTGCAAAAGAGATAAGTACAGAGGAAATGATAAATCAACGAGAGGAAACAACATGTCTAAATCTAGGGGTGACAAAATTGATATTATCTGTTACTTCTGTAAATAATCTGGGCACATCCGTAAATATTACAAACAGAGATTGAATGAAGATAAGAGTGATGAAGGTACTTCGCAACAAGCTAGTGTTGCTAAGTTAGATTCTGGTGAAGATCTATTGTGTGCACTATTAGGCTCCAGTCAGGTTGATGGTAGATAAATCCTAGATTCAGGGACATCTTATCACATGTGTTCATATCGGGATTGATTTGATCAGTGCAAGGTAGCCAATGGTGAGACGATTTTGATGAAGAATGATAGTGTATGTGAAGCAGTGGGTATCGGTTCTATTAGAATAAAGATGTTTGATGGTTGTGTTCGCACTCTTACTGAGATTATCCATGTGTCTGATCTAAAAAAAATATGATCTCGTTGGAGGCATTGGATGAGATAGGATGTCAAGTCATCCTAGAATCCGAAAAACTGAAAGTTGCACGAGGTGCTATCACCTTGATGAAAGGTGAGAAGATGGGGAATCTTTATATCCTAATAGGCGACATAATCAATAGTAGTGGTGTTGCGACTATGAAAGATTCCAAATATCTCTTAGATTTGTGGCACAAGAGGCTTAGTTACATTAGTAAACGTGGGCTAATAGAGCTCATAAATAATAATGTGATTTTTTATATTCAAACTTATAAATTAAAATTTTATGAAGATTGCATCTTCGAGAAGCAAAAGAAAGTTAGTTTTTCCACAAGTAAACATACTTCGAAGAGGTTGATTGATTACATATATTCAGATGTATGAGGACTGGCTAAAGTTACTTCAGTAGAAGGAGCCGACTACTTTGTGTCATTCATAGATGACTATTTGGGTGTATTCGATTAAGAATAAGTCAGAAGTGTTTCAGAAATTCAAGTAGTGGTAGAGTATGGTTGAAAAGTAAATTGACGGAAAGGTGAAAGTTTTCAGATCAGATAATGGTAGGGAATATTTGTCATCAGATTTCAAGTCTTACTATGAAAATCAAAGGATTGTCAGGCACTTAACAATTCCTAAAAATTCTCAAAAAAAGGGAATAGCCGAAAGGATGAATAGAATACTATAGGAAAAAAGCGTAGTGTATGTTAAATCATTTCAGCTTGAGTCATGGGTTCTGAGCAGAGGCAGTGAGCACCGCATATTGGTCAACCGGTCGCCATCAGCGACATTGAACTTAAAAACTGCAGACAAGGTTTGGTATGGAAGACACGAAAGTTACTCTCACTTGAGGGTGTTTGGATGTGCCGCGTACGCACTACTTCAGGGAAGTAAATGATCCAAGTTTGATTCAAAATCTAAGAAGTGTATCTTAATTGGTTATGGCGAAGGAATAAAAGGTTATCGTTTGTGGGATACAATCTCCCAAAGTGATAGTTGAAAGAGATGTTACTTTCAATGAAAATGAATTTTCGATGAAAAAGGCGAAAGGTAAACCTCAATCATCTGGTGAACCACAGGTACAACTTGATGTTGAAAGATAAGAGCAAGAAGAGAAAAATAATATAGACTCTAAGATAGAGCATGGTGGCATAATTTCTCAAGACTTTTTATCCTAGGTACCGGGTCCGATTCAAGCTACCTTGAGAAGGTCATAAAGGATAAAGAAACGTCTTGAAAACTTTAAAGATATGATTTCTCCCATTGTTGGTCAGCGTTGCTCAGAAAGATCTGAAACTGGAACAGATGGATGTGAAAACAGCTTTCCTCCAAGGAGATTTTCAGGAAGAAATTTATATGTGACAGTCAGAAGGATTTAAAGCAGAAGGGTCAGAATCGCTCATTTACAGATTAGAGAAATTTTTATACGGTCTCAAACAAGCACCCAGACAGTGGTACAAGAAATTTAATTTATATATGCTGAGCATAAAGTATCACAGGGGACAATATGATTGTTGTATCTACTGAAAAGAATATTATAAAGCGGAGAGAATCTTTTTAATCCTCTATGTAGATGATACGCTAATAAAAGCAAAAAGCAATGTTGCAATCAACAAGTTGAAGTGATCATTGAGTCAGAAGTTTGAGATGAAGGATCTTGGTTCCGCAAATAAGATTCTAGGTATAAAAATTATGAGAGATTGTAAGAATCAGAGGCTTTGGCTAACTCAAAGGACTTTTATCCAAAAGCTCTTTGAAAAGTACAATATGAGTGACGTTAAACTGGTATCAACTCGTCTAACAGCTCACTTTAAACTCACAAAGAAGATAAGTCTATCTACACATGGAGGAAGGTAATACATGAAGAATATTCTGTATGTAAATATTTTTGGGGGTTTGATGTATGCCATGGTGAGCACACGACCAGATTTATCATAGACTTTGAGTGTGGATTGCTAGTATATGTCCAATTCGAGAAGAGAGCATTGACTTGCGGTTAAATAGATATTGAGATATCTAAAAGATACTGTTGAAAATGGATTGATGTTTAAAGGTGGAGATACATGCGAGTTGGATCTCGACGGTTATATTGATTTTGATTATGTTGGTAACCTTGACAAAATAAGGTCTACCACAGAGTACGTATTCATTTTGGCAAGTAGAGCGATCAGTTAGAAGTCTATGCTTTATGGGATAGTTGCATTGTCAATTACAGAGGTCAAGTATATAGCAATTACAAAAGCTGCTAAGGAAGTCTCATGACTTAAGGGTTTTGTCAATGAATTTAGTAATGTTGATGAGAGCATGATATCTTCTGCGACAGTCAATGTCATTCACTTAGTAAAGAATCAAGTTTTTCACGCTGGAACAAAGCATATAGATATATGGGATCATTTTATCATAGATATGATAGAAGATGAAGAAGTCTCGATTGAGAAGATCTAATACGAAAGAAAACACAGCGAATATATTGATTAAGCCGGTTACACAGAACAAGTTTAGGCATTGCCTAAACTTGATCAACACTTGTCACAAATGTTGATGCTCGTTGGAGCGGTGACACGGTTGAGGATGAAACCTAGGTGAAGAATTTTTTGTTAGGCTTAATCTCAACTGTAAATTGAGATATTTTGAAGAGTGGTCTCGGGTCGAAATCGATCGATCGATTCTGGAACCGATCGATCAATTCTAGAAGATAATTAATTGTCTGGTCTCAGGTTGAAATCAATCGATCGATCTTTAAAATCGATCAATCGAGTATGGGCATCAATTGTTTAATAACTCTCGAGTTTAAATCCATAGATCGAGTTGAGAAAACGATCGATCAATTTTAGGCAGACAAGTTCCACGAATTAGGACGCTTTTATCATTTTAAAGAAGCTTTTACCCAAAGTTTTCTAATGAAAGTTGGAACCTATTAACAGAAGGCTTTCTAAGGTTTCAAGAGAGTTTTCTAGAGAGTGAAACTGGTGAATACTTTGAGAGGTAAGGTAATGAAGAATAGCTTGGAGATTGAAGCATCCGATTGAAGCCGTTTTGATGTTGGAATCGTTATTATATTCCAGCAGATCTCGTCTCTATATTGAAGGATTATGTCCTTGTTTATTGAACGTGTTGGTTGTTGAATATCGTGTGAGATCTTGATTGATAGTGCACTAGAGAGAAGAAAGTTTGTGCGTTGTAAACGTTCATAAATATAGTGCATATACTCTGTGGACGTAGTCCTAGATTAGGTAAACCACGTAATTTCCTTTGTGTTGTGTGTGAACGCTTTTGCGTCTTCTTATTTTGCCGTATTTATCATGATAGGGAGTTTGGTGTCTTAAATTCCTAACATCATGAGACCTCTATGATGACGATGCACCTAACTACTGTAAAATTGATCGAAAGGTGCCATGGACAACTTTTCAAGTCTCAATTGGTGTCCACCAATAGGATTAAAGACACCGTGTGAAGAGCGAGGTGCAGGCTATGAAAAAATGTACCAATTTAAGGAGTGCGACTTTAATTCTTGGCAGATTGTTGAGTGTCTTTAGTAATTTGCAGTTTGGGTGAATTTAAAGGTTCCCTTTAGTTCATTACTTTTCCAAAAGCAAAATGTTTTAAATAGATACAATGTAAAACATGAACATTTAGAATAGACAGTAGACGGACCCATTATTATAGGCATTTTGGCTGCAAATGGTATAGCTCTCTGTTAGCCACTATTATAGCAAAGTTCACCCGCCTTAACAAGTTCCCATTCTCTTTGCTAATATCCTACTACCTGCTTTAATAGGTACTCCTTCTTCTTAATAACTCCTTGCATAGTAAGATTTTATGCAAGATTTATCTATTCACCAGTTCTACTCTCATTTTTACTCACTCTTCGCTAGAGTAAATTTTATTTACTCTAGTAGGTAGTTCGTAGAGAACAGGTAGGTTGTTGTTAGAGTAAGTAAATCCTTTTTTGCAGGGAGTTAAAAAAAGAGAACGTGAACTAACTAAAGTAGGTGAACTCTGCTGTGACAGGGGCTAGCAAAGAATTATGCCATACGCAGCCTTTATGTGCACCAAATCAGTGAAAGGTCAAACATTTTCTCTGATTTTGCCATCACAAATATCTGTGCATCTCTTAAAGTTTGACTTGGGAAAGGGAGATTGACCCTTGCACTGCCCTTAGTGCATGGGTCGGGCACTTATATGCTTTAATAGTACATCTCAACTTTGAAAACGGTGAGAATGTGCAACAATGCAAGTTTTGCAGTTAATCTCAACTTTGATAACGGTCGTGTACAATAACCCCAATCACCCGCACATGGCATGCAAACATCTGAGAGGCACGGATCTCAATACCCCTGAATTCTGCATGTATCTCAAGGTCGATGCAGAGCACCAATCGCATGCCATGCGCCACAGGTAATCTGGTCAACGTTTTGGAATCAGGTGCTTCGACCAGAGCACCATCTATAGTGCTCACGTCATCTCTAGCCCATGATTAGCAAAACTGTTACTCATATATTGGACTTACAACTATTATGACCAATATATATAAGGAGCCAGTTGAGTCTTCTAATGGAGGATGGTGGCCGTCCTCCAAGATACACGTGGAGCTTTACATGACATTAAAAACATATTTTGGTTGCCATGTAGAGTACAGGTGTGTTGCTTAGATTAATTTTAAAAAAAATATAATTTTAAAAAAATATTTTAAAAACACAAGTCAAACTTAATATTATTTCAACGGTCCAAATTTTATTGCTAAAGAAATACATGGTAAAAATGAGTTTTCAAATTTAATTTTTTTCAAAGATGATCTAAGCAATGCATATGTGCTCCATGTGGCATATATGTGTGTGTGTGTGAGAGAGAGAGAGAGAGAGAGAGAGAGAGAGCTGATTAGGTCCTCCAAGATACACGTAGAGCTGGTTGTCATGTGGAGTACAGGTACGTTATTTAGATCAATTTTAAAAAATTAGTTTCAAAGAAATATTTTTAAAGTACAAGTCAAACTTAAGACTAGTTTCAACAGTACAAATTTTATTGCTAAAGAAATATATAATAAAAATGAGCTTTTAAAAAATAAAATTCAAAGAGGATCTAAGCAATGCACATGTGCTCCATGTGGCATCAAAATAATATTGTTGAGTGCCACATGGAGCTCCATGTAAAATCTTGAAAGACGCTCACCGTCCTCCAATATATATAAGGCTCCGGACTATGGGTTCAAACCCACTATAGGGCGCTAGGTTAGAATCAGTTGGCATCCATGTGGTATCCATTCGAGAGATCTGGTTCTCCGACAACTTGCCTAAAGATGATCAAGGGCCGCCCAAAAAATTTGGGCATGATCCGATGCATATTCACACAAAATGTGGTTAAAGGGAGAAAAATTCAATGCACTAAAATGTATAGACAGGACGCAAACTTTAACCTCAGTTTTGACCACCCAAAAAACCTTCTATTTTTTGAATTTTTTTATAGATCACATGCCATGTGTCAAATGATCCCAAATGGGTATTATTTTAGAATCACGTGCCACATGGCATAAGATCTAGATTCTAACCTACCATCCTTTGTATGGGTTTAAACCCATTGTCCCATTTGCCTATATAAATATATATATATATATGATAAAGATAAGTTTAAAAAAAAATAAAAATCAAAGAGGATCTAAGCAAAGCACCTGCGCTCCGCGTGACACCAAAATAGTTTTATGAGTGCCACATGGAACTCTGTATAGGATCTTGAAAGGTGCTCACGGTTCTCCAATGAAAGACGGAACCATTTATATATATATATATATATATATATATATATATATATATATATATACATACACGTGCGGGGCATATGATCTCAAAACAGACACCCAAAAAGGGTTTTACTGGCATGGCATGTGATTCAAAAAAAAAAGTTTTTAGTTTCCTATTGTTTTCCCCCTAAAATATAATCAAAGTTTGACCTCCGCCCTACTTAACTTGATGCATTGAATTTTTTATAACTTTGACCACATTTTGGATAATGGATAAAATATATTTTTTATTTTTTCTATTTGCTGATGGACCTGATCAACCTTGCACACATTGCCTTAGCGCTTGTTATTCGGATTTGGCGCCACTTGGCACTCAAAGAGCACTAGGGCAGCCTTGAATGCTACATGGCTAATACAGCATCTAGCTGTCCATATATATATATTTATATCGTTGACTTCATTTCATTGATACAAAATAGATCTTCAGTAACAACATGGACCTTCTTCAATTCGTTGCCAATAATAATTTAAAAAAAAAAAAATTACAAAAAAAAAAAGGGGCTTTCAATTCAATGATACAAAATTAGACATTCAGTAACAACATGGCTAATCAGAGTCATCAAACAAATGCACAAATTTTCATTCTAGCCCGAATCCACAAAATTGCCTACTTTTCCCCTGGCTACAGCAAAAATACAGAAAACGCCCTCATTTGGAGAAGTCGAAGTCAAAAATGACCATCTGCTGATTCCATCACTTTCATGTTGCAATCTCACAATCTTAGTCTCTTTCTAACACCAATTTAACAGGTTAAGTCTGCCGCCACTCTCTACGACAGTCTCCTCTGATGAATCCGACCCGCTCCCCATTCCTTCGTCTGAGCTATCATTAGGAAGCAGTTGTATGCGATCTGCATGTTCGATAATCCAATCGGTGAACTCTGGACTGGATGCCCATTCAGCCATGGCTTGCCTTGTGGATTCGTGCGTGAAGTCCTCCCACTCTTTCTTTGAGAACCTTTTGCGCGCAGGCGTTTTATGGAAGGTCGAATAGTAGTCTTTTTCAGGTGTCACCGCCTTATTAGGGGATGAGAAAACAAGCTCTGCAAAAACAAAAATAAGCAAAAAAGTATATTTTTCATACCGAGTCGAGTCTTCCAGTAAAGAAATGAATGTAGAAAAAGCCTCGCAAACCAACATGATGATAAATTTCTACTTCCGTATTTTACATTTTATTTTTCTTCTCGATAATGTGTAATTTCCATTAAAAATAGAAGATTACAACAGAAAACCATAGAGGACATGGCAGCAGCCGATCAAAAGAGAAAAGTGCAGAACAAGCCAAAAGAAAAGAACAAAACAAAACAACCCCCCCATAAAAAACAGAGTGGGGTATCCCTGATCTAGCACGGATCCAGGAGTATTGTCCAATTCCGGAGAACAGAAGATCGAGAAGATTCATCAAACAAAGGGTGAATGAAAGCCCGCCGTATGCAGGGACAAATCAAGCACAGACAAGATCACCAAAACACTAGGGCACCGTTGACGCCGGAAAATTCTATAATTGCATTCGCTCCAGATAGCTCGGATGACCGGCAACTTCGAGAGCTGCCAAAGAACCAAACCCTTGTTCCCGAAGGGCGAGAACCTCCAAGAAGCGATCAATCAACCATGGCTCCCGGCAAGCAAAGTTGGACACTAAATCTTAACAACAAACTAGATCATATCTTCCAAGCTAAAGGACAATGCAGAGAAGATGCTCAGTCGATTCAGGCATTGCAAGGTATATCGGACAGCTCTCAGTAACCTGCATACCTCTCCGCCTTAGGAAATACCACGTTTTGAGTCTACCAAGAGCAGCACACACAGAATTGCCCATCTTTTCATTTCAGTCTTGGCTGGGTTTAGTGTCGGCACAGATGCCCCATTGAGAGGGATAAGTAAGGCCTGATGCTCCTCAGCTAACAGAGACCGAGAGAAGGATATAACCAGCGTAGAGTTACTTTTTAAAGACTACTTTTAATAAAATATAATATAGTACACTTCATTTTTTTAAGACAGATTAGTTGGTACATCAATTTTCAAAGCCGGTTACCAAGCAATTGCACCTTTATCAAGTTACAAGAAAACACAATAGGTGACATTACAATTGACAAACTGCAGTGATGAAAACATAGTTACGTTGATTTTGAGGCAGGGCTCTGATTTCCAAAAATTGTAGTGCCAGCTAAGCATTGAAGCAGGAAGAGCTTGCTATAATACAGTGGAGCCGCACAGTTGGAAGATTGGATCAGTGCAGCTTACTCTTATACAGCCATCAAGAGTAAGGACGATTCATCAACCATTACCGAAGGTCATGAGAGCCCATGCTAGATTGTCTTTGGGACTGTGGTAGAAACATGTTAAATTACTAAGTGTTCCTCTGGATCCTGCGATTTCTTTATCCAGGGAAAGTTTAATCCAGATACAAATTCGTTAGTGAACTATTTTGTCTATTGGGGGTGTCAGTGGTGGTTATCATGGTGAAGTGAGGTGTTGGTTGTGGTGGTGGTGGTGGTGGTCATCGTTGTCGTGGAGGCAGTGGTGGAGGTGGGCGGTGATGATTGTGGGAGAGTGGTGGCAATGGTGGTGACGGTAGTGGGGTGGGGGGAGTGGTGTGCGGTGGTCAATGCTGTAAGGCTAAGTAATATAGGGGTAAAAAATCTGTTTCAAACTTTGATGGCCAAAATTCCATCATTTTGGTGGAAGAAAATTTTTTTTCCTTATTTGAGCCAAAATAGGGACATTTTTGTCCCTGAAAAAAGGTCCAGATCCTATTTGATAAACATGGCATAGACTTTTTTTTAGGGAAAGAGTACATGTTTTTAATCTAGAGATCCAAACAGGCCCTAAATCCAGTTATTTGTCTTATGAATAGGGTTGATATATCACTTACTCGTAAGACCACTAATGTCGAAGAGGGTTCCTAAAGCTCCAATGATAATATTGATCGATTTGTGGAAACGTTGGCTACTGCCTGTCCTTCCCCAGCAAACATCGAACATAGATATATTCACCAGCCGACATGGCCCCGGATCCCATCCCACCCCACACATGCTCCATGGGGTTCCTTCAAGCGGATGGGGCCTCCTGATTATGATGGTACCGGAGACCCCACAGGGAAATGGATAGTTGAGCTAGAGAAGAAATTCCGAGTCTTGAATGCAACCGATGAGCAACATATTGAATGGGCAGCTTTTCAGCTTAAAGAGAATGTTGGTCACTGGTGGAAAAGTCCTTAACGCCGAGTTTTGATACATGAGGACCCCTAGACTTGGGAAGAAAGTTGTAAACTTGTTCTACAAACAATACCTCCCCACGATCGCCAAGGAACAAAAACAAGCCAAATTCCTATATCTGTAGCAGGGCTCCGACTCAGTTTTAAAGGATGAAACGGAGTTTGCTAAGTTGTCTAGATTTGCACCTCATCTCATCTAAACTGAAAAAATGAAGGCGAGAGTTTGAGGTAGGGCTTAGGCCAGTATCAGCAGTGTTAGCTAGACAAGTGTCTGCACGGCAAAAATCCCAAAAGTAGAAGTGCCAAGGTAATACGGCGTATCAGGGTAAAGTGCCAATTCTTCGTTTACTGACTACTAGGGAAATCGTCGAGAGGATAAAAACAGCCAAGCTGAGTGCAGCTGGAGTTTTAGAGAGGCAGATTGAGAAGAATAAAGGCAAGATAGCATAGGTCTAGTCCTGCCTTATCAGCTTCGAGATTCGTGACAGACAAAAGTAACAACGTCCCCAGACTACTGCCACGTTTTACAGTACAGTGTATACGCTCGGTGCAGCAGGAGGCATCGTGTTGGAGACTACTGTTTTGCTAACGACACATGCTTCCACTACGGACAGCCTGAACACTTTATTCGGGATGGTTCGCAATGTTCTCAAAGGCCACCAAGCAGCAGCTACAACAACGTACTACACCTCCAGCCAGGAAGGGCCCTCTTTCAAGGACTACATAGGCTCCGAGGCAGCAGCAATCCTCACGGGCAAGGTCGAATATATGCACTAATAGAGAGGGATGGTCAAGCCTCTGACACGGTGATTTAGGGCTTGTTTAACTTAAGTTATTATCTTAGTATACGATGATATTTTATTGTAACATGATTGTCTATTTATGTGTTTATTGTTCGCTCTTTATGAAACCACCCAGGGAACATTTTCTATCTATGGTGTACTTCCACACGTTCTTTTCGATTAGGGTTAAACACGCTCATTTACCTCTCAATTTGTCGGCTTTCAATTGAGCCAAGTACCATGGATTCTGTGTTATCTGTGATGACTCCTCTTAATAGTTTTATCCCCATCAATGTCATCTTCCGGTGTTGCGTTGTTCATGTTAGGAAGCATGATTTGGCTATAGAATTTAACAGCTCGATATTCAGGATTTTGCTAAACATGAATTACATTAATTGTCTAGATATAACAAATAGGTTAAGAAGTTGGAATAAATGTTATATGTATCACTAGCGTATTAATTGCTCAAAACACAAGTTAAAAACTTGGAATAAATGTTATATGTGTCACTAGTGTTTTAATATCCCCAGAAGCCATTGGTAGAAAACCTGGCAGAGATACCTAATCTCGAGTAAGATAAAGACTGCAACTTTGGCCACTTTCAACGAAATCATCACGAAATATGAAATATATACTTTTATGATTATTAATAGTTTATTTTTTCTAGATATTTGCTAGTATTTTCCCGACCTCGCTATTTTTTTCCATTTTTCACGAATTTGTCCCTTGACATTTTATTCCCAAAATTTGTCAATATTATGCCCTTGATCTGAATCAGGGATGATACAATTAGGATTTCAGTGACCGTGCACAGTTTCCAGATTGAGGAATGAAGGCAAGAAATGACGAGATGTTAACATTTATACTATGTCCGACTTAAATGTGTGAAACAAATGCAAGAAACTGGATGCACGAAATGTAGGCAGTTACATGCGACAAGATACGAGCTTCTTTGTAAATATGCCAACATATATGCCTAGTAGACTGCCTTAACCAGCTAAAACGTTGAGAGAATCAAATCCAAAAGAGGCACATATCTAGGACAAATCACACCAACTTATTTAAGATATAATAAAATTGATGGATTCTAGGAGCCTCACACTTCATAGCACATTATAGCAAGCCTATCTTGTTTCTATAAGTATGGTAATAGCTACTAAGCCATGCACTTCATTCAACTCACCAGGTCATAAAATCCCCTCTTATTAAAATGGCACCTGGGAATGAGCTTTATGCCATGTGAACTATTGTTATCCAATCCTCAGTGCAAAAGAAGCTGAAGAAGAAAATGAAAGATAAGGGAAAGAAGAGGAGGAATTTATTAAAAAGAAAAGAAACTTGGCCAAAATAAGACTCAAGAAAGATAGCATTTGAGTGGAGTGGATATGGGGGGGTTTATTCTAAAAGTCCACTTTAAGAAAAAACGATAGATTGGTTTAAGAGGAGAAAATATAGGACAGAAAGTATGGAAGAGGATTTCAGTGATTGCTAATGGCCATTTGAGAAAAATGGGAGGTTAGTTTAGGGTTTAGTTACAAAGCCTAGATATTAAGGTGTGTGCTCTATCTTTTTGGGCAGTAGATTGAATGTTTGAAGGTATGCTTAATTTTTACATTTGTTTTCTTCTCCATTGGGGCCTCTTCCTCCTTTACCGCATCCTACAGGAAACGGCACCCACAGAACAGCCCATCCTTTCCAGCATTGACGCTAAATATTCACAATTTGTGAATGGCTTAAAATATTGTTATATTGTTACCTTTAGGCAGAAGAAATCCCAGTTGTCAGGCCACACAATAAAAAATCCCTGACACCATTCCAAATCCATATGCCGCCATACAGAGGCAAAAGCATGCATGTTTGTAAAAGTGTCCACAGAGACATCTTTTTTTCTGTTCTTTTTTTTTTCTATCAGCAAAACAGAAATTGGAATTACAAATCTCAAATTCATACCTTTAGCAGGAGAGTCCGACCAAGCATATGCACTTTTTGGGCTCCCCCAAAAAGTCCTCTTAGCACCCATCTTACTATTTCTACTTAGAAATTCAGCACGACTGCGATTTGGAGATGCCTGCTTAGCCCTTCGAGGCCACAGATTTCCAGTCGATGGATGTTCCCTTTGCCTGCATGAATCCACAGTACCATAATCTTGGTTTGGAAGTTTTTAAAAGGGTGAGAGATAAAAGCAAAATGGGTAGTTAAGAGCAGATCGGAGTAACTTACACTGATGTTTTTCCACGCCACTTCTGAGAGGTGATAAAAAAGCAGATAATCCAACAAGTAGCCAACGCAACCACTGCTAAAGGAGTATCAAGAGTGCTCTGGTAGAGAATACAAGATCAGATACTTTGAAGAAATAAGATACTTTATTATAACTTGATTTATAAAATTAAGTATAAGTAAGTAACACACAGCAACTCAATAACTAGATGATAAATTTTTAAGTCTGGTTACTTCAACAACTACAAAATAGTTACACAAGCTCACCAGCTCAATCTTCAGTAGGACTGTGGATCAAATAAACAATTTATCATAGATTACCATGAACATACGAAAATAATTTTTGACAATAAATAAATAGTGAACTTAATTATTTGACAACTATTTACTCTCTTTTTTAAAACACTTTAGAGTACGCATCTGGTGAAAAATAAACATGTGGAAGAAGCCTTTAAATGTCAGCATCGAAGGACTCATGGACCAGCAAAAAAGGGGGGCGCCAGTTTCTATCAAATGACACTGAGTTTTCTTAGTTGATTTTTTTAAAAAAAAATCAAGAAAATAAGAAAAGCAAACTTGAGGAGACATCAAAATAAATAGTATTTTTAATGCTGTAAGTTTGTTTAAAATATAAATCAATTTATGCATGGTTCTTAGCCCCATCAAAGATAATGGTGTCTCCATCTCTATTAATCAATGGGTTATGCATATAACGATTTTGGACCGTCCAATCAATCAGGCACTTCCTGGCTGGGCAGTAGCCCAGAAATTGCAGTGACCAGACATTCAAAAGCAACCATCGATGAACACTTCTGGGTATCGTTCCATATTATTAGGACTATCTAAAAGCAAGAAATTTAGCGAACAGTTCTAATTGTACAATAAGTGCAGTTTTTGGGCCATGGGCCATCTAAGATGTAACACATCAAATTGATTCCACACGTAGTGTTGATGAGGACAGTAACATTTTCAGTGCCATTAAGCGTCATCATATAACAGCTCAAGTATATATAGGATATTTTGCATTTGGAAGAAAGAAATGGTGTGAGGACTGCACATTTCTACTCCATGTAGCAACTACATTTTGTGCTGAGGAGGTAGATATTACATAATCAATCATTGGCTATTGGCCAAGACACTGAGTTGTCTAGCAACTGAGAGCAAATAAAAAAATTAACCTGGTATAAGGTCTTAATGACCGATTTTTGGATGACGTAGAGAAATTGCTGCCATGAATTGCAATTTTTATATATAAAAAATTTATATAATTCAACATCCCGCCTTCATCTACTTTAATATCCTAAAACCCATGCAGTAGGGCAATAATGGGTGACCAGCAGGTACCGCCTCACTAGGCCTAAATACCAATACCAAGACGTATCAAGCAAAATTTATCATCTCCAACATTTTGATCCATGGTGCAGAAGTAAAACCCACTGAATCAATAGGTTACATACGGAATTGAGCAAGCAGTAACGAGTTAACCAACCTGAATAAATAGAGAAGGATATACCTGAAAAATAAAAGTAACTGCAGTGGTGCGCATTGCCCATTTCACAAACTGAGCTATCCCAACATCTACACTCCCATCTTTTAAAAGGACAAATTTTCGCACAATCCAGTAGCCCAATGCCGCCCCTGCTATAATAACTCCTAACAGCAAAAATATGGAAACCTGTGCAGAGATCCACAGTTAAGAATTGCAATTAGGATCTGGTTGAAATAAAACTTGGCAGAAAATAAGTAATATTATCTAGAAACTTAAACATTATTAACATGTCAGATAACTCGTTTCCAACCCCCAAAAGGCTGGGAACTGGTGAGGAGAAGATGATGGCAATGATGATATACAACCCATTTAGCTCTTCCAATATTTAATTGCGTTGAACCAGAAAAAAAAAAAAACTTCATTTCCTTTTTTCAATAATGTACAGAATTTATTAATAAGAAACGTAAACAACAATGACTACGTCAAGATTTCTAACCAACAAAACCGGAGTACATGCAAACGCCATTGAGGACAAGAGTTGCCAATACATAATGCATTCCTTATGATGCCATCTTACCTGCGAAGGTATTAGATTTGAATTTCATTTGACTTCCTCCAAACAAAAGCAAAGACAATGTTAACTCTCTCGATCTCAATAATCTACTTGATCACATTTGAAAACCTCCACAAGTAAGAGTTATCTTCTGTCACTCAAAGTTACAACATTTAAGAAATCTCCTTCCACTATTAGAGGAGACGGGGAGCAAGAAAAACAAAACTCTCAATACCCCCGCAAGAAGCCCTCAATTTTGTCTCATTCAAATATTGATACCACCTAACATAGTCAAAAAGTCCAAAGTCGGTAATAAATCAGTAAGGATCTAAGTCAGTAAAAATCGGACAAAATCGGAAAACATCCGGGAAAATAAAAAAATTCAATTTTCATCAAGTTAAAAATAATGATTTTAATGAAGAAAATAGTACAAAATAAGCAAACCCTAATTGTTTGTTATGAACAAAATAGTACAAAACCTTTAAAAAAAACTCCCTTTAAGTATAAGTGAAAAAAATAAATAAATCGGACGACATCACAAACATCGTCGATTAATTGGCCGAGTCGCCAACTTGGCCAATTAATCGGTGATGTAATCGGGATGACTAAAAGGCGCCAACTTTTTACGATTTTTGAAAAAATCAGGGACTTTTGTGACTACGCCACCTAACACTAGGTGACCTTGCATGCGACTCGGCCAGTTAATCAGCGATGTAATCGGGATGACTAAAAGACGCCAACTTTTTACGATTTTGAAAAAATCAGGGACTTTTGTGACTATGCCACCTAACACTAGGTGACGTTGCATCCACCATGGCTAAAGATGCCACAGGAGCAATCATAAAAATTTAGCTTCATCGTTCCCCTAAGTGGCTTCTTCCAAATAAAAACAATTCTCTCATGTTTCTGCATGCCTTTTTAAACAATAGTTAAACAATTAAGCAACCTTAGTTAGGTGGTTTCATCCAAATCTAAATAATCCTCTCATGCTGCCGTATGCCATTTTAAACAACTGTTAAACAATTAAGCAACCTTAGGTGATAGACAGACCCCAACCACCCACCCCCTATTAGGGAGTAGAACAAGCCTAAAATACAAGTATCGAACAAATAATTACCAAAATCCATAAATTAAAATTTATGATGTGCATGGCAATCAAAGTTAAAACTCAATACCAAACGCATATAAGTACAATAAAATAAACTAATATCCACTCCTTATTACATGAAATTCGTAGCTAAAACCCATGACTACAAGTCATATATTTAATAGTAAAACATGAACAAATAAGTCAATGCCAATAAGGTTTAAAATACTATCATACTTACTGCATGCCCAAAAAAAACACAAGTATATAAAAGCTAAAAGAATTGAACCCTCCATTCTTCCACCGTATTTTGCAACCATCATGCCACAATATCCCTCTTTTGGATAAACTTATTTTGTCCCTTATAATATGATTTCTTCCTTTCCCTTGTCTTATTGCTGGCTTAAGAACCTGCTTGTTGTCATGCTACAACTTTTTTTAGTGGCTTTTGCATTCTGTCAGGTTATGTACAATTGCTGGGTAGTGTTAAGTTGTTTGTGTGTCCAGATTGGGTCAAGATTTCAAAAATCGAATACTCGATTACTTGGGGTTTAATGTGAAGTGCTTTTTCTGTTTTTATTCCAACATGTGTCAACACTTTATATAAAACAATGGTCAATGACAGATCTACCAAGTCCATTTAATACCGAACTCAAAAACTTCGACAGGCTAAAAAAAATTCAAAAGCATTGCCTAAAATTGAGATTGGGGACACACAATACCGAAGGCATTCATCGGGACCACCTTCAACCAATTTGAGATTAAGGGACATAGAGAAAATAAAAAATTTCCCTCGTGCATGACCATGATATATATACCCAAAGGTGCTAACTTCACCGCCATCCCATTTGCTAAAAAAATGACCATCCCACATTCCTTGTAACCACTATTTCCCTAATATTGGCACAATCAATTTTGTTCAACTTTGTCTCTTGGACAAGAATATAATCCTTTCTCGTTCTAACCGATTCATAACAACCATCATACAATTGATTCTCATTAATTGGAAACAAAGAAATATCTAAGATGTGCTTTGTTTCTGCTCTTTTATTAGTTCTTTTGACTAACCATGCTCTTGTCGTTTACTGCTTACAGCACCAGAACCATGAGAAAGAGAAAAAACTGAGTATAATAATGAGAGGCCTAACTGGCACCATAAAAATTATAACATTACTCCATATATACCTGTTTCACCGTTGTGCTCCATACAGTTACAATTTCGCAGCTCGCAGCTTGCTACCTGTCCGATGAATCTGGCATGGTGAAACATGCCTACTCAGTTTGTTTACACATAATTTGTTTAGGAAATGTATTCCCTACATTCAGTCCCATAAGATGCTCCACATTATAACATGTTTTACTAACTTCTAATACATTTGTTCTTGCTGCACTAGTGCCATATTGTGTGATGGGCCCGTAGTTATGATCATAGTTCGTAAAAATTTGTCCTTATTCTTTTATCTTAAATTTTCTATTTATATTTAGACAGCCCACACCTTAAAGAGTCCATTTCCTCTTTGTAGGAGAGCCAAAAGGTTCACATGAATTTTTTTAGGAAAGAATATCATAGAGAGCCTCATATCAAGGATTCAAGTGGGAGCCCAAGGCCGGAGCATCTTGATTCTCCAATACGCTGATGACACTATTCTATTTAGGAAGGCCGAGGTGGAGTTCGGGTCTTTAACTGAGATCCTATCCGTGTATGAGGCAGTTTCGGGTCAGCACATTAACTTCCACAAATCGAGGATTACGGGTATTGGGATCAATAGCACGCGGTTGCAGGAGTTAGCGAATACGATTAATTGTGAGAGCGAGAAATTTCCAATCAAGTATTTGGGACTGCCGCTTGGGCTCAGACACCCTGCGGCTAGGGCATGGGATCCAGTTATTCAACGTTTCGAACAGCAGCTGCCCATGTGGAAAGGAAAACTGCTAAGCAGCGGCGAACGTCTCGTCCTGCTTAAAGCGGTCCTAGCTAGCCTACCCATTTTTTACATGTCTATGTTCAAATGCCCAAGTGGAGTAATCAATCGGATTGAGCAAATTCAACGTAATTTTCTTTGGGAGGGGTTTGGCATGGACAAAAGATTCCATCTGATCAACTGGGACACATGTAAACTTCCGGTGAGTTGTGGCAGTCTGGGAATTCGCTGTTTGAGGTGCGCCAACATAGCACTCCTTCGTAAATGGTTCTGGCAAGCGGGGACAATGAAGGAAAGGAATAGCCTTTGGTGTAGGGTGTTAATTGAAAAATATCTACAATCCAATAGTAACTAGGGCATCAACACCTCGGTTAACAGAGGCAAATCGGCCTGGTGGAAAAATATTTGTGGTACATGGCCTCTTTGCTCTAGAGGGCTGTGATTCAGTTGGGGTTGTGGCACCCGGATTCACTTATGGGAGGACAATTAGCTTGGTGGGAAGCCTCTCAAATTGGCGTTCCCGAATATCTACTCCTTATCCCTGCACCCTCATGGGCTGATCAACGAATTTGTCTCAGAAACTCCTGGAGGTAGATTGTGGGAAGTTAATACTTGTAGAAACCTGAGAGGCTATGAGGAGGAATCGTTCTCGGACTTGTTACACTTGCTCTACGAGCAGCATCGGAATTCGCTGTTTGAGGTGCGCCAACATAGCACTCCTTCGTAAATGGTTCTGGCAAGCGGGGACAATGAAGGAAAGGAATAGCCTTTGGTGTAGGGTGTTAATTGAAAAATATCTACAATCCAATAGTAACTAGGGCATCAACACCTCGGTTAACAGAGGCAAATCGGCCTGGTGGAAAAATATTTGTGGTACATGGCCTCTTTGCTCTAGAGGGCTGTGATTCAGTTGGGGCTGTGGCACCCGGATTCACTTATGGGAGGACAATTAGCTTGGTGGGAAGCCTCTCAAATTGGCGTTCCCGAATATCTACTCCTTATCCCTGCACCCTCATGGGCTGATCGATGGGCTGATCAACGAATTTGTCTCAGAAACTCCTGGAGGTAGATTGTGGGAAGTTAGTACTTGTAGAAATCTGAGAGGCTATGAGGAGGAATCGTTCTCGGACCTGTTACACTTGCTCTACGAGCAGCATCGGAACCCTCAGAATCAGGACCAACGGGTTTGGGCCCCTAGCAAAAATTGCACCTTCAGTGTCAAGACATACTACCGAATGTTGTCGCGTCACCCGCTAATCAGATTTCAAGGAGCAAGGGTGTGGAAGGCTACCATCCCGCTCAAGGTCAAGTTTTTCGCGTGGACGTTATTCAAAGATAAGGTGTTAACGATGGATCAACTCATTCAGAGAGGGAAAGATATCTCTAATCGCTGCATCATGCGCCCTCAGAGGGAGGAGTCTGCTGCTCATCTCTTCCTACACTGTGGTGCGGTGTTTGAGATTTAGAGCATTATTCTAAACCTGTTTGGTATGAACTGGGTCATTCCCGCCACGCTTTACCTCCATTATTTGGTGTGGGATGCGGTCAGATTGGAAGGTCAGATAGGGAATCAGTGGACAATGACGTTCTTCGCTGTCATTTGGTGTATCTGGCGAGAGGAATATGAGGATTTTCGAGCATAAAAGCAGTCCGGTGGGGATATTATTGAAATCAGTCAAAGATCTGGTCTATCTATGGGGAACAACTGGCAGCGAGATGATCAGAGACGAATCATCGCCCTAGGACCCGGGCTAAGGAGGGATCGGGTCGGGGTTTGCTCCTATCCTATGTGTCATTTTTCTTTTTTCTTTTTCAATGTTGTACTGGTTTTCTTGTTGTCTTGCTTTTGGTCATCCGGTTATTGTATTGCTCCTTTAGCGCCTTGTTGGTTATCAATATAATTTCAAAGTACTGATAAAAAAATTATCATAGAGCATTTACAACAGAGAGATGTATATAACGGAGTCAAATCCAATGTCGGATGGTGTTCTTTCTTTTCCCACTCCCGCCACGTATTATGTTTATCATATCTAATGGGTCATGGCAGCCATGTCTAACACCCACAGATCTTGGATTAACTGTGTTACAAATTCATTTATATCTAGCCTAGATATATTCTTTTATAGTGTATGTTTGAGATGGATGTGTGGAGAAGTGAGTAAGGATAAAATTCAGAATGAGTACATAAGAGAAAAGTTGAGAGTGGTACCTATAAAGGAAAAAAAATTACAAATGTCGTTTGAGGTGGTTTGGACATATTCATCGGAGGCACGAAGCAGACCCTATATGAAGAGAACTAGGAAGTACGAGAAGAGAAAGACCAATGAAGATCTGGAGGGTAGCTGTGAGAAAGGTTATGACGGATCGCGAAGTTACAAGGAGCTTAGCGTTGATCAGAACGGATATGAAGGATTGCAAAGTTACAAAGAGCTTAGCTCTGATAAAAAACGAGTGGAGAAATAGGACTTGCAAAGCCAACAGCAAATACATGGGACAATGATGGTGATGATGATAGTAATGAATAGGATTAATGCAAGTTGGATGAAATGGAGAAGCAAGCGGAGTATTGTGCAACCCAAGAATTTCACGTACATTGAAGGGGTGTTTCTATAAGATGGCAATTTGACCTACCATATTATATATTGAGGAATGTTAGACTACCAAAAAGCAAACAGAAGATAGAGTGCATGTGCCTAAGATGTGTGTGGAGTAATAAGAAAGGATAAGAAAAAGTACATAAGAAGAAACTTGAAAGTGGCACCTATAAAGAAAAAAAAATGTGGAATGTCACATGAGATGGTTTAAACATGTCCATTGGAGGCCAGAAGCAGACCTTGTACGAAGGTTGAGATGCTACAAGCACAAGGAAGTAGGGGAAATGTAAGACCTGTGAAGACCGAGAGAGAAGCAATGAGAAGGGCCATGAAGGATTGTGAAGTCACAGAGAGTTTGGCATTGATCAGAAACGAGTGGAGAAATAGGACACACAAAGCCAACCCCAAATAGATGTGAGGATTAGACGATGATGATGATGATATATTCTTTTATCACAACTCTCTGCCCATATAATATAAAGGAGAGGACAGTCATCTAAGGCCCATGGAGTTGAACAATTTATATTAAAAAATCATATGCAGAACCTTTACATGCTAACCAAAATGTTTATTATAGCTATTAACTAAAAAATGATCTTGGCTCAGTTGGTTCAGGCAGAAAGACAAATCACACTGGATTATACTATATTTCATACAAAATACGTCTGTTTTAAGGTTTGGACCTGATTTGATCATCCCAGACCCTGCTCCTTCAATTTCTAGAACAAGCCAGCCCAATTTAAGAATAATAATTTTTTTAAATGTACTAAAGCCATAAAGAAGCCAAACTGACTCTTGTAATAAACCTAATATACTATTCAGCCCAAAAAAAACACCTAATTTATTACAGACTTAATTATATTCAAATCATTGGAAAAAGTTGCCAACAGGCCAATCCAGCCTTCAGACCTGCCATGGGTAAGGTTTGGGTCAAAATTGCAGGTCTGATTAATACTCAGGCTAGGATTGGGCCAGGGTTTATTGCCCCGTAGGGACTTTATACTGCAATATGCATGTATGAATCTAATAACGAATTAAATTCTATTCACCATATGTGTATATATATATATATATATGTATATATGTTCCGTATTGTACTATTTATATAGTCTCAAGAGTTTCTGTCTTCAGAACTTACTAATTGGAGTACCAGATAGAAACTATCTATGTTTCTCAATAACAAACCTAAACTCTCAACTATCTTCTACCTCTTTCTCACCCTTACCATAAAACCTAGCACTCTCAACTCTCTTTCCCACATTCTAGTCTCAGCTTTGCCCGAAACCATCTGCACTATCCATTGAATAACCATAACCATAAAAATATAAAACCTATATTTCTCAACTCTCGACACACTTTCTCACACTACTCTCTCAAGATACCCTGACACCATCTGCACACTACCCATTGAAAACAGGCCTGGGCTTGAAGTTCTGCAATGTAGCTGTAGGAGAATGCCACGGACATTTGTTTCAAATTTTACGGTTTTTTATCGGATTCTTATGTAAATTTTTCTTCTTTGGTCAAGTATAATTCTGTTGGGCCACTAATGTTTTTATATTAGATTCCATGTTGGAGTTTTTTGTTTTCCATTTTTTCTTCTATATCTTGAGTATTATAGAAGTTAAATAAGTTTTTTTATCTTATAACTGGTGTATTTTATTCGTTGATAAAAAGAATGCATTTCTTTTCTTTTTTGTTTTTTGGGAGAAGATTGAAATCATTGAATTCTTTTATTTATTTATTGATGGGTTTGATAAGACTAGTGGGGACTTTGTAGTTTGATGGTGATTTGGATTCTTTTTAATGCTTCTTTTATGGACATTTTTCTTCTTTAACTACTGAAGCTTCAATTTCTGGTATGGTGTTGGAAAATTGTTCATAATTTATTTTTCAATAATATTTCTCTGGTTAGCAAAAAGGGAAAAAAATATTTCTGTTGATTGTGATCAATTTTTTTTATGAAAAAACAGCATGAAAGGATCAAGTAAGGCCAGTCCATATTTTCAAACCACAAAAAAAAATGAGGTCAGGATTGAACCAGAGAAATTGGACCACATGAGGCTCAGGCACCGGCTTACCTATTAGGGGGTCTGGCTCGGACTGACCCTGACCTAGCCCAAACCTGATCATTTTGGAAAGAGGAATACTTAAAAATGCCTAGGATGAAATATATATATATAATGGCATATGACTCAAGCCACCTGTGACTCAAATCTCCAGGCCATACATGTCACGTTGACGTGTATGGCTGGGATACTCAAGTCACTGGTGACTCTAGCGAGAGGAGATCATCATCATCACACACACTCATATATATATATATATATATATATATATATATATATATATATATATATATATATATATGAGTGTGTTTGGGTTGGGGGGGGAGGGGGCAGTGAGCGCATGCACGTGAATAGGCATTCGGAAAAGAGAATAAAGAAGAAGAATAAAATGAGTTTCATTATGCCTAATATATGAAGGAATCCTGACAAAGATAGGTATAAAGATTTGTCAAATTGCTGATTCCATCATTCTCCCACGTCTCATATAATCCAAGAGATGATCCTAAATATCAAGAATGAACCAACCATCTATGGGGAAAAAATAAGATGTAACAGGAAACCGACTCCATGTACTTGGATATTGAAATAGGATGATAAGAATTAAAAATGTATGCAAAATAGGAGCTAAAAGAATACATGTTCTACTGATTTAAAAGAATGGAGGAAATAACACTTACAGGGTTATGCATATCTTCGCTCAGCCCAAAGTTCACTAGAATGGAATTGACCAGCGTTGAAAAATAGTGTACAAGATAAGAACCAACACCGAGCTGTAAAAATTGATGGCACGTGAGGCCTGGTTAACTTTTGGAGTCGAGTAAAGCATGAGAGCAACAATTCGAACCATAAGTTAGCATGGAACTTACCACTGATCCATATAGAGTAAGGTAAAAGACACTTTTCCTGCCAGTTGGTAACAACTTCATGCCCTATGCCAAGATGGAGACATCAATACGCGATTACAGATTTCTGGGGTTTTTTAAGTAGTGCCAAATAAAAATATCAAAAGAAACATAAATCCAAAATAACAATTTTATGTAATTGTATAAATAAAGGCATACACAATGAGGTCAAGCAAAACATGATTCCACCAGAAGCTAATAATTAAAGAAAAGGATTAAGTAACATCCTAATATTAAATAGAATTTCTTCCAAGGAATAACTGAGAATTAAATTTGGGAAGTTACATCAGAGATCATTATTCCTATGTTTTATATAGATCATAATGCACTTGTAGTATTAGTTGCAAGCATTTAATGAATGAAAATTTCATTTAGCTTTTCCAAGTTAGTCAGCCGGGTTCATAAAATTTCTATGTTAACAGCTAACCTATAGGAATAAGTGATAGGTGGAGGTTGCCAAAGAAAATATATATAGAGCTTACTATGTGCGCAGATGCTTCATCACCATCATCATGAAAGACAAGTCATTTGCATGCTGTATTTATTTTTCTTCGGTTTTTTTTTTTGAGCACAATGTGTCATACATTACAGTATAATTCACTGCATTATATTGTTTATAACAATAGAAATTTATTTTGCCAATGAACCAATAAAAGATTACAATGCCATGTCAGATAAATTAGAAGGTTGCTGGAAGAAACCTCTGACATACAATTCATATGTTACAAACAGATTAAAAATCAACCACTTGCAGAAGCAATACCTGAAACAAAATTATCAATACGACGAGCAAAACCCCAAGGGCCATTGAACTGCTATAATAAAATGGCACCCAATTACTGACAGTTGGTGCCAGTAGCAATAAAAAAAATCCCAAGGCAAGACAAAGAAGACGCCATTGTTGAAACTCTGCAGGAAAACACGCATGGTTAAAACTACATTACAATCAATTCATAGAACATAGAGTCGAAATAAAATTTTAGACATTAAAACTAAAGCCATATGAAAAATAAATGCCTCCAACCTTCTTCAATAGAAATCGTCATGGAACCCGATATTCCGTCTATAAACTTAACATCAACATATTTGTCCTCATATGGTGACAACACACTGCTCCATATCCCCTTTTGATTAGCCTTCCATTCATCATTGTCACATTGACATAATCCAATGGAAGAATTCCTGCAAATATTTCTACCTTAAATACAGTCTTTACCTAAAAAATCTCAGCATTCCAAGTTTACATCCAGCAAACCATGAAAGGAGCATTAAAGGTGTGATATAGAAAATGAATCCAGGGTAGCAAAGCCAGTTTTCTCACCTGTGGAAACAAACCTCAATTTTGCTATGGAATCTCTCAGGTATTACTTCTGAAGGGTTCAATGTAACCCGAAATGAATTGGCATAACTCTTGATTTTCAACCTCGATAAACCAACAATTCGAACACGCTCACAGGCTACAATATCTTTAGCACCCTGGCTAGAGGAATATTCAGCAACGAGAGATGGGCGAAACTGTAATACTGGATTCCCAAGATCAACATCTGCAATTCAGTAAATTATACACGTCAGATTGAGCTCATAAAGTCGAGTTTCAGTTATTTATTCTTTCCCCTCGTACAGATGAGAAAGGACCAGTCATATTTTTTCACATTTCAATGAGAAAGAGCAGCGGAAGAAAATAGAGAGACAAATATGCCATGACTAAAATAATAGAATGCATCAACACTAAACAGAGGCAACAAAAAAATTGACATCTCCAAAAGATTCCATGACTCACCATTACTAGAAAGCAGCAACCCTATACTGATCAAGATATAAACATTCTACAAGAATTACAAACAGACTCGGGAGAAACATTATAACAGCATATACACTACAATCTAAATATTCTCCTTTTTCAAATGCTAACTACAGAACTTTAAAAATAATAAGAATAAAATTCAATAAAAATTAAGAGGAGAGCAAAGGAGCACGAGCGGAGGATAAGATAACGGAAAAGAAGTACAATCAAGGAATGAAGCACCTGAAAAAAAAGTGACAAGAGTATCAAGATAACGGGATAATATTCCCCGAAAGTAGCCCCTCTCAGTACACTCCACTTCCCTTGAGTCACCAAGAAACAGGTGATCAATGCATCAAATAAAGGAACGTTATCACCCAAAATTAACCCATCCCAACAAACTCCCACCTTGGCAACTGAGTCGTCCATCTCATTAGCATCTTCAGGAAAAGGTTGAAAGTTGAAAAAGATATCAAAGGAATATGAGCTGTATCTGCTTTCTGTAATGTAACCCACCAATCTCCAAGGATGCGAAATCTTAGAAGACATCGGCATTTGAAGAGTCTCATGCCATCTACAAGCGTAGTTAGAGATCAGCTCGATCAAACAGATTCCTCCGAGCACACCCACATGTCCACAATGAAAGTCCATCACTCACCCTTGTTGTCACTATAAACCCCATACTACCATTGAAAATCAACTCAAGAGCCCAACTCAAAATACCAATCTCTAATCACCCAAAATTCCGTTCTAGAGAAACTCATGAAATTATCATGTTCCATCCAAGAATGCATATATCTGGTACCTATGACTCCTTCCCCACAAAAATTATTTTTATTTCCTTTCCCACCATAACTACCAAATAATCCTGCCCCCATACATTATACCTGCACTGCTCAACATATAGTGGCAAAATAACCGAGGATCAAGTTTTTTATAATTCTAAACTTTTCTAGCATGATCCACTCTATCTCTAAAAAGCGGATGCAGAAAACCCATATCCAAAACAATAGCTGGATTCTACTAATGGAGAAAAGGATAATGACTTCCTCAGTGTTTTCCAATACATACACCAAATTGACATCCGAAGATAGGTGAGAATATCGCTAATGGTTTTGTCAAAAATAGCATCCAACAAGTAACTACTTTTGTGGGGGGATAAGGGGTTTGTGTCGACTTCTATAAGTGACATTACAGACATAACACCCTGGTTAGGTGATCACTGGGCTGCCTTGCTACTGCTTTTAGACTGTTTGGGAGTGGCTGCTCTCTTGTTGTTTTGTTTACTGTGCACTGTATCTGGTCTGTGCGTTAAACCGCTGGTGAGGCTCTAGTGCACTTTGCTTTGGTCGGATCGTTTTTGCTTTCAGTCTGTCAGTTGGTTAACAATCTCTCCTAGCCGGCTGTAATACTTTTGCTTTTGTTACTGCTAGAACCTTTTAGCAATCATTAAAAACGGGAGGAAATGCAATCACTCTTGGAAGTGTGAGAGATTACACCCAACCCCCTCCAAAAGTGATCAGCAAGGAGCATTGGTACCCAAGAACTTGTAGAAGAGCAAAGTTTTAGCATTGCACATTGATCTCTGAAAATTTTCACCTGGCAAAGATATAGGGGAGTAAATATCTTTCACCCTGCATACTTCAAACATCTACAAGGGATTATGTAATCTCTTGCCTAATCCATAAAACAATGCTTCCACAATTTCCTTGTCTGCTCATTTGTTCACTAATATTTAAATTGTATTTTTCACTACCTGAATCTAGCGTATGAACCAAAACCCTTAAAAAATGAATAATTCATCTCATTGCTTCAAAGGAATTCATGCTAGCTACAAGAACAACTACTTGCATGGCTGACAACATGGAACGTCGATTGACCGCTACAACAGCTGCTGAGCTGATATCCAAGCATCACGTGCAAACTATCACTTTGAATCTCCATGGGAAGGTGCCCAAGTGTGTAGTGAAAGGACAAGTGTTGTTGAATGAGCACAGTTCTCTTTTTCAGCCACCATCTTTCTTTCTTTTTCTAATATTATTGAAGCAAGCAAGACAAGCCATTACAGACCACTAATATCGAGTGAGCTCTCCCTTCCATATTGAAACTAGGCCTAAACTGCCGGTGAATCTCAATGACCAAGAATTGGCTATTGACGTTGGAAGGAACTATATAATACCTGGAATTTCCCAGAAGAAATATGCATTTTTATGAATTGTGCATTCAAGTCATTTCAAATAAGCCCTATCCTGCTCAAACAAATCAATAGAGCTTGGGAAGGAAACATCACCCATCATCCTCACCACCATCGCTAGAAAGATAGTTAGTGGGGAATCATTACACAGAACCTATTCCCCGATTGTACAAGTGGCTACTTGATACAGGAAAAGAAACACTACCCTAATATGATTTGGGCTGAGATTAATTTTGAATTACTACAAACAATTAAAGCAATAATTTTCCATGCAGATTATTAACAAAGAAAATAAAAAAATTCCTAATCTAGCAATTTAGAAAAACTCAAATTAGTGTCAATTTCCGGAGTACATTCCCTCTAGAATCTAGAAGACAAGGGTTCTAATGAATGAAATAGATCTCCGACAATCTAGGGCATTGAACGTAATTGTAATTAAAAGACTCAAAATAAATAACCTCACACATAGGACTTAAAACGATCTTGGGTTTAGGAACAAGAACGATTGAACAAGCAAATTTATGATGTTCATTCGAGATCAAAGAAAACAATGCAAGTAAATTCACTTACACGTAATCAGATAGAAGTGGATAAGAAGGATGAATTAGTTCGCCTCGCACCAAACCCCCCGCGAGAGAAAGAAGATTCGCTCTTCTAATTGAAAAAATACTCTCTTGAGCAAGGTATCAACTCGGGTATCGGTATCGGGAGATACACCGATACCGGGTTTTCTTTTATTTTCTTTTCTTTTTTCAAAAAAAAAAAAAACATTTTAAAGGAACTTTTAGATTTTAAAATGAAATGAATCCGAAACTATTAGATTTTATTTTAAAAGAAATGAAACATTTTTTCAAAAATTAAAATTTGAACGGTCTCAGCCAATACCTGATCCGTGTCAGCTGATACCCGATACGTATTTACCGAAAAAGCGATACATATCACTGTTACGTATCGGTATCGGCCGGTACTTGATATCTTGTTCTCAAGTTTGAAATTTACTTCAAAGCATTCATTAATCAATCAAAAGTGTTTAATTGTCTTTACAAGGCTATATTGATTGCTTAAGAAACCCTAATAAAGTATACCAAACGAAAATATACTCATATTCTAAAAAGAAAACTAATCTCAAAAATCCGCAACTAAACCTAAGATCTGTGCACGATCTCGCTCGAGCGAGATTTGGACTTGCTAGAGTGAGCCTAGATTTACACTCTCGCTTGAGCGAGTTTATATACAGAGCCAACTCTCTTGCCCTTTCTTTCATCTTTGCTTCTGTTTGCTCCTTCCTTGCACGTATTCTTTCTTTCACATGCCGCGCCCACATATTCACTTCCTTCAATTGTCGATCCATAATGTCTGAAGCGCCTTGGGCTTTTTCGCGCGCCTTCGGTACATGGTAAATGGTACTCTAGTTCCAATGTCCCCATCACCACCGGAACCACAATAGGGGAGGTTGTCATTGTTACCAAGAGGAATTCCATAGCCAATCACAAAGAACAAGTGATCCTACAGGTATTTTATACATATTAGTATGGATTGGAGTCTGCTCTTACCTAGCCACACGAAATACCTTAAATTAGTGGAAAAGCACTTCTCTAACCAGTTTAGTTTCAGCTTCGACGAAGGCCTCGTTTACCACAAAGTAGTGACCCTGACTCGAGATCCATCTTCATTCTAGCTTTGACGGAAGTGGTGACAGAGGTGTATGAAGAATCCTTGCTTTTTATTCAGTTATCAATAAGGTATTCCAACCTCGACCCTGAACCACACTGCTTACTTCACGTCATTCACAAGAACTCATATTGGGAGCACCAAAATGGGTTCTCCGATGATAAATGATAACTATTACAAAATCTCGCGGTGGGGGTGAAGGAAGCAAGAACTCCAAAACATGACCAGGTCGATACATTGAATGTATCGAGCCCCATATATTGGTATGTATTGGCCGATACATACCAATTTATTGTCTAAAACTGATACTTGTGGGTTTTGGAGCTGGCGAATAGTACTAGAAAACCGATATTTTGAGCCTTCCTCTTATTCATCTTAAAACTTGTCTTAAATACAAAATGAATAAACCCCAGTATATAACCTTGGAGAGGTTATATGAGTAAATATAAGGACTTACAAATTTTGACATCTAAGCGTGTGGAAAGAAATGAAAATAGAGTTTTATCTTGAGAAGATTTCTTTGTGCATGGCTGCATCAATAGAGCTCCAAGCAACTTTTTATGGTAGATTGAGTGGTTCATACTTCATAGTGGTGGTAAAGACAGCGTGAAGGGTTCCTCTTGTGTTTCTACATGATTAAGGTACAGGTGAATTGAGAGGATCAATCGGCGTGATTTCGCCGTGTTCTTGTGAAAGGTATTCCTACATCTTATTTGAAATCGCTTGTTGTCATAGTGGAATTTCTCTCTACCAGATTCCCATGGATAGGGGTGCAAGTTCGGGTACCCGAACTGAAATTTTCATTTTTTAGTTCAGTCCAGCTGAAACCGACACCGAACATAAACCAATCGGTTCGGTTTAGGTTCCTTTTATTTTTATTTTTGAAAACCCAAAACCCGGAAACTTTGGTTTTCGGGTTCAGTTTCGGGTTTATACTATTTTTTTATTTTTAAAGTGTTTAGGTTTTTTTACAGATTTTTCAGTTTTCTCATCCTACCTAATTGGTTTTAGCCATCCAAAACTGAAACCAAACCAAACTGGAATCGACTTGGTCCAAATCGGTTTACGGGCATTCGTTCAGTTTTCAGGTCGGGTTTCGGGTCAAAACTCGTACCACTACACGTGGATGTAGCCCACTGTGGTGAACTATATATACTTGTGTTCTTGTGTCGATTGTGTTTATTTTGTTCATCTATTTTACTTTCTTTCATTTATCACACACGATTCTCAATGCTTTCCTCTGTCATTGGATCAAATTACTCGTTGTTATGTATTTGATCTTGGTAAGTTTTACTTTTGACTTACCAAGATCCTTGCGATGCAAAATCACGAAAAGTTGAGAAGAGTGAAGCAAAAACCCTAGATTCCAAGGATTCGATACGAAAAAATTGCTTAAAATTCAAATTAGATAAAGTATTATTGAATAATGTTATTGGTAGCAGATTTCACATCAAAATGAAAATTTTATGCGAAATAATAACTTAGAAACGAAGATTAAGTGGTGGAAAAGTACCTTTGAAAGGCGTCTGCTCGCCAAAAGCTGTTGAGAAGAAAATTAGGGCTAACGAGATATAAAATAGGAGAAGAGGAGAAGAAGAAGAAGTTCTGGCCATCTTGTTCGTTGGAATAAACAAAGGAAAGAGAGGGGGTTGGCTGTTTAAGAACAAAGTTCATTACTACTCTATTGATGGGTTTGAGTCTAAGTTGGCGTTTGGAATTTTCCACAGTATGGCGGTGGACTTTGTACGCACGCGGATTTGAAGCCTCTTTAAGGCAGTGCTTAGGCTGTGTTTGAGTTAGCTTTTTTAGAAAATGAGGCGTGTATTACCAAACATATAAAACATTTCTCCGTCGGAGCCAAAAAGCAAAAAAACAGCTCTTTGTCCTAAAAAAACAGCTCTTTGGCTCCGATAAAGAGCTGTGTTTAAGTTAGCTCTTAGAGAAAATGAGGCGTATATTACCAAACATAAAAACATTTCTCCGTCAGAGCCAAAAAGCAAAAAAACAGCTCTTTGTCCTCAAAAAGCTAACCCAAATAGAGCCTAAAAGTCTGAAAGTTTCTCTAAGAAAGCACGTATTCCCATACACGGCGCACGATATATATATATATATAGAGATTTCCAATCATCTAATTTATGCACTCTAATATAAAGTGTTGTTTTTAATTTCTAATGATTGATATTAAAGTTTAATAATTGAATGATTCACATTCATTTATAGGTATAATTATTTGGCTGGGACACGTTTTAATTATTAATTGTCACTGAACTATTGATTTTTTATTGTGAGCAAACCTTGTCATAACGGTAGCGAGTCTTAATTCAAATTTCTAGGTTGCACTTTCAATTCATGCCTTGTTGATAGAAAATTGAAAGATGGAATAATGTTGTGATAATAATAGATGTGCGTCATGTGACATGATCGTAAACGTCGCTTTGGCGGTGTAATATCAAGAGACTAATTTAATGGTGTAAGATCATTTAAAGGCTAGTTTGTTGTTTAGCTGGCCGTGTGGACCTATTGCACCTTTTTGATGTTTAGTCATTAATGGACGCTTTACTATTACATGAAGGTGCACATTCATATTAATCTAAATAATTTAGATGGCATTTCAGGGTCATGTCTCAGTCAAAGAATTATGAATTAGCAAATGTGATCCAATCAATTGGTGAATTTTAATATCGGTTGTTAAAAAATAAGAGCAACCATAATATGCACCTATTCAGTGATTTAAATCTCCTAAATATTGGTATTTTTTTTATCAATGACATTTAAGGTATGAGCTATCACTTTGACGGTTTGGATTGTGTATTTACGTATTTAATTATATGAGATCTTTTAGCATTTAAGTGACTATCTATCAAAATGATGTTTAAATAACCTTTTACGATTATATATTTTTGGAATAATGGTTTTGACCCGGATACCCCATTAATCAATAATGATTTTGACCAACATTTAAACATCAAACTCAGGTTAAAATAATCTTACACCTTTAAAGTGCCTTTCTAATTAAAGTGTATTTCTAACTTTGCACATTTACACAAATAAAGTGCACTTTGGAATTAAAGCAAACTTTACTTAACAATTAAGTCAAATGGCATATATACAACTATGACAAATTTAAATATTCTAAGTGCCAGCTCATCATTGGATTGTCTTTTTCTCAAAGATTTATACCTACAAACAGATGTTATCTATTTGATTCATGAACTTTAATATCTGTCATTAAAAAATAAAAACGATAGTTAATATTAGAATCATAGATCAGGCGGTCTCCGCAAAAAATATGATTTTCGGACCCACCAAATTCTAATGAATTAAGTTGTTAATTTAATACGTGAAGAGATGGTATTAAGTGTTTGATTGACAATGACTTCCACGAATGCATGCTAATTTATATGCTCGAATGCATTTATGCCTTGAGATTTGTGCACCAAACTCTTTTTATCTCCTCTTTCTTTTGAAACAGAGGAAAAGCTACCTCTTAAGTAATTCATTTTCATTGAAAGTATCAGATAATATACTTCGATTGATGTATATTAGTGTTTAGTGTTGCAAATAATGTTATTGTTGTAATTAAAAGTTAGCATATCATTGTTACTAGCAGCATTTTTATTAAAATGTGACATTACTAATAATCCTTCTATTACCATTATCGTCATTATGAGTATCATTATTATGCTTATTACTATGATCACTAATATATGATTATTATTTATTCTTAGTACATTAGTTGTTATATTATTTGTTTATTTAAGGATTATTATTCTTATCATTATGTGTATTTTTTTATCTAGCGTTTAATATTGTTATTGATAAATATATTATTAGCACAATTATTAATGTAATTATCACATGTTTTGCACACATTATAATTTATTAATAATATGAGAACTATTAAAATATATATTTTTTACTATTATTATTAATAATTTTAGGATAATGTTGTTGTTATTTATTTATCATTAATGTTACTTTTATACCACCATTATAATACTATTCCTATTATTATTTATCATGATCATTATTATTATCAGATTAATTATCTACTTCATTGTTATTGGATTAGTATCGTAATCTTTGTTTGTATTTTTTATTGAAAGCATATTAGTATAAATTAGACTACTAGTATTGTTATTTCATTATTAACACTCTTATTAATGGTTGGACATTATTCTAAATTTTAGTAATATTACTACTAATAAGTAGCAATACTAATTTTAGAATATTACTAACATTTCTATTCAGTGTACTATTCATTGAAATCCTCATCTAACTACTCAATCCCATCACCATCCTCATAGACACATGCCTTTTTCTTGTCGTAATCAGGTGATGCTTAAAATCGTGAAACTCTGCTCGTATCATCATATATCATCGGATTTAGTGATAGGGGCAATTAATTGATCACTTTATCACTATTATATGATTATTATATTATAATTACGCAATAGACTTAATTGTATGTGTTGAACTTTTACGCATTGATTGAAAAATGACAGCATTGTGTCCTTTTCTTATAATAATGATAACGCGTGTTACTTTGACATAATATTATTTATCGAAATGCATATTATGATTATAACAATTGATTTATAATGATTCATAAGCAAGTAAGAGAAGCGCTAACACCCCGGAAGAGAAGCACTGACACCTCGGATAGCGAGGCACTTCCCCCTATAGCGAAGTACTAACACCTCGGTAGTAAAATGTTGACACCCCGGTAGTGAAGTGTCGGCACCCCTTTAGTGAAAAAGAGGTGAGTTAGTGGGGTTTTGACACCCACGTGGTCAGGCGCAGAGTATTTCAAAAATATTATCTACTTTTTTGAAAAGAAAGGGAACCCTAGCTAAAACGTAGTTAAATGATTATAAAGCAACACCGGTCACTTCACAAAAAGACGCTACGTGTCACACCCATATCAATAGGCGTAGAGATATCTCTATCGGGGTGTCAGCGCCTCGCTATCAAGGTGCCAACGTTTCTCTCCCGGGGTGTCAACGCTTCACCTTGCTACCAGGTGTCAGCGTTTCGCTAACGGGTCGCTAGCGCCTCACTATTGATGTGTCAGCGCTTCTCTACTGTTGTGTCAGCGTTTCGCTACCTAGGTGCTAGCCCTCTATATCGAGGTGTCAGCACTTTAAAAGTTTTTTTTGCCTTAAAAAATATGATCAAATATTGGGTTTCGCTCGGCATACTCGGTGCGTTGCTTTTTTGTTAACTTTGACCTCGTTTTGGATGTTGGATAAGATATTTTTTCAATTTCTTTTTTAGATGCATGTGATCGATCTCGTGCATGTTGTCACGTCACCAGATCTTCGGATTATGTTCCACTTGGCATCCGAACGACACTAGGATAGGGTTAAACCTTAGGTCACTAACCTAGGGTTATCGCTTCCATATATATATATATATATATATATATATATATATATATATATATATATAAAGTTTTCAAAATGTCAAACTGATAGTTTGAAGGCTTAAGCATATGTGTTTCTACTTTCAAAATTAGTTTTCGAAAGGAATGTTGAGAATCATCAAATGATGACAATTGTCAAAATAACAATAAATGTTGAGAAATGACTTAATACACAAAGATTTTTCGTTGTATTATATATATATATTGGTGGAGATCCCCACGAGATTGCGTGGCTTATAAGGACTTTATCCACAAAGCACTTCCTGAACATAGGTAAACATGGATATCCCTCGACCATGACAAACATATGAGATGAGATGTAAGGATCAATCCTGATGATAAGATGGTTTCATATTGGTCAATGGTCGCACTATGGGTTTGCTTCTATTGTTTTGAGTACTTGCATCTATTAGGAATGCAACTGCGATATTAAGTTTACATTTATGTTATTTATTTTCAAATGATGTAATTTACTGAACTACTATTTATTTTTTATTTTTTTACAGAACATTCATTTTTAAATCATTCACTAGAATCACCACATAACATTTGCCTTCACATTCATATAAGTTGCATATGATTCATATTAAATAACTAAAATTGTATGAATGTTGAACACCTATTGTAATGACTATACTTTTTTCAATATTTATTAATGATTAATAAATGTTTGCTTCAATCACAAAATGAGCCCAATGTCCTTGTTAGGCATTAAATAACGTGTCTTTAACTATTTCGAAGTCCTTAAAGCCACTCATTTTAACGTGTGATTTGACTTAAGTGTCAACAACCTCTAATGACACTGTGAAATAAAATCATGTTATTGATAGTCGTTTTGATTATTTTTTACGATGTCCTAAGATTTACTTTGATTGTCATAACCCGACTTTAAATGGACTCAATGTGATTTTAATAATCTATTTAAAGCCATCTTTGAGGTTATTAATGTTTCATGACTAATCCAACTGAAACCATTTGATGAATATTAATGGTCAACAATCATAACCCTAGAGACCTGATAGTCATTTAGGTTGTCATACTATCACACTCTAAAACTCATTGTAGTGCTCTAATCACTATCTTGGACCCTTCGATGGTTTTTGAGGTTGCTATGTAGTTTGATGATTTTGAAATACAATTATAAGCAGTATGTCAGGCATGTCAACTATGCTTGACCAAATTTAATCACAGTTGACTAGTTTAATTTTTCCCATCTTAAAACTATTACTTGAGTAACAGTTGTGCTCACTTATCAACCTAGTGAAGCACTTTGCTTGAGTCTCTCTTATACTTAGTGACTCTACGAATTAAATATACTTATAAATATTTTTGCATATATGCAATTATAAACATATGATTATTACATTGTATGACTTATCAGTTTTTAGCATCACTTAATATATATTTATTAGGCCACGTTTGTGAATTAATAGGGTAAAATTTATAGGTAACTAAGCCTACATAGGCAAATCTTGACTTTGACTCAAATAGAGCTCTAATTAATATTTTACTCGTGAGAGTGAACAACTATTGAAATTGTTGCTAGTTTTTAACTTTAAGTAATACTCTTGGTTAACTACATATGTAATTTAATCACCAAGAGGGTCGATTTGGACAATCAAAGGCTTGGGGTATATATAAAGATGTATATATATGAGCCACATCGAATATAAAATGATAATATTATTATTGTTATTATCATTTTAAAATTCATTGGTTATAGTAATAACTCTTTGGTAGTTAGCTTAGGTTGTGTTTGGGTTAGCTCTTATAAGAGCAGAAGCAACTCTCTGCCTGCTCACCATCAAAGCAAAGAAAATCTGCTCTGTCAGAGAGCAGGCAGGGAACAATTTTATCACTTAAAATAGCTCCTTGCTAGAGCAAATAGGGTGAGAAACTGTGATTCCAAATGTGAAAGTAGTGTCCACCGAAGCCAAAGAGAGAAAGAGTTGCTCTTTGTCCTAAAAGAGCTAACCCACACGCAACCTTATAGGTTATGGCATTAGGTAATGAGTTCAGAACTTTGCTTTGTAATATTTTATCTTTGCTAAAGGATATTTATTTGTTTTATAGGTTTTAAAATATATTATTGTGTCCAAGACACTAACTATAATAGTCCCACATTGGATAGAGAAAAGTCCTAACCCTAGGATATATGTGATTGAGGACACTAACGTCATGACGTGTTTTGGGTGGGGACTTATGTAACACCTGCCCCTAGATCTCTGTGTTGGTCAAAATATTAACTGGACACTGATGTGACCTGACAGTATCAAGTGACTGCCTGGGGCTAGGTCTATCAAAATTCTTGAGGCACCCACCTTAATTCAATAGATATTTGACTATTGGTAGTGTCATCCCTAGGGTACCCCATTTAATTAGATGGGTGTGTTAAGAAAATTGATGTGATACACACTTCTCATACACCCCAAATGTACCCGAAATATTGCATTGACAAAATTTTGACTTGAGGTTTGACCCAAATTGGGCCTGACCCTTGGTAGTGATGAGGTGATCATCGCCAACAAATCGGATTTTAAAAATTATCACAAGATTATTTGATGTATTGAGTTAAACATAGACCCACAAAATAGTAGCACCTAGATGCACTAACACATGAGGCTATGTGTTTGTGTTTTGCATAGAATCATGGCAATTCTTGCAATATTTAAATAAGCCCAAGGGCAATTATAATTAAAATCCCTAATTTTTGTAAATTTAAAATTATAATTTACAAATCTCTTGCAAATCCTAACCCTTGGTTCATTTGACCAAGATTTGACCCATCTTACACCATCTATTTTCATTGGGAAAATCTAGGGTGTAAGATAGATCCAATTGCATGCACCACAAGATTTGTAAAACTTTAAAATTTTACAAAGTTCAAGGGCCTTGAGCACCACAAAAACAAGAGGTTGACTTGATGTGTGGAAGAGAGAGAGAGAGAGAGAGAGAGAGAGAGAGAGAGTGTAATGATGAGAATGCTTGGGGACTTGGAAAGCAAAAATGTAACACATGTCACCAAATTTCAGCCCATGTCCCCTCTTCCCTAGCTGAATTCGAAATTCACAAGGGGGGCTCCCATTTTTCATTCAATTTTCTTCTTCTTCCTCTCTTCCTAGCTCCATTAGAGCTCCTTGAAGCTCTAGTTGTAGAAAAACCACCCCTCCCAATCTAACCCTTGAATTCCAAGTCTAAAACCACCACTCCACACCCCACGCTCCCCAGACCAACATACATAAATCCCAGCCCCATCTCAGTCCTCTTCACCCCACGGTTTGGAGAAGATCAGTTTAAAGGTTGGAGCTTGCAAGGTAAAATCTTAGTTTAGATGGTTGTCTAGACTTCTAACTTGTAGTATTTAAATTTTCTCATAGATGTGTGTTATCTTTTCTTATTTTTGGATGACTAAGTCTGGAAGGACCATGTTCTCACATGGGACCAGCACCTTAGCACTCTTTGATGTGATCTATAGGATCACTTAAGAGTCATTCAATGGTTCATGATAGCCAATAGGCCTAGACCACTAGATCTTAGAGTTTCTATATTTTTTCCTATAGATCTCTTAGATTGAATTGATTTTTGTTTGAAAACTTAAAAATAATTTGATTTATCTAGAGGAATGAGATTGAAAGACCATGTCTGTGATCATCACACACATGCAAGGCGATTCAATGGTCCTAAATGACTAAGAAGGTCAAACTAGGTAGACTTTGAAAGAGCAGTTAGGAAATGTTATATCTTTTGTATATAAAATGGATTTTTATATGTGTATTTTCTATGATTCCATTTTGTGACATGGACCTAAGCCAAATGGTACCATGCATGTGATCATAGTACACATGTAAGGCCATTAATGGCTTAGATCGACCTAGAAGGTCAAAACTTAGAAAAACTAGGAAATCTTTGATCATGCCATAAATTTTAGAGTAATTGATCTATAGAGATGCATGCTACAATTACAGTAGATTAAGTTTATAAATTTTCCATCACTGTGATCCATCGCCTTGCTCACAAATTTCTAGGTCAATGTTAGGCAAAAAGATACATTTTCACTCTATGTGTAGAATAGTGTTGATTTTGTGGTGTGATTTTACATAGATTTTCATGGAAATTTTTGATGAGATGCTTGATGAAGTTTGATTAAATATTTTCATGTGATATCTGTTTTGAATCCATCTTATATTGACTAGATCATGTTTGAAATATATGGTCTTAGATCACTTACACTTTGAATCAACTACATGTGTTATAGATTGGAATGCACCTTTTTATTTTCTTGATGGTATTAGTATGGATATTTGGCCTAAGAAGTGGCTGGAAATGGACACATTTCCATGGCCACATCTTAGAAAATATAGTTTATTTGTTGATCTTGATGGTTAGTCAATTGGATGGTCTCGATTGATTGCTAGGTAAATTTGCTCGGTTGACTAGGTTTTCTTGTTAAAGATACCTAGAATTTGTTAATAGGATCATGAGTAAATGACGAACTTAATAAGTTTTAAATTCTGAAAAAAAAAATTCTTATGTTTTGACCCTTGATTTGATCATGGGCATTTCAACGGTGTTAGATGAATGGATAGGATTAGATGAATGGTTAGGATCTACATGGGATCTTCGAAAAAAAATCAAATAAATGAAGAGTTTTAATTGGGATTTTTGTAAAAGAATTTTAAAAAGAAAAAGGGTTTTTAAGAATATAAAGATGTCTGATACGCTAAGTCCGATCGGATGGCTCCCAAAGCCTGACCCGACAATTTTAAGAAAAATCGATACCGGCGACTAGGAAAGTACCGGTAATCAATAAATGTTAGTTAAATGAGTGTGATAACCCAAAATTTGATCCCAATGAACCTGGGATTAGCTTGGGAATATCTCGGACCGAGACCCGATGGTATGTGGCATTGGATGGACCACTAAGTGGACCCCATTTGAGGCCCAAATCTGTGAGCTTTGCAGCCCACAGAAAATCAGTCTTGGAACATCTGACATAATAAATAGAAATACATTCCAGAAAAATCCAGAAAAATTCAGTTAGACCGTCTCCATGGACAGCCCAACGTCGTAGTCGGGTAAAAATGGTTAGTGGGAGCGAAAAATACTCCTTCGCTCCATAAAACACAAATCACAATAACAGTAGCGGAGAAAGTGACGACGGACAGAACTCCACGGCTAGCCAAATTGTGGACCACACCGCTAACAAGCTGACAAAGGGAGGAAAAGAAGCCGATGCCCTGCTACAGTCCTTGCATAGTTTACGTAAAGTTGTAGTGGACCAAAGGCTGAGGGATGAACGACGAGTTACCCCGAGAAGTCAGCAAGAGGAAAGGACGCTGACTCCTTCACATACCCCTCACATCCCCTATAACGACTACCACCAAAGACAACTCTCCCCTGAGACCTCAAAAGACGATGCCACCATAAACATAGACGACCTCCTTCAACTTCTAGAAGACTACATGGCTAAGAGGGAATGCTTAAGACAGTCCTTCGGATTCGACAAATTCTGTTGAGACGCTGACTTTATCATACCTACTAGTTTCAAACCACCAAAATTCAATAAATACAATGGTACAGGCAATCCGAAACTCCACTTGGCCCTATTTTGTAACGACTGTCAACTCATACGCAATAACCAAGGCCTTCTCACTCACTACTTTCAGAGGTCTCTGGAAGGAGAAGCCCTTGACTGGTTCACAACCCTGCCTTTAGCTGAAATCGAAACCTTCGAAGACTTAGCTGATAGATTCCTAAACCAATACCAACACATGACCCACGAGGAGATCAACATTATCGACTTAATGCACACAAGGCAAGAGGACAACGAAGATTTCATGACCATCGCTAACTACTGGAGGAGACTTTCCCCTCGAACGGAGAATCAGATAAGAGATAATGATGCATTAGAAATCATGATCACTAATACCTGAGAATCCCTTCAAAGCACTCTTATCTTAAGCAACCATCACAACTTCGCAAGCCTCTATCAACGTGCATCACGCATAGAACGTCGACTGAATAATGGAGACCTTAATCTCTCCACACTAACGACCGATGGACCCTCCTTCAACAACCTTAGAACGAACACCTTGAACGAAGCTAGAGACTCTGAACAAATCAACATGAACCAATAACAAAACCAAACAAACTTTCAACCATACCACCCCTATGACCAAGCTTAAGATCTATACACAAACCTATACCCTGACTATACTCAATCTCTATGTCCTAACCAGAATCAAGACCAACATCTCAACAATACCACCTTCTACAACTCGTTATATGACCAAACCCAATCAAGCCCTCAACTCGCGTACAACACCATACTAACCAACCGTAACTTTTACGATCCCTTACCATACCATACTCAACCAAACCTCAAATCATACTCTACGCCTTCAACCATTCCACTTGCTAGTCTGATCCAAAGAATTGAACCTCCCAAAGAGCATGTCCATACCATCCACTCGCAACCAACTAACCCTATCCCACGTACCTATCAATGTAAAATTACCTTTCACCCTGAGTCAGTCACCGAGATCACTAAAATCTGAACTATCACCGAATCCACTCTTAAACTAACTCAACCCATCACCAAACTCATCGCCAAACTCAACGCACTTATCTTCTAACTGACTCAACCTACCCTTGAACTCGGCAACCTATCGACAAGCATACCAATCCCCATGCTACCTCAGCCGACACCCAAACCAACTCCACGACCACTCCCTAAACAAACTCCCTCACCTATCACCTATCCTGAAAGCTATTCCCGAATTAATCTATCCATATACTACGACACCCTTCATACTTAAACCAATCACAAAGATAAACACCGAACATGAACCCGTAATCCAATCAAAAACCCTAATCGAACCAACTCCGAAACTAACCCCCAAAACCGAACACATTGTCAAACACATTGCCCCACCAATCTCAAAACCAGTTCCTGAATCAATTCCTACACCTTCTTTAAAACTTGAACTCAACAACAAACACTTCACCACACCAACCTCGAAACCAGCTCTTAAACCAACTCATGAATCAACCCCTACAGAACTTGCCACCAAACTTATCCTCCCCTCAACTCCGAAACAAGGACCCACTATCGAACCTACCATTCCATCGAATACGAAACTAAACGTCAAACCCAAGCCTACCATCAAACCTAGACTAGCCATTAAACCTAGACTTATCGTCAAACCAAAACCTATCATCAAAGCTAAACCTACCAAAACCCATTTCAAATCTTAAACTCATAACCGAACTCGTCACCTCACCAACTTCAAAACGAAAGCTTGAATCCGGCTTTGTTGCCAAACGGACCTCCGAACCACCCACTCCAGAATCACTCGTTGGGCTAATTTCATATCCAACTCATGAATCAATCCCTATAGAACTTGCCACCGAAATTATCATCCCCTCAACTCCGAAACAAGGACCACTATTGAACTTACCATTCCACCGAATATGAAACTGAACCTCAAACCCAAGCTTGCCATCAAACCTAGACCAAGCATTAAACCTAAACTAATTGTCAAACCAAAACCTATCATCAAAGCTAAACCTCCATCAAGCCTAAACCAATCTCTGAACATAAACCTTTCATCAAACCTCAAACTATTGTCGAGTCTAAACCCATCATCGAACATGAGCTCATTACCGAAATCGAACCTGCCATCAAACTTGGACCCCTCATCAAACACGAACCCATTATCGAGACTAAAACTATCATTGAATCTAAACCTATCGCCAAACATGAACTTACTAGCAAATCTGCACCAGCCTCTACGACATCGATGGTACTCGACCCTAAGCCAACCACCAGACCTGTCAATACACTAACCCACCAAACCATCATTCCTCTCACTTCTGAAACCAAATCAAACATGAATCTTACGACTCCGATCAACATTCAAATTAGCATATCGCCAATTTCTCAAACCTCGCAACATAAAATTGACATCACAATTGGAATTACATCCGAACCCGAATCAAAATCTCTATAGACTTCATGATCAAAACCATCACAGAACCCCAACTAGCAATAATACCGCCACGTCAAACCTTTGACACTAAACCTCCTCAAAAAATTTATAAACAAAACTTTAAAGCAACCTCATGATAAACCCAAAGTGTGAATCAAATAAAATAAACATAATCAAACAAAACTGAATCGCCCCACACGGAGTAAAGGTCAACCTTGGCCTATGCCCTCGCATCTCCTCCTCCAACTCTACCTCAGCCTTATCTTATCATTACCTTTACAACACTAATGGATTCCACTCCAACTTCACCAACAAATAACTTTCTGACGACTCGAAAACACCCTAACAACTGTAAGTTCCAACTCTACAAGATGCCTCACCCTATCGAAAAATTAAAGAAGATCCCTCCCGATAAAGAGGCTCCAACCATAAAAGTTTTATCGAAAGAATAAGTTAAAAGATACTACATCTATTTTGACAAATCTCACATCATCCAAACTACAAACTCGAACATAACATATCTCTCATCCTTGACCAATCAGATCGAAAGGGATCGATGACCCCGAAATAATATTATCTAATCGAACGATCACTTCGACCATCCAACATGTCCCACCAAGCGGACTTCCTGAGTCAGTCCCTTGCTTAAGAAACTGATGTTGTACCATAACACAATAATAATAGCAAAAAATAATACAAAATAATATATATATATATACATATATCATCTGCCAAACAATATTTCTGATTTATAACTCTTACTTGATCGAGAACTAGAAGTCAATGAGCTAGTGCTAAGAAACAGTGCCTACACAACTGCCTCACCTGAAGGAAATCAAAGCCCACGTGGGAAATACTTATATTATTTTTGTAATATGCTCAAGAAACAACTACAGGGGAAGGACTTCCTAAACCCCAGGGCGATATTCATAACTCAATGACCATCATGTATCGTAGCCTAAGTAGGCATACTCACACATATATTACCTTCGTAGTCATCGCCAATCGTAGGTTATTATTCTTTTAAACCATTTTGGGAATCACCCGACTCATTGACTACCCTCCTATGCGGACGAATTGATCGAAAGGACTAGTGGTTCATAAAACTTTTTTTTTTGAAATACAGAAAACTTCGGATTCTCATACACCATCTTCAGCCATTAGAGTCGATGTTAGTGCAGAAAAAATAAAAATGCAAGGTTTCATAATACCTCATAATTCATGCGTTAGCAGGTTGTTACAAAAATATATACAGAAAAGAAGCACAATCGAGTGAGAGTAATACAACGAATGAACAGTCAATGAATTCAGGGAAGCATAAGCAAATTTTGAGGGCATTTCTAGTAATCTTATTAGGAAAGTATAAGCAAGTCGCGAGGGCATCCCTGACATCTTCACACTATTAGATATCGTCGTACGGTGGCGGGAGGAGGAAAAAACTCCTGCTGACCATAGATTTTAATGATTTGATGGTCCTGGATCATGACGGAGAGCTCAATTATGGCACAATATTACCTACCTGAGAAGAAAGTAATTGACTACTATTTCAAAATTTGGTTGAATAAGAAGCTACCCCCAGATCAATAAACCTTACCTCCTTTTCACTGTTAATTTTTTTTTCTTTTCGAACAATGAGTTAAATGATTTTCAAAATCTTTTTGAGAATAAAACTGAAAACTCTTGAATGATAAGTGATGCAATCACCTGTTACCTACCATCCACCTCTACGTTATTAAAAGCTACGATATATGATAATCATTCAGTACTTACAAAATTAAGCCCGACATATAGCCGAAATAATCGAACTACCTCCTAACATGGGATCATCATAAGCACACTCTAGGATATCTGCGAGGCCGAGAAAAGTCCCACCGCCACTTGACACTGGGGTATTTTTTTTAACACTAACACCTTGGTAACAATAATCGGGTCACGAGACCAACACCTCAAACTAGGGCATTTTAAAAAAAATTTATTTCCCCCAATGTCCCACCGTGGAACCTCAAAAAATTACCTTAAATCCCATCATGGAACCAAAAAAATATATAAATAAAAATAAAATATTTTCCAAAGTCCCATCGCTTGACCAAAAAAAAAATACAAAAAAACCTTCTACAGCCCCCATCGTGCAAACTCAAAAACAAAACAAAAAAAATTTCTCAGTCTCTTTCATCCTCAAATCTCTACAAAATAAACAATCAAAACCCTCCTCAAAATCCCTCTACAATCCCTTCTCATCATCCTATCCCACCCTCACTATCACATCTATACAACTCATCTTACCGAGAATGAGACTGCAGAGTCACTCTTAAACAATAACATAAGAATCTTTTCTTAAAAGAACAACTAAATATTCCACGATGGACAAACTTTTTTCAAGCTGCATCCCGATGAACTCGTTGTTGATATCACTTAAAACCTTTCGACACCTTTTATCTCAAATTTATCCTATTATCACTCTGGTTGCACCTGTAGACACCCCCATTTTGCCCTCTCGGAGTATATAAGTTTGTTCGGTCAACCTTTGACCTCGATTGTGACTCTTTGGAAAGGACTTACCTTCTTCGAAGGTTTCGAAACCCTAACATGGGAACCATATGCTGAAACAATAGTATAAGGCTTAACCCAGGCTAAAATAATAGCTCTGTGGCTCAAGCCCCATAACCCTTATGTGGGACCATATACTGAAATAATAGTGTATGGCTGAACGCAGGCTAAAACAATAGCTCTGTGGTTCACATCCCATAAAGGAGGGTACCATATGCTGAAATAATAGTATATGGCTGGACACAGGCTGAAACAATAGCTTTATGGCTCAAGCCCCATAACCCTAAGGTGGGAACTATATACTGAAACAATAGTATATAGCCGAAACGCAGGGTGAAATAATAGTCTTGCGCTTCGGACCCAACCCAGACCCGGGACAATCCCGAATTACACGCTCTAAACCATGCGCATAATTCGATTGAACGCTACACCACCAATGCTCAATCGGTCCTCGTTAGACCAAAATTCCCCTCTCGTTGACCGCCTCGAGATCCGGTCGCGCGCCCTAACAACCGCGTGCAATAGAATTAAGCGCCCAATCACAGACTCTCAATTAGTCTATTTCAGATATGGTCTCTACTTTTTAGACCGCCAAAACTCCACGATTAAACGCAGTTAGTATGGTGTTTAAATCGGATTGTGTGTATCAAAATTGGTACACAATTAGTCTAATCAGACTAGGACGGGGTCACCCCGGCTAAGCCAGTCAACCGGTCACTCACTGAGAAGGTCGCCGACTCAAAGTGGTTAAGCGCTTGATACAGGGCGCGCAATTCAATTAAGCACCCCGGATAGGGCGCGTAATTGAAGTTGACCGACTAATTAAACGCACCCCACAAGGCACGTAATTAGTAAAATACTTATAAATAGATTCCCTTACCTCGACCAAAAAGAACAATAACAACGACTTCGAGATTCGAGTTCCTTGCATTCAAGCTTAGGATTTCGAGATTCCTCTCTGCAGCCCCGGCCTTAAGTATAATTTTCCTTCTAGTTTTTAATTTTCAGTTCTAGTTTTAGTTCTTAGTTCTTAGATCTCATATTTTAATTATTAGTTTTAATTTTCAGTCTTAAACCGTAACACCTTTTTTAATCCGCAGTTTTAATATCTGGTTCAAGTTCTTAGTTTCTAGAACCAGTCCTTAACCCGATTGTTTAATTCACAATTTTAAATCTTATTTTCACTCCGAAACCTTAACTTTCAATCCTATAATTAATCTTTGGTTCTAGTTCTTAGTTTCTAGAATCAGCCCTTAATCATATGGTCTGATTTCATTATTTCAATCTTTAAATTTTATATTTCCACCTTAATTTACCGATTTCTCATAGTTCTAGATTTTAAAAGTCCTGATTTATAGTTTAGCTTTCAATTTCTAGCCCCAGAATTTAATCCATAATTATAATCCATAAATTATTGATTTCTTAATCCAAAAATATCATCTTACCATTCAAACTCAGATTACTTTAATCTCAGCCACTCGATTTGCCCAAGGGAGCCTACAGAGGGTACTCGGGAATGGGACCGATCCTCCTTAGCATAGCGGGCCCAACCCCCTTTTTCAGATTTTCAATAAAATCAGTAGATTTTCAATTAATTAGACTTTTAATAAAATTGGTATATTTACTTTAAGTAGAGTTTCAATAGAATTAGTATGTTCCTAGTTAGTTTCCATAGAATTGATACATTTGCATTCCTAGTAGTATTAGGACAGTTAATCAACTAGATTTCTAATACGATTAGGATATTAGACTCCTAGTAGGATTAGGAGACTCAGTTAAACAAGATTAATATGAGTAAGATTAATTAGACTCCTAATAGGATTAGGAGACTTAACTAATTAGACTTCTAATAGGACTAAAATACTTAAATTAATTAGACACCCAGTAGGACTAGGAGACTTAATTAATTAGACTTCTAATAGAGTTAGAATACTTAAAATAATTAGATTCTGGTAGAGATAAGACATTAGAAATAATTCGACTTCTAATAGAATTAAGATGGTTAATCAAACTAAAAGCAAAAGACCAAAAATAGTTAAAGTTAGGATAACACCGAGAATCCTATGCATAATCAGACTCCCAGTAGAATCAGGAGACCTAAACTCATTAAAACCAAAGCAACAAAAGGAGAATAGATTATCTAGACCCCCGAGCGACTCATTGCTATTGGCATTGGCCGGTCGATGATTTAGTAAAGAAGGAACCCACACCTCCTCACAAGCGTGATTAGTGACGTGTTGCAGCATCGATAAATATCTGCAACTGACGATCGCAAAGAACAATGTATTTTTGCCTTGAATTTACCTCTTTAATTTTAGCACTTATTATTTTCTGATTCCCCACCCATCACCATAGTCCACTTGGGACCAAATTGGGCCACTCTTTTCAGGGACCGAAAGGAACCCAAAAAAACGCGTACCAATAGATTAGCGATCGCGATGGGACCACTTATTGTCAAAGTCGCTTTTGCCTAGATACTTAGTTTTATTTTGTTGTAATTTATATTCTTTTTCATAACTAGTCGTAAAAATTGTGGCTAAGAGACCCTCCGCTATGGGGGTACCACAATAATCCCATATATGAGGAAGAGTCACCCCACGATTCAAACTAATAACCTGATATTAATATGGCCGATGACCAAGAGAACCCCTTTTCTACCTTGAACCCTAGCAAGGGGGAAAGAAGTCATGGACAGAACCTCACAGCCTGACAAATCGTAGAGCTCAACATTCAGAGAATATAAAAAGGAGACGATGACACTGAAGAACTCCTCCAAGGATTGGTCGTCGCATATGAGATGGTCAAGGGACGAGAAGACTCAGATGAACGAGAACGACAAGAGAGAGAGAGAGAGAGAGAGGATGCCACCTACGCTAAGCACAACATCGGCACACGTGTCACCCCTTAGACCAGTCGCTCGCACCCTCTTCAACGACAATTCACAAGATAGAGCTCGCTTGCGGACTGTCCAAAGAGACGCCATTGTAAGAGTCGAAGATCTCCCTAAGATGCTTGACGAATACATGGCTAAGAGGGAATGCCCTGGCCTCTCATTCAGATTCTACAAGTTTGCCGAGAACTCGAATTTAGCTTACCAGCAGGATTCAAACCACAAAAATTCAATAAGTACAATGGTACTGGGAATCCGAATCATCATCTGGCCCTCTTCTATAATGACTGCCGACCCATACGCCACAATCAAGGACTTGTCATCCACTATTTTCAGCAGTCATTAGAAGGGGAAGCCTTGGACTGGTTCACAGGACTGTCACTACATAAGATAGATACGTTCGACGATCTAGCCGATCAATTCTTTGACCAATACAAACATCTGATCTAGGAAACAGTCAGCCTTAGCGATCTCATGGCTGCGAAGTAGGAACCTGACAAAGAATTCGCTAATTTTATTATAAGATGGAGGAAACTTACTGCCAGGACTGGTACCTCAATGAAGGAGAAAGCCTCGATCGGCATCATCATCGACAACACTAGAGAGCCCCTAAAAAGCTCACTCGTTATAAGTGACTGCCCCGATTTTGTAGCACTTCATTCCTGAGCCTATCATTTGGGACGACACATTAAAGGCAGAGACCTCGCCCTGTCCATAGTCACATCAAAAGAAGGCTCTTCAGGCGAATTGAAGTCGAAGGCTAATAAGAAAGCATCAGGAACGAACAAGTTAATGTCGTCACCAATCAAGGACATAACTCCGAAAATGGAAACTTTCAGCTAAGAAACTTCGGATAGAACCAAGGCCAGCAACGATTTGCAAATCAAAATCAGGGCCTAAATCAACAGCGATATCCGAATCAAAACCAAGGCCATAATCAAAATCAAGGGCAATATTAGAACATGAACCAATATCCCAACACTTACTAAAATCAGAACACGACGCAGAATCGGCCTGCCAACACCCAAAACTACAATAACGTACCTTCGCCACTAAGCTTTAACCAACAAATCAGGGGGCCCTACCAGCCAAGACAAGAATACTACCCTCCTTTGCCTGATATCATTCTCAACATTTTTTATCTCTTCAATACCTAGAACCTCCTTAGATTCCCACAGGAATGACCCCAACCTTGGTCGACGAACTTGAATTATAACAAATACTGTGCATTCCATCGATATGCAGGCACAATCTGGAAGACCGCTAGATCCTCCGAGACGTAATCTACGATATGAACAATCAAAATCAAATAGAGTGGGAAGCGCTCAGGAACTCTAGCCCCAACAATAATCAACCTCCACATAACCTAGGAATTATTAACAAACCCATGCCAAATCACAACCAAGGTGGACCAGCCCACGTCACTATGGTAGACCTCCTCGGTAGACCCTCTTTCTAGCCTTCCGCTTTGATCACCTGCCTCTAATCTCCTATTACCCTCACTAACCCCATAGGGGCTGTCCAGCCCCTACATCCCTCAATCTTGATTACACGAGTTGTCCCTCCAAATCCACCTCCCTATCCAAACTTCACTTAGGTACGAGTCCAATCCTTCCGGGCTCAAAGACCATTTCTTCATAATCACCTACCAGAACCTTCAACATCATCAAATCTCGAGCCAACACCACTACCACTCCCTTTATCTGACTTCGAGCCAGAATATGAGGACCATATCCTTCAAATTGCAGAACATATCGTAACATGGGTAGACAATGTCATCAAGAACACTGTCAGTCGACAACACGAGGAGACAACTGAAGAGCGCCCATCAACGGTAGAGATAAAATATCTAGAAGAAGAATCGGCTAGAGAAGAGACGTTGATCTCCGCCTTCCTGGAAGAGGAGGATTACACTCAGTACCTCCCACCGTGGAGTGGTCTGACACAAGTACGCATTCCTTCGTCAAATTTCACCCCTTTTGCACCTAACACTAACACATTTGCACCAAGCGCGACTTGGTCCAATCAACAGTCAACCTGCCCAATTCTTAAATCAAGGACTAACTACCCCCCACCACTGTTTCCTCGGGATAAGGAACCTACAAATGCACAACCACAGAAAAGAAATATAAGAGAGAAAGAGACTAACTTGCCTCCCCCGCCTCACATCATTCCTCCACCAATTCTCGCACCTCAGCCTTCCCAACCACCCGTACATAAGGTCCACCGGTCAGGTAAAGAAGATACACTAGAAGCGAGATAGGAGTATGATCTTATACGACACCTCCAGAAGATCTCAGCCCAGATATCAATCCTGAAACTCATCAAGAAGTCACCCGATCACCATCGACTACTAATAAAGACATTAGAAGATACACAAGTAGACGAAGATACTACCTTGGACGAACTGCATCAAATCACCTCGATCATGGCACCACCTCTGGTGCTCACCTTCACAGATGCAGACATGCTTAAAGAGTCGCTCCGAAGAAGTTTGACTCCTATATACTTAACAGTTATAATCAGAGGGTTCTCTGTACCCCATGCACTAGTCGATACCGGAGCAGGACTCAATATTTGTTCTATCACTACACTAAAGATGCTCGAGTACACAGAGCAAGACATTAGGCCTTCAGCCCTATCCCTCATAACCTATGACGGCTCGCGTCATTTCGTCAAGGGGACTATCAAGCTTCAGGTTTGCCTCAAGCCTGTAACAAAGGACGTCACCTTCCATGTGTCAGACTCCTCTAGCACTTACAATCTCATCCTAGGCTGGAAATGGTTAGAATCTATGAAGGCTGTGGCATTCACATACCATCAATATATCAAGTTTTCATATGAAGATTCCATTATCCGTATATATGCCGACACGCCTCTCCAGGAGATAGACATTGATTACATAGTGAGTATCCCTATAGCCCATAACTCCGTGTTGAACATCGACCACATTAAGAAGATGCGAGTCATCAACGAGGCAACTGTCACGGAAGTCAATACTCCTAGCCCTCCTCTGATGTATCAACCAAAATTAACAAGAAGAGAGGTCAGCCCCGACCTCTCCAAACTCTACGACATCAATCCTACTGCGATAAAAGGGTGGGACCTTATGTACCAGCTAGGATACGTCTCCCACATCAGACTCGGCAAGAACAAGTAAGGCTGTGTAGGGCCTGTTGTCCCAAAGAAAATTTGTAAGCACATAGGATTAGGCTACGAGTTAGACAACTAGCAAACTGACATACTACCTACCTCTCCAAAATGGTCTCTGTAGGACCACTTCGTCTACGGGACTACCGAAAAAGCTGACATACCGAAACGGAAAGAAGTACCCCTTACCAAATCACAGGAAGCTAAGATTGAGCAAATTGCTAGGGCATTCGCGGATCTGACAAACCTAAATGACGACATCGACAAACCACTCGAAGGCGTCAGACCCCTGTTCGATACCGAGCAACTTACGGAAGAAAAAATGAAAGAATCTCCGAAGCTTAGGCAACACATAGAAGACTGGGGGTCAGCAAACGAGGAAGACTTCCACATCGCAACATTAGAGAATGAGGGAGAGCCAGAATGAACCGCCCCTAATCTCCCTAATTACTCCAGCCTCATGAATCTGTAGAAGAAGATTGGCTCTAGATGTCAAGCAAAGAAGAAGAACACTGGAGGAACCTTATTGACATCGAGTTAGAAGATCTCCTTAGGGCAGAGCATTTCAAATTGCTTGAGGAAATTAATCGCCCGCGAGATGAAGATTCAAGATTTGACGATGAATTTGACTATCAACCTGTACTTCATCATTGGTGGTGTCCACGTCGTTGTCCACACACAGAGGTATCGTATTGTAACTTGTGCGCATCCGTCCTAATACGGTGCGAAAGGGGCATCCTGCGAGAAATTCGACGGACAACCACAGAAGAAGAAACTCACATCACCCTCATAGAATTCGAGGAGGAACTCGAACTAGGTACTCTCTAGTCCCCGGGCGCACCGCAACTTCAGATATTTTGGAAATCCTACGAGAAAGAATGGAAACCGCCAACAAGCGATGATGAAGACTATTGGATAGATCTCCCTACACTTGAATTAGCAAAACAGATCAACCAAGGTCTCCAGGCACTATCAGACCAAGAAGATAAGCTCGACACCGGTCCTAAAGGATGGGAATGCCCTTGGGGATCTCCCTGCATCTCTTACCCATACCAACCTCCCTGTCGTGCATGCGCACTCATCCTGGCATACTATGAAGTTCAGGAAAGAGAACTCGCTGACCCCAGGGATCATCAAGAAGACGAGCCCTGACAGGAAGGACAACTTCATTCTGGCTCAGAAGATGAAAGCCTAGCCGACTATGATCTCCAAAGTCTCTTCGAAGATGAAGCAGTCAATATGCTAGGAGAAGCCGGGACATCAACAGCAACACCACCAACATCACTCATCCAGAGGATTGCGCCCGATGAGGACTACAAAAAAAATGCCAAACTCAGAACGAGTCCGCATTACCAGAAGAATTGCACGAACGGCTCCAGCGGCCGTCTCACTCCCTCAACTAGAGGAAATAACTCTGTCGGTTCCTTTTCAGGCAACCGATCATGTACCATACTTATTATACAAAATTAAAAAAATATAAAATTTGAAAGGCCATAAAAATCTAAAAATACAAAAGTCTAAAAAAGTAGAAAATTTTAGAAAAGTGAGGGAGCCCTTCATCCCCAGACCATCCGATGACCCACCAAAGGACCTTTCCCTTAAAGCTACAGGCATCAGTCGCGCCAGCAAAGAAGTAATAGCAGATATACAGAATCACCATATGGAGCCTCACACCGACTCTGACCGGCGTGACCCTACTACCTCTTCCTCATGAAGCCGTCCAGCGTCCCAATGAAGTAATAAGCTGGTAATCATACCCGAGAAGATACTCTGCGACTTCGCGAGGAGAATCAATAGCCTCGATTTACACCTGACTAAGGACATGGCGGTCATTAGTTGCCCCGATGAAGGGTTACCTCTTGCAAAATTAACTCCCCAGTGTAGCCATTCTGCAGTCTATGACCTCACAGATGATGAAGAAGGAGTGCCAGCCGCTGAGGAAACACAGGACTTCCAACGGGTCATTAAACGCTTCAACGAGCAAACCCAAGCCGTGGCGAAACCCACTGAAGAAATCAACTTCGGCACCGAGGAGAAGCCCAAGAAGCTGCTCATTAGCACAACACTCAACCCCAATGAACGATAATAGATTATCCAAGTCTTGCAAGACCACTGATCAGCCACATAATTTACTATTTTATCACCCTTAACTTAGTAATGCTAGACCATAGTTTGCGACTTATAAGTTGTTGATATGCAGATATTAAGAAAAAGTAGTAAAATAGACCCAAAGTGATAATATTTGTTAAGAGTAACTCAAAAAGTAGTAAGAATAACAATTGATTGAAAGACGAAAGCTCCACCTACTGAAAAGAATGAAAAATTGTTATTTACGATTTTCCTAGAGTGAGAGACTATGAAAGCCAACAAATTATAATTTACGATTCTACAGAAGAAATCGCTCAAGGAAGCGAAGTATTTACGATTTTTTAGAGAATCGTCCGCCAAGTCTATCAAAGTCTCAAAAAATGACAAAACTGAAGAATTGTCTTTTAGGATTTTCCCTCAATGAACCCTATTGAAAGCAGAAAATTATAATTTATGATTTTCCACTAAAGAAGAAAGAACATAAAATCATTATTAGTAATTCTACAGAAAGCCTAGTTCACTGCTGCTGAACACATGATAACTATCACCGCCATGAACCAGAAATAAAAGATCTCTTGAATTAGAAGTCTGGCGAATCACGGATCTGAGAAAATTGATGAAAAAGATTTTGAAGGACTGTTGCTAAAGAATAAAGAAAGTTTTAGAAGTATATCAATCGCGGCAGTAAAGGAAAGATTAAATTAGGAATTAGAGTTATATTAGAAAACTTGTATTTTTAGTAGTTTATTTTATTAGAATTAGATCTTTGTAAATCGACTCCTTATGATCTATAAATAAGAGAGTTCGGCATAGGAATAAGCATCGAATTATTTTAGCATCAATTGACGCCTGAGATTGGATTTTCTTCCGATCAGTAGTGTATACTAGTTAGAGTAGTTTAGATATCAGAAGTTTCTCAAGAGCAATTGATGACTGCAATTGAGTGCTGAAGATTAGTGTAGATATCTGTAATTTCTCAGGAGCAATTGACGACTGTGGCTGAGGGGTGAAGGATATCTTTTACTTTGCTTTCTAGTTTAGATTTATTTGCTTTATAAATATCTTCAAGTTTTGATTTGAATTTTACGACTCACGTTAGAATTTGCATATTAGTGCAACGACTTTACTTTTCCATCTTCAATTTTCTAAGGTTTGATTGATACCCATATTTTAGAAAGTTGTTGATTAGATTAAATCTATATTGATAGGATCTTAGAATTGATTGATGACCAATGCTAGGAGACTAGAAATATAGTGTAACGATACTGTTTAAATTTTATAAATATCTGATAACTGAAGATTAAGATTGACGACCTTGATATGAAGAAGGAGGATTAGGATTTATTTTATGCACTTAGATTAAACAACCATTCTTTTATTTATATTTCTCCAGTATATTAGATCTTAAAGATAAATAGTAGTTTTTAAAGATAAGAATTTGAATAAAGGATAAAACTAAAGAAATTTGATAACAAACTTCCTCGTGGGAACGATCCTATGCTAGTACTATGATTTCCATTATGCGCTTGCAATAAGTTAAGACTTGAATTTAGTATAAATATAATATACCATAATAAGAACAAGTCAAGTTTTTAGCGCCGCTGCCGGGGAAGTGGAATTATCTATTTTTTTTTAAAGTTTTTATCTAATATTTTTATTCTTTTAGAAAGCAATATTTATTTTTCTCTTTTTATATTTTTTCATATTTTAATTTTTCTTTTATCACTTTTGAATCTTTTGTAGGCTTATTCAGAGCAGTAAATTAAAAGTTTCCAACTTTTGCCGACCATAAAACTTAGAAGCTCAGATTTGTTTCTCTCCCTGATTTCTAGAATAAAAATTAGATAAAATTAAAATTTAAAATAAATATTTATAATAATTGTTTTAGCCACCATGTTGCGACCTCAGCAGGACAGAAAGAGACCAAAATATGGCTAAAACTATGAGGGAATATTACACATTAACACCTCTTACACTTCCGCTGTGCATTATAATGCACCCCCACATCGGTAGTGAGACTTTTGAAATCAAGCTCAATATACTTCAAATACTGCCTATCTTTCATGGGCTGATGGATGAAGACCCCTCATTGCATCTAAATAATTTTGTAAAAATATGCAATATTATCAGGATCACGAATTTGCCTGATACAAGCATCCGTTTGAGGTTATTTTCATATTCTCTCCAAGACGAAGCAAGGCAGTGGATACATTCTTTGCCCCAGAATTCGATAGCCGATTGGGAGGAGTTGAAACAGAAATTCCTTATGGAATACTATCCCACATACAGAGCAACTCGTATCTGGTTTCTGATATTAACGTTTCAATAATTTTCGGATGAACCTCTTTGGGAGAGTGGGAATTGCTTCAATGATCTTATGCATAGGTGTCCTCATGATGGGGTCACGAGAGGGAAAATAATGCTTACTATCTATGAAGGACTTGACGATGCAACCCGACATCTAATTGATGCTGCCTATGGTGGTATATTTTTTAATAGTAGTAGATGCTTGGGAACTCTGTGAGACCCTTAGTAAGGAAACGGTGCAACACCATGCATTGGGTGAGATTGATTTGGAGCCATTAACAAGTATACTTCCTAAGCAAGAAAGATTATATAACTTAAAGTCAATGACAAAAGTTCTTTGGAGCTGAAGCTTGGGAAAGAAAAAATTCAATCTCTGGTGGGTATAAAATCGCACCCAACATCTAAACAAGGTGAAGCTTGTGGTCCTAACCATAGCCCTACTCATATAGCCCCAAAATATCCCACTGTTCCTTTTTGCTCCACAAAGGCCCAAGACCACACTGTTAATGAGGAAGCCTGATTGCAAGTAGCTGAAAGCTGGGTGCAACATGGCAGAATTCAAACGCAGTTACAAAACACTCTCTTCGAATCCATTACACAGTTAGAAACTCAAGTTGAGCAACTAACCATGATGGTTAACACAAGAGAAAGTAACTACTCCTTCTCCACAGCAGTTGGTACCCCAGGAGGCAATACTTTCACGGAAGGTACATCAACTCTCCGTAATCTTTACTGAATTCCTCCTAAAATTGTCAAGCTACCGACTCACCCTTGATCCTAAACCTAACCCAAATCCGAAGCCATATACCAGGAACCCATCTTTCCTCACTTCCTAAACTTTACAACATCATAACCCACCCCGAATATAAACTCCTATATAATGATGGTGGGTTGAACCGTCCCTCCCCACCCTTCTTCGTTGCTTATCTTCTGCCTTCGCTTACACTACATTCCCTTCACATAGTTTTCGCAAGGAAGCAGATAAGCAAAAGATGAATCGGAGAGGTGTTCACTTCCCACTTTTCCATGGCCTTCCACAATGGCTTGCATTTCTTCTCACAAAGAGAAATGTGATATGCATTGTTCTGCGGGACTTGAAAGACAGAGGGTGCGATCCTACAAAGACATGGATATGCCTTTGATGGGAAGGGATGAGAGACTCTGATTGTAGGTAGTTAGAAGTCGATGACCGATCTTTATCAAAGAATCCTTTATCTCGGACATTGCTGCCAGCGTCTTAGTTTAGTCTGTGTCTAAATTTTTCCTATGGATTTTGTTAATGTAATTAGTTTTTTTCCATATTTCTGTAATTAGTTCATATATATGAAAAAGTCATTTCTTTTTAGTTAATCTTTTTATTTTTTTTTAATAACATTGTTACTAACATCTAACATAGTAGTCCCTTCAACCGGAAGTATTTGTCTCCTGTTTTGCATAATTAGGACATTGTCCTATTTAAGTTTGGGGGAGATACACCACTGTAGTTTAGTTTTCTTTGTAGTTTTCTTTTTAGTAAAAATTAAATAAAAAAAATTAAAATTTTGAATTTTTAGATTAGTTAATCATTATATGCAAATTATAATAGAAATATGAAAATCCGAAATACTTAGCACTCCATCATAATAGCAGTTCAAAAATTTAAATAAAATTAGTTACAATTCAAGCAAAGCATCTGCAGAACACTGTATCAAATGAATGTTTGAAACTATACGATTGATCTGAACTGTAATTATTTTAGATTATAGTTTCAAAATTATATAACCAATGAGCTATAGAGCTTATTTTCCTCTTCTATTCTGAAAAAGAGAGACTATTTTTATTCATGCTAAAATCTCCTTGAACTTTTCTACTATCTGTAATCTCATATTGCTTAACTTAGAATCAATATATTTTGTAAATATGATGATTTGTCCGCTTAGAACTATTTATCAAATATGTCAAAATAATAAGACATTCATATTAGTAAATCGTGAAAATGACCAAAAGCCATCTTTTGTTAAATCAGAGCCAAAAAGCTAAAAATCTCATAACAATATACCATTTGAACCCATATTGGAAGCCTAAAGACTTTCTTTGTACCATAATTTTATAAACCCTTAACCATATGTACTATCCAAAGCTTTCTACCTTTAAAGTTTATAATTTATGAGAGTTTAAAATATAAAAGAAGGGGAGAAGAGGGAGTGAAAGGAGTATGAGTTAATAGATAAGAGATCTGCTGAAAAGGGTACAACTGAAAAAAAAATACAAAAGTATGAAAATATGAAAAAAGAAAAGAAGAAATCGTAAAATACAATTCTGTGAAAATGGGATTTACAAAAAGAAGAAAAGAAAAAAAAATGGGAAGAAGATATCCAAAATAAGGATACTTGTTGAAACTGAAAAATTGAAGAAGAAGAAAAAGAAAAAGAAAAAGTTAAATTCTCATAAAACTTTTGAATCCTCTTTACCTTTTCTTGAACCCTTCTGAAAATCTAAAACCTCATTATAAGCCGAAGGAAAGACCTTTGAGATTTACGATTTATAAAAATATGAGTCTAATAAAGATATATGAAATAGATACTATGAATGAAGTAGTTATATAAACAGAATTGATTATCCTTTCTATGAGATTTCTCTGCTTCGTAATTATCAAATTTTTGTATATATATCTATATTATTGTGAGAATCCAAAATTTTGATTGTTTTTGATAGTATGTCAATGAGTGAGAGTTTTATGAAAATATTTTCTAAAAACTGTAGTTTAGAAAAATTTATGATTCATAAACTCTTCACTGATATGCACACACTCCACGCTACACCGAAATAAAATTATTGAGTTCTGATATAGGATAATTACGATGATGGGAAGCTAAGGATAAAAGATTGACAAATTTTTAGAAATAATAAACATACAATGATTGACTGAGTATTTAGTATATATTTTGAATTTTTAGTTTTGAAAAACCCAAAAATATTTGAAGTTTGTGGGTATATTCACTGGAAACCTTCAGGAGATTATAAGTCCTCCACTAGGGATCACTTAGGGGTTTAAAGGCTTGTTGCATCTGCTAAATATAATCGTGCTCCCTACGAAAGTGGCATTTAAATTCATAGTTTTAAATATTTTATATTTCTTTGTTTGTTAGAGACTAGCAAAACTTTAGTTTGGGGGTGTAATAAGTTACATAATTTATCATTTTATCACCCTTAACTTAGTGATGCTAGACTATAGTTTGCTACTAATAAGTTGTTGATATGCAAATATTAAGAAAAAATAGTAAAATAGAGCTAAAGTGATAATATTTATCAAAAATAACTCAAAAAACAGTAAAAATGACAATAGATTAAAAGATGAAAGCTCCACCTACTGAAAAGAATGAAAAATCGTTATTTACGATTTTCCCAGAGTGAGAGACTATGAAAGTCAAAGAATTGTAATTTACGATTCAACAGAAGAAACCGCTTCAGGAAGAGAAGTATTTATGATTTTCTAGAGAATTGTCTGCCAAGTCTATCAAAATCATAAAAAATGATAAAACTGAATAATTATCTTTTGCGATTTTCCCTCTATGAACCCTATTGAAAGCAGAAAATTATAATTTACGATTTTCCACTAAAGAAGAAAGAACAATAAATCGTTATTAGCAATTCTATAGAAAGCTTAGTTCATTGCTACTAATCACGTGATAACTATCACCGCCACGAACCAGAAATAGAAGATCTCTTGAATTAGAAGTCTGGTGAATCACGGATCTAAGGAAATTGATGAAGAAGATTTTGACGGACTCTGTTGCTGAAGAATAAAGAAAGTTCTAGAAGTATATCAATCACGATAGCAAAGAAAAGAAAATTAGGAATTAGAGTTATATTAGGAAACTTATATTTTTAGTAGTTTATTTTATTAGAATTAGATATTTGTAAACCGACTCCTTATAATCTATAAATAAGAGAGTTCGACATAGGAATAAGCATCGAACAATTTTAGCATCAATTGACACCTGAGGTTGGATTTTTTTCCTATCAGTATACTAGTTAGAGTAGTTTAGATATCAGAAGTTTCTCAAGAGCAATTGACGACTATAATTGAGTGCTGAAGATTAGTGTAGATATCTGTAATTTCTCAGGAGCAATTAACGATTGCAGCTGAGGGGTGAAAGATATATTTTACTTTGCTTCCTAGTTTAGATTTATTTTCTTTATAAACATCTTCAAGTTTTAATTTGAATTGACGACTCAGGTTAGAATTTGCATATTAGTGTAACGGTTTTACTTTCCCATCTTCAATTTTCTAAGGTTTGATTGACGCCTAGATTTTAGGAAGTTGTTGATTAAATTAAATCTATATTGATAGGATCTTAGAATTGATTGACGACCAATACTAGGAGACTAGAAATATAGTGTAACGGTATTGTTTAAATTTTATAAATATCTGATAGCTGAAGATTAAGATTAACGACCTTGATCTGAAAAAGAAGGATTAGGATTTATTTTATGCACTTAGATTAAACAATCATTCTTTTATTCATATTTCTCTAGTAGATTAGATCTTAAAGATAAATAGCATTTTTAAAAATAAGAATTTGAATAAAGGATAAAACTAAAGAAACTAGATAACAAACTTCCTCGTGAGAACGATCCTATGCTAGTACTATGATTTTCATTGTGCGCTTGCAATAAGTTAAGACTTGAATTTAATATTAATATAATAATATAGCATAATAAGAACAAGTCAATCACCTTGGCTCTTTTGTATGGTCCTATGAAGACATGCCTGGATTGGATCCAAGCCTAGTAGAACATCATCTGGTTTTGGAACCTAATGCGAAACCATTTAAGTAGAAACTTAGAAGAATGCACCCACAAGTTGCACTTCGAGTCAAAGAGGAAGTTGACAAACTACATAAAACAAAATTTATCTGAGTCGTCCTCTATCCCAAATGGATCGCCAACATAGTATCTATCGCCAAGAAAGACGGCAAAGTTTGGGTATGCATCGACTTTCGAAACTTCAACTAGGCATGCCCAAAAGACAACTTCTCACTCTCGCACAATGACACACTGGTCGATAACACCGTTGGGCATGAGATGCTATCCTTTATGGATGGCTTCTCTGGGTATAATCAAATTAGATTAGTAGAACCTGACCAAGAGAAGAGTTCTCTCACCACGCCATGTTGGACTTACTGCTACGTCGTTATGCCTTTCAGCCTCAAGAACGCAGGTGCCATGTATCAGCGAGCTATGATGGCTATATTTTATGACATAATGTACAAATGTGTAGAAGTCTACGTTGATGATATATTAGTGAAGTCCCAAACTCGGGCAGGACATGCTAAAGCACTCCGACTCATATTACAGAGATCCGAGAAATATCAATTGAAAATGAACCCAAAGAAATGCATGTTCGGAGTCACTTCCGGAAAACTACTCGCCTTCATAGTTAGCAAGCGAGGGATTGAAGTCGACCCGTAAAAGTCAAAGCTATCCTTGAGATGCCACCTCCCAGCAACATCAAAGAATTACGAGGCCTGATAGGAAGATTATAATTTATTAAGAGATTCATCTCCCAGCACTCAGACAGATGCAACCCTTTCTACAGACTACTTAAAGGAGGAGTCGAATATAAATGAGATAACCAGTGTCAACAAGCCTTCGGCAATATCAAAATGTACCTCCTCAATCCACCAATACTATCACCACCAATTTTGAGAAGGCCCTTGATCCTCTATGTGTCAGCCAACGAAAAAGCAATTGGGATAATCTTAGGACAATATGAAGAAGACGACAAGAGAGAGAAAGCCATTTACTACCTCAGCAGGATGATGGTTGAATACAAACGGAAATATACTCTAATGGTGAAGACATGCCTCGCACTAGTGTGGGACTTGACGAATCTACAACATTACTTCAGAGCACACAGGATATTAGTGTTAGCACGCATGGACCCTCTGAAGTACATATTCGAAAAGCCCGCTACATCAAAAAAAATTGCTCACTGGCATATACTACTACAGGAGTTCAACATCACCTATGTCACGCTGAAATTAATCAAAGGACAGACAATTGCTGATTACCTCGCAGACCTCCTGCTCCCAGGCAGCGAGCCTGTACACACAGTTTTTCTCGATAAAGACCTACTCACGATTTACCACGAAGAGCCCGACAAGACCTCATGGACACTCTACTTCGATGGCGCTCTCAACCATAAAGGGAAAGGCATTGGAATAGTCTTGCTAAGCACAGAAGGAGTTGTCATACCTAAAGCTTTTCAACTAGATTTTCCCGTCACTAATAACGTCACAGAGTATGAAGCCTTCATAGCTGGGCTACGAGCAGCGTTACAATTGGGTGCCAAGCAGTTGAAAACCATCGGCGACTCCAAGCTCGCAATATCACAAGTCATCGGGGAATGGAAGACCAAAGAGAGAAGACTGATGGAATACCTAGCAACAGCTCAATACCTGATAAAGAAGTTTGAGAAAATTTCTTCACATACATCCCTAGACTAGAAAATGAGCTAGTAAATTCCCTTGTCACACTAGCATCAATCATTCAAATACCGATCAGACAAAACACAAAATCCTTTTTCATTGAAAAGCTAACAATACCCGCACATGAGGTAGCATGGGCAGTTAAGCAGGAGCTACCAGTCCTCCCCAGAACACAAGAGCGAAATGAAGTAATCACGCCAGAAAATCCTGCCAAAATTGAAGCCAATGCCGCAATCTTCAGATTCGAGAAATCACCCACCGACGATAGACAATCATGGTACTTCAACATATGGAATTTCCTGAAGCATCAATATGTCCCTCCATACGCCACGAAGATTAAACGAAAGACTATAAGAAATCGATGCGTTAGATTCTACATCTTGGGCAAGATATTATAAGAGGAAGCCTTCACTAAAGGAGTACTGCTACGATGCGCTACGACAGTCGAAGGACAATATATCATTAGAGAAGCGCATGCCAGCACCTGCGACACCCATGCTGAAAGATAGAGACTCACAGATCATATTGTATAACAAGGCTACTTCTGACCGACAATGATAAGAGATTGCCACCTTTACGTCAAATGCTGCAAGCAATGCCAAGAACATGTCGCGCTTATCAAAGCCTTGAATTGAACCCTATAACCTCACTATGGTCGTTCTCAATGTGGGCCTTCGATATTATTGACCCTCTCACGGACACAGTCGGGAACACTCATAAGCACGCGTTTATCCTCACAGTAAATGGGCAGAAGCTGAATCATATTTCAGAATCACCGCTTCAATGCTCATGAAGTTTATCATTTAGAACATCATCACCCGATTTAGAGTACCTAGGATGTTTGTCACCGACAACGGACCACAATTCATTGCAGAAAAGACGAAGAAACTGTGTAAGAAGTTTAGCATCGATCTACATCACTCATCACCATTCTACCCTCAAGGCAACGGACAAGTAGAAGCTACGAATAAGACTCTAATCTAGATTCTAAAATGAACAGTGGAGACGAGCAATAGAGCTGACTGGCCGGAATGATCACCTGAGGCACTCTGGGCCAACAAGACCTCTATTCGCACAGCCACTGACCAAACTCCTTACCTCCTTACCTATGGGATAGAAGCAGTCCTATCCAATGAGATATAGATACTATCCTTACAGTTTCAGCTTGATGATCAACTATCCTTAGGCGAAAGGAGAATTGCTTTGCTCACCGAGCTAGAGCAACTTGATGAGATGCGACTAAGGGCGGCTGACCACGCTCAGTATATCAAAGGAGAGTGGCCAAGGCCTACAATAAGAAAGTCCTCGAGTGAACTTTTGACATCGGAGAATTAGTCATGAAGAAAATCATGCCCTCCAAACACGCCCATCCAAAAGGGAAACTGAAACCGAACTAGGAAGGCCCGTATATTATAGCAGCCGCATATCCAGGGAATGCATACAAGTTGGTGAACTAGGATGGGGAAGAACTCCCTAGCCCTTAAAGCGCCATGTACCTTAGAAATTACTACCCTTAACCCTATGATCATCACATCCCATAGCCAAATACTTATATCTATCACCCTCGTAGTTGTCACGACCCATCCATTGGTCGTATGTCTTCAAACCCCGGAGTATCCTTAAGACTTCTGATTTACTGCCTATCTTCTTATTCAGGCAACGTGATTAAAGGACTAGTGACATACTTGACCTCTTTCAAAAGCATAAGTATCACCCGATTCTCATTTCCCTTCTCCAGCCATTAGAGGAGACGTTAGAGCATGAAGAAAAATGAAGATGCTAAGTTCAATCAAAACTCATCATTCTTGTGTTAACAGGTTGCTTTAAAAAAAAAAAAAAAGAGAAATAAAAAAAATACATATATAAAAAAAATCGAGTGAGAGCAATACGACCAATGAACTAGTCAATGAGCTCAAGGAAGCATAAGCAGGCCGTAAGGACATCTCTAGTAACTCTGCTAGAAATATATAAGCAAGCTGTGAGGGTATCCCTGATGTCCTAATACTACCAGATGTTATCGTTAGGAGGCGGGAGGAGGATAAACCCCTGCTAACCGTAGAATTTGAGACTTTGATGGTGCCGACACATAACAAAGAGCTCAATCATGGCACCCCATACCCACCTTGAGAAAAAGATTGTTACACATCTCTTCTAGAAAGCATCAAATACAAACTATTCCCTCACATTACTGAGCCTTACCCCTCTTCCACTTTTTTATTTTTTCAGACAATAAATTGGAAACCTCTCGGATATTTTTAGAATGAAATCGAAAACCAATGAATGACGACTGATGCAATCACCTACTATACCTACCTCACTACTCCAGAATAATGACCACGGGATAGGATGATCACCACTAAAGGTAGGCCCCCGATATGCAGCTGATGTAACCAAAATCAACTCCCCTGATTTGATGACACTATCAATAGATATTTCTTTAAAACTAACTCACCAAACACGCATGGCTCCCTGTAGACCCAAAGTATTCATTGAAAAATCGGAAAAGCTCCGTTGCACCTCGACACTGGGGCATTTCTTTAGAATCGCATTAAACATTCCTATTTGCCCGCAAAGAAGATGCAGAATAACGAAGTTATCCCCAAGGGATGCTACCAAAGATACTACGTTGCCAATTATGCTAAGCTCCTACGCTGGAGCATTTATTTTATTTTATTTTATTCTCTTTCAGTTATTTGCTTTCTCTATTGTACTATTTTCCCTTTCCCTTTGTAATAATATAAAAAAAGAAGAAAAAAAGAGAAAAAAAAAAAAGAAAGAAAAAAGAAAAAAAAAAAGAAAGAAAAAAGACAAAACTCATATCTTTCACCACCAGGCCCCGGTCTGAGATACCTCTCCCCTTGACAATCAGCAAGGGGGAAAATGAAATTACTAACAACCTTACTTCTCATGTGCAGAGACAAAGTGACCTTCAACTATTATTGGGCCAGCTTAAGAAGTATCCAAGTCCCAATAATAATCAATGGCGCCAAGGACAGACAAATAAAGTACGAGAGGTAACACAAAAGGAAAAGTTGACTTAGGTACATCCAAACCAAATATATATATATATATATATATATATATATATATATATCCATGTATCAAAATTTTCTTTTTTACACCCATCACTGGGGGCATACCCCCTGTTGATATAATGAACACGGACCAGGAACAAAAAAAATATACACACACCTCTACTCCCTGTGTTGCCTCTGGGATGGTCACTCACCACTATCCCCGGTGTCGTCGACTCGAAGGTTAGGAGTCTAGTCCTTTGAAAGCGCGAGCCCGACACCCGGAGTTGATGGACAATCCTGAAAATGAGGAGGCCCCGCAACTGAACCCCCCTCACTCGCCTGACTAGTGGTCCACCTCAATCGAGAGCGAGGAGGACACCCAGCACGTAACTCCTGAATAATGGAGTCCTCACGGACATAATCTTTGACACACTCACGTGTCGTGCGACGAGGTTGCCCAGCCAAAGAGCTCGCAGCCCTCGACTCCAACCCGGCAAGCTAACCAACCATCCCGCGCACTCCCCGCTCACTCCTCACCAGACGGTACTACAGTCGATCTATCGTCGCCTGCATCTCTACCTGCATCGTCCGACACACCGCCTCTAACACTTCGGTCCGATTCCCTTGCACAACAATCATATCTATCAGCAGGTCCTCACGACTATGCGCATCACCAAGGATTCGCCTCGCCCCCGGAGTAGCACATGCTCGTGCTACCTCTAGACGTGACTCCTCAAGTTGTCGAGCCTGCACAACCACACCAAATTAAAAGGCCAATATATTCGCAAAAGAGGGAGAAGTTGAAGAAAAGAGTGACATACCAGATCCACCCTCTCCTTGAGACAACATAACCCAAACTAAAATACCAACTGAACAAAGCAATTATTCCTGACTCTCTTGGCGCAGAGAAGCAGCAGTCGCCTCCCTCGTATGGAGATCCTCAGCAAGGCAACGCTGAAAAGACATAACACATGATATCGACAAGCCACTAAAAATCACAAAATTAAATAACTCAGAAGATCAAGAAACTCACCTAGTGCTCTAGCTTAGCTCGGAGCTGGGCCATCGCCGGATCCTCCAGTGGGATATGCCTCCCGCCCTAATCCTCAGCACCTTGATCCTCAGCACCCTCATCCTCAGCACCATCATCCTTAGCACCCTCATCCTCAGGTACCTCCTCCCTAATCACCACCTCATCACCCCCAGGTACCTCCTCTCTGACCATCACCCCAACCACCTCTTCTAAGGCGCCAGCGCCATCTCGAGCCTCAAAAGCCTCGCCTATCTCTCCAATCATCAGCCCCTCCAACTCGGAGGCGGTGAAGTCAGGTCTACCACTACCCTCGGACTCCATCCTAGAAGAAAGAACTCGAGAAACTAAAAAGAATGTAAGAAATGGTGCCCGAAACTGACGACTGGATTGCAAGATATCATGAAAACACAAAAATTAGAGCACAACAAGACAAGGAAACAAAGAATTGAAGAAAAAAATGGATAGCGTGGGAAGAATGAGGACTTTCCAAGTATATATAGAGCGCGGTTAAATTGCGCGCCTTGCTTAGGGCAAGCAATGAAATTGTGCACCATACTCTTCACACTTAAACACCATTACACTCTCTCCTTTGACCGCATAATCAAAATGTCACCCACTCAAAACAGCCCGATGCTCCGGTTGCGCACCCAGACCAGACGCGTAATTATATCATGCGCTGGGATCACGATGCGTAAATCTCAAAGGTCACCCACACAGTGACCAGGTGTCGCCCCAATCCTGCGTCCTGGAAAATGTGTGTAATTCGGTTACGCGTCAGCTTACCAATGCGTAATGATCCCCTAAAGCCCTAAAATGCGCGCGGTTATATCGACGCTCAATTTAGTTATGCGCCCGATGTTAAACGCGTAGCCCCAGGTGAAACACAAAAGTGTGTGCCCAGAACAACAGATCAAAGACTAAAATAAGGATATTTTAGACACTGATTATTAATCCAAACTACACCCTTGTAAAGATAAATCTAAAAACACTTCAAACTTAGAAAACATATACTTCGAAAACAAAAACAAAAAATGCCCCCCAACATCCCCAAAGCAAATCACTTACACACCTAGACTGAACCAAACCAAACCAAAACATCACAAAATAAGCCGCAAAGTAAACCAAACCAAAGATTCACCAAAATTTTCATTCCATAAATAAATAAAATCATTACAAAATGCGCTGAGGGCATTTCCTTTGAATATACATTAAAAAATGACCAATCCAAAATCAGCACCTTCAGGCCATGCCCAAATTCATATTTATTCGAGAAAGAAGAGATCCTGGAGAGGCCTAGAGAAGAAACACACCCTGAACGAATTCCAACAAGAATCCCATCTTCCCTCCCTGAGTTAGCAGGAAAGAAAGAGCGGCTCACGAAAAGCCACCCAGGATCTGTGGGATGCACATGTGGAAGCCTACCCTAGAGAGGATAACAGGGAGGGCTAACAAAAGGGCAATCCACAGAGCCTACCGATGAGCCATTAGTGTCGGTCACGAGAACTCTGACCCGACTCTTTTCCTCGGTTTCCTTTCCACCGCCTTCTTCTCCTCCATCTCTTCCCTTAGCATGGTAGCAATTCGATTGCTACCTCGCATTTCCAATTCCATTCATTCCCAAACAAACAAAAGTAAACACAACCTCCTTAGGGTCCAATACCCGGGATACAAAATAATAAGGAAGAAAAGACATTAATGGAACAAGAAACTAAAAATCCCCCAAATTCTATCTAAAAAATATATAATAAAAATGCCCCCAAACCTTTGTTTAAGACAAAGATGTAAAATGAAAACAAAACCCCTAAACCCCTACTTATAAGCTAAACCCCTTCCACCACAAAATGACAAGTGTTTCATTCCTAAGCACCCTCCACTTGATTTAACCCAAAGACAGACACATGCCCTCTAAAAGACCATGATCAATGACAAAATTAGATTGACCAATCCTCTCAAAACACTTTCCGCTCAAGAAACACAAATCCACCATGAAGTAGATAGACTAATAAGATTAAGACACTTAACACTCATCTAGAAACCCTAAGTCAAACCCTAAATTTACACGCTTCTAACAAGTCACCCCAAATCAAACATAAGATCAAAACAAAAATACCAAGAATTCTAAACATGGGAATCACACCCCCACCTTAAACAAAGCGAATGTTGGAAAATAATCCTCCAAGTAAAACAAAATAAATGCCCGGACCAACCTAATTAAATGAAATCCCAAATAACACCCAACATGTCTAATTGAACAAGCCCTAGAGAAATCAAATAAATTGCTCCTGAGTAAACTCTAAATAAACCTAGAATTCCAAGTCCTAAAATAAAATCTTGAACATATCCCAAATAATTCAAATTAACCAAGTAAGACAAATCAATACCCAAACAGGTTTGAATAAGCATAAACAAAACAAAGTACATCCTTTATTCATTTAAAAAAAATTTATACATGTCACCGGAGGCATACCTCATGAATTGCAACCCAAAACGAAAACTAAACATAAAACGGAGACCAAGCGAGGAGCAGCGCCCGACTTGGAGCGTCCAATTGGAGGCTTCAGGAAGGATTGGTTGGAGAATACATCCCTCCACTTGTAACACTTCCTCTTCCACCATCTTCACCTCCGCCGCCGCCACCTCCTCAACGCTGCCTTCACTGCTCCCTAAAAGGGATCGATGTAAAAGCTAGCCTCTTTTTTCCCAATACCACCCATCCTCAGAGCTGCGCCATCCCCAAGCACCACCTTAGGTCGAAGAATGCGCTAAACGACAAACGTCGGAAGAAACGACATCCCAAATAGACGGTTGGATCGCACAATATCCCAGAAACACGGATACCCAAGTGTAAAGAGACCAGAGAAGGTAAAGATTGAAACTAAATCGAAAGATACAAAGAAAATGAAAACCCCTTTGCTTATATAGAGTACGAACTCGATTGCACGCCCGGATCTCGATGCGCAATTAGATCAAGTGCCAAGAAGTTTGTGCGGAAACAAAATCACGCGCACCAACAAGAGCGCATAATAAAACCATCGCCGACGCGAACGACGTGACGCTCCAGTCACGCGCCCAAGACCTAACGCATAATCACATTACCCGCTCCACAAACTATGCGGAATTCGAGGGATCACCTGCACAGTGACCTGGTGACGCTTCAATTACACACTCTCACCTAGCCGCACAAGTGGAATATATGCCAACACCCACACGCGTGATCCAGATCGACACTCGAATCCTACCGTTCTACCAATTCAGTGACCTTACAATTATGCATTATACGAGCCACACATAAATATATTCAACGTAGGCACCTGAACGCATAAATGAATCCTAAAGCCCTAAATTAGGTGTTTAACTCAATTTAACATTGTGAATCAGGCACATAATTCTCAACCACGACACTTACCTCCAACAAAATAAACACGCACCCTGTCACTACACAACACACTACTCTCCCCTGCATGACCTAACCAGGGAAGGAGAACCTTGTCATGTCCCATCATCATAGGATACACGAGTGCTACGACCCCATATTCCATCACGAAAAGCCAAAAAAAAACCTCTCGAACACCCTACCATTACCAAAGGCCACGCCCCGTCGCGATCTCAAGACTTCATCATTGCCCCACCGTAACAGTCAAGGAGTTGTCAGAACCAACGCCACCACACAGTCGACGACATGCCCCGTCGCAATGTCGCTACACCTCAATTGCCTCGAAAACTCGTTTCATCGTGACATCAGTGCCCGAGGCACTTGGACACAACCTGTCACAATGCACAATCAGGAAGGGAAGGCTCGAGCATACCCCATCACGAAAGCATAGATCCCGCCTCCCAAACACCTCGCCACGCACTAGATATCACTGTTGCAGGAACATATGAATGAAGAAAGGGACTCGACCCATGTCCCATCACATCCGGCCAGTATCAACTTCCCGACGCGAGCATCTCATCAGAATTCCCAATGTACCACTGCGCCTGCAACCACGAGGACTCATCACGGCACGCCATCGTAAGAAAAGACTACCATGATCCTATCGCGAACCTCACCTCCCCAAAATACTACATCACATGGGTGACCATCAGGTCCCGCTACAGCAGAAGCGAAGGTAAGAGGAATCTCTCTAGTATCCCATCGCAATATCACTACAACAATCGATTAGTCCCATCACGAACTGTACAGGTAAGTATCACCCCCTCAGGTAAGTATTACACACTTCTTTATACTCAATATTCTCTCTAAAATATAGTTAGTTATGATTAAGTCAAATATTTTCAAAACCCGTCTCTCTCGACTCGCGAATCACTATAGTCCTCCCATAAGTGGCCATTATCAGTATTCACGAGAAGGTTAGATGGAGCATTCAACATGCCAAGCGTCGTCTTGACAACCACATAAACGGTCGAGTCCACAAATCCCGTACCGATGGGTCTGCTCAGCGACGTCTCGGAAGCCACATTTTCAGTTTTAACACCGAATTGATCTTAAGTTAAATTCCCAAACTTTCAAAAACAAAAATAAACAAACACTTTCAAAAAAAGAGAGGAGAAAACAAAATGATCCACAAACCCTAGTTAGCAAAAGTTACCCCCTAATGCCCCAATCTGTAATTCCCCTAGGAAATCGAACAATGAATATATTCAACTCTAGAAATCACAAATGCCTGTTGGAAAAGAGATGTCTGATGCTCCATTGGTGTGAGCAATGACGTGCCCAGTCTAACATGATTTACGAAAGCCTTCACTATTACATGATATTTTATCTTATTATTCGGTCTCTAGACATTCGTATGATGCCCCCCGGTACCTCGATTACGTCATTTTCCTTTGTTTGACTGCCCCTTGTAGCAGGTCGCGACATGTGACGGGATGCCCCTTGTACCCACAGATTAGGATCTGATGATTCTCCTTTTCGTTTGACTGTCACTCGCAGCAGGTCATGCCATGAGACTAGATGCCCCTTGCACCCGCAGATTAGGATACGTTGACTACTACTCGCAGTAGGTCGCAATACGCGACGGGATGCCCTCTCGCATCCACGACTAGGAATACGCCTTTCGACAGCTACCATTGGGCCCCCAAATACACCATTTTAACTTATGCCGGTAGATAAGAAAGTCAAGCATGTCATATCAGCATCTCCAGTTTACGTTTGTGATTTCCCAGAAGAAACGAGAAGGCACCTCTAATAAGGGGTGTCTACTTCTTCGACGCGCTCTTACTTCACAAGAGCGTGCCGAAGAGGGGCATCTGTAGACACCCCCATTTTGCCCTCTCAGAGTATATAAGTTTGTTCGATCAACCTTTGACCTCGATTATGACTCTTCGAAAAAGACTTACCTTCTCTGAGGGTTTCGAAACCCTAATATGGGAACCATATGCTGAAATAATAATATATGGCTGAACACAGGCTGAAACAATAGTTCTGTGGCTCAGGCCTTATGACCCTAATGTGGGATCATATACTGAAACAATAGTGTATGACTGAACGCAGGCTGAAATAATAGCTCTGTGATTCAGATCCCATAAAGGAGGAGACCATATATTGAAACAATAGTATATGGCTGGACACAGGCTGAAACAATAGCTCTATGGCTCAAGCCCTATAACCCTAAGGCGGGAACCATATACTGAAATAATAGTATATAGCCAAAACGCAAGCTGAAATAATAGTCTTGTACTTCAGACCCGACCCAGACCCAGGACAATCCGAATTCCATGCTCTAAACCATGCGCGTAATTTGATTGAACGTTACACCACCAACACTCAATTGGTCCTCGTCAGACCAAACTTTCCCTCCCGTTGACCGCCTCGAGACCTGATCGCGTGCCCTAACAACCGCGCGCAATCAGATTAAGCGCCCAATCACAAACGCTGAATTGGTCTATTTCAGACCTGGTCTCTACTTTCTAGACCACCAAAACTTCACGATTAAACGTAATTAGTATGGCGTTTAAATCGGATTATGTGTATTAAAATTGATGTGCAATTTATCTAATTAGACTGGGACTGAGACACCCTAGCTGAGCTAGTCAGCCGGTCAGTCACTATGACGGTCGTTGACTCAAAGTGGTTAAGCGCCTAATACAGGGAGCGCAATTCAATTAAGCGCCCCAAATAGGGCACATAATTAAAGTTGATCGACTAATTAAATGCACCCCACAGGGCACGTAATTAGTAAAATACTTATAAATAGATTCCCTTACCTCGACCAAAAAAAACAACAACAACGACTTCGAAATTCAAGTTTCGAGTTCCTCGCCTTCAAGCTTAGGATTTCGATATTCCTCTTTGCAGCACCAACTTAGCAATAATTTTCATTCTATTTTTTTATTTTCAGTTCTAGTTTTAGTTCTTAGTTCTTAGATCTCAAATTTTAACTATTAGTTTTAATTTTCAGTCTTAGACCGTAACACCTTTTTTAATCTGCAGTTTCAATACTTGGTTCTAGTTCTTAGTTTCTAGAACCAATCCTTAACCCAATTATTTAATTTACAATTTTAAATCTTATTTTCACTCCAAAACCTCAACTTTCAGTCTTATCATTAATCTCTGGTTCTAGTTCTTAGTTTCTATAATTAGTCCTTAATCATACGATATGATTTCCTGATTTTGGTCTCGATTTCAGACTTTAAATTTTAGATTTCAACCTTAATTTACCGATTTCTCGTAGTTCTAGATTTTAAAAGTTCTGATTTATAGTTTAGCTTTCAATTTCTAGCCCCAGAAATTAATCCATAATTATAATCCAGAAATTATTGATTTCTCAATCCAATGATATCATCTTATCATTCAAACTCAGATTACTTTGATCTCAGCCACCCGATTTGCCCAAGGGAGCTTACGGAGGGTACCCGGGAACGGGACCGATCCTCCTTAGCATAGCGGGCCAAACCCCCCTTTTTTCATATTTTCAATTAATTAGAGTTTTAATAAAATTAGTATATTTATTTTAATTAGAGTTTCAATAGAATTAGTATGTTCCTAATTAGTTTCCATAGAATTGATACATTTGCAGTCCTAGTAGTATTAGGAGACTTAATCAATTAGATTTCTAATACGATTAGGATATTAGACTCCTAGTAGGATTAGGAGACCCAGTCAAACAAGATTAATATAAGTAAGATTAATAAAACTCCTAGTAGGATTAGGAGACTTAACTAATTAAACTTATAATAGGACTAAAATACTTAAATTAATTAGACACCCAGTAGGACTAGGAGACTTAATTAATTAGACTTCTAATAGAGTTAGAACACTTAAAATAATTAGATTCTGGTAGAGATAAGACATTAGAAATAATTAGACTTCTAATAGAATTAGGATAGTTAATCAAACTAAAAGAAAAAGACAAAAAATAGTTAAAGTTAGGATAACACCAAGAATCCTACGCATAATCAGACTCCCAGTAGAATCAAGAGACCTAAACTCATTAGAACCAAAGTAATAAAAGGAGAACATATTATCCAGACACCCGAGCAACCCAATGTTGCTGACGTTGGCCGACCAATGATTCAGTAAAAAAGGAATCCACACTTCCTCACAAGCGTGATCACTGACGTGTTGCAGCGTTGATAAATATCTGCAGTTAGCGATCACAACGAATTATGTATTTTTGCCTTGAATTTACCTCTTTAATTTTAGCACTTATTATTTTCTAATTCACTGTTCCACCACCCATCGCCAGAGTCCACTTAGGACCGAATTGGGCCACTCTTTCTAGGGACCGAAAGGAACCCAGAAAAAGCATGTACCAACAGCACCACATGTGCTTCGACTGTGGCATAGTCCCCTTACACGATCGCGACATGTACCCATGACAAGGGCAAAAGCCCCTCGATCGCCACAACCGATCTCCAAACAAATCAACCCTTCGCACTTTAAGATAAGGGAGACAAGAGTCGATATCAATCCCCTCATCGAAGAATATTCGTTATTCTATCTCGAGCAAGGATTCACCTCTACACGTGGGTCTCTGCACCCATTCAGGTGAGTACCATCCTATCACTGGCCATCACAGCTATAGACACTCCAATTTTGCCCTCTCAAAGCATACAAACTTGTTTGGTCAACCTTTGACCTTGCCCATGACTTTTGGAAAGGGACTCACCCTTTTCGAAAGCCTTAGGCCTTAAACAAGGGATTATATACTGAAATAATAGTATATGGTCGAAGCACAAGCTGAAACAGTAGCTCTATGACTCGTACCCAACTCAACCCAGGAAGGTCCCGAATTATGCGTCCTCACAGAGGCGCGCAATTCAATTGCACGCCCTATAGCTGGCGCGTAATAGGTCCCATTTGGACCAAGCCTGTTCCTCCTGTGGATAGCCTTAAGACTTGATTTCGTGCCCTACTTAGCGCGCGTAATCAATTGCACACCATCAGTGCGCAATTGGTCCCACTTGGACCAGTCTTCACCTTTCTACAGACCGCCTTGAGACTTGATTACACGCTCTCACCAACGCGCGTAATCGATTACGCGCTCTGACACCCGCGCGTAATTGATCTCCAGTTGGATCTGGCCTCTAATTCTCATGACCGCTCAAATTCTCCTATTAAGCACCGGTGAACTGGCGATTAATTGGATTGCACGCGCTGTATATGGCGCGCAATTAGTTCCAATTAGACTGGAATTAGGATATCCAGCTGAGTCAGTCAGTCGGTCACTCACTGAATCGGTCACCGACTCAGAGTGATTAAACGTCTGGAATAGGGAGCGTAATCCAATTAAGAGCACCAGATAGGACGCGTAATTGGATTCGATCGGCTAATTATGCACCTCCCATAGGGCGCATAATCACCCGTATACTTATAAATAGACTTCCCTACTACACCAATTGACATCCAACAATCAAAATTTTGAGCTTCTCTCTTCCAAGTTTAGGGATTTCAAGACTCTCTTCAATGCCCGACTTCAGGTAATCACTTAGGTTCTAATCTCTAGCATTTAATTTTTAGCTTCTAGTTCTTAATTTTTAGCTTCTAGTTCTTAATTTTTAGCTTCTAGGTTCTAATTCCTAATTTTTACTTTAGTTCGTACTTCTGATTCCAGTTCTTAGTTCTAGTTCTTAATTCTTAAGTTATAGATCTCAGTTTTTAGTTCCTGATCTCTAATCCTTAAAATCTCGAATTCTCAGTTTGTAATCCTTAGGCCTTTAATCATCAATCCAAACTCAGCCTTTTTAAAAATATCTTTGGCCATAAAAATAATTTACTATTTTATTCTTCTTTCCCTCAAGCTTCTCCCTTTGAGAAAATTCGAGGTTCTCTTTGGAGCTTCCCAAAAGGGATCGAGCTACCTTCTAGACTTGTAGAATCCCAGAATCTTTTCTGAGAGCCCCAGGTAGTCAAGCTAGCGGCACTAGCCCATTAGTCTTGACTCTCGAAGTAGTATTAAAGGAGGAAGCGCCTAGCTTAGAGCCAAATAGGTCTCTCCATCCTCTTCCAAATTGTCAATCCCACCATTTTTATGTTTAAAATTTCAAATGAAGTCAGATTGATGTGAAATTGGTCTCATTTGAAAGCTTATCGAAGTAGCTTTCCAACGAGCCAAAAAATACGCAATTCTGACAAGTATTTTAGAAGTTATGGTTAGTTTTCGGAAGCTGCACAAAAAGTTACGAATTTCAAGACTCCTAATCGAATTAGGATGAGTCTCTTTTATTATTTCATAGGATTTGTTTCTTTTATTAAAAATAGGATTAGTTTCCTTATTTCTTTAGGACTTTATTAGGAATTAGAGTTACACTAGGATTAAGAACTATAATATTTTCTTTATTTGAATTAGGAATTAGAGTTACACTAGGATTTCTAGTAGAGCTTATAAATTGACTCCTACCCCCTATCCACTCTACACAATTCTCTCTTTTGAGGTCCTTCCTATTTGAAAATTCTAGTTCTAGTTCTAAATTCTAGTTCTCTTTGTAGTTTTCGTTCTTAATTCTTATGTCCTAGTCATAGTTCTTGATTTCTAGTTCCTAGTTCTTAGTTCCTAGGCTCTAGTTCTAGGTCTTAATTTTTTTTCTAGTTCCTAATTTTCTTTCGAATTCTTAATTTTCTTTCTAGTTCTTAATGCTAGTTCGAATTCTTCGTTCTAGTTCTAAATTCTTAATTATGAATCTCGGTTTTAATTCCTAATTCTTGATTCTAAATTCAAATTCAATTTTCAATTTCATATATTTTCTAAAATAATCCTTAGTCACCCGATTTACCCAAGGGAGTTTATGGAGGGTACCCGGGAACGGGGCCGATCCTCCTTAGCATAATGGGCTACAACCCCTTTTTTAAAATTAGACTCCCAGTAGGATTAGGAAATCAAACTAGTTAAACTCTAAGACAACCCATAGCTGATGATGTTGGCCGGCCGACGATTCAGTAAAGGAGTTCAACTTGCAAGTCCCCCGCTCTTCTTAAGGCGTGATCAACGACGTGTTGCAGCATCGACAAATATCTGTAGCTGGAAATCGCATCATCCATGTACTTTTTATTTAATATTCACCTCTTTAACTTCAGTAATTTAATATTTCATAGTTTATTACTCCATCGCCCTTAGTCAGAGTCCACTTGGACTGAATTGGGCCACTTATTTCGGGGACCGAGAGGGACCTAGAAAAAATGCGCACCAACAACAGTACTCGACCAGAAGGGGAGGTTCACTAATGTCCCATCGCGTAGAAGCGGGTAGTAAATCTGAACCACCCAAATGTCCCATCGCGACAATCATCACGTCCCATCGTAAAAGGCCTCCCGCCGTTAATGAATCAGGTATGCATCATTCCCTTACTACCCCACGAATATTGTCCCACTGCAATTGGAATCATCCTCCTTGTCCCATCACGTGACCTCACACATCGACCAGAGAGAAGGCCCCCTGATGTCCCATCACACATCTCCACAATAACACGTCCCATCGTGACAGAACCGACATATAACCATCGTTATCCTAACACCTAAGTTCATTAGCATAAATCAACTATGCCCTCATGTCCCATCGTGACGCTGAAGGCCCACCACACCACCAAGGCCAAAGGCAAGTCCTGTCACGATCTCAGACACCATTCAAATTGACCCCAACCCATCGTATAACCAAGATCTGTCAAAAAAAGAAATACACCATCATCATCCCATCACGACTTCAAAATAGTTAAGGAGTCATCAACCTGAAATGCCCCCTCGCATAACCACCAAGCCCAGTCGCAACCCGCCATGGCATACAACCAGAAGAGAAGTTCAACCAATGTCCCATCACGGAGAATGAATCCAGACCCCCTGAATGCCCACCGCGACAATCAGCATGACCCACCACACCAACAATCTTATGACTACAAAAACCTGAAGAAGAAATGAATTTCTTTGATGTCCCATCGCACCCAACAAATATCAAGTCCCGTCGCGAGCCTTTCATCACGTGCCCTGATGTCCCACCGCGCGACCACCACGAAACAACAACGCCCATCAATTATCAAGTCCCATCACGAACATCTCATCAGGGGATCCAGACATCTCATTGCGCAACAAATAAGGTAAGTATCACCCCTTTCTTTCTACTCGATATTCCCTGTACAAATATAATTACCTAATATTAAGTCAAGTGTTTTCAAAACCCGTCTCTCTCGACTCGTGAATCACTATAGTCCTCCCATAAGAGACAATCATCAATATTCACAAGAAGATTAGACAGAGTATTCGACATACCAAGTGTTGTCTTGACAACCACACAAACGGTCAAGTCCACAAATCCCATTCCGATGGATCTGCTCAGCGACATCTTGGAAACCACATTTCTCACCGTTTTACCATCGAATTGATCTTAAGTTAAAAAATCCCAAGCTTTTAAAAAAAAAATTGATAATAAATAAACCCCCTATCTATCGAACTTCACTTCTCATCACTCAAATATGTTCTTTCCCCTGGGAAGCCGAATACTGAATATGCTCAACTTTGAGAAATCATAAATGTCTACTGGAAAGGGACCCCTGACGCGTCATTGGTGTGAGCAATGATGTGCCCGGTCTGACATGACTTACGATAGCCTTCTCCATCATATTACATCATATTATCCGGTCTCTTGACCTTGTCTCTGAACGTTCATATGATACCCCCCGGTACCTTGATTGCATCAATGTCCCTCTGTTTGACTGCCTCTTACAGCAGGTCACGATATGCGGCGGGATGCCACTTGCACCCACAAATGAGGATATACCGCAGCTACCACTGGGCTCCCGAATGCTCCTCCTTAGCTTGTGCTAATAGACAAGAAAGCCAAACATTTCATGTTAGTTCCCCGATTCACACTTGTGATCTCTCAAAGAAATGAGAAGGCACCTCAGAAGAGGGGTGTCTACTTCTTCAACGCATCCTTACTCCACAAGGACGCGCCAAAGAGGGGTATCTGTAGACACCCCAATTTTGCCTTCTCAGGGTATACAATCTTGTTCTATCAACCTTTGACCTTGCCCCCAAGCCCCAAAAAAGGACTGATCTTCTCCAAAGACCTTAAAACCCTAAATACAAGGACCATTACTAAAACAATAGTATATGGTTGAGATCCAGGATGAAATAATAGCTCTGGGGCTTGGACCCAACCTGACCCGAGAAAATCCCGAATTTTGCGCAAATAAAATTGCGCAGAATCTATTCCATGTTTGGCCACATGTGCGGAATTGGTCCCACTTGGATCAGGCTCACTCTTCCCGCGGACCACGTAAGACCTAAATTTTGCGCTATACAATATGCGCTTAATCCAATTCCACGCAAACACAGTTGTGCGAAATTAGTCCCACTTGGACTAGGGCTGCCTTTCATACACCACTCAAAGACCCTGATCCCGCGCTGATACACTTGTGTGGAATTGATTTCACGTGTTCCCATACACGCGGAATAGGTCCAGATTTGGGATTCTATTTCCCAAACCGCCTAGGGACCTGAATCCCCCGCATACGCCACTGCGCGAAATTCAACCCCACGTGTCACTGGATACGCGAAATTGGTTCCCAATCTAACCCGACCTTTAAATCCTTAAACCGCCTGAACTTCCGATCAAGCGCAAACGCCACTACGTGGAATTGGTTTCCCGGGCCTATTGGAACAAGGAAGCTCGGTTCAGAGGCCGACTCGAAGTGAATTAAGCGCATATGCCACTGCGCGGAATTCAATCAAGCTAAGCCTCACATGCGCGAAATTCATCAATCCCGCACATTCCCACATGCGCGAAATTAGCCCGTTACCTATAAAAAGACCCCCTACCTCCCCCAAAAAGGACATCCAACAATTGAATTTTCTAGTTTTTCTCTTCCAAGCTTAGGGATTTCGAGACTCTCTTCGGCGCCCTACTTCAGGTAATCTTTTAGGTTCTAGCCTCTAGTTCTTAATTCTTAGGTTTTAGATCATAATTTTCAATTTTTATGCTAGTTCCTAATTTCTTTGTTCTAGTTCTTAATTCTTAAGTTCTAGATCTCAATTCTTAGTTCTTGATCCCTAATCTTTAAAATTTCAAATTCTCAGTTTTTAATCATTCCACCTTTAATCATCAATTCAAACCTAGTCTTTTCAAAATTAACCTTAGCCACAAAAATAATTTACTATTCTTCTTTCTTTTAAGCCTCTCCCTTTGAGAAAATTCGAGGCTCACTTTGGGGCTTCCAAAAAGAGATCGAGCTGCCTTTAAGACTTCTAGAAGTGCAGACTCTTCCTTGGGAGCCCTAGGTAGTCAAGCTAGCAGCCCTAACCCACTAGCCTTGACTCTCGAAAAAATATTGAAGGAGGAAGCGCTTAGCCTAGAATTGATTAAGTCTCTAACCTCTTTTAGTTTTCAAGCCTTAGCCACCTGATTTGTCCAAGGGAGCTTAATAAGAGTACGCGAGAATGGAGCCGATCCTCCTTAGCATAACGGGCCATAACCCTTTTTTAATTAGACTCCTAGTAGAATTAGATTCGTTAAAATCCTAGCATAAGTAAGAAGGCCAATTAGTTGGATTAAAGGCAACCCACAGCTGCTGAAGTTGGCAGGCCGACGTTTAGTAAAGGAGTTAACATACACTCCGTAAAGCGTGATCAGTGATGTACTGTAACATTGATAAATATCTACAGCTGACGATCGCATCACCCAGGTACTTTCTATTTACTATTCGCCTATTTAATTTCAGCAATTTAATATTTCATAATTTATTATTCTATCACCCCTAGCTAGAGTTCACTCGGACTAAATTGGGCCACTTCTTCCGGGACCGAAATGAACCCAGAAAAAGCGTGTACCAATAGTGGGGACTTAAGCCCATGCCAAAAACAAAACCGGGGCGGAGACCTATGCTTAAAACCGAACAATATTTTGGGATATGGGTCTGGGTCATCACACTAACCCAACTCAACGACAAACTACGCTGTTTATCTTCATTAGAAAATTTCTAATCAAGAAAATTAAGTCTAAGAATAGACTTGTCTAGGGCATCACTCTCCAAACCCCCTAAAGTATAATTTTGACCTTTACCTAATTTGGCACTAACAAATATGCATGCAACTTTTACAATTGTTGCATTAGATTGATCCCATACACATGGACTCATTCAACAATAGCTCAAGCGGTATCCTCTTTCCTTATGGAAGCAATAGGTCATGGATTCTTATCCCCACGCCTTCTCTTACCCTTTGTTCAAGTTTTCTCCCTATACGGATCCTCTCTGCATGCAAGTTTGCACATGCACTCCATATGAGTTGTCTATACCATATGACATCCTCAAAAATAAAATACCACACAACCTTTGTGCCTTTAGAATTTTGGTGGTGCAAATAGATGTAGCCATTAGTATTGTGCTTAAAAATTCAACGCAACAATTGTTACTGGCTCGGGCACATAAACTTGACCCGTCGATCAGCCTTATCGGCCAAGCAAAATTCAAGTAAAGTTTACCCAACTCGACCTGATATTTTATACATAGATCTAAGGACAATAAGGGGTTTAAATCGGGTTGGGTTGAGTTTTTTGGCTTGGGTGCGCACTATCAGATCGGGTTGAGTCAAACATTTGCCCTTTAGTAGTCGGGCAGCCAAAGCTTTTACCCCACCCGACCCAACCCATTGATAGCCCTGACAAGATGATGGAGTAGGGTATTCAGTATCGGCCATATTTGATACATATCGGCCGATATGTATCGTCAATGTGAAGTACCCGCGATCGTATCCGGTGATCTAAAAATCAGACTAGATTGGCCAGTCCGACCTGGGTCGATTGGAACCAGTAGCCTAGGCGGTTCGGTTTGATTAACAACCAAAGTTATCGATTTTTTTAGTCCAACCGTTGAACTGCTTGATTTTTTGATGAACCGCCTGATTCACCTGGTTGACAAAAAACCGATCTGATTCATATAATTATTATATCTTTTTTGAAATCTAAACTTCCTTTTTTATTTTTGAAATGAAAATAGATTAAATATGCTTATAAATTAATTAATTTCGAAACTTACACATTTTATTTAAAAAATTCAGAAAATTATGGTAAACTTCTAGTTTAATTAGAAAATTTACATAAGGTGTTTCAAAAAAGTCAACAATCCTACGTTAAAATTATTAAATAAATAATACTAATTTTAATAATATTTAGCGAATCCTTAAATAGTAAATATAAAAATTATTATTCTTTTTAATATTTTATATTTATTAACAATATTTGTATTGAAATTAATAATAATAATAATAATTTATGTAAAGGTAATTTTTTTTGTTAAACAGATCCAGTCCAACCAAATCGGTGCCTTCGCTGGTTCAGCGTCTGGTTCGGTTTTTCAATCATTTGTCGTATCCCTTTCAAGCTAGGGTTAGGCCCCATCCGTTATGATATACACCCCGCTTGCATCTTGGGTCAAATATCAAGTCAAACAAGCTATCAACTAATATGTGTTTAATATGAACCAAATAAAATACCAAAAATATCCGTTGGACAAATTTTATTATTAAATAAAATACTAGAAATTCCCTTAGGACAAATTTTCATTATTACTTATATTTTTAATATTTTAAGAAAAAAAAAATCTTTAATATCGGCCGATTTAGTCAGTAGGTGTCCTATATTATCCCATGCTTATCGGCCTAGCATCCGGCCGATATCCCGATATATATTAGTCTTATTTTTTATTATTAACTTTTTTTAGAAAAAACTATATATCATATATAAGTCTCTTAGGTCTCTGAGTGGGAGGTCGCCAGTTACAGAGCTAGATTTAGACGCGAAAGAAATAATAAAATAATGGGAGCCATTACTTGCACTCGGAATGGTGGCCCTTGCAACTAATTTAAACAAAGACTTGGTATTTTAAGGAAATATAATGAAAACATAATATGGGCAGTTTGATTTGAAGTTTGTGATTTATAAATCTTTAATGCATAAGATTAGAGCAAAACACAATATTTATTATATGGCCTAATTTAGTCAATTGTTAAATCAAACAATAACCTTTGACTATATTTAATTATATAATAAATATTATATTTTATGCTAATCTTTTATACTTAATATCTTTAACGTAAAAATTTCAAATCAAAACGGTTTAGATGGTGCATTTCCAAATAGCAGAGGTTAGTCAAACTTTCAAGTGTTTCTTTTTAATTCGGTGCACCGGGCAACCTTCCGAGTGCAACTAATGGTTCCCTAAAATAATATAACGGTGTACTACGCACTCTGCATACTATAGAAGATTCTATCAGTATGTCTCTATTTTTTCCCCTCCCAAAATATACAGTGCCACTCCACAAGAAATACTTGCTCTCAAGCTACTCTCACTCTCTCTGTTTCTGCTATAGATCCAAACTTCTACATATTTATTTATTTACTGCTAAAAACCCAAAAATTCTCTCAATTTCACAAATTCGAATAAAAAAATCAACTCCGCTTCACCTCCTCTTACAACTTACATATATAGATTTGTTCATCTTCGTTATCGTTTGAATTTTAGCTGGAAAATGAAGGAAGAATCATAATCTCTATTAATCCTCTCATTCGAGCTCGATTTGTAGGGTTTTCTTACTCTATGGCGACTCTTCTAGTCTCATCTTTCACTGATTTAAACTTCAGATTTCATTTATTCCCAATCGGGAGAACTCCGAGCGAAAAAAATCGGTTGTTGGAACGTAGCAAATCGAAGAATCTATGTTACTTGTGTCGAAGTAGATTGACGGCGGAGATTCCAAGTCGTCGGTTCGGGAGATTTAGATGTTTCAGCACTAATGGCAACAATGGAGACGATACCAGATCAAACGGTTCAAATTCGGGAGGAGCGGCAACTGAAGAGGCGGAAAGGAGGAATGGAGAAGATTCTAAGTCACCTCCTCCTCCTCCTCCTTCTCCTCCTCCTCCTTCGATTTCTACTAGGGTACTGTGATTTTTTATTATTTACTTCTTGCTCTTGTTGACTCCCCCCCCTCCCCCCCCAATTTCAGATGGAAATTTGGGTTCTTCATTGTGTAAAAACTAGAAAATTGGCTTAAAAGTTGTCTTTATTTGAAATCAGATTAAGTTATTCTATATAAACCTTGAAATTTATCAGCTAGTTACAATTGGACTACTTATTTTTTGTTAAACTTTCTGTTTTAATATTTTTAGATGGAAATTTGTGTTCTGGATTGTGTAAAAACCATAAAATAGGCTTAACATATGCTTTATGTTAAATCAGATTAAGTTCTCGTAAATAATCATTGAAATTTATCAGCTAATTACAATTGTCAATATCATAAGTACTTCTTGTAGATAATTGACAAGAAATAGAACAAGCTATTAATCTAGGCTAGTTGCGTAGTGGTTTAGGAAGTCATGAGTTCAAATCTCCTCATCCACTACTCCAAAAAAATATAAAAATCAGCTAGTTCACGGTTTTTTAGGTACAAAAAGAAAAGTGATTGTGTCATGCTCTGAATCTGATACATGATCCATTTCGGCACATGAACGCATTCAATAATCAAAAATTCAAATAAAGGAAACACAACAGTCCATTCTCATTAACTAGAATTTAAAGTTACATTTATTTCATTCCCAAACTTAAACAACTCCTAACCAAAACTAATTCAATAAGTCCTCTAGAGTCTCTTCTTGAAATGCAGCTCCTGAGCCGTGAGGTGGAGTCTCTGAAATTTAAATAGCAACGGGGGTAAGATAAAACTCAACAAGTAACCCCGAAAGTAAGTAATATATTTTCTACAACAATTTTATCAGTTTCAGATGGAGAACTACATATCATATGAGAAATATCATCATCTATATCATTTAATGATTCAATATGATGAAGAAGAACAAAAATAACTTAGTTTACAATTGTACTACATATATTGTACAATCATTAAAATAATAGCACCGATCCAAGTGTAGTTGCATTCATATTATCATTTATCTTAGATACCAGTCGCACAAGAGGGTTCCATATCTTTTATCAATCCCATTGTCAACCATGCCGATCCGGCTTGACGGGGTTTACTTCCTATTACGGAAGTACACAAATGGACCTGTTCGTCTAATACTACCATGCGGCCCCATGGGGATCTTATTCAAATATCAGATCATATTTATTTAAATCTTTATGTCATGACATTCATCATTTCTATAGCCTTTTATATTAGTTTCTTTTGAAAACTTATCCAACATTCATATACATACTCTATCAATTCTCATTCTAAAACAAATCTATATTTCAATGTAGAATGATATCATGTGAAAGTTAAAACTAATAAACAATGCTTACGACGATCATACATTATGAAATATGTTACTAAACACAACTTGATTCAATTAAAATAATTATCATTATGCAAGACAAATCTAAAGTCATCAATACCATAAGTAGTCATTCATACATATAGTTATCTTAATGTTATAGTATAGTCTATGTAAAGAACAAGACATTATTATCTACTAAGGTACGTGTTTAAACCATACTATGAGATAGGTTACTTGCCGCAATCGTCGGATTCAAGGGTCTCGTGAGGACAACGTGAAGTTTTACAGTTCCGATGGTTACCTGGGCATAAGGGGAAAGTGGGCAACAAGAATTTCGTCGAAGCTGAGATAGAGAGAGCGAACTAAGGTAGGGTCATCGGAATTAGGTTGGATTCTATTGAGTTTATTTCAAATCCTTGTTTTGGAAAACATTCGATTACCGAAATCCTTGCTTTTAAAACAAGTTTGATTTATAAAAAGATCCAACATCTAAAAATCTTAAAAATTTCCCGATTTAAAATAAGTTCAAATTTAAGAAAGTAAATAAAACCGATTTAATTTCCAGTTTTAATCTATTTAAATACATTAGGGATTTACTACATAATTGAAATTTTACGATTTAAAATTAGGATTAATTCTACAAAAATAAAGAGAAAAACTAACGCTAAGAATGATGAGTGTAGGTGTACTACGGTGCTCATAATCGCTATTATCATGGCTGGTTGGGACAATGCGATGGTCATCGGTGGTAATCTGGCAATCGGAGAAAAGAAGAAATAAATTGCAAAACATGAATTTAATTTAAAATAAAATAAATAAAGGAAGACATACCTTAACGAAGAGAAGGAGCTTGAGGCAGAGAATTAGAGGAAGAGGGCTTGATGTCGAAGAGGGGAGGGGAGCTCTATTTATAGGCTGGGGGATGAGGCCGTTCCCATTCGTAATAAACCCTCGAGAAATGAGGGCGTTTACAGGAGGCGTTACCGAATTGAAGAAGAAAAATGGAAACGAAATTTGGATTTAAGTTGCATAGGAAAGTTATGGTGAATAGCCTATACAAAATAGTGTGTGCTCCTGGGTCTAAACGGGTCGGGTTGGGTCGAGGTGGGTTGGGTCGAGATGGTCGGCACAAATTGTCTCCAGTATTCTAGTTTCAACGGTATGTGTGCTAAATATTATTATCATTTTTTAATATTAATTTTGATAAGCCAATCAGACTTCAGACTTGTGACTTGCTTCTTGAATCAGAGTTTCTCACAAATATGACGACTATGATCGGGAGGATAAATAATTACTCCACTTGGTTCATGTATCCACTTGAATGGAGTTCAAGGAATGGTGCTCTGAGGCAATCTGGACTGTACACGTCCCACACATGGCCTGGTCGTCCACAGGGATGGACTTGTAAAAAAAATAAAAGGAGAAATAGAAACCTAATATTTTTTGGATACCTCTTCACACCTACGAATAACAAGGGTGCCTACATCTGAAAACCATTTACTAATTTGAATCATACAATGGAGATCGTTTTTCATCCCAATCATCTACACAACGGATCTTGAGACGATGAGTGTACCATCAGATGGCCAGTTTTTGATTCCACGTGGAAGGTTGGGGTGCACAACGACCTCCATCATTTGATTCAAGTCGGTCAATGGTTTTCGGTTGTAGGCATCCTCAGTTATCCAGTAGGCACAAATAGAGGTACCCTATTTTTTTTGTTAGAAAAGCTATGACATTCTAAAAAATTAGGTCTCCTACATTTACAAGATACTTCATCATTACTGAGATACTAAATTAAGGAACTGAGCTCCTTATCATCAAGGAATATCTACTATCTAAGTACAAAAAAATTGTAATTAATGTGGGATTTAACCACAACACAAAATATGTCACTAAACATAAACATAACAGTAGAAAGTATCGAGTTATATCCTCAACATTGCTCATCAACATAATATTAGTTGTAGTCTTCAAGTCATCTTCAAGTCATCAGGTGTTCAATGATGGGTTGAACAACACCCATTAGGATGTTGGACGTCACAAACAAATCTCCCCTAAAACGGATTGTTGAAAAAACTTGATGCACCCACTTTCTTGTGAAAACTGAAAACACTCAAAGAAACAAGAAACAAAAAGAAGTAGAAGAATTGAGAAGGCTACAGAAATCCCCTTCATTGTAGACAGATAAGAACTCTCTTGCTCTCTCTTGTACAAAAAAAAATGTAGGACTCTCCTAAAATTTAGGAAAGAGAAAACACTACTTCGCCTATTATTAGGAGAATGCTCTTGCACTTATTTTAGGAGAGAGTATCTTTCATCCCTTTCTTTCCCTTTTTGGAAAAATTAAGTAGAGGAATTTTATTTTATTTTGTTTTTAACTCTTATTTTTTAGAACCCCTAACAATATTATTACTCTATTCCTTATTTCTTTATTTGTCGACTGTTATTAAACGGGTGCCTCTTTAGTTTAGGATTGCTTAAGTTGCTATTTCGCTTGAGATGGTTTGCACATGCCTGTTGGTGACTTGAAACATCCCCTGTACGAAGCATTGAAATGGTAGAAGTACGAGGAAGAAGGAGAAGAGAAAGACCAATAAAGACTTGGAGAGAAGTATTGGGAAGTCATATGATGGCTTGCAGGGTAAGAAAGTGTATAGCCCTGAACAGAACTGAGTGGAGAAATAAGACCCACAAGACCACCCGAAATAGATGGGACAAGGCTGTGATGGCGTTGGCGGCGATGATGAAATATTTTAATAGGATAAATTATGAGTTCTCTTTAATACTTCTTATTATTTGTGAGCTATTTCTAGTTGCTTATTCTACTTATTAATTTTATCTTGTTAGAGCAAGCTTTAATTTCCATCAATTGTTGCAATCCGTAATGCTACTAATGGGAACTTCCATTACCAATTAACGACTTGATGAATGAGACAAGTCGTTAAAGAAGTCAAGCAAAGGCTAGACCAATTTATGCGTATTTGTAAGATGGAACTGGGGATTTAAGATGACGATATAATGAAATCTGTGAGGAGAAACTCGAAGATCAACTCTTTCAATGTTATGGGTTTCAGAGGTGTTTTGCATGCCTTTGAGCCCCTCTTTATTCGTGGCTGAGTTTAAGGATAACTATTTGGTTGAAACATTTGGGGATTTTTTTAGTTCAATCCCATTTTCTTCTTCCCAGCTTATTCTAGGTCTGGAATATTTTCAACCTTTAGACTCTCGCCTATAGCCCATTCCTTTGTCTAGACATTCCTCAAAGACATCTGTTGTGATCTTTCCAACTTGTTTCAAGGTTCATAAGTCATAACATTTTCAAGGATATATGATCTTGGACTCTCGTCTAGAGCCCAAGCCTTTGTCTCGACATCTCTCAAAGATAAGACTTTGATGGTGGACTGATTAGACTAAAAGGAACATCTCCGTGGTACCTTGTATTCTTTGTGGGAAAACATTTGGGATAACAACCCTCCTATTTTGTTCCTGTGCATGGACAAGAAGAATAAGGCTTTTGCATCTCCAACGGATTGTCATATGAGGAACCTTTGATGACTAGAAAAATTATTGTTTACAGTTTCTAAAAGAGTTTGTCAAGGCAAGAGAGTCTTAGTTCTCAAAGCTCCAAATGTTTGTATGGCCTGAGAATGGGTGAGTGAAACTGAACTGCAATGGCACCAACGGAGAGACTTTGGGTTTGGATGTGGTGGAAGTAGTGTTCAATTTCTGGAAAACCGATATGTACAGGAAAACTGAGATTTTGATCCATGATTGAAACAATATGAACGCAAGGAAGGAGAAGTGGAAGACCAATAAGGACTTGGAGAGAATCATTGAGAGAGGACATGAAGGATTGTGGAGTAATATAGTTTAGCCCTTAAAAAAATGGAGTGGAAAATAAAGACTTGCAAAGCCGACTGCAAATAGATGGGACAAGTCATTGATGATGATGATGATTGTGTTAAGAACACAAAGATATACTACCATACAAACCATAGTTTTGGTTTTAAGCGAATGGAAATTAATTAGCAAGTGACTATGAAGTAAATGTGATGGTAAATTGCGGCAAAATAAACTTGTAAATTTCAGCAATTTTAATGTCAATGTTTGCTGAGATTTGGAGTACATAACAAACAAATTTACTGGCAACTGTGAATGAATTTGATTTGGAATACAGGGGCTAATACTGAAAGTTGGCAACTTTACTGTAAACGATGCTTAGAAATAGGCACAAGGCAATGGTGATGATGTTGACAGAAAACATTGCCTAGATGAAAATACATAGCATGAATCTCCCTAACATATATAGAGCTGCTATATGTTGGTGCTGAGAACCACATGGTGCTCCCTATTTGTTATTTCAAAAGGGGCCCACCACCTAAATGCAGTTATCATGTCAACTGGTTAGGTGGGTCCCTCAGTTTTCCAAGAGAAAAGCAGGGACCACCGTCTGGTTCTCAAAGTCATCATCATTATCACCATCACCATCATTGCCTTATTCCATGTATTTTATCATCATCATCATCACCTTCTCCCATCAATATGAGGTGCAACATCATATGGTTCTCAACATCAGTATGTAATTTTTCATACATAAATACGTCATATATGCATTGGATGAACCAGTTTGAGATTAGATTACCCATGCCTTTTTTATACATGCTCTGGCAGCTTCTGCTGCACATCACCATTACAAGCAATCCTAGTACATAACTATGCTCTTTGTTTTTTCGGTGATCTCGCTTCAATATTTTGTGTATGCATATCCGCCTCACATTAATATATATATATATATATATATTTTTTTTTTTAATCTTAGAAAAAAAAAATAATCATACCCGGTTGGTTTTTTTTTTCACTTATTTCTTTGGTATTTATAGGAATATTTATTTTTTCAGCCACCAGGTATTGCTGCAGAGAGACCACCTTACAATAGCTTTCAAGTTGATTCTTTTAAACTGATGGAACTCCTTGGGCCTGAAAAGGTAGATCCTTCTGACGTGACACTGATTAAGGAGAAGCTATTTGGCTACTCAACTTTCTGGGTAACTAGAGAAGAGCCATTTGGAGATCTTGGTGAAGGCATCCTTTTCCTTGGAAATTTAAGGGGTAAGAGAGAAGATGTTTTTGCCAAACTTCAGCGCCAGCTTGCTGAAATTACCGGCAACAAGTACAACCTGTTTATGGTGGAGGAACCCAATTCAGAGGACCCAGATCCACGGGGTGGACCACGTGTGAGTTTTGGTTTATTGAGGAAAGAAGTCTCTGAACCAGGACCTACTACACTTTGGCAATATGTGATTGCTCTCCTGTTATTTCTTCTCACCATAGGGTCCTGTGTAGAGTTGGGAATCGCATCTCAAGTATGCTAATACACTTGTTGCATACATGCTATTTGTTCTGATTTTCTTTGTTCTTTGGGCTTTAGCTATTGATCCAGCAAAAGTTAATAATCCTTTATTCCATGTCAAATAATAATTACTTTATTTTATGATACAGTTAAGTAGTCTTCCACCTGAGGTAGTAAAGTACTTCACAGATCCAAATGCTACAGAACCACCTGAGATGCAGCTTTTGTTCCCATTTGTGGAGTCTGCTTTGCCGCTAGCATATGGTGTATTAGGGGTTCAGCTGTTCCATGTAATACTTGCCTCTTATCTTTTATTGATTTAAATTGTTATGTTGTCCCTGATGAGTCATATGAGAGCCTTATGGTCTTCTGTATCCTCGATTTCGATGATTGTACTTACCTGGTTTCTGCATGAGGGAAATCAAACCATTTCTCTTGTTGAAATGTAAAATGCATATACATAAAAAATAGATATATGCTATGGTCATAGCCACAAGTCAAAAGTTTATGAGGCCCTAGGATGACTCCTAGGTTTTGGGCGATAAACATCTTTGGTGTTTATGACCTGCGATAACTGGTGCTATAATCATCTCATATATTTTTTAAATAGATGCACTTTATAAGCAGTCTGGACTCTTGAGAAATTGGAAATTTTTATTAATACTTCAATACCTGTTCTTACCAATGGAGAGGTAAACAACACCAAAGTTTTATAATCACTACTAAATTTCTCTAATGTTTATTCACTTTAACATTGGGGGCGACACACAGGAAGTTGGGCATTTTCTGGCTGCATTTCCCAAGAAAGTGAAATTGGGTATCCCTTACTTCATTCCCAACATTACGCTTGGAAGCTTTGGTGCAATCACTCAGGTGAGCAATTTAAGTTCTCAGTAAAAATCTACATGAAATTTGTAGTTTCTGTGCTATTGATGAATATGTGAATCAAATTTTATGCTGTATAAATGAAGCAAGTTTATGTTTGGAGGTTAATGTTTATGGACAAAAAAGGTAAACATACAGTTGATTGATTGTTCTTGCTTTCCTACTCTAAGGTAAACATAAAAAACTACTTGGCAATCAGAACCCTGTAATCATTTTGAAAGGCCAATTTCTGAATAGAATATGTGATACACTTCTGATCTGAATTAATTATCCACTTAATTTTTTGTTTATACATGGGATTTTTTGTCACATGGGTAGAGCTTAGGCTATTTAATTGGAAGATTGAAAGGAAATTTTAGAAAGGCCCTTAATGTTTTGAAGAGGGCCTATAAGTACTAGTTTGAACACATGAGGGCTAATTCTATTATCATGTTAATTTAAAATAAGTCTCTTGATTTGTACGCTTTCATAGCTATTGATGCCATTAATTTGCTGTAACATTAAAATTACCTATTTGATTCTCTTTACAAGTCTTCTTTGTTTTGAAATTACGTTGTTTGCATCAAGTTGGTCCTAGAGTAGACTCGTGGGACAGAAAGGAACAGAACAAGTGATGGACCATCCCCACCATAGTTTGAGGAGCTGTGATGGCCGAAAGTGGACATGCCGCTTATGGCCAATGCACATATACTGGTTCAACACTAGAGGATTTCCAAGAGTTAATGAGATACTTAGGGAAATGAGTTGGTTACTCACAAGAGTGACTCATCTAATTCATGCCATCAACTCTTTTTCTCATTGACTCGAAGGGGAAGAATTTCTTTTGGGGATCGGTTTGCACGAGTTTGAGAGTTAGAGGCAAGGATCAAAATATTGGTTTCATTTTCGGTTTCGGGCATGACCAAAACCGAAAATTTGACCGAAATTTTGAGGGGCAGGACGATATTTCGGTGCCCTTTTTTTTTAACACTGATAATTTGGTGATTAGCTAATTATCAGCCAATAACTTCAAATTATCAGCCGATAATTTGCAGTCTCGATAATTTGGGCGAAATTTTGGAGATTTCGTTTCGGGTGGCTCCGAAATCGATGCGTTTAGAGGTGTGGGATCGAGAGTGCTTTCTAGGAGGAGGAGGTTAAGAGGGCTATTTTCTAGTCGGGAAAGAATAAAGCTCCTGGGTTGGTGGGATACACTGTAATTTGTTTTTCGATTCGTCAGAGTGATCTGTAAGGTGGACTTGCTGGTCACGAGTTCCATCATCGTAGCCATATGGGGAAAACGATGAATTCCAATCTCATTTCTCTTATTCATAAGAAGGAAGGGTCTGAGCAAATTGTGTATAAGGTTCTGGCTAAGGTGCTTGTCAGCAAACTTAGACCGTTGATGGCTGGTATTATCTTTTCCCGCGTAAGGGGCTTTTGTGATGAGTAGACAAATGCTTGATGTATCGGTTGTGGCTCCATGAAGCTCTTGATTCTCGACATAGGAGTAAGAAACAAAGTATCATTTGTAAAGTGGATATAGAAAGGGCTTATGGAAGAGTTCATTGGGGTTTTCTCAACTAAATGATGGTAGGATGGGCTTTGGAGAGAAATGGCCGGTTTGGATGACAGCGCTACGACATGGTTCTCTATCATGGTAAACAGTATGCCTAAGAGTTACTTTCAAAGCTCGCGAGGGCATGGCAGGGGTAACTCCTTTCCCCTTTCTTTTTAACATGGTAGGAGGGGCTCTTAGTGGCTATTGCAACAAGTTTCAGTTAATTAGTATTAGGGTTAGGTAGGGGAGGAAGAAGTGGCACGGAAAATGATGCCACAGATAACAGAAAATATGTTAGTAATTCTACTTACACATTACACTCCAGCATTTACTAACACACCCATAAACTATATAGATATCTCTACACTCCCCCCTCAAGTTGGGGCATATATATCAATCATGCCCAAATTGCTAGTCAAGGTTGTCAAATGCGAAAGCAGGGCGGACTGTGACGTGGTCACGACCCTGGTGCATAACAATGCACATCGATCCACTAGCAGGCAAGGTGAGAGGGCCTTGTAGCTAGGCTGAGCCGTAGGCACAGCGTGTTAGGCGAACTCTTGGGTGAAGACACACAGTGTCGAGGTACTAGAGCGAGCTACGATCACTAATGCTTAGTGTATGCATAGTGATAGACTGCGTGGGTGCGGAGCCACGCGAAGGACCAGGGGAGTCCTTATCCGTAGGCACGAATGAAACCAAGATGAGCTAGCGAGGAGGTATTAAACCTCGGGGCTAGGTACTTGTGTGGACCTCTGTCACCTGGGGTGAGGTTACCATGTGGCCTCGTGCCGGCGTCGCGGTGCACATGGGTCGGTGATCTCACGAGGGCACTCAAGGGCTAAGTGGGACGCAGTGATGCGCACTAACTGAGGGCCTGATGCGGACGTGTGCTGGTAGCGTGGGCCACACACGATGGTTGGCTTGAATGGCATGAAGAGATGCATGCCTTTGTCTAAAGCGAGGGACTAGTGCACTGCACAGGGTGAAGCTAGGCAGGCCAAATGACACTGAGGTGCTGGCATACGTGTCGCTGGTAGACACGATGCATTGAGAGTTCCAGTCCTCTAGGCGGGTGGTATTAGAGTGATGGTTGGATGAGTTGGTCTCGCTGTGCGCGGCAGTGAGATGTTGCACGAGCATAATAACCAACGTTAGGTTATGCTTCGTTAAAAACTGGTATTTGAGTTTGGCTGGCCTCGCTGTAGCGGCAGCGAGGAGCCGCACGGGCGTCGAAAAAAGTTACCCCGTGACAGGACGCCCTTGGTGCCTAGGCGGGCCTAGGCAGGTCTTACATTATATATATATATATGTATGTATTATAGTAAAATATCTATAAAAAGCGAAGAACGAAAATAAACTGGTCAATTCTAGCTCATCCTAAACCTAACCATATTACCGTACGTGCTCCTTCTTGATGGGGACATCCAAGTCAAACCGCCATTTATCGTGTACTGGAGACGTAAGAAGAAGCCCAAGAAACTTCAGACAATAAGAGCCGACAAGGAGCACGAGTCTCTGCCTAGACTCACTTGAGCGACAATGGTTCCCGCTCAAGCGAGATCGACGACGTGTGAGCAAGAACTCTCTGGCCAGACTGCGACAATGGTTCCCGCTTGAGCGAGAATCAATAGAAAGATTTGAGCGTGGGCACTTTGAAGACTCGCTCAAGCGACAACCAAGCTCGCTCGAGTGACCTTGCACCGAAGCGACACAAAGTTAATTTTCACTCGAGAATTAGGTTTTAGTTTCCTTTTTAGACTAGGAGTTTTTCTATATTCGATTATATGCTTAGTTAGGGTTTTGTTTGGCTATATAAAGGCATTGTAAATACAATTTTAAGAGTGAATGGTTATTGAATATTGCTTTTGCAAATCGAGAGCTTTTTATCAAAGTCTTCTTCGAGGGTGTGATTCTCTCAAAACTTGGAAGAGTGATTCTACTTTCCACTTGCGGTTTGGTGCGAGGCTAACTTTCTTCCTTGGAGTGATTCCTTAGATCTTCTATCCCTTTTCTATTTTGTCTTTTGATTATTGTCAGGTAATTTATGCAATTTGTTTTTCCTATTGAAAACCTATAAATCCAAAATATCTTTTCCTTTTATATTGTTGCTGGGGTTTTGGTTTCTAAATTCCTAACCCCAATTTGTTGAGATAACATCGAGATTGTCGGTTGAATTATTCAAATCCTAGTAAGGAGTGAAGAGACAACATTGAGATTGTCGGTTGGTGCCCTAAAATTAGATCGAAACTAGAGTCCATCTTTAGGCCTATTTTCTAGATCGGGAAGTTCATATGCTAACAGGTGCTAAATCAAATTAATTAAATTTACATATTTTATGTGTTTTGGGATAAATTTCTATATCTTCGTTGTTCAATTAAATCTCAAATTGCATAACTAAGGTTTTAGCGTTTTACTGCATCAAATTGGTATCATCTGATGCAGAAACTAACATGATGCAAATATGATGGGCTGAGATTATTTGAGAATTAATACGAGTAATTGAAATATGAATTTTCCTAACAAATTAACAATAAAAATAAAGAAAATTTCAATCAAATAACTTGATTTAATCCAAAACAATGTTACTTTCGCCGTACGTTCCCTATAAGATCTAGAAGACTAGGGTTCTTAGCGAACAACTAGATCTCCAACAATTTAGGCATCGAACGGACGCACAAGTGAATTCTTTCGAATCCGTGCGGAACTAATCAATAAAGGGATTCTGGGTCTTTAGAAATCAAGGCTCAAATGGAAGAAATTCCGTGTTAGGACTATTGAACGATCTTAGGTTAAGTTACAGAAAGATCGAGCAAGCAAAACACACAATTAGTTCCGGATTTTGGGAATAAAATTACTTGGAAAAGTCAACCAAATACTTACACGTAGATGGAGATAAGAGTAGATAAGAATGATAGAAAGTTGGCCTCGCACCAAACCGCACGTGAAAAGAAGAATCGCTCTTCCAAGTCTTGAGAGAATCGCACCCTCGAAGAAAACTTTGATAAAAGTTCTCAATTTGCAAAAGCAATATTCAATAACCATTCACTCTTAAAATTGTATTTACAATGCCTTTGTATAGGCAAACAAAACCCTAACTAATCATTTAATCGAATTTAGAAAGACTCCTAGTGACGCAGGACGGTACTTTAAACTACGTGAATGCGATGATTAATTGATTGCCGAAATTGAATTAAATTAAATTAAACAATGAGCCCTAAAATATAGTGAATACCTTAGGCTTTTGTAGTATTCCATTGGAGGATCGCGTATGATTCGAGCAGGGTTCAGTCCGGGCGTTAGATCCGTTAGGTTGTAGCGCGGATCGATCCTAGAGATAGAACTCTAAATTTCCAGATTAGGGTGCTCACGATTCAAGGATGAAATCTCTGGTTCTTCTATGGTTTACGGAGTTGGGTCGAATCTATGGATGAGGGATAGCTAGGGTTTTGGGAGTTGGGTATTTGGATGGAAGATGGCGGATTTGGGTTGTTTGAATTAAAGCAAGGAAGATAGATTAGGAGGATAGAGTAAACAAGGATAAATTGTCGGCTTCACACCCTTGGCTTCACACCAAACCCTTCTCGGGAAGAAGAATCACTCTTCGAAGAAACTCATCTCAAGTTCTAAAAGCAAACGCTCATTCATTCAATAATCAATAACTAATTACATTGTTTAACTTAAAGACTTTATATAGGAGTCCTTTCAAACGAAAATAAAACCCTAAAACAAATACCAAAAGGACAAGTATGCCCCTCAAAATTAAGTTTGAAAATTTAAAAATACCAAAATAATAAAAATAATAAAAAAAAAATTGCGCGATTTTGATTGATTGAAAATGAAATTCGATTGATCGAAAAACATAAATCCAAAACTCGTCGCTAGAATTCGATCGATCGAGTATATAATTCGATCAATCGATCAAATTATATACTCCAGAACATGTCTTTTTTTCCCTCGCTAATGTTTCAAATTCGATTGGTCGAATTTGCTGTGTTCCTTAGTTCTCTAGAATTTTCATCTTTCGCCTAGTTCTGATTTCCATTTCGCTTCTTCCGATGTCGGTATACACGAAACAGTTCATATCCAATGTCTACGATGTCGGCGTCCCCGTCACCTAGTCTAAAAAGAAAACTAAAACCTAATTTTCGAGTGAAAATTAACTCCGTGCGTCGCTTTCATGCAAGGTCGCTCGAGCGAGCTTGGTTGTCGCTTGAGCGAGTCTTCAAAGTGCCCACGCTCAATGTTTCTGTTGATTCTCGCTCGAGCGAGAACCATTGTCGCTCAAGCGAGTTTCGGCAAAGACTCATTCTCCCTTGCCGACCCTTATTGTCTGAAGCTTCTTGGGCTTCTTCTTGCATCTCCGTTACATGATAAAGGGCTGTTTGACTTAGATGTTCCCATCAATTCTCCCTAGCTGAGAGTAACTCATCTCCGATGAGTTAGGTGGTCTACTCATTGAAATCGATGCACTATTAACCTTAGGCTTGCCTTTCCACTTGATAAGGTATTGTTGACGCTTTTCGGTACGTATACTTCTTATTATCCATGTAGGTTTAGTATTCTGCTTACCCTTCCACTGGATGAGGTATGCTTGATGTTTCTCATATTGCTTTCTCCTTGCTGTCCAAGTGTTGTCAATTTTCGGTTTACCTTTCCACCTAAGAAGATACTCTCGATATGCTTGGTGTGTCTTTACCTTGGTAACAAAACATGGATCTCCTAAAACTTTTCCATCTAACCTTTTCACATATTGTTCAAGTAGGTATTTGGAAATTAATGGGTAGATAAGATTGGGCTCAAGTGGATGGGCATCAAGGAATGGGTCTGAAGGTTTTGTTGCTGGACCTAAAGAAGGTTTAAGTTCCTCCAATATAATCATTGCATTAGTACCAATGTCTAGAGGAAACTCTAGATTATCATAATGACCCATTTTACAGATCGAAATATTTCCAAAATAGCATATGACCAAAGCCTCAACAATTTCTTGCAGGATTTGCTTAGGTCTAAATTGAACCAAAGCAAAATCACTATCCTTAAATTCATTAAACAAATTTTGTAAGTTAGAAAAGTTTTCGATACTTCCATTGCTCAATACATTCTTATCATTAATTTCACGCAACTCAGGATGAAAATTGGACGGTAACTCACAATGCAATGCACCATTCAAGCCTTGAGTCACATTCTGCATTGCATTGTGAGTTGCATATCGAGAGTATCTTCTTAGGTGGAAAGGTAAACCGAAAATTGACAACACTTGGACAACAAGGAGAAAGCAATCTGAGAAACATCAAGCATACCTCATCCAGTGGAAGGGTAAGCTGAATACTAAAGCTACATGGATAATAAGAAGTATACGTACCGAAAAGCGTCAATAGTACCTTATAAAGTGGAAAGGCAAGCCTAAGGTTGAGAGAACATCGATTGTGATGAGTAGACCACCTAACTCATCGGAGATGAGTTTCTCCGAGTTGGGGAGAATTGATGGGGACATCCTAGTCAAACCGTCCTTTATCGTGTACCAGAGACTCAAGAAGAAGCTTCATACAATAAGGGCTGACAAGAGAGCACGAGTCTCTGCCCTAACTCGCTCGAGAGACAATGGTTCCCGCTCGAGCGAGAATCAACAGAAAGATTGAGCGTGAGCACTTTGAAAACTCACTCAAGCGACAACCAAGCTCACTCGAGCGACCTTGCACGAAAGCGACACACAAAGTTACTTTTCACTCGAAAATTAGGTTTTAGTTTCCTTTTTAAACTAGGAGTCTTTCTAAATTCGATTATATGCTTAGTTAGGGTTTTGTTTGCCTATATAAAGGCATTGTAAATACAATTTTAAGAGTGAATGGTTATTGAATATTGCTTTTGCAAATTGAGAACTTTTTATCAAAGTCTTCTTCGAGGGTGCGATTCTCTCAAAACTTGGAAGAACGATTCTTATTTCCGCTTGTGGTTTGGTGCGAGGCCAACTTATTTTCCTTTGAGCGATTCCTTGGATCTTCTATCCCTTTTCTATTTTTTTTTTTGATTATTTTCAGATAATTTATGTAGTTTGTTTCTTCTATTGAAAACCCATAAATCCAAAATATCTTTTCCTTTTATATTGTTGCTGGGTTTTGGTTTTTAAATTCGTAACCCAAATTTGTTTATTCCCTTTTAACGATTTAAACCCTTCAGGCCTTGAATTATTCAAATCCTAGTAAGGAGTCAAGAAACAACGTCGAGATTGCTGTTTGGTGCCTTAAAACTAGATCGAAACTAGAGTTTATCTTTAGGCCTATTTTCTAGATCGAGAAATTCATATGCTAACGAACGCTAAATCGAATCAATTAAATTGCCCTAATAAAGTTATTAAATATTTTATGTGTTTTGGGATTAATTTCTTTATCTCCGCTTCTCAATTAAATCTCAAATTGATTGTAAAATTGCATAACTAGGGTTTTAGCGTTTTACTGCATCACTTCTTCCTCTTCCCTTTTTTTTCACGACATAGTTGAGAGTAGAGGCGAAGCATGGGAAGTATCGAGAGAGACTAGGGGTTTTGCTTACTAGGATACTATTATAGTAAATTTTACTTACATTATTTAAGACCCGCTTTAAGGGATTTTTCCGCCTAGGCGGCTGCTTTAGTTTTTTGAATCGTCCACTTTTTGTAACTTGCTATAAGCGGAGCGGGGCCTAGGCGCTACGAAAAAAGTGGCAATCCACCTTTATATGCTTGGTCTCTCACGATTTACTAGATTTTGAGCGATATGATGTGCAACCTCATTATCTCCATACAAAATCATAGGAGGTTTTATCTCAACTCCCAAATTTGCAAGGTTGGGTCTCATCCACATTCCTTCTATGGTGCCTTGAGACATGGCTCTATATTCTCCTTCAGTACTTGAGTTAGAGACCACAAGTTGTTTTTTGGATTTATAAGTGGCTAAATTTTCACCTAGGAACGTGCAATAACCTGTGGTAGATCCTATCGTCAAGGGACCTGCCCAGTCAGCATCAGTGAAAATTTCAACATCAAGTGATCTTTATAGAGAAGTCCTCTTCCTAGAATACCGTTCAAGTATCTCAAATTCCGGTAGACTGCATTAAGATGGATACTCCTTGGAGAATGCATGTACTGGCTAACATCACCAAGAACATATGCTATATTCGGACATGTCATGGTGAGATAGATGAGTTTACCGACAATCTGCTGATACATGCGAGCATTTGAGTGGCTCTCCTTCACTACTTATGAGTATGATTCTGCTCAATAGGTGTAGTTGTTGGCGTGCATCCCATTATTCCCATATCCCTGAGCACATCCAAGGTATACTTCCTTTGAGACAGGGCAATTCCTTTTTCGGATTTGACAACCTCAATTCCAAGACAGTACTTTAATGGACCTAAGTCTTTGATCTCAAAGACTTTACTCAAATATCCTTTCAATTGAAGTATCTCATCACTATGATTGCCAGTGACAATGAAGTCATCAACATATACCAATACCATTGTAAGGCGCACTCCTCTCTTTTCAAACAAGGTATGGTCGTAGTGACTTCTTTGATACCTGATCTGCATGACTGCCTTACTGAACTTCTGAAACCAAGCTCTAGGGGACTGCTTTAGACCATAAATCGATTTATTTAATCTGCAGACTCTCTCAGGTTCCCCCTGTTTCATAAAACCAAGTGGTAATGATATGTAAACCTCCTCCTTTAAGTCACCATGACGAAAGGCATTCTTCACGTCCAACTGATAAAGAGGCCAATTCTTACAAGCAACTAGAGATAACATAACCCAAATAGTATTGGACTTAGCTACTGGAGCAACAGTCTCTTGATAGTCAACTCCTTGCGTCTCCGTAAAGCCTCTTGCCACAAGCCTGGCTTTATACCTCTTCATTGTATCATCAGGTTTATACTTCACTGTGTAAACCCACTTGCATCCAACCACCTTCTTTCATGGAGGAAGGCTAACAATTTCCCATGTATGACTAGATTCAAGTGCATTTAGTTCCTGTACCCTAGCTTTCTTCCACATTGGCTGAGATACAACATTAGATACAGAAGTAGGAATAGAAATGCAATCCAAGGAACTAACAAAGGCATGATGAGAATATGACATCTTTTGATAAGAGATGTACATATTGATAGGATGACGGGTACATGACCTGGATGACTTGCGGAGAGCAATTGACAGGTGAAGTTCACTTTGACTTTGAGGGCCTTCCTCCGATAAAGGACTTTGGTCAATAGTCTCTGGAGAAGGTTCTTGTGGTGGCTCTTGTTGTACACCAGTGTCCTTGAACTTCTTCTTAACATATAATTTGCCTTAACCTTTGCAAACCTATCAAAGGTGGGTATTTTTTATTTCTTCATTAACCCCATCACCGGTGTCAGGAAACACATCATTCACTTCCACCCTTGGTAGCACACTTGTGCTCTCTTCACCATAAGTCTATCCCTGAAGAGGGCATAAAGATTAATCCCTCTGTCCTGTATAGAAGGGAGTAGTTTCAAAGAATGTCTCGTCCATAATAACAAAGAACTTCTGGGAGATAGGATCGTAGCACTTATAGCCCTTTTGATTAGGAGGATACCCAACAAAGATGCAATGTGTGGCTTTAGGATCAAGTTTGAGCCGATGCCCTGTAGGAATATGGGCAAAACACAATGACCCAAAGACGCGAGGAGTGGAGAAAGGAGAACGATCAGAGAACACTAATTTGCACGAAGATGTGCCTCGAAGTACTGGAGTAGGCATGCAGCTGATAGACAAAATGGAGGTGAGAACTGCTTCACCCCACAGATACTTGGGAACATTCATCCCTAACAGAAGAGAGCGGGCAACTTCAAGGACATTACGGTTTTTTCTTTCAGAGACCACATTTTGCTGAGGGGTATAAGGACAAGTGTTCTGCTCATGCTTATATATAAAGCATGGTATAACGAGTGCAATCATCAATAAAGGAAATAAAATATATATAAGCATGAGTAGAAACAACAAGAGATGGTCCCCAAACATTTGCATGTATTAACTCAAAAGGAATTTTACTTTTACTATCACTAACAGGGTAACCACTTCTTTGATGTTTAGCAAACTGACAAAATTTCACACTTAAACGAAGATAAATCACAATTATGAAGTTTTTCTAGAAAGAGGAAAGACGAAAAATAGGTAAGTAGCCACATCGGGCATGCCACAACTGAAGGTCTTCCACTCTGGTACTAGTAACTATACGTCTCTGTACCCTCTGAAGCTCTGGCACCTCAAACAAATAGAGCCCATGCTCCTCATGACCATGACCAAATATCCTCCCTGAAGTCAGGTCCTGAAACATACAATGAGAAAGATAAAAGGTTACACAACAGTTTAAGTATTTGGTTAACCGACTAACATATAAAAGATTTAAAGATTTGTCAAATCTCTGGGAATGGTCTAATCATGAAGGTAGTATTTTATTATGGTGTCGGATCCCAAGTTTTTATTCCTTCTTTGTTGCCGGAGTCAACCCCAAAGCCATAATGTCTCAAAACGAGGCCAAAGAGAAACTCTTCTTTGTTCCTTTGTCTCGAACTTTGTGAAGAACTCCATTCTATCTCTCCCTCGTTACGAACAAAAAATTGAGGCTGTGCCCTAGTTGTACACTCCCTTCGTTCTACGAACCCTTGTTGATTCTGAACTTCGTTGATTATCAATAGTTCAAGTACAGTTGGAACGCTAGCAAGATGGCGAATTTCAACATTGGGCTCCAACACTTCCTATTGCTCTGGGAGGACTGCTGCTCATAGAGGTGCTGTTTTCAGCTGGTTTGCGATGGGGAGTAGCTCGTCTTTCTTGGACTTGCTCCCGCCCTTGGGGTGAGATTTTAGGGGTTTTTGTTTTTCGCGTTGCTTTTGGGTAGTTCCTTACTACCCGCCAAGGTATGTTTTTTTTCTTTTGCCTTTAATATAATCTTTGTTACCGCCTCACAAAAAAAAAGGGTCAAGTACAGTTGATATAGTTGAGGCACAATCAAAATAAGGTTTTTGGGGATGGAGTCTGTGGCGTCAAACCTATAGGGTTGATTGTTTTTCTAATTTTTTCCCTAGCAGAATGTGAGAGATTACCCTTTGATTTACTAGAAGCAGAGGAGGAATTAGTAGCAGGTTATCAAACCGAATATTCATGTATCAAATCTGGTTTATTTTACGTTACGTTTCTTACCTAAATCTACGAGTCTTGCCATGCATGCCACTACCTCTCATTATGCCCCGACCCATGACTAAGTCGACTTTTTTGGAAATGATACAAAAAAAAATGTCTTTGTGCACGACAAAACCTGAACCTGAAGACCTGTATAATAATTGGGTTTATAGATATGACCAAAAAAGGAACAACTTGAACAATGAGTTCATAAATCGAATAGAAGCTCTAGACAGAGGATCTCTTGCTATGGATGTACTCGAAAAAAGGACCAAATTGTACAATGATGAGAATGAACAAGAATATTTGTCTGAAATGTATGATCCTCTTTTGAATGCGTGGAACAATAAAAAATGTAATTCACGTTCCATTAGGGATGATTCAATCACTTCGACAGAAGATTCCATAGAAAGGATTTGGATAAAGAATATTTATGGTATCCTCCCTACTGATTACCGAGAATTTGAACATCAAATGGATCCATTTGATAAAGAATCATTATCGACAGACATTGGTCATTCCTTGACCTCAATCATTGGGCATTCCTTGACCTCGATCAGTCTATTTGCTGGAGAATTAGAACTCAACTTTCATTTGAAAAGGCTTGCTTTATTGGCAGAACACGAAAGAATTGATTCAGAAAATCAAGAGAAATGTTTGCAATTGCTATATGAGGGAATAAAGGTATCATTTTAAAATTTTTGCCTAGACAAGATATGCTTTATTTGCAAGATGGAAGACCAGTTGATATGGTCTTCAACCCGTTAGGGGTACCTTCACGAATGAATGTGGGACAAATATTTGAATGCTTACTTAGGTTAGCGGGGGATCTGCTGGACAGACATTATAGAATAGCACCCTTTGATGAGAGATATGAGCAAGAGGCTTCGAGAAAACTAGTGTTTCCTGAATTATATGAAGCCAGTAAGCAAACAGCAAATCCATGGGTATTTGAACCCGAGTATCCGGGAAAAAGCAGAATATTTGATGGAAGAACAGGAGATCCTTTTGAACAACCTGTTATAATGGGAAAGTCCTATATCCTGAAATTAATTCATCAAGTTGATGATAAAATCCATGGACGTTCCAGTGGGCATTATGCACTTGTTACACAACAACCCCTTAGAGGAAGGGCCAAGCAAGGGGGACAACGTGTAGGAGAAATGGAGGTTTGGGCTCTAGAGGGATTTGGTGTTGCTCATATTTCACAAGAAATGCTTACTTATAAATCTGATCATATTAGAGCTCGTCAGGAAGTACTTGGTACTACGATCATTGGAGGAACAATACTTAACCCTGAAGATGCTCCAGAATCTTTTCGATTGCTCGTTCGAGAACTACGATCTTTGGCTCTGGAACTGAATCATTTCCTTGTATCTGAGAAGAACTTCCAGATTAATAGGAAGGAAGCTTGATCGGAATGAATCAGAATTTTTCTTCTATGATCGACCGGTATAAACATCAACAACTTCGAATTGGATCAGTTTCTCCTCAACAAATAACTGCTTGGGTCAACAAAATCCTACCTAATGGAGAGATAGTTGGAGAGGTGACAAAACCCTATACTTTTCATTACAAAACCAATAAACCGGAAAAAGATGGATTGTTTTGTGAAAGAATCTTTGGACCTATAAAAAGTGGAATTTGTGCTTGTGGAAATTATCGAGTGATCGGAGATGAAAAAGAAGACCCGAAATTTTGTGAACAATGCAGAGTCGAGTTTGTTGATCTCGGATAAGGATGGAGAGTTCTTTCTCAAGTATTCTCTTTCTCCTCTTATTTAGTATGAAAGTATATAAACACACAACCAATGGAAAGCAAGCAAGGGATACTAAAGAAGAACGACTCCCCTGCTTGCTTCTTAGTATCCCTTGTTGGGTAGTTTATACCAATATGATATCCTGGCTTTTATCAAGGATTCACCACTACCATACCATTGTTCATAAATGCACTCGGGAGAGCTGGGGCCTATTCCACTCGTTACCACTGAACGATGAAGCCAGGGAAAACATTAAGAATTTGCTGGAGAGCACTTGCATCATTTGGAGTCCTTTGAGGTCCATTTTCTTTAGTAACATCGATTCACTTGAGCCATTCAAATATAGGCCGCGTTTTTCAACAGGCTGCTATAAACGCTAGCGCGCGTACTCTTCTGTGGAGTCGCACTCCACGAGCCTTGTCCTCCCTCTAACTACTAGCTCCCGTTTCTTATCCCAGTCTGACAATGACCCTTCTCCTGTCGTGGAAGGGCTTTCGCCTGTGGTGGAGTCCAACCCATGGGTGGAGCCACCTCATCCCTCAATGTTCCCTGCTGCTTCGCTAGGCTTTACCCATCCCAGGCGTGGACACGGGGTTCTATAAGAGAATGAGAAGCTCTCTTAACAAGAAAACGCGAACCGCGCGGAGCCCACTCGAGTTCGTTTTTTGCCGCCACTGGCTGGCCGCTGGGGAAACACAACACTGCCCCCTCTCGAGAAATGGGGGTGGGGTCCAACAAGCACTTGCTGCAGAGGGGGACCCACAAACACCTGGCCCGCCCCTTCTTCAGTAAAGCCGACCTCTTTTTCGCCATTGCTGCCGCAATGCGCGTGTAGATAAGGAAAGCAACATCCCTATGGGGGGGGGGGGGGACTGCGGGCCGGTGCCTTTCTTTTACGGCCTAAACTCCTATATGTCAGCCGTGGGGACCTACTGCTCGGTCGGCGGGGGGGGGGGAGGGGAAAGCTTGGGCCTACCTATCTCGATAGGACCCCATAAAGGAATGAGAGCTGTTGAGAGGTTCCATATTGCCGAGCCGAAGGGCAGCACTTTTGTACGTGATCGTAGTATGTCATGTCGTCTCGTTCCTGCTGCATCGAAGAGTACCTGTGCCTATGTTCCGGTTCACTGATAAGGAAGATAGAGTTGAGGGTGGGGTCGTACGATGTGATACTCAAGTATAACCCGGGAGATACATGCTCACTATGGGTAGGAAGCAGGAACCATTATGTAAAAAATGTCGGGCGGTTACAGATCTCTGATACTACCATCGATCCGACAGAGCAGAACAACCAAAAAAAGAAGTGGAGTTAGAAAGCCGTATGATAGGTGGTAATTGGCATACTCTGATCAGTGGGGGGGGGGGGAATCTTTGGCTCTATCGAACGTACAGGGAACTGGAGGTAGCATTCCACCGATGTCAAGTCATGGACTGGTTCCTCCAGCCCTTTTTCTTTGTGTTGGCGTTCTATATGACTGACATAAGAATCGACTTGCTAGATATTAAAGAGGAGCACCGTGCCGAATCTCCCTACCATTTCCTTCTCTTCCACTTTGGCCAATATGAGTTCACCTGCCTCTAGCAACTTTATCGGGGAATTTCCCATCTCAGTAGGAGCTTTCCAAAGAAATAACTTAGTAGCCACATTAGCAGCGCTTGGGATGATTTTAGGCGCGACGTATTCCATTGGCTATATAATTGTGCGGTTTATGGAAATTTAAAACCTGATTTCCTCCATAAATTCTCCGATCCAAATAGTAGAGAAGTTTCCATATTTATACCTTTTCTTGTTGGAGGGGCAACCGCCCGTTGAACTATCAAAGAAAAAAGGGCAAACCAATGTGATCATGCAATTGTAGGTGCTTGCGATGGGACAGATGCGACTTCCCTCATAAGTAATGGGTGGCATAGCCCGTCGCGCTGTCAAGATAAGAAGAGCTAGCCTTCTTGTTTCTTCAGTCTAGTTACCCTCCGGGAGAATGAGGATCATACCCCTCAATCCATGGGGATAGATGTAGGCGCTGTGATAAATGAGTCACAAAATTCGCTTCCTTCCGTTCAGTTTCTCACGGTTTCATCCGTGGTAGGGGAAGAAGCAGTTCCAACATATTCCGTTGCCACCTCCCAAGCAGTTCCAACAGAGAGAGTTGGAGATGGCTGAAACACGCTTCATCTTAAGAGACTTTCTCTTGGTGATCAGTTCATCGGCAACGACAGAGACGTGCGATCGAAACACGGCAAATACGAAACCACCCCCTGTTGGAGGGATCAGTTTGATCGGGGCTCAAGTCAGACTTCACCAAGCAATGATCAACTTAGGACCTCCGTATGTAAACTTCCATGTCAAAAGAAAATCTGCTCCTTTCATTCTCGACACCGTGGTTCCTTCCATTGATCGATAGTGAGAGCCAATACCTCCACTTGCCTTTACTGTTCGTCCTGGAGCAGCACCGAAGAACTGTCTTTCAACTCGACACATCAACTGATCCTTGAATCACTAATCCATGGCTAGGGAGGACGGGGCCGCTTGGCCAACTAGAACAAATGCTCTCCCTGCTCATCAACCTCGCACTGCTAGGTGCTTTTCGACCTTGAGGGTGTTTGTCTAAAGCAGCTCCGCACATCCAGTTGTTATTACGGAGATGAGAGGGGTTAGCTGTTCGTTTTCTACCATGGTCGGGGTTTTCAGACAAATCAATCATGGAAGGGCTAGAAGTTGGATCGTTCATTAGTCCATTTTTGCTTCTCTCGACGCGTGGAGCCGGGAGGTGGATGGGACTCTATTTCAAGGCTTCAGGTCGAGCTCCCTCCCTTCAATAATGTCGATGGACCACTTCAATCACCTTTCTCCCAACTGAATTCACATACAAAGTCAAGTATGGATTGGGTGGGTTCTTTCTATATGCATGAGCAGAAACAACAGGAGTTGGTCCCCAAACATTTGAATGTATTAACTCAAAAAGAATTTTACTTTTATTATCACTAACAGGGTACCCGCTTCTTTGATGTTTAGCAAACTGACAAAATTTCACACTTAATCGAAGATAAATCACAATTATGAAATTTTTCTAGAAAAAGTATGGAAAAACGAGAAATAGGTAAGATGCTACATCGAGCATGCGACAACTAAAGCTCCTCCACTCTAGTACTAGCAGCTATAGGTCTCTGTACCCTCTGTAGATCTGACACCTCAAACAAATAGAGCTCATGCTCTTCACGACCATGACCATATATCCTCCCCGAAGTCAGGTCCTGAAACACACAATGAGAAGGATAAAAGGTTACACAACAGTTCAAGTATTTGGTTTAACGACTAACATATAAAAGATTTAAAAGCATTTTAGGAACAAATAATGCATAGTCTAATGGTAGGGTACCCAACTGGATGGTCCCCTTACCCTGCACAGGGACAAGAGAACCATCAGCAACAGGAATCTGATAGCTATTGGAAAATTTAGATGGTAGGAAATAAATGCGACATATCCGCCATGTGGTCGATAACCCCAAAATCAATGATCCATGGGGACGAGGAAGAGGATGATACATGCGCAAAGCCATAGGTGCCTTACTCAGCCCAATGGGAGGAACTAGAGGGTGGTCTTGCTAAAGAAGCCTGTGAAATGGTAGCACGCTGAAGAAGACTTTGAAGGTCCTGGTACTCCTTCTGAGAAAGGGTGACCTGCCAAGGAGATGATGCAGTCACTGAGGGAGCTGAAGAAGGTTTAGCAGTAATCGGAAGACCTGTCCCCTCATCACTAGCTGTCTGATATGCGCGAGCCCCTCGAGAAAACTTGGGCTTGCCATGAAGATCCCAACAAGTATAGATCTGATGTCCTTTTCGTCCTCAATGTGTACATTTTGATTTTTTACTGTCATCTCTCAAAAAAGTGCCATGACCACCTCTACCACCACGACCTCCTCCAAATCTGTCCCACCTCGACGAAACTCAGGGAGGGATGGAAGAGCCGGTGCCACCACTTAGAGGACCAACATGCATAAACTGCCTAGGACTCTTCTCATGAAGTAACTGTGCAAACATTGAACCAACTGGGGGCATTCCCCTCGTCCCAGAATATTAGCTCTGATGGCTTCATACTCGGGGTTCACACCCCTCAACAAATCAAATACTTTTTGTCGATCAACCATCTGCGGCGCCTTGGCACTGCAGGCACTACACAAATCACTCTCCTGATACTGTTCTAACTCATCCCATAAAACCCGAAGTTTAGTGCAATAGTCACTCCACGATCTCTCTCCCTAACGGCGATTGCTAGTCTTATCACTAATCTGAAATATCTTCGCCAAATTTTGTTGTTGTGAGTAGGCTTCCAGAACAACCTCCCACAGAGCATGAGCTGTAGTGAAACTCAGAAATGACTCACTGATGTCAAGGTCCATAGAATGAAGCAATAGGGTCATCACATAAGCAATAGGGTCATCACTCCCAATTACCATACTTGGGGTCTGTAGCATCCAGAGGAACTATGGTCCCATTTATGTACTTCAACTTCTTCTTTACCTCTAGAACCATATAGGCGGACCTCGACCAAGACAAGTAATTCTTACCATCAAACTTTTTCGTGGTAATTAGGAACCCATGAGAATCATTGGCACCACTGCCAACACCAATAAAGAGTCCATTTGGACGCTCACTAGTTACCAACGACAAACAACACTCAGCTGTTTAATTACACTCACCCGAGAAGAATATTCTTCTCTTCACAACTATAAAAGGTCACAATACAACCAAGGGCCCACTACTGGTTCTGGTCAACATGTTAGGGCCATGATCACACCCATGGCTAATCACAATCGCAGCCAAGAATACATACACAACAGCAGCCAAGAACACAAAAAAAAAACTGGTGTACCAACCCAGTTCTGGTCATAGTCTCAGTGAGCAGAAGTTTAAAATCAGATTCAACATTTTAATAGATGACGTGCTGCAACATCCAGCAAAAGAGACATCAAAAAGTGAATATAAGGCTCAAAAATTGAGTTTAAAGGCTGTTACCGACATTTTAAGCCTTGAAAATATTCATTTCCCGCGATCTGAGATGATTCTGGCGATGCTGGACAGTTCCGGCGCCAGAAAACTGGTTCCCGGCAACGTTGACGGCCTTCCGGCGAGCTTAGACAGCCTTCTGGAGGGTCGGAAACACACTAGGATGTGTTTTGGGATCTTACATGCTCCAGAAGGAAGGATCTAACAGCAACTGAAACCCTTTAGGGTTTCTGCAACTAGCGTGGTTCACTGACCCGAGGAAGAAGATGGTGAAGACCTGTTTCTGGTCTTCAAACCAGGTTGGCCCAAGAGGGAAAAATGCTCGGGAGGTTTGTCCGATCAAAACCCTCAAGTTCCTGAGGATTCCGGCGACCTTCTGGCGGCTGCTGATGTCAGCGTGACGCCAGGACGTCAACGATAATCGGGTATTCCGTCGAGCCAATTTCACCGTAGATCGAGCCTCTATGATACCAAGTTAATTAGGATTAGGGTTAGGTAGGAGGAAGAAGAAGAAGAGAGAGAGGAAGAAGATTAGGGTTGAGCGTTATATCACTCTTCCCACTTCATTAATAATTTATATGATCTTACAAGTGGCATGGAAAACTATGCCACAGATAACAAAAAATATGTAAGTAATTCTACTTACACATTATGTTCCAACATTTACTACTCAACACACCCATAAACTATATATATATATATATATATATATATATACAGTTTCTTCTCTCGTTTTTTTTTGGTGGTGGTGGGGTGTGGGGGGGGGGGGGGAGTGGTCTAGTTTCCAGGAGTGAGTTATGGGGGGCATGATTTGGAACTCTATGTTGGGGAATTTTCTCCTTAAATATCGGTTCAATAATATCCATAGGATTGCTTCGAATCAGACGACCTTGGTGGCTGACATGTATAGTTTGGTTGGGGGTTGATTTGGGATGTGCAAATGCATAGAAATCTTAGGGATTGTGAGGCGATTCTGCTGGTGGAGATCTTGGATCTCATTGATAAGTGTAAACCCAACAGCTTGTGGATTGATCAAAGGGTGGGGACTCTTGACAAGAAGGGACTCTTTATGGTCTTTTCCTTATATTGGTTTCTCGTTCAACAACCTTTGGTGCATCATAATTGGGTTCGATGTGGGATAGATGTGTCCCTCTGAGGGTGAAATTTTTTGGGTGGATGCTTGCTTGGGGTTGCATCCTTAAAGTGCATCAGTGGATTAAAGTTGGGAAGAAGATGCAGAACAAATGTGTTATGTGATTTTTTGATGCCGAGTCAACCAATCATTTATTTCTTCATTGTTGGTTTGCTAGGGAGTTGTGGAGTATGGTGCTTGAAGGTGTTTGGGATCAGTTGGGTGTTTCTGAGGTCATGTGGGGAGTTATTGGCTTCATGGGATGATGGCGCCTTAAAGAGGGTTAGGAAGATGTTCTGGAGGGCTTGTTGTTTGGGTTTTTTTTTGGGCGATTTGGGTGGAAAGGAATGATAGAGTGTTCTGGAGGAGGAGGAAGCCCACTGCGTTTTTTATGCGTGGGGTTAGAGAGTGGGTGCTTAGTTGGGTTGCCTTTGATAGGGTGATCGTGTCGGATGTGGGTGTGGATTTGGTCGAGAGCTGGGAGACTCTTAGGAGTTTTAGCTGTTTCTCTTAGCTTGGAGTGGTTTCCCAGATTGCCTGAGGGTTGTCTTACTTACTAGGGAGTTTAGGTTTGTTCTTTGTTTTCCTAGGGTCTTTGAGATTTCTTGTGTCTTAAGATTTCATTGATTGTTAGGTTTGTTTTTTCTTTTTTTGCGAGAGCTTCTCATTTTCGGATGTGGCTGTTTGTTTTCTTTCATTCTCCAAAACAGAAGGTGAATTTGTTCGTCACAAGATTCAAGAGGTTATGCCTTAATGCATTGCTAATAAGTTCTTGCATCATGGGAATACAAAGTGTAAACTCGCAATTTTCGTCCCTCAAAAGACGCTTGTCATGTCCTTAATTTGCGTATAGCCCTGAACTTGTGCGTATGTTTGCAAACAATTTTTGTACACAAATATTGGATCTCAAATGCTAAGGATCAACCTTTGAGTTGATTGCACACAATAACATATTTTGTGCAATCACTGTTCCCAATCGGTGGGAATTGTTGATTATGTGCAACCCTCTGTTTCTCGTAATTAGTGAAACCAAATTGGAAGTTTGATTGCATGCAGTTTGGCATGCTCATTAAGGAAGGACAATTGTGTTCAACTGGTGTTCCTTATATGGAAAAATCAATTATGCGCCCCAAAAAGTCTCCTAGGTTTCTATAATTGGAAAGTGATCATGTGCAATGTCCAGTCACGCATAATCCGACTTTTCAGAATTAAATCAATTGCGTTTTGTGCCATGTTGCGTGAATCACCTTCTATATCTATTTTTTCCCATTTTGAGCCGAGTCCTTGAGACTAATAATATAATATAATAATAAGCTAAGTAAAGAGAAGTATAGAGAAAGAGGAATGGACAAGAAGAGGGGGGGAGAGAGAGGAGAGAGGAGAGAGGAGAGAGCATAGGCACTAAATGGACTGCATTGTCAATATTCTGGTGATTTGCAAGAGGTATAAGCCCTCTTTATATCGAGGGGAACATAGAATGTACAGTTACTTCTAAACGAGGTGGGACTAAGTCCACAGACTAACTAGAGACATACCTACACCTACACACATGGACATGCAACTTATATTATCTTCAACACTCCCCCTCATGTTGGAGCATCCATGACATGGATGTTCAACTTGCCTGTAAATTCAAAAAAGGAGATATATATGCCATCACCTTGACGGGGACGCCGACATTGTGGACATCGGTTACAGACTATATCGTGTGTACCGATGTCGGAAGAAGCAGAACAGAAACTAGAACCAGGCTTAAGAGGAGCAGAATCTGCGTATTGGAGCAATGCGCAGTCGATCGATCGATCCCATACTTCGATCGATCGACTGTTGTTAGTGGAAACTCATTTTGGCGAAGTTATATATATATATATGCTTCGATCGATCGAGCACCTTTTCGATCGATCGATTGATTAGTGACCCGAGAGCTATATTTTATATATATATGCTTGATCGATCGATGTTGCGCATCGATCGATCGATTTTTCGCGAAAAGGGGTTTTCGTTAGAATTCAAAGTTAAATTTCGGGGCATACTTGTCTATTTTTTAGTATTTGTTTTAGGATTTTCTTATGTTTTAAAGGCCTTCTATATAAGGTCTTTTAAAAAACAATGTAATTAATTTTTGATTAATGAAAAAAGAGCTTTTGCTTTGGAACTTGAGATGAGTTTCTTCGAAAATTAAATCTTCTTCCCGAGAAGGGTTTGGTGTGAAGCCCACGATCTATTTCCCAAGAAGGGTTTGGTGTGAAGCCAAGGGTGTAAAGCCCACAATCTATCTTCTATCTATTTCTTTGATTTTCTAATTGTTCTGCTTGCGCACCGATCTCAACCAACCATATTTCAACCATTACCTTGTGATCTTTTCAACGCCCACAAACCCTAAATCCAGCCATCATCTTAATATCCTGAAATCCTAAACCCTAGCATCCCTCTAAACCGTTATATCGATTCGTCTCCGCAAACCCTAGATCGAACCGACGACTTCATTGTTGATCTACGAGCGAACCCTAATCTCGAAGCGGCTAGTGTTCTCCCTCTAGGATCTTCCTTCCGCGAAGGTAACGGATCTAACGCAACGGACCGGACCCTACCCGAATCACCATGCGATCAGCCAAATGGAAAATTACGAAACCCTAAGGTATTCGCGTTATTTTCAGATTAATTGTTTAAATTAGTTTAGTTTAATTTCGGCAATTAATTAAATCATAGCATTCATGTAGTTTAGGGTTTTGTTCTGCGCCAGTTTTGGTATCAAAGCCTAGGTTCTAGGTTAGGGCATATTTGTGTGACATTTAATTCCATTGCAATTTAATTTTCATTGTTATTTCAGTTGTGGTCAAAGTGTGCACATCTAGTGTTCGATAAAATTACTCTTTCATTGTGGTTCATATTTGTATGTCCATTTAGAACCCGTACTAGTAGCTGTGATCACCATGGACATGAATGAGATCATGGATCAAAATCTCGGTTTTTCGATACGTATCGTCCAACCCCAAAATTGATACGTATCGGTTCCGAACGATACTTTCCGGTTTTTTGCCAAAAAAAAAAAACCATCAAAACCGATAATTTGAAATTATTGGACGATAATTTCAAATTATCGTCCAATACGAATGATACATTGAACGATACGAACAATAGATTGAATGATAATTTGACTATTTTTTAAGGGGGGCGATAAAACCCAATGTATCGTATTGTTCAAGTCCAAAACCGATACGTATCAGTATCGGACGATATTTTGATCCATGAATGAGATTGCCGACGTTCTTAACGGCATGAGAACCGAACTGAAAGCGATCAAATGATCGAATGGCTGCCATGGAGCATTCCCAAAGAAACCTTGAGGTTTCCAATGAGAGATTGTTGAACCGGTTTCCAATGAGAGATTGTTGAACCGAGTCAATCAGTTAGATGGGGAGGATGAACATGTTGAGCAACATCGTGAGCGTGATGGTCCACGCTTCGAACGCAATGGCTTCCAACATGGTCGGAACCAGAATCATAGGATGGATCATCATGGAGATGACCACGACCCGGAAGGGAAACTCCTTAAAAATGTTCGAGTTGAGTTCCCAACCTTTGATGGAAGCTTAGACCCCAAAGTCTTCCTTGATTGGTTATCCGACATGGACCAGCACTTTGAGTGGTTTGGCATGAGCGATGAGCATTGTGTCAGGCTCGCCAAGATGAAACTCATCGGCCAAGCCCGACTCTTTTGGGTCAACATTGAATGTATCATAATGAATGCGGGTTGTGCTCCCATTACCCGTTGGGAGGACATGAAGGAACAACTTACAGAGAAGTACGTTCCTTACTCATACTATCATCGTCTCCTCAATCAATGGAAAAATTTACGCCAAGGTAGTATGCCCATAGCGGATTACATTAGCAAATTCGAAGAATGCATGATGGAGCCAAAGTATCCGAAGACCCTCAAGTCACCCTATCTAGGTTTTGCACCAGATTGCGGTTTGACTTGCAAAAAGAGTGTCTCTCACCCCGTTGAGACTCTCGCCAAGTGTTACACTGTCGTCCAGGACTTTGAACGATATTTGAAAATGACGGTGGTGAGGCGATATGATTCTCATATCGGTCAACCTCTTACCGGAGAAGTTAGAAGTGGTGCTGGAAACCTGCCTCTCAAACCCACACAATCCACATCTACCAATGTGCGGTTTGACAAAGGAAAGAGTGTATTCGGAGAGTCTTCGAAGAGCCCTCTCACATCAAATGTTGTAATTGTCAAGGATTGGGACACTTTGCCGCCCAATGCGCCAAGAGAGATCCTCAAAGGAATCTCTACGTCGGAGAAGAGGGAGATGATGATAGAGGGGGTTTTTGAAGAAGAGGTCTTTGAGCCAAATGCCATACCTAGTGATGAGGAAGGTGATGACATGAATCATACTCTAGTTTTGAGGTGTGCCTTTGCATAACCTCAACGAGATGAGAAGGAGGATTGGCGAAGGGAGAACATCTTTCACACCTTTGCCACACGTGGGGCAAAAAGTTGTAGGGTTATTGTGATATCGGAAGCTGCACTAACGTGGTGTCAGAACACACCATCACCTGCTTAGGGCTTACACTTGAAGCCCACCCGAGACCATATAGAGTCGCATGGGTTGACTCCTCATCCATTCTCGTGTCTCAGAGGTGTCGCGTACCAATACAATTGGGTTCGTATTCAGACACCTTGTGGTGCGATGTGGTGCATATGGATGTGGGCCACATCATCTTGGGAAGGCCATGGCTCTACGATTTGAACGTATCCATTTTTGGTTGATCTAACATTTGCACGTTCAATTATAAGGGCAAGAAAATTACTCTCAACCCTTTGGCTCCCAAGCACCATCGACCAATAGAGTCAAAAAGAAGGGAGGCCAATCCATGGCCATCAACATTGTGAGCCCTTCAGAGTTCGAAAAAACGTCGTTAGATGAGAGTGTGGTGTACCTAGTCGTCACCGTCGGGGAGACAGTACCCTAAGGAGGTTGAGCCGATCTTGAACGAATTTGCAGATGTCTTCCCTGAAGACTTACCCAATGAGCTTCCTCCCATGCGTGACATTCACCACGCAATAGACTTGGTTCCAGGATCTATCCTACCGAACCTGCCCCACTACAGGTTGGATCCGGTTGAACATGCCGAGTTGACGCGGCAAGTCAATGAGCTCCTTCAAAAGGGGTTCATCCAGGAGAGTTTAAGCCCGTGTGCCGTACCCGCATTATTCACACATAAGAAAGATGGTACATGGCACATGTGTGTGGATAGCCGTGTGATCAATAAGATTACAGTTAAGTACCGGTTTCCCATACTGAGGCTCGATGACATGCTCGATATGATGGTCGGTGCCATTATCTTTTCCAAGATAGACCTTAAGAGTGGCTACCATCAAGTCCGAATCGGCCCAGGTGATGAGTGGAAAACCGCCTTTAAGACCAAAGATGATCTTTATGAGTGGATGGTCATGCCTTTTGGGCTATCTAATGCCCCGAGTACTTTCATGAGGCTCATGACCCAAGTGTTGAGGCCATTCCTTGTATATTTTGATGACATCTTGATTTATAGTCATGAGAAACTTTATGCGAATCTCAAAAAGTGCACATTCATGCAACAATCCGTTGTCTTTTTGGGATTCATTGTCTCGGACGATGGGATGGTTGCGGACCCCGCGAAGGTTAAGGCCATTGTGCAGTGGCCTGAACCTCGAAATATTCATGAAGTCCGTAGCTTCCATGGCTTAGCCACATTTTATCGTCGTTTCATCTGAAACTTTAGCACCGTTATGGCTCCCAGTACTGACTACATGAGAAAAGGGGAGTTTCAGTGGAGCAAAGTTGCGACGAGGGCCTTTGTCGAGATAAAAGAGAAAATGATTACTGCACCCATCATGCGCCTACCTGACTTTTCTAAAGTCTTTGAAGTAGCATGTGATGCGTCGGGTGTAGGGATAGGCAGAGTGCTTAGCCAAGAGGGTCACCTTGTGGCCTACTTTAGCAAGAAGTTAAATGAGACAAGGCAAAGATACTCCACCTATGATAAAGAGTTTTATGTGGTCGTTCGATCTCTTTGGTATTGGAAACATTACCTTAGACCGCAGAAATTTGTTCTGTTTTCTAACCACGAAGCCTCACGCTTCCTTGCCTCACAGAAAAAGTTGAACCCAAGGCACGTGAAGCAGGTCGAGTGCTTTCAAGGGTTCACATTTGTGTTAAAGCATAAGACCAGTGCCGAGAACAAGGCAGCTGATGCACTTAGTCGTCAAGTGGCGACTTTGCAATCCATGAGCATCGAGGTCGTCGGATTTGAGCAGTTAAAGGAAGATTATCCCGAGTGTCCAGCTTTTGGGGCAGAATACACTGCTCTCCTCGAAAATCTAAACAACATTAACTCCAAGTACACCCTGCAAGATGGGTATCTGTTCAAAGGAACTCGCCTATGCATCCCTCGCACCTCATTGCGTGACTTTCTCATTTGAGAGTTACATGTCGGAGGGATTGCCGGGCATTTCAAGCGCAACAAGACCATTGCGCTCGTTGAGGATAGGTTTTATTGGCCTAGCCTTATGAGAGATGTCTCTCGGGTTATGAGACAATGTAGCACATGCCAAATGGCAAAACAAAGTAAACAAAATACCAGCTTGTACACTCCGTTACTCGTGCCACATACCCCGTGGCACTCCCCAAAACTCAATGGAAGCACGATTCCATTTTTGTGGTAGTGGACTGTTTTTCGATAATGGCTCACTTCCTACCCTGCTCCAAAACCTTCGATGCAGCTCATATCGCAAAGTTATTTTTCGGAGAGGTTGTGCGTCTTCATGGGCTACCCAAAACCATTGTGTCGGATCGGGACGTCAAGTTCACCAGTTATTTTTGGAAAACTTTATGACACATGATGGGTACCATGCTTCAATTCTCATCGGCCTATCACCCTCAAACTGAAGCCACCAATAGAAGCTTAGGAAATCTCCTCCATTGTCTGGTTGGTGATCATATTAGGACTTGGGATTCTATGTTGCCAGTAGCCGAGTTTGCCTACAATAATTTTGTCAATAGGTCCATAGGCATGAGTCCGTTTGAGGTGGTCCACGGTCATAGGCCTAGAACTCTATTAGATTTAATCCCCATGTCTGCATCACATCGAGTGTCTGAGTCCACAGACGCATTTGCACAACACATTCATAGCCTGCATGCCGAAATTAGACAAAAAATTAATTCGAGCAATGAACAGTACAAAATGACAGCGAATGCGCATAAGCGTTTCAAGGAATTCAAAATTGGGGATCATGTGATGGTTCGGGTTAGGCCTGAACGATTCCCATCGGGGGTCGCAAAGAAGCTCTAAGCTCGCGGCGCTAGACCTCTTAGAATCGTGGCAAGGAGCAGACCTAATGCGTACGCCCTCGAACTTCTTCTAGATATAGGGGTCAGCTCTACATGCAATGTGGAGGACCTAGTTCCTTCTTTGGGCTCAACCCCGCTCCCTGTCAACCCTTTCCAAACGGCCCCAGCCCATACAACCACCCCACCCTTGCAGTCACTACCCCTTCCTTCTCCAAGCAGGTAGAAGAAAGATGTAATCGAAGGAATATTGGAAGATTTTGTGGTGTCTACGCACGATGGAAGGTTTCAGAAGTATTTGGTAAAATGGATGGGCAAGCCGGACTTCGAAACACATGGCTAACCGAGGACGAGGTTCGTCGCCTAGACCCCGACATGTTCGATCGATAGCACGACTCCGCTTCATCGGTAATGAAGCTTTTCAGTCCGGGAGAATTGACGGGGACGCTGACATTGTGGATATCGGTTACGGAGCATATCGTGTGTACCGACGGCTGAAAAAGCGGAATGGAAACCAAAACTAGGCTTAAGAAGAGCAGAATCTGCGTATTGGAGCAATGCGTAATCGATCGATTGATCCCATACTTCGATCGATCGACTGTGGTCAATGGAAACTCATTGGCGAAGTTATATATCTATATATATATATATATATATATATATATATATATATATATATATATATATATATATGCTTCGATCGATCGATTTTTCGCGAAAAGGGGTTTCGTCATAATTCAAAGTTAAGTTTTAGGGGCATACTTGTGTTTTTTTTAGTATTTGTTTTAGGGTTTTCTTATGTTTTAGAGGCCTCCTATATAAGGTCTTTTAAAAAATAATGTAATTAGTTTTTGATTAATGAAAAAAAAACTTTTGCTTTGGAACTTGAGATGAGTTTCTTCGAAGATTAAATCTTCCTCCCGAGAAGGGTTTGGTGTGAAGCCAAGGGTGCGAAGCCCACGATCTATTTCCCGAGAAGGGTTGGGTATGATGCCAAGGGTGTGAAGCCCACAATCTATCTTCTATCTATTTCTTTGACTTTCTAATTGTTCTGCTTGCATACCGATCTCAACCAACCATATTTCAACCATTACCCTGCAATCTTTTCAATGCCCAAAAACCCTAAATCCAGCCATCATCTTAATACCCCGAAATCCTAAACCCTAGCATCCCTCTAAATCGTTATATCGATTCGTTTCCGCGAACCCTAGATCGAACCGGCGACTTCATTGTTGATCTATGAGTGAGCCCTAATCTGGAAGTGGCTAGAGTTCTACCTCTAGAATCTTCCTTCCGCGAAACTAACAGATCTAACGCAACAGACCGGACCCTACCTGAATCACTATACGATCATCCAAATGGAAAACTACGAAACCCTAAGGTATTCACGTTATTTTCAGATTCATTGTTCAAATTAGTTTAGTTTAATTTCGGCAATTAATTAAATCATAGCATTCACGTAGTTTAGGGTTCTGTTCCGCGTCACATCTCCCTCTGACTTGATAGGGTCACAACACAACAACTTGGTGCAACATCTTGCACCCAAGTGCCAACAACAACAACAACAATTTGGTGCAAACACTTGCACTCACAAAGTTGGTGCAACAACTTGCACGCGAGTGACCATGTTACACACCATGATCTAAACAAGTGGGTAAACACGAAGCCCACAACAACATGGCCACCTAAGCAATTATCCATGAAAATATCAAGAAAGATTGACAATACAACAACTATGAGGTCCACTATAAGAGAAGGGGAACCAATCTCCTCCAAATCCACCATCCTCTATCATCCGCATAGCACTAAGCAGCCAGTAATCCCTAATAATAAATTTATAGGAGCATTATCTCCTATAATACAAATCCAACTAATGACTCATTATATTATCGTGTCATAGCATCCCAACAACAAAGAAGAGAAATAACTCTTCTCTAGCAACAACTTCATCAGCAGCTCCATATACAACAATAAACACCTGCAAATGCTCCAACAAAATCAACAAAAAAACATGATATTCTACTCAACCGAGGGGTGAGAGCACCAAGGGATTGATCATATCTCCCTCAAATCTTTATCAAATTTACAAAATCACAACCAAATGAAAGATGAGTCCAAGACCATGCAACTCTAACCAAGAAACCCTAGCTGTCCATCTCTTAGAAGACGAGATCACAGAAAAAAATGAAACTTGATGGGAAGATGGTGAAACATAAACCCCAAATCAGCTTCAATTTGTATCAATCTCTCAAACAGAAGCCATTGATCCCCTAGGTCATTTCAACCCAAATCCTAGATCTCGAGAACACAAAAAAGAGGAGGAAGAAATCCTTCGGAAACCATAGAAGATCACATAAAACAATCAAAGTATCTTCACCACTCGAATAGGTTTAATCTCCAGTAGAGGTCAAACTTTGACAAGGGGTGACATCAGCAACCCTAGTGCTGACATCAACATACATTTTTTTTTCCCTTCTTTTTCTTTAAGCAACACTTCAGTTTTTTCTCTGTTATTTTGGCTGCAACAACCACATTTAGGACTGACATAACTTTTTTTCTCCTTCCCTTCTACACCTTCACATCTTCATTCTTCACATCATCTCCTCCTTACTCTCCCCCTAAAAAAAATCCCGATCTCATGTATGAACAACAAATGGATAGAGGGAAGACAAAAGATATCAAAATAGGGTTCGATGGCTACAACACAAGAATATATATGGATGGTGACACCATTAAATCTGAACAACAAATGAGGTGAAAGGAGAAATATGTTGGAGAATCAAAGACTATGGAACAAAAAATAGTTTCGATTTCTGATGCACAAAGATCCGTCTATGCGGCAATGTGTAGAGCATACGTCAGCTAAAGAGAAGCATACCGTCATTAGGGGTTGATGAGAGAGAAGAGAGCATAAACACTAAATGGACTACATTGTTAACATTTGGGTGATGAGTACCTTTAAACCCACCCACCGAATCTTTGAGTTCACCCACGCTGAAACACATTGACTACGTTGAATCAGACGATGGAGATCGTTTATCCTCCCAATCTTTCACATGATGGATTTTGAGATCATGGGCGTACCATCAGACGGTCAGTGTTTTATATCACGTGGCACACATCTCAAAAAAGTGACCTTAACATCACGTGCATGCTCAAAAATGATTTTAAGGTCACTTTTTTGGGTGTGCACTACATGAAATAAAAAACTAACCATCTGATGGTACGCTCATGATCTCAAGATCCATCATGTGAAAGATTGGGATGATAAACAATTTCCATCGTCTGATTCAACACAATCAATGCATTTTAGCATGGGTGAACTCAAAGATTTGGTGGGTGGATTTAAAGGTACCCTTGGGTGATTCACAAGAGACATAGCCCTCTTTATATAGAGGGGAATATAGAACATAAAGTTACTTCGAAGTAAGGTGGGACTAAACCCACACCCTAACTAGACTCATACCAACACCTACACACAGGGACACAACTTATATTATCTCCAATATCCAAACTCTAGAAATAGAGGGGTTAGTTCTCGAACTATGACTATGATGGAACACCTTAAACTCACGAATATTGGAATTAATAGTTTTTTATTCACGATAAGCCATAATTCCATTAAATGGAATGAAATTACAGCAGATCAGGGAGGGGAAAGGCGAATCCCGACTCCCCCCACTCCCAACCCCCCCAAAAAAAAAAAAAAAACTAAATAAAAAAAATAAAAGAAAAAGCAAGGAAGCCAAAAAAAAGGAAAAAGAAAAAAAGAAAGGAAGAGAGCGAAAAACAAACCAAAACTGCCTACAGCATGCGACCTCAAGGAGATGAATGCAAAGACCCTATGAAGTCTGATTTGTTCCCCATTCTAACAGGATGTCAGCAATTAAAGGTGCCTCTACCAGAGAGCCAGAAATACACCACCAAGATAGGTCTTCAATATTCTAAGAAATACAAGCTTTTGAAGTGTGACTGAAATGGAGCGGAGAGCTGGAGCGCTTCGGGAGGGGAGAGCAGGAGTGGCTAGGGAGGATTTCTATAGGAGACCCATCGGAGTAAACCGTGCGAGCTCTAACTCTAGAAAAGGGACTCTGGTAGTGGTGTAGAATGGCGATTGGATGTGCGAGGAGTGTGGTAACCTCAATTTCAAAAGAAGAATCCGATGCCATGCTCGCGGTTGTGATGCACATTGGAGTACCGGGATGATTATATTCAATTGCATCAACTTCAGACCTAGGGTGGACTGAAGGAGAGGCTCCGATACTCAAATGGCCATTTCCCGAAGACAAGAGAGAGATCTAAAGAATGGCTGGAATATCGCTGGAAGACACTACAAAAAAGTTCAGAGTTACTTTCAAGCCAAGGTAGCAGACTCCGGCAGAAATCTTGGGAACCAGGCTATCAACGAACACAGCCGGTGTCCAGTGATGCCAACGGAGAGTTGGCCGATGGAGCAAGACAAGATTGTGTCTCAACCTAGTGACAAAGACATCCGGACGACAAATAGCTGTATCCCCACCATTCAAGTTTCTGGTGAAATTTATGAGAGTCGAAAAGAAAGCAACAATAAGAGGCTTATCTTCATCAATACAAACAACTAGCTATTAAGTGAAAACTACATTAAAGAGCATTTACTACACATGCTCAACAGATGTTTCAAAACAAAATTTACAATATCTAAACTCAAAAAGACGTTTTTTCTCGCCGCTTTCTCGGAGGAAGTCACGGCAGCGATCGAGTTCCTGGTCAACCATGAACCTACTTGGGGGGAAACGATCATCAACTGCTTCACGTGGGTGGAGGACATCTTCAGCACCACCGTCTAAAAAGAAGATGACGATTGCTTTTGGCTACACATCTACCGCCTTCCTCCCTTTCTCGGGACCGACACTTGCACTGTTGAGCGGGAAGACATCCGGTTCACCGGGATTGTGGTGTGCACCCCCGATATTGCCTCCATACCGAGGTGGGGATATATCCTCATCAACGGTAGCCAGTTTAGGTGGTGGATTGAACTGGACAGGCATAAACCGATATTGGTTGCTGACCACGACAAAATAAGACCCGGAAGGACACAGGTCGGAGATGTACAAGATGTGACTATCACATACGGTGAAATTCTTGGCAAGGAGGGGGGGGATTAACGGGAAACGGCAAAGCTGGCAATCAACGCAGCTCCCAGAATTCCAATGCTTGAGGATTGGCCTCCATTCGAGCAGGTACACGAGCGCGATATCGGATTGCGCCGTTTGAGGGACCCACCGCTCTAACCGGCCGACGTGGCATGCTGAGGTGGACAGACTAGACCAAGGAGTCTTGGACTGGTGGAACACAACCTTTCTTGAAGCAGCTCTGGTAGCCACAGGAGGGGAAAAGGACAACACTAGGCTTTATAAGAAAGCTAATGGGGAATGGACGACTCAGATCAGCCCTCGAGACATATCAAATACTACAACCGACATGCCACCTTGTATTAATGAAGGCATAACTCATTTCGGCCATATCGCCACAAACAAGGAGGGGAAAGCATGACTCCCTGACGTAGAAGTGACAGGTGGCGACATGGTCGAGGGGGAGCAGAACTCGAGAAGACATGCGATGGCTAGACTGGACGTTAAAGAAGGCTGCATTAAATATGGGACATAGGCACTTGTAAGGGTTCGAGACTCGGGACAGATGTCCTCTAGTCGTTCGATGAAGCAAATGGATCGACTTACGTGTCATCTATCGGTCGATACTCAACACCGAAACAATGGACCAAATCCGAGGCACAGTAACAAACTAGTTGATGGGGGATTGTCGTCAAAGGGCAAGGAAATTTCATACGCTGACAGGGAGACCCATGTTAGTCAAACGGATAGTAGTGAAAATGGAGGATGCGGACCACACTACCCACACGGGCAATCCAACAATCATTATTGGGCTGACGGGTCTTGTCAAAGGATTCATGGGCCAAACATCGGCCAGAATGCCACTGATTGTGGGATTTTAATTTGTAATAATTTATTTGACGAACCTGGGTTTCCATGATCGGGGTTTTTTCCTTGTGTTTCTAATTCTTTGTTGGGGCTTGAGTGCAAATGTACTGGGTCTGGTTGCAGGTCTGAAGACAAAAATTGCTCCTCATCGCACCAAGTTGATATTCCGAACACGTCAAGGAACACTATTCACGAAGCTGCCAGAGTTTCATATTCGAATGAAGAATCCTCGAATGAAAGTCAATGTAACCTCTCTGCAAACACGATCTGGGATGGGGAGAGACTGATTATGTTAGGGACGGCTTTGGGGATTTCCTTCCATGCTAATCGAAAGAGGCTTCTGAAACTCTATGGAAATATTTTAGAAAGGGGGAAACAGTTAGCAAAGGCAGAAAGACTGAAGGGTAGAAAGGGCAGAGTTAGATCGAGATGGGGTCTGTACTACTCGAGATTAAGGAAGGGACAGAGGAAAATGACAAACACAAAAGGGTCCCCTCAGACGGGGATTACCTAGAGAGAACCGTTTTCGGTAGGGTTGGGGGCTTTCGCTGCTGCTCGTGTTTGTTTTATGAAGTTCTTAAGCTAGAATGTTCGGGGTTTGGGTCTCACGGATAAAGGAGCTCTGGTTAAATCTTTCGTTAAAAACCAGAAGCCAGAGGTGATTGGGTTATAGGAAATCAAATGGGGGGAGATGAATGAAGCTTTGATAAGATCGGTGCTGACGGCAAATACTTGGGAGTGGCTAGCCTTGGAAGCGGAAGGAACAAGGGGAGACATTCTGTTAGCCTGGGACGGTGACTGTTTCAAACTGTTGGACTCAGAGATTGGTAACTACATGCTGACCGCGTGCCTCCGTGATTGCAGGAATGGAATGGTGTGAGTGGCTATCACTGTGTATGGTCCTAACGATAACAGGCTTAGAAAGGAGTTCTTCTTCAAACTACGCGCAGTATTAAGTAAATGGGACTCTCCTATATGCATAGGGGGGATTTCAATGCTCTTCTGAGCGAGGAAGAGAAAAATTCGACGCCCATTGATATCATGACGATGGATCTATTTTCGGATTGTGTCTTGCAAGGCGCTCTTTTTGATCTAGGGATGTCTGAGGGGAGATTTACGTGGACCAATGGACTGGACAATCCTACCATGTGCAGGTTGGATAGGTTCCTGTGTGGAGTGGAGTTCTTAGAGGTGGTAATTGATCCGATAGTGCACATGTGGGCCACTACCATCTCTGATCATAAACCGATCGTTCTATCTACTACTGATTCCAGATGGGAGGGATTGCGCCCGGGTCAGTTTAGATTCAATAATGTGGCTTCAGAATGAGGGTTTCAAATAGAAGATCCACGAGTGGTGGAACCTAGACGGAACATCGAGCTCTGCATCTTACATTTTCACTTCCGAAATGGAACAAGGATTGTTTCGAGAATTCGCCGCAGAAGAGAGATATCATTTTGGCTGAGATCGCGACCATGGACAGAACCGAAGAGCTAGGTAGGCTCTCGGATGACGAAAGGGAAATCAGACTGGCTCTAAAGAGGGAGTACAACCAACTGGTTTTGGAGGAGCAGCTATGGCGTCAAAAATTTAAAGCTCACTGGCTATTGGGAAGGAGACAGAAACAGTAAGTTCTTTCATGCTGTCGTCAATGGGAGAAGGAAAAAGAATCGCATTTCTTCCATTAATATTGAAGGGGTTGCGTTTACGGACCCTACCAATATCCCTATCAAAATTGTGGAATTTTACGAGCAGCTCTATGACACTGAGGAGGTGCTCAAACCTCATATGGACGGAATTCCTTTTCACTCTATTAATCCGGGGAATGCTGCCGATCTGGAAAGGGGTTTTGAGGAAGAAGTGAAGAAGACTTTGGACAATTTGGGACACAACAAGTCTCCGAGTCCGGACGGTTACACGACTGAAATTTTCAGGATGTGTTGGGGGACAATTCGGGTGGACTTTATGGCTATGATTGGCGAATTCCATGAGACAGGTAGAGTGGTAAAGAGTTTGAATTCCACATTTTTAGTGTTGATCCCGAAGTGCGACTGGCCAACTACAATAACTGATTATAGACCGATAAGTCTCATAGGGTGTGCGTACAAGATAATTGCCAAAGTGTTGGCGAATTGCCTCACGATGGTTATCGGACGACTCATTTCAAATGTGCAAGGGGTCTTCATTCCGGGTAGACAACTTATGGACATTGTAGTTTCAGCGACGAAAACTATAGACTCGGTTAAGAAGCGAAACAAAAAGGGTTGAATCTTCAAGATTGACATGGAGAAAGCGTACGATAGGGTCCAATGGGATTTCGCCGATTACGTTCTTCAAAGGATGGGTTTCGGTTTCAAGTGGAGAAGATGGATGAAAGGTTGCTATGTGTCGGTTCGGTTCTCTGCCCTCATCAACGGGATTCCTCATAGTTACTTCCGGAGCAAAAAAGGGTTGCGACAAGGTGACCCTTTACCTCCTCTATTATTTAACTGCGTAGGGGAAGCACATCATAATCTCTTCAAAGGGCTGGGGAGATTAATTTGATTAAGGGGTTTAAAACGGCTGAATTTGGACCGTCGATCTCTCATCTTCAGTATGCGGATGACACTTTGGTGTTTTGTAATGGCAGTAACGGCGATAGTGAACTTAAAGTAACCACTGATCTTTTAACAATCTTTGAAGGGGTTTTCGAGTAAGAGAATTAATCTCCACAAATCAAACCTGGCCGGAATTAATATGCTTCTTGATGAGACAAAGCGAGCGGCCAAGGATGCGAGGTGCAAGACGGATTCTTTACCTATTACTTAGGGATCTCGTTGGGTTTCAGAAGGAGCATGGTTTGAATATGGGATATGGTGGTCCAGAGGTTTCAAAGAGACTTGCTACTTGGAAGTGTAAACTGCTCAGCAATTGGGGAAGGCTCACCCTGATCAAATCTACTTTCGCGTCCATTCCGGTTTTCATGATGTCTCTTCTCTGCGCTCCCGCTTGCCTAACGAAGAAATTGGAGAAAGTTGTCAGAGACTTTTTAAGGGAAGGGGTAGGAGATCAAAAGAAGCTTCATTTAGTCGGATGGGAAGAGTGTTGCGAATCAGAAAACTGAGATTAGTTAACAAAGCCCTTTTAGCCAAGTGGCTTTGGAGGTTGGGCGAGGAGGAGAAGAGAAGCAAACTTTGATGGCTGATTGCAACCGCTAAATACGGATTGCTCGAAGACGACACGACTCTTAATTCCAATTTCAACCATATGTCGGCTTGGTGGAAGGCTGCGAAAGGTTGTACGCAGGAAGTGATTGAAGTTACCAAATTCAGCAGGGGCTATGGCCGAAGAATTAGATTCTGGAAAGGACATTTGTGCTGGGGATCAACCTCTTCATCGAATTTTTTTTTTTAAAATCGGAAAATGCGTATTGTATTGAAAAGCAGTGAGAAGCTAGCAAGAGCAGAATACAAGAACAACGACCAAGGAGGACAGGACAACAAGCAAAAAAGAAACACCCCAAAACACCAAAGCAGCAGACTAGCAAACCAGCTGCCAACATTCTATCCTGGATCCCACAAAAGATCTTCCCCTCTTAATCCATTACACTCGCTACAAACCCATAGACGCATGAGATCTTTGAAAGACTTGAGGATCATCCCCACCGGCCGATGTTTTCTAAATGCGCGCATTTTGAAAGACTCGAAAATGTGCGCATTCCGCTCAATCCAGATGCTCCCAATGACCGCGAAGAAACCAGCCTTCAAGAATTCCCATATCTGCCCTTCCAGCTTGACATTTGCCCATGCCAAAAACTGCTGATGGGGAGAGGCAAGGCTACTAAGCAACCCAGTGCATATCAAAGGATTTAAGGATGACCCCCCAAATCTTATGGGCCAACCAACAATGAAGGAAAAGGTGAGCCGCAATCTCTTCCTCTTGTAGGCACATAGCACTGCGGTTAGGCAGATTTTTTTTTTTTCTGAAACGGTCACAAAGAGGAATATATTAGATCATGAAAAAATTACATAAGTAACGAATCTTGGCAGGTAGCAAGGAGCTACCGAAACCAAAGATCCCGCAAAAAAGAAACTAGTAGAAAAGAAACATTCTGCGCCGAAACAGATCGACCTGATCCCGAGCACAATAATAGCAATCTTCGACCGAAAAAACCCCTACCGACAGCAATCTTCCCACAGCCTAAGGAAGAGCTGAAGGCCATCATTGAAGATCCTTATCTGGCAGGCGTTCTAGCTGATGAGTAGATCCTTCGCATCTCTAATAATCAGCGTAAACGGTGTCGCCTTGCGATTGAAGATTCTATTATTTCTCTCCAACCAAATTGCCCAAAAGACAGCGTAGACCGTCATCGGCCAAAACTCTTTCCTCTGATCACCGAATTTGGTTTCTTTCCATCCCTCCATGAGTTGGCTAGGCCATTGCGGTAAGACCCACTCAATTTTAAAATCGTGATTTTGTTAAAATCGGCGTCTTGAACATGCAGTGTAACAAAATATGATCCACCGATTCAGTCCCCCTCATGCAAAGCATACATTTGTTAGTTATCGGAATGTTTTTTCTGATGATTTGGTCCCTTGTAAGAATCTTCCTTTTAGCGACAAGCCACGCAAAAAATTTAATCTTGATAGACATTCACGATTTTCAAAAAGCTGTCCAAATATTGCTCGTAATCGCAGATCTGTCTCGCTCTTTCTGGCTGTTGTAAAAAGACTTGACGGTGAACTGACCATTGGCGTTGTGCCTCCATTCCCTCATGTCTGCCCTGCCAGCCATAGGTGTCATATCCCCAATAGTTTTGAGGAGTTCTTGATGTTCCTCCTCTTCCCATCCCCACAACCGTCGCCTAAGTGGGATGTTCCACGCCCAGCTGTTGTCGGCCCCTTGGGTATGAGCGTAGTTGTTGATGACTGCAGCTTTAGAAATGGCGAGCCCAAATATGGTAGGGAATCTTTCGCTGAACAGCCGGTCTCCGGCCCAAACATCCGTCCAGAATCTGATGGTTCGCCCATCCCCCCATTTGAAAATCGTCTCCTGCGTGACCTCCTGCGTACAACTTTTGATTGCCTTCCACCATGGTGATCGATGGTTTGGATGCGATATATCCTGAGTAGGAGTACCGTACTTAGCCGTCGTAATTTGGTGCCAAAGATTGTGTCTCTCACCTTCATTCCCTAACCTCCAAACCCACTTAGCTAACAAAGCTTTGTTCATTAACCGCATATTTCTAATGCCGAGTCATTGCCTCTTCTTTAGCAACATGAACATCGGTCCCATTTAACAAGGTAAAATTTTTTCCGCTCCCCCGCTCCCTCTCATAGGAAGTCCCTAATAATCTGCTCAAATTTCTGAATGATACAGGCCAGAGCGTGGAGAAAGACACGAGCGTAGCCTTCCGCCATAACTTAACAGTTTACTCTTCCAAGTCGCCAACTTGCTCTGGAATTTCTGCACCACCGTATCCCATAGCCTAACTCTCCTCCTCCCAAACCCCAGCGGTATTCCTAAGTACAATATAGGGAGCTCCGCTGAAATACATCCAATATCCTCATGAAAGCGCTTATATCAGCGGGGATATTAATTCCCGATAAACTGGATTTGTGAAGGTTTATTCTCTGGCTCGAAACCGCCTCAAATATCGTGAAGATGTCCTTGATTATCTTTAACTCCCTATCCCCGTTATCCACATTACATAAAACCAGCGTATCGTCAGCATACTGCAGGTGGGAAATGGTGGGCCCTGCATTAGCTGAGTCAACTGGTTGAGTGTGAGAGTTTTATCTATGAACAACGTCCACGCAAAAAATTGATCTTGGGGGGAATACCAACCTTCCACAGCCCTGCCCCATCGAACCTGACTAAGGGACGGTTAGCTAACATCCGAAAATACAATCTTACGCTGAAATTCCCATCCTTACTAGGGAGTGTCCAAACGCACTCCGAGTGTCCCTTCTGTGGATTTCTTCTCAATTCATATAGAAGTGCCAGCAACTGCATGATAGGGGCAATCTCGTTGCCTCTTAGGAGTCTACGGGTGACGATGTCCCACAGCACCCCCCCTCGGATTCAAAGAAGCTAGTCACCACTCCGGGAGGGTTTCTCGAAATGTTGAAAATTGCTGGGAATGGATCTTTGAGGGGTCTGCTCTTAGCCCATGCGTCTTCCCAGAGCTGAATCCTCTTCTCGTCGCCCCAACTGAAACGACTCCATCTGGAGTAATACTCCCATGTTCCACAAACGCCTTTCCACCACGTCGAGAAGTCTTTACTAACAACAACGTTGATCCCCTAGCTGCCGCCAATATGAGTATATTTTTTCGCCAACACAGCCCGCCATAGGCTATCCCTTTCTCCGTCCGAGCCAACCTTCCAGAAACCATTTTCCTAACAATGCTATATTTACCCATTGGAGCTTTCGGATCACGAGACCACCACACCTGATCGGGAGCTGGCAAGTGTCCCAATTCATGAGATGATACCGTTTATCCAGACCCAATCCCTCCCATAAGAAGTTCCTTTGTATTTGTTCGAGTTTATGGATTACTCCCATAGGACATTTGAAAATAGACATATAAAAGATTGGTAGACTAGATAAAACAGATTTCACCAATAAGAGCCGACCCCCACTGTTGAGAAGTTTACCCTTCCACGAGGACATCTTTAGCTCAAACCTCCGAATGACCGGTTCCCAGTATTTTACCGAGGGCTTTCTCAAACCAAGTGGGAGGCCTAAATACACAATCGGGAGTTCTCCACCCATCCCACAATGTCTCACCACATCGGCCTGATCCCTCCTCGATCCCAAAGGATCGCAGACTTGTGTAAATTGATACGCTGTCCCGACACCTCATATATGGACAGAACTTCCGACAAAGACCTGAACTCATCCACCTCTGCCTTATCGAAAAAGTTGGTGTCGTCTGCATATTGCAGGTGCGAGATGTACTGACCATGTGAGCCAACTTGGATACCAGAAATAAGTTGTAGCTGTCTCGCGCGCGAAATGAGGCCTGCTAAAGCCTTGCCGACCATATTGAACAAAAATGGGGAGAGGGTGTCCCTGTCTAATTCCTCTAGAGCTTCTGAAGTATCCCACCGGTGACTCATTAATGAAGATCGAAAACCATGCCGAAGAGTAGCATGGCCGCATCCACCCTTTCCACCTAGTTCCAAACCCAAGTCTAACGAGCATATAGTCTAAACAGTTCCAGTTCACCCGGTCATAAGCCTTCTCCATGCCCACCTTCCAAAGGGCAGCAGGGTAGCGTGCGCAGTGTGCTAAATGCACCACTTCTTGTGCCACCGCGACTGTCTCCCTTGCACGAACGCCCCTTAGTTGGCCGAAATAATTTTGGCCATTAACGGTTTGATACGATTGGTGAGTACCTTCAAGATAATTTTGTATAGATAGTTGAGCAGGTAGATCGGGCGAAAATCTGAGAGGTCCTCGGCACCATATTTTTTAGGGATGAGCGTGATAAATGTGGAATTAAAGACTACAACCAATAAAACTGTGACATGGAACTCGCGAAGAACCTCCATGAGATCAACTTTGATGATTGACCAAAAGTGGCGGTAAAATTCCAACGTAAAACCATTAGGCCCCCGGGGTTATGTTTTTACCGCCATGTTTGATGGTGCACCATACCTCGTCCTCGCTGAACGGCTGTTCCACATCAACTTTGTCATCCTCCGAAATGGTGTGAAACAGCAGCCCATCCAGCTCCGGCCAAGACTGATCTTCATCAGTATACAGGTTCCTATAGAAATTGACAACCTGGTTCTTTATCTGTTTCGAATCCATGAAAGTCTCGCCCTCAACCGAAATCTGCCCCAGAAAGTTGACTTTATTCCTTGCATTGGCAACCGCATGAAAGAATTTGGTGTTGTTGTTCCCAACTTTCAGCCATTACACCTTTGATTTTTGTCTCCAGCACACTTCCTCGGCAAGTCATTTGTTGTTGAACTCAATTTTCTTCCTCAATCTCTCCTCTCTTTTGGCCTTCGACAAAACCCGATTTTCCTCTAGATCATCCAGCTCTTTTAAGCGAAACAGAAATTCCTCTTTAGCAATGTTCACCAGCCCATACACTTCCTTGTTCCACTCCTTAATGCGACGTTTGAGCCATCGCAATTTAGAGATAAAGCGGAAGGTGGCTGTCCCCGAAGGCGTCGATTCGTTCCATCACAGAGACCGCATCATGGAATCTATCGTCGAGAAGCCACATGTTTTCAAAACGGAAGAGAGCAGGCCCCTTTTCCTGAGATTCACATCGGAGCAGCAGAGGACGATGGTTAGACACCGCCCTAGCAAGGCTTACCAACCTTGCGGCTGGAAAAATATCGAGCCACTCACAGGAAACCAAAAATCTGTCTATGTGACTAAGGGACGGCACCTCCTGTAGGCTGGACCATGGGAACATCACACCCGAGAGCGGAAGATCAATCAACTCCCATCCGTTGATGAAGTCGTTAAACTCCCATATGACCGCCCCATCCAGAGGTCCTCCCTGTTTCTCATGAGGCCATCTAATGGCGTTAAACACCCCCCCCCTCCCACCCACCCAATAATGCGGGAAATCCCACCTAGCTGCAATGGCCGCCAATTCGAACCAGAATTCTCCTCTGCCACAATCGTTCGAGGCAAGGATCAAAATTTCGGCCGAAATAACCGAAATTTCGGTCCAAATTATCTATTCCGGTCCTCACCGAAACGATAACTTGGACCGAAATTTCGGTCATATTTTGTATGGGATTGAAATTTTCAACTGAAATTTCGGCCAAATTATCGGTTTTCGGCCGAAATTTCAATCCAAAATTTTGGTTTCATGCCCGAAACCGAAATTTTGGCTGATATTTTGATCCTTGGTCCGAGGGCCCGTAAATGCCAAAGAACGTCCACACCTTCGCTATATCCCTGTTTCGAAGTACCATTGACGCCGAGTAACGACCCAATTCCTCATCCACTTTTTCGAATAGGTTCCAGGCAACTAGAATGCCCCCAACGGTCCCTACCGAGTCGACCCCAATCCAACCCCAGCCGTTGCCTCCAAGCACTGATGCGACCTTGACGCGATTGCAACATCCCCGCTTAGTTTCTTGATGCGTGATCACCGTCGGATTGTTCACAATGATCACCCTCTTTACTCCAGCCCGTTTATAAACGTCGCAAAAACCTTTGACATTCCAAGAAAACATCTGCATTCATACAAGATTGAAAGCTCGCCCAACGAGAGAAAAAGGCACTAGACACCCCCAGATCCCCTTCTGTCCGACATCCCCCACTGTAATATCACAAGTTCATGAGATTTGGACCGCCTCTTCCTAGCCGACGAGGTCCGTTGCAAGTGAATGGAGTTGAAAACCTCCCTGAGGGCATTCGACCCTCGGAAGGACATCCCCAATTCGCATCCCACCCGAATGAGTCTGTCCACCTCATCCGAGCCGATGGGGCTGTCAGATTTATCTTCACAGCTGGGTGATGAGGAAGCAGTGGAATTGGACCCCTTTGACTGGTTGAAAGAGCATTGAACCCATGCTCTTGTGCCATCCCGACGTAGAGATCTGATTGGGTATATATTGACTATAGAGGAATCAGACGAGGACGAAGAGAGAGCTTCAGACGAAGGTGATGCAGCAGTAGATGGGAACTCTAATGAAGTTTGACGCTGAGGCAGGAGCATAGAAATCGATTTAATCTTAGGAAGAAGAGGGGCCCTCGACAACCGAGATCGGTCTGTCACGAAAAATCTTGAAGTGGGTCAAGAGGGATCACGGGTCCTTACGCCCTTCATTTTGTACCAACCCCTCGATTGGAGGAGATCCTGGGCCCACAGTTCCAGCCTTGATAGCTCCAAACCCGAGATCCAGTGAATCAGATTTCGGGTCATCCCCAGACCCGCCTCCTCGATAGTTGTCAAGAAAAATGACCTGCAGTTGCCCCTACTGACAGCCCATGTCACGTGCCTAGCTCCAGACACGCAAAATCCATGTGTCTCCCCCACATGCCTGTTTCCCAATACCGCTCCACATATAGGTACTCCCTCTGAAGAAACTGTGTACGTTGGGTCAAAAGCACATGAAGAGCCATCCCCCAACGCAAACTCCACGCCACGTGTTACCATTCCATTCCCAGGTGCTAAAGCCCTCTCGGTCTCCACCACAAAACTGCCCATACTAAAACCATTTGCATTTCCAGCCTCCGGTATTCAATCCAAGCTCCCAACCTCCACAAAGCTGCCACATGGCGCTGATCCTCCACACGTCGCCTCCAGCAACATGGGATCCTCTTGCCCTAGCATATCCCTCTGTACAAAGGCCTTTTCCTTCTCATACGCCAGTTCAAAATTCAAAAACAAGTCCGTTGGGGGGCCTTCGACTGATCGCCCCATCGGGGCCATTGAAAACTCCACCGGTGCTTGATAGAAATCTGTGATCAGCAACCGCCTCAGAGCCGAAACTGCTTGACCTCTGTGACTCCTCCTCTCGATGAAACAGTCCGAGACTCGTGACTTTAACAAATTCGCCGTTTTCTAACTCGTTGACCGAAAAACCATGGCCCCCCCGACGCTCCCCGTTGCAAACGCCCTCCGATGTTGCGGAACCGGCAAGGGCACATCCCACTGCGAGGGCATTTTCCCCGGTCAACCGTACAAATCTTCCCCGTTCCCAGCTGGGTCGATGAATGACGAAAGTTTTTCGTTGGTACCACCGAGTATGTATTTCTCACCTCTGACGGACCTCCCCACTTTCTTCTCCGGATGCCGCGAGAGGAGAACCCTCTCACCCAACTCCACTTCTACGAAGATCCGAACGCACTGACCATCGATTCGGATAACACAACTTCGTGGGATGTCGTCGAGGCAGTCCACGACGACCAGGATTCGGGCGAAAGACATCTCCCACAAGTCGATTGTGCTCTGATCCACGTAAATGAGAGACCCGCATGGAGAGCCGACGACCTCGAAGACCGCGGGACATCAGGCATGTAACGGAAGCCCCCATAGCCGGATCCAGTTCCCCCATCGAAGTGGCTCGGGGAAACTTCTTCGGCGTGCATGCCCCACCGCCAACAGGACACAGTGATGCCATCAATCTCAAATGTTGTTTTTGCGCAAAATCTCTCGGTGGTGACCTCGTTGTGAAAACGAACCAGGTAGCTAGTAAGTCCAACTGTAGAAATGTAAGGCTGATTATCAAGGCCCCACCATCTATGTAACCACTTGTATGTTTGAATAGGCAACAAGGAGTTAATGGGGAAATGTATAGTAGCCCTAAAAAATGGTAGGTTAGAGGCTATGGATCTCAGCTCTGGGCCATCGCACTCCAAAATAAGTGGTCCACCAACTCCCATCCTTCCCCCCGACGTCAGACCTTTGTGTGTGAGAACCCGCGAAAGATTGACCATCGAAACTCGCGGCGTTCTTAACCACAATTGTGAAGGAGGCGTCATCGTGCACCCTACCAAATTGTGAGAGGTGGTGGGCTCCACCGCTCCCTCCTAAAGCGCTTACCCGCAATCGACCAACCATGTTGGAGGTCACGAGCCTGGTTACCATTATTGACCATTTGGTCCATATCTGTCCTCCTCAAGGTCTAGAACTCGTTGTTTACTACCGTGACCTCTGCAGTTCGACGTTCCTTGCATCCGATACGATGGCACCATGAACGTCTTTGAAAGTTAACATTGTGGCAAGCCGGACAAATCCAATCACCCTCTCGCGACACCACCGGTTGGCCTTTCATCCAATGTTGACTGATGACCTTAGTCTATCCTTTTGTGTCCTCCGCGCTCAGGCTATTAAAACTCAAAAATAGCACCTCTCTTCAACTTTGCCCTTTGTTTCCGAAATGCCCTTCTTCAGCAATGTACCGGTTGAAGCGGCATCAGTCCTCTTCATCAGATTTTCCCAACAATATTTATGCTCTCCGACTCCAAGGATGCGGTTATAAGTAATTTTGTTCACTCTTCTGAAGGGAACCGGGTATGGAACATCACTCTTAGATGGCAACTGAGGGAGTGGGAAATGAAGGAGTATCAAAACCTCTTGAGTGTCTTGGGAGGGATTACTCCCGACTCGGCTAATACAGACCGGTGGATATGGAAATTCTCTGCCAAAGGTAATTTTATGGTCAAATCGTTATCTAATCACCTTCTGACCCGCGATAGAGTCCTTACTGACAACAGGAGATGGTCCGGTTTTTGGAGGGTTAGGATTCCGCCAAAGATAGTTTTTTTCGTGGCTGGTGACCAGGGGGAAAATCCCAACTCGGGACCAGCTCATTAGAAGGAATATCTTGGTTCGTAACAAATGTATGTTATGTATGAGGGGTAGAGAATCAGTGGCCCACATCCTCCTTCATTGTTCTTACGCTCAGTCTATCTGGCACAAGATATTCAAACTGTTTAAGGTGGAATGGGTTCTTCCTTTTTGGCCTGCCCACATGATGGAAATGTGGAAAGTACTGAAGCTGGAAGACGCAAGGAGAGCTATTGCCGTTAACGGTTTATGCGGTTTTTTGGGCTATTTGGGTGGAAAGAAACAATAGAATCTTCAAGCGTAAGGCTAAACCGTTCTCGTTGGTTATCCGGGATATCAGTGACCTGGTGGTCAGTTGGAACGCTAGCAAGATGACAAATTTCAACGATGCGCTCCAGCACTTCCTATTGATCTGGGAGGACTGCTGCTCATAGAGGTGCTGTTTTCAGCTGGTTTGCGATGGGGAGTAGCTCGTCTTTTTCGGAGCTACTCCGGACCTTGGGGTGAGATTTTAGGGGTTTTTGTTTTTCGCGTTGCTTTTGGGTAGTTCCTTACTACTCGCCAAGGTATTTTTTTCTCTTTTTGCCTTTAATATAATCTTTGTTACTGCCTCAAAAAAAAAGAAAAAAAAAAAGAGATAGGTCTTCAATAATCATATTTTCAACAAATCTGAGAGTATCAAATTTATTTTCAAAAATTGGTTTCTTACGTTCCTTCCAGATTTTGCAGAAGATTGCTAGAGGCAATGCATTCTAGATAATCCCAAATTCCCAGCAAATGGATTCTCTGGACAACCAGAAAGACTGCTATGCAGGACTCTCTCAACAACCGCAGATCCTACACCAACTCATAAACTTCTCACAGATCTCCGATGCAAACTTACACCTCATGAATAAATGCTCCGTCGACTCATCCTCATCCCCACAGATCCTACACTCTACAGGGATGTCCATACCCTCTCTCAGTTGCACACACGTCAACACTCTTCCCTGGGTATCTTCCAAGCTAAAATCTTAATTGTAATCAGATTAGTTCTATTCCACATCATAGTCCTTGATTGGGCCCCTAAAGGTCTCCTATGAAATATGACCGTAAAACTAGCCTTCTTTCCAGGTTCTAAGCTTGTATATCCGGCCTAAACCTTTTGCCTCTCACTTAAACCAGATCCTTCCATCAGGCTTGGTCCTAGAAGCAGGTCCCTTAGCGTGGAGCCTCCCTTCTTCATTTAGCTTTTGCAATTCTGCCCTCCCTCCTCTTTATCCATTTGCAACATAATCATACGTCATCATAGCCTTTTCACATCTTCAAAATCCAGGAACCAAGTGGGGGTACTGAGACGATTGGGGACAATTCTTCTGAAAGCATATGGGTAAACCCCTTTCCTTTACTTTGACTTTCTCTCAAATTTCATTTATTTGTATCATAACCTGTGTATGGCTTACTGACTATAACAGAAGAAGAATTCGCTCATTCCAATCTGTTAGTAGTCAAAGAGCCCCAAGAGGACTCAGATACCATGAAAACAAAGTGACAAAAGAGAGGAAGATAAGGTAAGATGATGGGTCATGCATCCTTTTTCATATTTTTATCGAACATACTGAAACCCTAGTCTGATTTATACAGAGGAGCAAAAATAATGGAAAAATACTAATCCTAGTTGGGTGTGGTAAAGGGAATACCAAGTTAATCCAGAAGCATGGACAAGAAAACTGTTGACTATGGTTTTGACGTTTGACACTTCTACAAAATTCAATGTTTGTAAATGTATCTATTTCTTTGATTAGCAAAAAATAATTCTTTCTTTAGTGTTAAAGGTGCATGTCATATGTCAGTGAACTTGGTACTAATGGGTGCCCTGTACTATTTAAATTACTTGCTAGAGGAATAGTTAAACTTAAAAACTGCATCGTAATATACAGTTTGAAATGTATTTCGTACATTTTCCGTAGGCTGACATTGTATTATTCATTTTCATAATAAACTCCTGTAGTTCAAATCTATTCTTCCTGATCGAAGGACAAAGGTTGACATCTCTGTTGCGGGTCCATTGGCTGGTGCTGCACTTTCCTTTTCAATGTTTTGTGTTGGCCTGTTGCTATCATCAAATCCAGCTGTCAAGGCAGATTTGGTGGAGGTGCCCAGCATGCTATTCCAGGGTTCTTTGCTTCTTGGACTCATCAGCAGAGCTTCTCTTGGCTATAAGTATGTTTCATCCTTATATTAAACTGAGGAGTTTAATTATCAATTTCCATGCTTATGGAATTTGTAATTTGTTTGTCAGTTCAATGCTCTCTTGGTTACACATATGCTTCCTCTCTTTGGTATTTTTCTAATTAACGGGCTCAATAATTATTTTCCATGCTTACCTAACTCGTTTGCTAATTCAAAACTATGAAACTTGATGGTTCTCCAAGCAATCTACTGAAACTATAATATTTGCATGAAAATTTCTCTTCTCGAGTCTCTATTCATAGGCTGTTATATTCAACTTCCATATACTTCAGGTCTTTCTTAATAAGTTCAGTTAATTTTTAAAGCTAACTACTATTTTTCTTACCTCGCATAATATTTTAACATTTTACAATATCCATGTGCAGTGCCATGCATGCTGCTACTATTGCGATCCACCCTCTTGTGATTTCCGGATGGTGAAGTATAACCAATTATCTTTGTTTCTATTGATTATCTATGTGCAAGAGCTTATCATATGTGCATCCATTGCAGGTGTGGGTTGACCACATCAGCTTTTAATTTACTTCCTGTTGGGTGCCTTGATGGTGGAAGAGCTATGCAGGTACTCTTTTTTCCTTTCCTTTTAAGTTCAAAGTAATAGTAACTGCTTTTTATTATGAACACAGACAGTGATTATAGTGTAACTGACAGCATGTAAGAGAAATTTTTATAGGTATTTATACTTTCCAGTTGCCACATATTATTTAGAGTGTTGAAATAACAAGATTGGTTTTGATGTGAAACCACAAAATCTATATGGGGCTAGATTTAGGGTGAGCTGAGCTCTCAATGATTGTGTACCACTAGGGATGGAGGACTTTGTGATTCATAGGTCTAAAAGAGGAGATTGATGGTGACACATTTAGGTTCCAGTGAAGCTAATTTTGTCATATCCTTGAAGTATGTTTTATTTTTGTAATAGACTTATGAATGTTTCCTCTCCACCACCATGTTTCCTTTTATGTATAACTCTTTCCTTTGGATTTTCCAGACATCTCTTGTGAGACCTGTTTAATACAGTCTGCCATTTGTATCCACAAATCATTTTGGATCCACACCCCAATGCTATTTTGCCTCCATATATCAGCTTTCTATTGAGAAAGAGTATAACATAAAATTAGTGGTAAATTTGAACATGTCATGTGGAATTCAAAACTAAAAATAAATCCAGAAGAGTCATACCTAAATTTGCAATGTTGGAATTAGACACAATGACATGTTGACACAAGTAATTTACTGTTTAAAAAATTCCAAGCAACTTGGCTAACAATAATATGTTGGGTTGGTGGTGCTAATTCAAAAAAAGCCCTGATTTACTTCTAGTTGATGATGCTTTGAATGTAAGCTCAAAGCACTATGATGTTATACATTATTTTCAGAGAGTTTTGTATAGAACATCCCTCTGTTATACTTCTTTCTTCATTCATTTGACAAAATTTAGGTCAATAGACGCATCGGTTACACTCTAATTTATATTTATCCGTACTTAATTTCTCTCTATTATGTGCATTGGTTAGTTTTTTCTATGGTTTTGTTGCTCGTTTTGCCATGAATTTCATTATTTTGTGATACTGCACACTTTCATGCACCCTCATTAAACTGGAGGGTAGCCTGTTCATGCCAAGGTTTTTGTTCCCCTTGTACCACCCTTGGATAAATATCAAGCATTGAGTCCTACCAGTATACACTGACAAAACATTGCATTGCATTAGTGTTAGTTGCACGTATCACCATCAGTTACTTACTATTTGACAATTCTAAAATGCAGTGGGATTGTGTCTGTAGCCCAATGGAAGGTTGACAATATTGCAACCTCTAGGTCGCAGGTTCAATCCCAGCTTTTATATATATATATATAAAGTTCTACAATGGAGTATGGCCTTAGTTCTCATAAGCACCTGAAAGTGGGAGGTGCGGTAGGAGCGTCAACAAAAAGCATTAACTAACACAATTTATGATTCAAACATAAAAAATCACTAGATTCCAAAGTATGAATGACAGCGTGAAAGTGGGAGAAGGAGCGTCATCAGAAAGCATAAACTAACATAATTTATGACTCCAATCATAAAATATTCATGAGATTCCAAAGTATGACCGACACCCTGAATAGAGGATTTAACTATTTGCATGCTCAGAGGTACACAGCACGTGCAAGCATTCCACTGTTTATTGCTGATATATTGGATGAGCACGTGGTTTAAGAAACATTTCTTGTATCTGTATAGGATCATCATACATATAGCTTTTCATTACTTTGTTTAATCTTGTTTTGAGCAGGGAGCTTTTGGGAAATCTGCACTGATTGGATTTGGCTTGACAACATACGCATTACTTGGACTTGGAGTGGTATACATTTATCCCCCTACGTGTTATGGAATTCGGTTACATTGTCTTTTATTGATAAAATCAATTGCTCATTTTCCCCTACGGCTTAGAAGCTGAAAAGACTTTTATAGTGAACTGCAGCAATATAGGGAGGCGATGTGCCTACTGGGTCTGTGCACCACTCACAAAATTTAAGTTATGTTGGATTGAGGTCTGGTTGTAAACTGGGTACAGCCGCTGCTTTATAATATTGCAGTCATAGTTTATGATGTAAGTTACCAAAAAATTCAAAATAAATAAAATATAAACATGAAAAACATACCAAAATGAAAATAACAACAGCCTAGTAGCATAAATGCAATATATGATGTGGGCTATATCTTTGTTCTAGTAATTTTGTAAAGCTGAATTTGTTAAACTGATATACGATGTATAAAATGAATATAAAAAAAATAAACATCCTAATTTATACTCTCTAAAAAATTTACTCAAAATGTGAATAGGATGAATGGGTCGTCACCAACGTCAGTAGATTATTTAGTTTTGTGAAGTCTTTTACCTTAAGCAATCCTGTTACGTGCTGACTTCCACCAATGTTGAGTCACTAGAAATATGTAAAACTATCTTTTGATAGGATTCGTCAGTTCCCTTTTTTACACTAAGTAGGTGAAAGTATGTTAAAAGAACATTAGGTAGTGTTATAACTGGACGGAGCCCCCATAATACACTCACAAGCAAAACTGAATGTAGGGCAAGCCTAAATAATCTCCTTGAAGCTTAGCTTGAATTGATCTCGGTAGCTCATCCATGGAACTAAAATTTTGCTCTCATTGACATCTAAAGAGAAGTTTGCTACGCTATCAGCAATGAATTAGAGCATCTCCGAAGCAGCTCTTCAAATCCAACATGGCCCTTGGACAGCTATTTTTTTATATTTGAAGAGCCTCTTGTCCCATTCCAACCCACCCTTCAAATCCAACATAGATTAGAGCATCTCCAGCAAGGAGAGGTAATTTTGGATGGCTAAACACCACTTTAGCTACTACTACAGTATTTTAGCTACTGCTACAGTAAAAACCACTCCAGCAGACACTCTATTTTAGCTACTCCTTTATTTAAAATATTATTTTTCATTCTTGTTTTATTATTTTACTACCAACACTCAACTTTTAAAAATTCAAATTTTCTAACGGCTATATTTTTCCAACGGTCAAATTTTTTAATGATTAAAATTGATCAACTGTCAAATTTTCCAATGGCTATATTTTTCCAACAATCATATCTCTACAATGTCATATTTTTCAACGATCATATTTGATCAACGGTCTTCTTTTCCAATGGCTATATTTTTCTAACGGTCACATATCTACAATGGTCATATTTTTCAACGGTTAAAATTATTCAACAGTCATTTTCCAACGGTCAAATTCTATAACAGCTATACTTTTCCAATAGTCATATTCTCTTAATAGAAATCACATTGCTCGATTAATAATATGAGTGTTCCATACAATAAAATATCATCTCTTTTTCAGAAGTTCGTATAGTAAGTTTCTACATCATTCGTTCTTCACTTTCACTCAAATGTCTAAGGATTATGTATTTCCAATGCTAGTTGAAGCTTCCGACTCCGAGGATGAGTTTGTATTAACTACCACAATTGTTAAGGCACATGAACATTTTCATGGAGGGAACAAATCCTGTTACGTGCTGACTTCCACCAATCTCCACAATTATACACTCCTTGGAAAGCCACGTTGTTCGCCAATTTCTAGCAATTTAGCAACGTTATTGCTATTTGGTGACCTGAAGTACGTGTCTGAAAAAATTGTAACCACCGCTATAACAAAATGTTCCAAAGACTTAATTGTGGTAGATTCTCCAATCCTTAAGTACAAAATGTTCCAAAGACTCAATTGTTATAGCAGCGGTTACAATTTTTTCAAACACGTACTTAAGGTTACCAAATAGCAATGACGCCGCTAAATTGCTAGAAGTTGGCGAACAATGTGACTTTCCAAGGATGTTAGGTAGCATTGATTGCATGCATTAGGAGTGAAAGAATTGCCCAGTTGGGTGAAAGAGACAATTTTCTGGTCATTCCCGTGAACCAACAATGATTTTGGAAGCAGTGGCTTCGTATGATCTATGGATATGGCATGCTTTTTTTGGCCTTCCGGGTTCACACAATGACATCAATGTTTTAGAACGATCTTCTGTGTTTTCTGTGCTTGCTGAAGGGGGTGCTTCTCCTGCCAATTACTCAATAAATGGTCATGACTACACAGTAGGATATTACCTCGCTGACGGTATATATCTATGGTGATCGACCTTCGTGAAGAAAAATTCTCATCCACAAGGAAGGCAACATATTTTGCTGCAGTACAAGAATCAACAAGAAAGGATGTTCAACGTGCATTCAGGGTACTTCAAACACGTTTTGCAATAGTTCTTGGACCCGCACTTGGATGGAACCATCAAACACTAAAATTGATTATGAAAACGTGCATAATATTGCATAACATGATCATCGAAGACGAGCGAAATAGTGATGATGCCGTTGACTTTGACTAGGAACAATTCGATGACACTCCCAACGTAGAAGCTTTCGATGCGCATTGTTGAATTAAAGGAGTTCATTCAAAGGCATTTGAGCATTCGAGATAGTGAAACTCATTCTCAACTGCAATCGGATCTCATTGGGCACCTATGGCAACTACATGGCCAAAACTGATGAAATAATATGTTGCAATTGTTTTCTTTTTTTTTGAGACGGTAACGAGAATATATATATATATTAAAAAGCAAGATATAGAAATAGATACAAACTAGAGCAGAAAAAGGAAAAAGAAGCGCACACCTTGGTGGGTAGTAAGGAACTACCCAAGCGAGGCAGCCCAAAAGAACCCCAGAAAAACGCTCACCCTCACCCTCACCCTCACCCCATGGCCAGCATCAGGATAGAAAGAGAACACTGGAACTCCATCGATTCCCGCCGGCTAGCTACATAAATCCTCCCAGATTGTGAGAAACTGAATTAGCCCATCATTGAATATTTCCGTTATGCTAGCATTCCAATTGATGACCAGATCTCTGACATCACGGATAACCATCGAGAAGGGTTTAGCCTTTCGCCTGAATATCCTATTGTTTCGTTTCTGCTAGATAGCCTAAAGAACCGCATAGCAGGTTAGAGGCCACAGTTCTCTCCTCGAGTCGTCGAACTTCATTTCTCTCCACATTTCCATCATCTGTCCCGGTCCGCTTGGGCAGACCCACTCCACCTTGAAGATCCTATAGATCCTATTCCAAATATACTTCGCAAACGGACAGTGCAGGAACACATGAGCCACCGACTCAGTCCCTCTCATGCACAGCATACATTTATTAGTAACGGGGATGTTATGTCGGATGAGTTGGTCTCTGGTAAGGATTCTCTTTCTTGCCACCAACCAACCAAAAAATTTAATTTTCTGTGGAACTTTAGCCTTCCACATTCCGGACCATACCTTAGTAATCTCAAACCTTCTGTCCCGCGCTTGGATGAAGTTATAGAAAGATTGCACCGAAAAATTCCCCTTGGCAAAGTGCATCTATAACCTCTTATCCAGATTCGACTCGTTTGGGAAGACATCTCATAACAGCTCCATGAGGTTATTGAACTCCGCTCGTTCCTAGTCCCTCAGTGGACGCCTGATCGGGATGATCCATTGAGTACTCCCATCTGTTCCGTGAGTAAAAATTCTCACCACCTCCTCCTTAATGTTGCACAGATTGTAGATCGTGGGGAACGCCCGGGATAAAGATTGATCTCCCACCCAAACGCCCTTCCAGAATTTAATACTTCGTCCATCCCCCCAACTGAACTTGGTTCCATCTCGGACATCTTGGGAGCTGCTATTGATGGCCTTCCACTAGTTTGATCCCCTACTATTATTATGAGCATTCGCGACACCATTCCCATATTTAGCAGTTACAATTTGATGCCACAAATCATTAACTTCCCTTTCCTCTCTCAATCTCCAAACCCATTTAGCTAGGAGAGCTTTATTCACTAGGTTTAGATCTCTGATGCCGAGGCCCCCATAATCTTTGGCTTCGCAGCACTGATCCCATCGAACCAAATGCATTTTTTTCCGGTCCCCCGCCCCCTCCCACAGGAAGTTCCTAACAATTCTTTCCAGCTTCTTAGCAATTCCAGCAGGAACCCTTAGGAAAGACATCATAAAAATCGGTATCGAAGCAAAAGTAGACTTGATTAGTGTCAATCTTCCCCCGTAACTAAGGAACTTGCTTTTCCACGTTGCTAACCTCTTCTGAAATCTTTGAATCACCGTGTCCCATAGCTTTAATATGATCCTTCCATAGCCCAAAGGTATCCCAAGGTAATTAATAGGGAAGTTGTCAGTCTTGCATCCAACCCTTTTAGCGACCCGCTCGGTCTCCTCGTGAGGCATATTAATTTCGTTATGCTAGATTTGTGCAAGTTAACTCTCTGCCCCGACACAGCTTCAAAGATCGTGAGAATGTCAGTGGTGGTCGTTAGTTCACTATCCCCTTCGCTAGCATTGCAGAACACAATGGTATCATCCGCGTACTGCAGATGAGAGATGAGGGGTCCCAAATCCGCAGTCGGAACCCCTTTACCAAATTAATCTTTCCCGCCTTTTTGAATAGATTATGAAGAGCCTTCCCAACACAGTTAAACAACATGGGGGAAAGTGGGTCCCCTTGCCGAAGCCCTTACTTGGTTCGAAAGTAACCGTGGGGCACTCCATTAACCAGAACCGAGAGACGGACCGACCCGTAACACCCTTTCATCCAATTTCTTCGCTGAAGAACGTAATCCAAAAATTTCCAGTTGACCTTGTCATAAGCTTTTTCCATGTCAACCTTGAAAGCCCAACCTTTGTCTTTGTGTTTCTTTGCTGAATGGATGGTCTCCGCAGCCGTGACAACAATATCCATTAGTTGCCTTCCCGGAATGAAGGCCCCTTGGACGTTAGAAATGAGCATCCCGATCACCTTTTTTAGCCGATTCGCTATAGCTTTCGCGATAATTTTATATGCGCAGCCAATTAAACTTATGGGACGGTAATCGGTAATGGAGATAGACCCCTCCCGTTTCGGGACCAGCGCGATGAACGACAAATTCATACTCTTAGCCACTCTCTGACTGTCATGGAACTCAGAGATCATCGCCATAAAGTCGGAGCTAATCGTCGACCAGCAGGTTTTATAGAATTCCGCCATGAACCCATCCGAACCCGGCGATTTATTGGAACCCATGCTATTAACCGCCTTTTTTATCTCGTCTTCATCAAACCTTCTGTCCAACTCTCTCGCCTGAGAATTGGTGATAGCCTGGGAAGGAATGCCATCCATAGTAGGTCTAAAGACCTCCTCCTAAGAGTAAAGCTGCTCATAAAAACCAGTAATTTTAGAAGGGATTAGGGATTGGTCCTCATAAACAACCCCCTCAATTTCGATGACAGCAATGTAATTTCTTTTTCTTCTCCCATTCGCCACAATATGGAAAAAATTGTTGTTACCATCCCCTTCTCACAACCAGTGGGCTTTAGCTTTCCGTCTCCACAGGCGTTCCTCATCCAGCACCCTGCGATTAAAGTCAATTTTAAGCGCAGTTCTGATTTGCTTATCAACTTCGGTAAGCGGCGCCGTCTCTTCCGCCCTGTCTAGCGTTGCTATCTCCGCCATCAGGGTTTCTCTTTCCTCAGATTTTTGGAACGCCCCTTTGTTCTAGTCTTTAATCTTGCCCTTTAGGTTCTTGATCTTAGCAGCGAATATGAAGGACGGCGACCCAATGATATGGTTAGTGGTCCACCACTCGTGAATGCACTGCTTGAAATCCTCATTAAGAAGCCAGACATTATTGAATCTGAAAGGAGCCGACTTCGTAGTGACCCTATGCTAAGCATTATCCGTTAGAATAATAGGCCTATGATCCGAAATAGTCGACGTGATGACATTAACCGTTGGATTCGACACGACATCCAGAAAATCCACTCCGCAGAGAAATCAATCCAATCTGCATAGAGTTGGTTGATCTTGACCATTCGACCAAGTGAATCTTCCCCCCACCATCCCAATGTCGATCAGAGCCTCTTGATCAATGCAGTCAGCGAACAATTGATTGGTCGTATCATCAATTAGGCCAGTGCTCTTCTCATTGTTGTATAACAGGGCATTAAAATCCCCCCTATGCAAACGGTGTGTCCCATCTAGAGAGGACCGCGCTAAGCTCGAAAAAGAACTCCCTCCTGTCTTTGTTATTATTCGGGTTGTAGACCGTAATCCCCACCCACTCCCTCCGGTTCTTACACTCTTGAAGGTGCACTGCCATAGTGTAGTTACCGATTTCCAAATTTATGAGCAATTGGCAATTCGTATCCCACGCAAGCAGGATGCCTCCCCTTGAGCCATCGACTTCGAGCAGTTTCCACTCTTGCGACGCACTTGGAAGCACCGATCGGGTCATAGGGACAACTTCGGCTCCCCACTTTGTTTCTTGCAATGCAATTACATCAAACCTCTGCTGTACAAGGAAAGCTTTCACGAGGGCTCTTTTGTCCGCCAATCCCAACCCTCGGACATTCCAACTAATGAACTTCATATCGATACCCACAACAACCAAAATCAGCCCAGCAGCTCCCAACATCCCGATCCATCTATTTTCCTCCCTTGAGAGGGACCCCATTTCCGGTTAGCCTTTTCCTCTGAGCCCTCCTTCTGATGTAAACCAGACCCCACTTTGACTTGAGTCGCCCTTTTCTTCCTTTGTGTTTTCAGCCTTCACCATCCGTTTTCCCCTTTCAATTATTTCTTCATATAGGCTAAGGAGCTCATTTTTGTCTCCTCTGTACGATATCCCCAACTCCGTTCCCACCTTCCTCACCCTCTCTCCGTCATTGCCTGAGTGCGCAGATCTGAATATACGGCTCCCATTTGTTGTTTGTTCCTTCTCTTTGCACTGTTGGTTTTCCCCCTTGGAGTGGGCTTTTTCCTTGCTTTTGTCGCTTACAGGCCCATTAGGAATCGATGGCAGCCCACTATGCTCCTCTGCCTCACACACTGCCCCGCACAATTGCACAAAACTGAGCAGTATTAGAAATACAAGAGTAGGACTCGCCCCTGAAGGTCCGGGTCCCCAAACACAGTAGGTTGAAAAGATGTTTCGTTAAATTTTCCCAATGGCCCAAGAGGGGGCCTAGGTTCCGGAGAAGTATCTAGCAAGCTTGTAGTGGTATTGTGAGGCTTGGTTCCTCCGTCCGGGTTAGGTGGAGCGTTTGTAGCCACTGACAGGTCCAACTTCCCCATAAGCGATCTGTGCTCCTTCGGTGGCCCGTGGGTCCTCACTCCCATAGATCCGCCATGGCTTCGTAAGTAGATCCCACTGGACCCGTTGTTGCTGCTGTCGGTCTGGCTGACGTGAGAAATAGTGTCCCCCTTATAGTTCATCGTATTGATGGGCATCCTTTGGTGTGGTAGGCTTGGCCCGCTACTCTCTGGCCCACTCCCACGGAAAGTGCTACTAGAGTTGGCTGTAGTTCAAAATTGACTAGACCGGTTGTCCACTTGATTAAACGAGCAATTCCCATTTCAGTTCGGAGGTCTAATCGTGTGAGAGGTAGCCTCCTTCCCATTAAGGTTGTCAGATGTCCTGCGTTGCATTGATTCCCGCTCCATGCCTCCAGTCTCACCACACGTCCATAGACTATCAGAGGTCAGCGCCATCCTCTCTTGCACAAGCTCCTTAATAATGACGTACACCCCGCCATTTTCATTAAATAGAGGGTATGGTAGGTTTAGATGGGGTGCCACGTGTCCCAGCTTCGAGACCTTTCCAAGAGCCTTTGAAGGCGACAGATCATCGGTCTTTGTCCCTACGGTGGAGTTTCGGTCAGCTTCTACAGATCTCTTCTCCCATCTATCTCGTATCTCGCCGCCCTTTAGCTCCACGTCACCATGCAACCTCGTCCCACTCGAAGGCTGGGCCTACCCAACTTTGTTGATTGTGGGCGGGGATGGATCCCATCTCGGCGCAAGCCCGATCCGCGGGCCCTTGAGTTCTGGGAGCTTCGTTGCATCCCGGCGATGCCGTACCCCATCAATCCTTGCCGTTTGATCGAGAATTTCTGATTTCTCCTCGGGTATTGTATCTTATCGACCTTATCCGTCGACTCTTTCTACGTTGTGATTTCCAAATGGACCCCTTTGTGCCTATATAGTTCCACCCACCACCGGTACCAACTGCCATCAATCAAGATATCTCGCCTTCGAGGTATATTGGCCACTTCCGTGGAGCATACGACAATCCTGGCATACTTGAAAGTTATCTGTTGAGCAGTGAGAGCGTCAACGCCGAGGAAAGGTGGAAGTCTGTAGATGCGGAGCCAATACCCATCATCATCTTCTTTTTGGATCTTGGATGTGAAAATCTCTTCTTCCCATCTTGCAGGAGTTTGTTCTGGATCGATCGATCTCCTTTTGAGCGTAAGATCAATGGCCTCCTCATCTTCCGAGAAAGCGCAACGAGAGATTAGATGTAGCTTTTTGGATAGTAAATCTTGTTTTACAGTTTTCCCCCAGCACTTGTAATAACTGTTTATAAATGCTTTCTTTGTTTTGGAGAGGGTTGTTGGCCTCTATTATTGTCATGCATTTACTGTTACTCTCCTTTCTTTTGGTATAAATGTCTCCATGGACTTGAATGGTATGAATTTCTAGCTCAGCATCAGATTTTGGTAGCGCCATATTTCTCCCTTGTAAGTTTGAGGTAGGCCATGCTGGTCTATTGTAGTCTTCCTCTCTTCTTTCTTTGACTCTCTTTCGCCGATCGTAGGGTGTAGATTGGTATTGTGAGTTAGCCTGTCTGTAGCGCCTCCCCGCAATGAGCCAGCCACTTTGCAGATCTCTTTCCTGTCTAGTAGATATGTAGGTTTGGTTGTTTATACTTCGTCGTCCTCCATCCGTCATGTTGTGATCATTGGTACTGTCGATAGTAGTTCCCGAGCTCCAATGAGCGTCACATTTAGGAACATGACATCTGATCCTTCTTCTGAAGTTAAGATTCCCACACCTTTTGCAAACCCAGTCTTCATTACGCACTACCACTGGCAACCCACCTGTCCCTCTTTGCAATCTGTGGCTCTCATATCCCACTCTTCTGTCTAGTTTGGCAACGTCTCGTCCTGATTTTACTGTCCACCGCTCCATATCTATGCCGTCCGCCGCCAACCACTGAATATTTGTTGATTGTGTGTGTTGTTGTTACTAGCAACCTTGCGATCACTGTCATAAGTTGGTATTATGTTGCAATTGTTGTATTACATTCTTTCTACTTTTCGAAGTTTAATATTCAATGTTCAACGTTTAATGTTTCTATGACAATATTTTTACTTTAATGGTCATTTACCTATTAGTTTTTTTTTTGGCAAGCAATCATCTCTTCAAAAGATGGTGGCTATCTACAATACTGCCTTTATATACAGACACAAAGGCAATCAAATGATACCTTACCACCTCATAAACTTCAATCATAGCATGAAATAAGTAGCAAAACATGGATTAAGATATGAAACCCTTCGATCGTGTAACAACCCGACTTTTTCAGCATTATTTAAGTGGAATAGTTATGTCAATCCATTACGACATTAGGACCCGAGGTAGGGGGAATTTAATTATTTATTATTTGATTGATTCATTTGGCTAATTAGTAGTGTATGTGACTTTTCACGATCAATCGTGACTCTAATTTCATGCAATTCTTTTTTTAACGATCAATCTTTACTCTAATTTCATGCAATCCTGCTTTTCACGATCAATCGTGATTCTAATTTCATGCAATCCTACTTTTCACGATCAATCGTGACTCTAATTTCATGCAATCTCACTTTTCATGATCAATCGTTACTCTAATTTCATGCAATCCTGCTTTTTCACAATTAATCGTGACTAATTTCATGCAAATCCGGATTTTTCACGATCAATCGTGACTTTTCACGAGACTTCTTTTTCCAAGTCACGATCAATCGTGATTTACGATTGCAAGGGCCTTCTTCTCTGGAAACATTATATTATATTTTATTTTTGTCACGATCAATCGTGACTATAATTTTGTGTAATTGTAAATCACGATTGATCGAGTTTTCTTCTATGGAGTGTATAATTTTGCTTCTCTTGCAATCGTCCAAGGTCACAATCAATCGTGACCTTACTCCTCTTCAATCCTGATCCTCACGATCTATCATGAGTTTTGATTTATGCAATCGTGCGATATCCATCAAAAGTTGAGATCTTTGACCAATCTTTGACTCTTCTTTTCTCATTGATCTTTTCTCTTCTGGGTCAAAGTATCTCCTTAACTTTTGATATGAAAAGACACATCTTTTGGATATTCTTATTTTTTTATAAGTTGTCAATCAAAAAAAAAAAAAGAACTCATGTGTTAAGAAGGATGTTGCCATCAAAATTAGGATGCCTTGCAAGCTCTAGTCACAAAATTAACAGTCCGATATTCTAAATTTTTCCTCATGAAATTTCAGGTCATTACAGATTGTCTTATACAAAAGAACCCAAACACAACGTAGAAAGTTAACTTGGTGATTGTCTAAAAAAAAATAAAAGACCCTATGGCAAACTATTAAATCTAGTCACAACCAGTTAGACCCTAGGCCAAACTATTCACCTTTGAGACTTTTTAATGATTTTTATTTGTCGGACACGAATGTATTCTTTTTGAACTTCCGACAATCCACTTGTATCCATCAACATAATTTTATCCTCCTTGACACAAATTTTACTTTGTTCAATTTCAAGTCTTGCTTCCTCTTGAGTATCCGCTCTTCGCATAAGTTCCTGTTTTTCCTTGTAGTCTCCTCTCTTTCATTCATCTGCGTTAGTAATTGCATAAAATTTTCTTCATCAACACCATCTATGCCCTTTCGTTTAGTCCATCGTGCTTTTGCAGCTTCCTCTCCATAGGTCTCTCCAATTCTACAAAGTCACTGGTAGAGATATTGTCCTCCCCTAGATTGACCGGAGGTTAAGTAGACTCCGAAGACGGTGTTGGAATCGATTTCCTACCTGGAATTTCCCTCTCTTCCAACCACTTTGGACATCCTTCCAAAGGGTCCAACAATGTTCGAACTGAAAAGAGGCTTTATTCTCCGTCTTATACAACTCTTTTGCTTGAGCAATTTGTGTAATTAAAAGGTAGAAAATAAATATACAAAATAACTTTTACAAGTGATGCAAATTTACATACACAACTTGAAATCCAACCCAAGAGTTAATAGAAATTTTACCTTGTCTACTTGAGTTAGCCATTTTGACGCACCGACTCAATTTGAGCCAAACATCCACAAAACGTATTGACTGCCTTCTAAATTGTTTACCAACAATTACATAGTGATATTTGATCCTTCTAAATTGTTTGCCAACGATTACATAGTGATATTTGATTCCGTGAAGTATCAAAGGCCTTATTGGCGTGCACTCTTTGATTGCTCAATTCCTCCTATTATGCTTGTAGAAGTATTTACCCATGCATCTATCGGGAGTATATCTTCCGCGCTGAAATTTTCAGTCCGTGTTTTTTTTGTGCTAGGTTGTTGTTCAACTCGAGGGTCGCATTTAACCATCGCTTTGGTATGGAGATCCCATTGATTCATTGTCACCATAGGACCCCTCGCTTAAGAGATTGGTGGACATGTTCTTCCATTTGCGATTCCATTCAACGAGTGATCTAGTGTAAAAAAATTTGAAATTTAATAGCTGCAAAATTTTATTATCTTTCAACACATTTCCGATCATTGAAATAAAGATATTAAACAATCTATAAATTCAGATCATATTATATATAACTTGAATACGGTGGTTACTAATTCAACTTGGGTAGTAAAAGATGGTAGCCGAACCTTTCTACTTCAACACAATTGGACTAGTGAAGGCCTTCTAATCAGAAATTTTCAAAACTAATTACACAAGGATTGCCATCCAAACAGACTGATGAAAGGGCCAAACAAATTATATCTAACCTAACAAAGATGATCTTTCACTCCAATCTCCATCAATTTACACACTCCCAACCCAACAAAGATTAAACAGAGAGCACTATAATCACATATGCCCATTTTGGATGATAAATAAAAATAGGTCAATAATAAATTTAAAGGAACATAAAATAATTACCATTACGGATTTAATTCTTAATATTTTCGGACCAAAGAAAGCATATTGAGAAGATATTAAAGAAACCCAGGGGTTCCTATCAAAGTGATGAAGAAGGTCTCTAAACACAAGTACTTTGCAGAAACTGAGTCTTAAAAATTCAAATGGTCAAAATTTAAACTTGCAATGGAAAAAATAAAAGAAAATTAATGAAAAAAAAACTCATCCCTTAAACAAAGCATGATTTGGGTGGTTTAAAATGAATAAAACAGGGATAAAATTCAATTCCCCAATGATTTCAAATTTTTTTAAAATATCAACTCATCACCAAAATATTGGCTAGCAATGGTCGAATTGTAGCCAATCGACCATAAACTCATCGCTTTTCAACAAAAATAAAATAAAAATTTGAACAAATTAACTAACAATCATAAACTTAGGGTATCAATAGAGACAGCACTAGTGAAGAACAAATCGAATAGATACATACATGCGATCATAATCAATTGGACGAAACCCTTTTGAATTCTTTTGCTCGTTTCCCTCTCTCATTTGTTTTTTTTTCGGATAGGAAAAGCTTCGAAATCGAACTCGGACCGCTCGGCTGCTGCTTCCCCGTTCTTATTCTAGACCAAGAGAAAGAGGAGAGAGAAAGAGAGTTATCCTAAAAATAAAAATAATATTTTAATGTTGGGCTCTTCCTACAGTACTGTAGCGCTATGTATTTTAGCGTTTTGGATAGCGCGCCTGTTGGAGAGTATCTTTTGGAAACTGCATCACTAAAATAGCAATTGGGAGTGGTTTAGCGCTCCCACTGGAGATGCTCTTAGAAGACTTGGTTTCACTCGTCAAATTCAAATATAATCTTATTTTAATAAAAAGTGGGACCATTGATTAGAGAAATTAAAATATATATATATATTTTGGATTTGAAGAGCATGGTTGGAGAGACCCACCATCCTCAGCTCTTCAAATTCAAACCTACTCTTCAAATGTGTGCCACATCACTAGTTTAACAGCTAGTTTGGAAGTACTGCTTTGGAGATGCTCTTAGATTCCTGAAAACTATGATCAGTCCTCCATCGTAAGGGAGATAGCAGGTTGTTGCTTTTCCTGATTTGGCTGTCACTAGACCAAGGATTACTGCCCCCTTTTGAAGCATTGACCAGCACTTTAGAACTTTGTTACTTGGTTCACTAATTCGCTCAATTTCAATTCAGGTTCGCAATTCGTTGTTTTTGTGAACCCGATTCGTAAAGAGTAGGGTGAGTTTTTTAGTTTATTTATCTATTTATTTTTTAAGTTAGCTGAGATAAGATATTAGTAGAGGTAAAATGACTCTTCTATCACTAAAGAGCTCTTTGCTCTGTTAACGATATGCATATTCTTTAGGCTAGTGAATGAGGTTGAGGGATCAGGTCCTACCACCGTTTTTTCCTTTAAAGAAAATTTTAGCTGAAGCAAGATCTGGTTCGCCCATTATGTTGAACAGGATCGAACTGAATGGCAAATTGGTTTGCTCCGAATCGGTTGCCATTCGCCTGGTCAACCAGCGAATTAAGTAGCATAGCCTTAGAATCAGCTTCAATAATAATGTTTGCTATCCCAGTATTCTTCAATGGATAATCTGTCCAGTAGAGCATTGGGGTCAGCGACTGTATTGGATCCTGTACTGTAGAAATTGCTGAAAGCATGTATCATCAACCCTATTGAATCTCTGATCATTCAACCCCATTAGTGTTAGTTTTGAAGCTTCACATAGGCCATAATTTCCAGCACATGGAGACAATTTTATTGGCCTTAGTAGGTGTCACCGAAAGGCCAAACTGGCTAGTTATCTTTCTCATAATTAGATACCTTAACTGTTAGATTGGTGAGAGGGTTAAGTTCTCAACGCATCAGAACTGAATGAACTATGTTTCTACCATCCTCTCTGACGCTCTGTATACTTGGCCTTGTTCTTGGCATTCCTCAGTTCCTGAAAAATGGGCTGTGGCACCAGCCCTCTAATCAGTTGTAATTGATTCCTACGCCTAATCTTACGCCAAAGAGTTATACAGCTAGCTGAAGATTGTATGGTGAGTGTAAATACAAACCTAGTAGGGATGTAGGGCATTCCATAAGAAATTGATATAGTTCTTTTTGTTCAAGTGTCGTAAGTGACATCATGAGGCCATTGGATTGCATCAATTTTTGACTAAATAGTTCAATGAGCATCCATGGGGCATCACTTCCCACCCAAATAAGTACCATTCACGGGTAGAACAGTGCTCCAAATAGGTTGCCATTTTCTATCCGATCTGCTCCTCTCTCGAATAGGATGCCATGCCAATCATGGAGAGAAGATCTCAAAAGGTTTTGGTTTCCAATAAAGTTTGTCTTCTCCAAGCTGCCAAGAACAAGTTTGTGTAGTAACATACGCAAGTTAAGCTCTAGCACACTCTATAACATATTCGTTAGCTTGATTAACTATTGATCTCAGTGAGGAGGATCAATTCCATCTATATCCATATGATATACTTATTTAAAAATACATATAGGTTTATATATTTATTTATGCATTTAAAAACACATAAAAATACAAATAATAATTACTTTTTATACATAAAATAGTCATTAAAATGAGGTTTAAATAAATTAAATGGTAAGCAAGTGAATAATCGATTTTAATTGAGACCTATAAAAGAAAAAATAATCGAGTTTAATGTATATTTTAATCACATAATATATGTAACTAATACACATAAATGTAAATAAAGTTAGGAACCATGAGTGAGCATGAATCTGGGTATTGAATGTTGATACTTCATTAATGATAAACCACATCTTGGACTACAAGTATACAACATACAATGGTATGCATTAAAATTTTGAATATATCGATTGTTATGTTCTAACTTCTTAATGGAGGAAATTCTTTATATAATTGACCTAACAATCACTAAATTTATGAAAACAAATGAGAAAACAAATATTCAGGAACTAAGAATCATGCATGATAACTTTGAAAATGATGAAAACTTTGCTGAAGAGCCCAAAATTTTCAATTCTTCATTTTAAGTCAAAACACCATAATCCATGTGGATCATCCTAGATGTACTAATTTTATGTCAAATTTAAATTATTTGATACCACTCCAAACCAAGGTGTCAAACTCGGTATCGGTATTGGGTATAGGTCCATCTTGGACCGATACGTATTGGTGGATACGGATACGGTATCACTGATCCCGTATCGGTTGATATTTTATTTTTTTGAAAAAAGAGTAAAAAAAATAAAACTAAAACTTGGTTGTACCTATCACTGATATTGGCTATTGGTCCATCTTGGACTGATACGTATTGGCTGATACAGACATGGTATCACTGATACTGTATCGGTCGATATCTTTTTTTTTTGAAAAAAAGAGTAAAAAAAATATTAAAACTTGATTGTATCGGTTAGTATCGGCCGATATCTTTTTTTTTTTGAAAAAAAGAGTAAAAAAAATATTAAAAGTTGGTTGTACCGGTTAGTATCGGCTGATACCGAGATAGTATCGGCTGATACTGCCCAGTATTGGTCGGGTAACGATAACACCCCTTTACCTGTATCATGGTGGTATTGGTATCGGTTCTTGATGAAACCGATACATATCGGCCGATTTTTTATACAATGCTCCAAACAAATTCCCAATATGATGGAGGCCTGTGCCTCATTTGGCTTTGAGGTGCAGGGGGTTTGAGGCACACGCCTCAACATTTGCCCATGAGGCATAGGCCTTGATGCAAAATTTTGTCACCTCGCTTCAAGGTGTACGCTTTCTATAACTATGATTGCAATGAATCATTTCTCTTGTTAATCAACCATAGTTCCGAATATCGGCCAATATGTTAACTTACCATAATATGGGTTGCAAACACTGCTTTTTATATTAAATAGGTATTTTCCCATAAATATATGTAATGGTTTGTATATTTATAGGTGATTGTAACCCCAAATATTGAATTGTTAGAAGGTTTATAGTGACGATTTTAATGGACATATTTTTGGTAAAATTTCATGTTTTTTTTAGTACGTATTTAAATTTTTATAAAGAAAAACATTAAATGAAGCATTTGTATCAGAGTTACAAAATGCCCAAATGTTTGTAACTTATTACCAATGTGGGTTTTAATTATGATTTTTACCATGAAAAATCTGACTGTGCTTCCCTCATTACCAGCTTGGCGGACCACTGTCACTTCCGTGGGGACTGTATGTGCTAATATGCCAGGTAGGCTAACTTATCTATGAGGGAAAAATAGTCAGAGAATTTTAGTCTCTCTTATTTTTTCCTCTCTTTTTTTTGTTTGTTTGTTTGGTTTTGTTTTGTTTGATAACCTGTAGGAGTGTATTCGGTTCGGTTTGGTCAGTTTTGGACCAAAATCACAAGCCAAACCGGTCCTAATCAGTTTCTAGATTTTCAAACCAAACCAAACCGTCCAACTCTTAAACCAAACCAACCCGATTTGATTCGGTTCGGTTTGGTTCGGTCGGTTTCGGTTTTCCTATAAGTTCTGCTTTAGGATTTAGGAATAGGCTAAAGACAAGGGTAGGGTTTATATAAAAATAGGCATTTTATTTAAATGTCCTTTAAAATGAATCAAAACCCCCTCCTATATATATATATATATATATATATATATATATATATATATATATATATATATATATATAATTACTTACAAACTACATTCAGTTTGGTTTGGTTCGGTTTCGGCTTGGGGAGGCTTGGAACCGAAACCAAACCGAACTTTTCAGTTTTCCTTTTTTTCAAATCAAACCCAAACCAGTACCCATCCAAACCGGACCAAACCCGGCGGTTTGGTCCGGTTCGATCGGTTTGGTTGGTTCGGTCCAAAAAATGCACAGCCCTAATAACTTGGGTGTCCTGGCCTTTTAGAGCGCCTGACTTCAGGGTCAATGCCAGAGACCCAAGTTAGCATGTGCTGGGTCAGCACGTGATGTAAATCCTTAGGGTGGCCTCAAGGGTGGGATTCGAACTCAGGTCTCCGGCTTTCTAAGTCGGGTACCTGGCCATCACTCCAAACCCCTTGAGTATTTTTTTTTTTCCCTTTTGCTACTTACATAACGAGCTTCTTATTCGATTCTCGCATTCAGAGAACGCCGGAGAAACCATGCTTAAACGATGTGTCTGAGGTGGGACATGGGAGGAGAACAGCTCTTACAGTAGTCATATTTCTGGTTGTATTGACACTCCTTCCTTTGTGGAATGAGCTTGCAGAGGAGCTGGGTATAGGACTTGTAACCTCATTTTGATCCAATTAGCTTTCAAGCACATTTTTCTTAATCCATTTTTGGATTTATTTTATTTTTCTAAGGAATAAACTGATTGTTATGGACACTCATCTTATTTGGTCAAATATAAAATATAATTTTTTCGCGTTATTTGGGTATTTGGCATGGTAATGTTGGTGAGTTATATTTTTATTTAATTTTTAAAGGAAGGGTTTAGGGTGGCTCTGTTTGCGTCTGCTCAGTTACAAGGAGGCGCTTACTGTGAAAATCTTCGACTGGGTTAAACCAAATGACGGAGATTAACTTTCTTCCCAATCTTTTATAGGATTGATCTTGAGACCATGGGCGTGCCATCAGACTGTCAGTTTTTTCTTCCACATTACATTGGTCCCAAAAAGTAAACCTAAAATCATGTTTGAGCATGATGTGTCCCACAGGATTTAGTTAAAGTGTGTTTGGCCCAAATTTTTATAATGCCTGAAATTTAGGCTGAAGCCGAAACCATCTATCATATGAGCATCTTAATGAAGTTTGAACTTCAACACACATGCTAAAAGAGTTAGAATTAGGTAAGCGGCTCAAGTGCCAAGTGCTCTTGGTAGTCGGCCAACTTTTGGGATGGGTGCCATATGAAATAATTATGTGTGCCGTGATCCAAGTATTTTTGATAAAAGATTGGCACAAAGCAAGCTCTCTATGATATCATATGATTTAATGAAGTCTAATGGTTGAACCAGATTAGTGGCCTTTGGTTGGAGTAAATTATATGATAAAGATCTTGTTTGGTGCTGATTTTTTGCATCTAAGATTTTTAGATCATGGCCTTCAAATTAGACAATTAGATACAGTGTCCCCATAAATTTGGAGTCTTCCTTTTCGATTTTGTGCAAGGGCTAACTTTTGGTGTGCAACATAAATCATTTTAATTGGATGCATGATTTTAAATATTGGCCATATCCTATGCATATTGGCTGATATGTATAGGGTTAGGCCCCATCTGATATGATATACACATTCGATTTAGTAAGGGGTCAAATATCAACTCATATCGGGTCATATCAGTTGATATGTATCAGATATGAATCAGACAAAATATCAAAGCGCCCTTTTTATAATTTTTAAAAAAATATTTTTTATTTATTAAAAATAGAAAAAGGTACTTAAATGTCGGCCAATTTGGCCAATAAGCCTGATACATATAGGGTTGTCGATGAGCATAGGCGAGTAAGGCGGCTGCCTTGCCAATCAATTCTTCAAAGGTACATGGCCTAAGATTTTTTCTTTTTTTAATAAGGCTTCATTTTGGTTCTCATTTACTAATTGGGTACTTCTATTCGTGCCTACATCCCAAAGCCTTAGAATATTGCTGATTGCTTCAGATTAGATGATAGAGATTGTGTTTCGCCTTCATCTTTCACGCAATGGATCTTGATATCATAGGTTATTATTTTATTCTGTGTCAAAAATTTGTCAAAAATGACACTAAAATTATGTTTGAGCGTGATGTGTCATATGATTGAAGAGCACTTTTTGGGGATCTCTGACACATGGAACAAAAAACTGGATGTCCAATGGGTGATCATGATCTCAAGCATTGTGTGAAAGATCGGGATGAAATACGATATCCATCATCTGATACAAAACAATCAACAATTTTAAAGGAGTCTTGAGACGTGGGTGCTTTCAGAGAAAGCGTGAGGTACCCATACTAATTTGGCATAGGGCTCTCAAATTCATAAGGCTGGCCTGGATACATATATGATTTTTCATATTTGTATCGGCTTGGTGTTTAAAAAAATAATATTGAAAATGCCTCCGATGCACCCAATATGCATCCCTTGCACACAATATGCTGATACATACCGTTCTTTAAATTCCTGATCTCATGATTACAAAATCACAATTTACAACCTTCAAATCAAAGCACCTTTCATGCCACACTGAATCACGGAACTTAGGAGCATGTGTGCAACTTTTAGGCTGCTTTTATAACATAATAAGTTGTGCAATCGGTGCATCTTAACATTAACGGACGTCATAACGTTGGCTGGACCGTTTGATTAAACTTTGTGAAGGGAGAGAAAGAGAGGGATGGAGACGAAAGTGAAGGCGTCGGTCCCGTGTCGTTTGGGTTATCCATTAATCAAAGGGCGGAGTTATTTGCAGCCATTAAACCTGTGAAGAACATCGGTTTCCTACCATAACAAATCATTGACTATCTTAAATCAGACAATGGAGATCAGTCATCTAAATCTTCCACATAATAGGTCTTGAGATCATAGCTCACCTATCAGACGGTCCATCACATGTCGATTCCACATGGCACACATCTCCAAAAGTGATCGTATAATGGTATGCCCATGATCATGGTCACTTTTGGGGATGTGTGTCATATGAAATCAAGATCTTACCGTCTCCTAGTTGCCATGATCTCAAGATCATAGTGTGGAAGATTGGAATGAAAAATATCTCCATCGTCTGATTCAAAATCGTTGACCGCTTGAGTTAGACGATAGAAATTGTTGTTCAGCCCAATCTTTCACACAACTGATCTTTAGATCATGGCTCACCAATTAGCCTGCCAGATGTTGATTTTACGTGGCACACGTCCCTCAAAATAAATGGGGGTATCATGAGAAGGGGTTCTCAAGTCACTTTCAGGAATGTGTGCAATATGGAATCAACAATAGACTGTCTTAGAGGATATAGTTGTGTGGAAGATTGGGTTGAAAAACGATTTCCATCACTTAATTCGCAACCAAGGATCAAAATTTTGGCCGAAATGACCGAAATTTCTGTCCAAATTATCGGTTTCGGTATTATCGATTTCAATCCTCACCGAAATGATAATTTGGACCGAAATTTCGATCATATTTTGTATGGGAATCAAAATTTCGATCAAAATTTCGGCCAAATTATCGATTTTCAACCAAATTTTCAGTCCAAATTTTTCGGTTTCAGTCTTGCTTGAAACCAAAATTTTATCCAATATTTTGATCCTTGTTCGCAACAGTTAATAGTTTTCACTTATGGAAGACCAGGTTGCGGACATCGAATCTTTAGTTGCAAAAACTTATTTTCCTTTTTTGAAAGGGAAGTGGCCAATAGCTGCTTATTAGTTTCTACCATCCACTCCACTCTCGTCAAAATCTGGCTTTCATTGGATTATGAGGACCTCCATTATCCATGAAAGTTTGATTTTGACAGAAGTAGGGGTCTTGACAGGCTGGGCTTGACCCGGCCCTACCCAGCCTGCAATGGACTAGGTTTGGATTGAGGAAGGCAGGCCCGATAGCCCGATATATGAGTCAACTGGCCCGACCTGATTCCTATGTTAGTCTGAGGTTGGTTAGTTTTAAAAGTCTGATTAAAAATATGCCCGTTAAGCTCAACCCAAACCCGGCCTGATCAATTGTATTAATTTTTATAAAAAATCTTGGGCTAACCTATGGCCCGACCGGCCAGCTATAGGCCAACAATGGTTTAAGATTAATGGGCCTGATTAATAAATGGGCTAGCCCAGCCCGGCCCAATTAGTAATCGGGCTGGATATGAGCTAGTTCCAAAATGTCCAGTTATAATCTATCTGTTTAAGGCCTAACATGGCCCGGCCCACTAATGACCCTAGGTAAAAATGCTTAATAATCCTTTGATGCAAGTAATGAAACCACGCCCACCACCCCAACCGAGCACGCACACACACAAGGATCAAAATTTCGGCCGAAATGACCGAAATTTCGGCCGAAATTATCGGTTTCGGACCCCACCGAAACGATAATTTGGGACCGAAATTTCGGTCATCAAATGTATGGAAATTAAATTTTCGGTCAAATTATCGGCTGAAATTTCGGTCCAAAATTTCAGTTTCGGTCCCCTCCGAAACCGAAACGAAACCCGAAATTTTGATCCTTGCATGCACACCTTCTTATAAAGGATGCCTTTATTTACAACAGAGGTTTTTTCCTTCTCAAACTCAGGTGTCACGTGATTAAATCATTGATTGCTTTAAATAAGACTATGAAAATTGGTTTTCGTCTTAAACATTAAACGCCAAAGATCTTGAGATCATGGGCATACCATTAGATAATTATATTTTGATTCCACACGGTACACATACCAACAACTGAATATGATCATAAGCGGTGTACATTAAATGTGCTTATTGGATTACTTTCAGGATGTATGACATGTGAAATCAAAATTTGACTGTCTGGTCTATGATCTCAAAATCTGTTGTATCAAATATTGAGACAAAAATCAATCTCTTTCAGCTGATTTAAAGCATTCAATAGTTTAAACACGTAAAACCTAGGTTGAGAAAGTAAAATCCCTAGGTTGAGAAAGTAAAATCTTGAGTTGGAAATAGAGGTACCCTATTCTAAATCGCTGTCTTAAGAGGCTTTATGGTCCACTCCTTTAATCATTGATGTTAATCTAAAAGGAATAGTAACTTCACTTGTTCAATTATGCTTATGGAAACGAATCATAGATTCACTCCTTCAATTATTGATACGGTGCTTTTATGTCTGGTGGCATTAAGGTTGTCATTATTTTTAGGGTATTCAGAATAGGTCCGAGCGAAATAGGAATGATTCGAAGCACTTCTTTTTACATTATTTTAGAAATCTTAAGACTTGATCGTATAATTATGTAAAATACATGATTTCCAATCATAGCAGGAAAAGGGGGAAATCGATTACTCAATTTAAAGTGAGTAAACAGAATTTCATACTCGATCTTATAAATACAATGTAAAATGTAGGATTTCCAATCCTAACAGGAAGAGGGGGGAATCGAATACTCAACTTAAAGTGAATAAACATAATTTCATACTCGATTTAATAGATACATATAAAATTTTGTGAAAAGTCGTATTTGATGAAACTCGTATATACGGCTTGGAGGGAGATCTTTTATATCTTTCGAGATCCACCTTACAATATATGGTCAAAAAGTCAAAATAAATGTGTAACAATCCAGATTTTTCTTATTTTATTTTAATGGTGTTAGATGTGTTTTACACAGTATACAGTATTAGTTCTCTACACCGAAACCTACCTTATTTGAGAAGACCCTATTTAAGTCTAAGTTACGGACCTCTTTTCACGTTTCTTCTTATTAAGAAACTCAAGCCGCCTCTTTTCTTTTCTTTTTCTTAAAAACCCTAGCCATCTCAACTTCTTCTCCACCCACCCAATGAATTAAAAAATCAGATTTTCGATACGTATCGTCCAAACCTTCAGGACGATACATATCGCGTATCGTCCTGGTGCTTTTTTTTTTTTGAATCCCAAAAAATATCTTAAAATTCTTGGACGAACAATAAATTGACCGATAATGTGGATGATACGAACGACACAAACGATAAATTAGACGATACGGACGATAATTTGACTGTTTTTAATGGGCCAAAGAAAAATCTTAAAATTCTGGGATTGACAATAAATTGACCGATAATTTGGATGATACAAACGATAATTTAACTGTTTTTTAGGGGCGCCGAGAAAAACCCATTTTACCGTACTGTCCAAGTCCAAAACCAATACGTATCGGTATCGAATGATATTTTAATCCATGACCTACCCTTCTCTAAAACTCCCTAATCTCTTCCCTAAAACCTTTGATTTGTTCTTCCACAAAGAATACCGTGGTTTATTTTTGCCATCAAGATCGAGGATAAAGAAGACGGTGTAATCGTGGATAGGTCATCGCGTGGAACGTCGAACAACGATCCTTCTACCGTAATCATCGTTGCTCTACCGATCACGCTTCAAGAGGTGGGTACTCGTCAATCCATCTTGTACTTTTCAGATCCTATTGCGTAGGATATGTTCAATCGCATGTTAACGGGCTATAAAATGAACTGTAGATTTATTTTCTATAAAATATTATTCTAGGATTGAATACTTGGTTAACCTTAATCATGGTTTGATTTTTATTTATGTCATTTGTTTTTATTTTCATATTAAATCTTATATTTTTGGAACTTGGATATGTTTAGAAACCCCGACAATCAATCAATCGATTATTTTGTTTTGATCGATCGATTCTGAGCCACGACCTTTATATATTTATATCATTACTTTTAGTATTGATCGATCAATCCCTTTGTTCGATCGATCGGCCCACTAATTGAACTTAGTTTCTATTTTTTTCATTTGAATGAGTCCTGACACTTCAACCACAACTGACTTTAAAGGCTTATATTATATAAGTATATAATATTATATTATAATAAAGGTTAATGATTATATAATATTATATATTAAAGTGAGATATAATATTATATTAAAATACAGGATGTTCTCAACTCTTTTAACCTATATCATGGATTTAATAATATATTATATAACTTTTACTATATAATCATTACAGTACTCTTATACTACACTCAATTACTAGATTATTTTATTAATATAAAATTACATTATAATACACATGTATGGTAAAACTCAATTTCAGACTCAATCCATCAATTAATATGTCGATCGATCGAATTCATAACTCTCCCAAACAATTGATGTTATATTATATTAAATTCCATCTTGATTTTCAAAGCATGCTAGTAATTATAATATATTATACTGAATGCTACGGGTGGTTGTGGCTTTCATAATGGTGTAGAGTCCTACCCTATCCTATGAAATAATAAAATATAAGATACTTATATTATAGTAGTGTATAAGATACTAACTTGCGTTACATTACACTATGTGCTATTATTCTAATAAGTAAATTCTACTTGAGTAGTGGGTTGACTCCCTTCCCGAATTCGTTAGTTTCCTTATATTATTGATCAATCGACTTCTTATGTTCGATCAATCGATTTTGGATATAATCAAACTTTTGTATTTTTAAATTGCTTTAAATTAGACCGATCGATTCCAAAAACCGATCGATCGATCTATACCCGAATTGAATAATTTATATAATATATTTTCGACTGATCGATTCCAAAATCGATAGATCGATTTTCGTTCAAACAGACGATTGCACTTACCTTTTTATTTCACTTTACTCATAACCAAATTTTAATACACCTTTCGATCAATGATTGTGATTCACTTAATCTTTAAAATAATAATTTTTTTTATTTGAGCATTTAATAATACTATATATATATATATATATATATATATATATATCATTTCTATCGCTTCAACGCCATCACTTTGATAATACGAAGTGTTAGAAATTCGATGCCTTGTTAAAATCGAACTCTGACCTTTACGTTTTCAAATTCACACCATTAACTACCATATTTTATATTTATTTAGTGTGTTGTGTAAATATTTATATACATATAATCATAAAGTAATCTTAAATGTAAATCTATCCATTAAGTATGACAATTCTATGCTTTCATCCTTGTTATGATCATGAGTTATCAGTATGCTAGGTCATATGTACGCTAATATATGAGATCATGCCTACGCTTGGACGTGATAATTCGCTGAGACGTTATCGAAGTGAGGAATTCATCGTATTCATATGCCTTACAACTCATGGTGGTATGAGATATCTTGACGAGTAGGGTGAGTGAAAATTTAATATTGCCTTGTATACTGTGGCATATATAGTGATCCTATCACCCCCAAGTTCTAATATGATAGGATAGGATATGAGTTAAGATACGAGGTTTGGACATTTAGGCTATAGTCATGGTGGGATTTTCTTTCACGGTCATGTAAAACTCAAAATGTAGGTATTCATGTACGGATGCAATACCTCTATAGTAGTATGGTCTATCACACGAAGTACATCCAAATTACTACAGAACCCTCTCTTGGAAAGCGTAATTTGTGAAGCTATCGCACCATGGTTCATTGTGGATTCAGGTCATAAATGTATAATAAGATATGAGTTAGTAAGATAAGATATATTACGAGTATGATAATAAGACATTGGTGTGTAGGCCAATGAAAGATTAAGAACTTAAGTCTTTGTATGTGTTGTTCCTTGCGTAGCCACCATAAGGGCAATAATGTTTTCAGTCAAGACGGGTCTCTGGGAGACAGTATGAGTTATGAGTCGTTGGTCACCCCTGTGACTAGATAGGATATATTTTGGATGGCTCTATGATATGGTGATATGATATTATGGTGACCCTCATATGGTAGCTCGAACAGTAACTTTGACACATATCATCTAGAATATATGAGTATGTTAGTTACGCTCATGCGATGTATATACATATGTGGGAGAATAATAAGATATGATATGTTACGAGATATGGTAAGGTACGTTATGATATAAGTGTCTAGATTATGGTTATGCATTTATGTTATGATATGAGATCTACTATATATACAAGATTATCTTTTCTTCTTTCAGATTTCATTGTTTTACTATATTTATCACTCACGTGATGCACCACAATGCACCTGAGTAGTATAGGGTGAATTGGTTGTGTATCCACTGAGTTTACATGACTGAGTAAACTCATCCCACGAAAATCTAACAACTATAGGTGATTACATTGGTAAAAATGCTTGCTATCCGAATCTGAGACGTTGATTTCATTAACCTCGTGGCTATTTGAGTACTAGGAGCCTTAAGAGGGTGATCTGTTGATGTCGAGGACTTTGGTGTTGACTTTGATTTGAGTGTGACTATTGACATTCATACTCTCGGTATTGAATTCGTTTGATATAATTTTATTGACTTTACACTTTCTTATATCTTTGTCTCACTTTTATTATCGTTTTTGTAGATTTTTGAATTTATCACTTTTATTTATATTTATGATTGCTCATTTTCTCACCTTTATTTGTGGGCTTTCACGGTTTAAATGATTTCGATTCTTGTAACTTTGATTGTGTATGCTTATAGCATTATCTGGAATGCATACGAGCCATAACTCAGAATTCTAGGCCCTAGGGATGGAATGGAATTTCGGGTCGTGACAAAGTGATTCGTTTTTAGCTCTTATAAAAAGAAAACAGATTTTTGAACCTCTTTCATGCTCATATCACGTCGAGGTACTACAGAAGAAAAAACTATAAAATCCGATCCAATTTATCATAATCGATTAGTTAATATGTTGGTTACCTCTATTCTGAAACACGGAAAAAAAAAAAAAAAACCATTTGCTTATCAAATTATCTATCAAGCGGTGAAAAAGATTCAACAAAAGACATAAACAAATCCACTATATGTTTAATGTCAAGCAGTGTGTGAAGTAACTCCCGATATAACAATAAAAGCAAGACGTGCAGGTGGATCGACTCATCCAGTTCCCCTTGAAATAGGATCTACACAAGATTTGTAGAGGCATCCTGAAAACAAGATTGCAGATACCCAGACGCTAGTTATTAGGGGCATCCTGAAAACGTTTGGGTATCTGCAACCGAAGATTTGGTCTCCACAACTGTTTCACTCATGGATCAAAATGCCGGAAAATCAGTATGTATTGTCCGGTCAAAAAATCGATACGTATCGGTACCGGTCCGTATCGAACGATACATTGAATGTATCGTTCGATATATACCATATATTTGAACGATACGGTACATTTAATGTACCGTATCGTTCACGTCCGATACCAATACGTATCGGTATCAGGCGATATTTTGATCCATGGTTTTACTATTAATATCGTTGACTACCTTGAATCAGACAATGAAGACCATTGTTTGTCCCAATCTTTCACAAATATATCGTGAGATCACGGCCCACCTATCAAATGGCGAGATGTTTATTCCACGTGGCACACATCTCAAAATGATCATAATCATGTCGTACCATGAGAAGAGTTCTCGGGTCACTTTGGAGAAGTGTACTACGTGAAATCAACATTTGACCGCATGATAGGTGGGCCATGATCTCAACATCTGTTGTATGAGAGAGTGGGACAAAAAATGATCTTCATCGTTCGATTCAAGGCAGTCAACGGTGTTAATGGTGGAATCATCTTTTGTTATAAATACCGTACCCTTTTTTTTTAATATGTAAGTTGGGCTCGAACCTGCCAACTTCAGGTAGCAATTTCCAATCTTGTTAATCTTCGTATGCTATAGGACCCAACCCCACTAAGGTTGTCACTAGGGTCGGACTGACCCATCAACTAGGGTCTGATTAAAATCTAAAGCCTAGTGCTCAAAAATAAGGTAAGAGAACAGGGCTAGGGCCTCAAAATCCAAAGTCCATTGTGTGCAAGGCTGACAATAAAGGGTTAACAAGTTAAAGGCCATAAGCTTGGCCTTACCATTTCATCTCTTTCAGTCATTCAATTTAGGCCCTTTAATGTTTATATTGAAGTGCAATTTAGACAAAATGGATTGTCCAAAAAGGTATCCTATGGATAGGGCTCTCTCTACCCTACAAAACTTGTACTCTATCACTGTTCTACCCTACTAAACTTGTGCTCAAGGTAACAAAATTGGTATCGGTATCGAGTATCTGTCCTCCATGGACCTATATGAATCGGCCGATACCTATTGACACTTTTTAAAAAAAAATAATAATAAAATAAAAAATTACATGTCTCTGCTCAAACCGATACGCATCGGCTGATACCGAGTTGAGCCGATATGTATTAGTGCCGATACGTATGGGTTTGCCGAAAAACCGATGCATATCACCGATATGTATCGGTATCAACCGATTTTTTATACCTTGCTTGTGCTATAGCTCAACTCTAAGCTCCCGAGCTTGAAACTTTCGAGCTCTAGCTCAGCTCCACCAAGCTTGAGTAGTACCCGAGTCAACTCGAGATGGAAATAATTTTATAAGTACCTCCATTAGCATATACCGAACCGTTGAAAGCATTTACTTATTTAGAGCAGCCATTTATGTGGCAAAATTTTATAAGAGCAACCACTTATGTTTCATTAATTTCTCATAAAAAATGCTGCCACCCGAAGCATCCACTTCTTCTTCCTCAATTTCGCGAGTTGCTATGACGACGCATTCATCGAAGTACCCTCTTCTTCTTCTCCTTTTTCCTATTCTTCTTCTCAACTCCCGCAAGTTGCAACAATGATGATGACATCACCGTAGCACCTTCTTATTCTTTTTTTTTTCTTCTTCCTCAACTTTGGCGAGTCGCAGATCAACTAAATCTCATAAAAAGCTTAAAGAAATCATACTCACCGCCGGATGTGATAACATGGCGATAGCCACCTAGCCAGTGTCACCGACAAATTTTGTTTGTGATCTGACAATGGGCACACCTACCAACAGATGTAAAAAAAATTAGCAGTGGGTGCTCATTGCCAGTTTTAACATTTCACTACCCACCGAACTCAACATTTTTTTTTGTTCAAGTTTTTTTTTTATACTTCAGTGTTGTCGCTGTTATTGTTACGACTCATTGAAGTTGAGAAAGAACAAGATGTTGATGCTTCGGTGATGTCGTATTTGTAATTGTGACTCGTCGGAGTTGAAGAAAAAGAAGGAGAAGAAGAATGAGGGTGCTTCAGTAATTTATTGTCGCTGTTGCGACTTGCTAGAGTTAGGAAGAAGACATTGGTGCTTCGGGTGAGTGCATATTTTAATGAAAAATGATAAAACAAAAGTGAGTGCTTTCAACACTTGGTAAACAATAAGTGGTATATATATATTCCCCCTTGCATGTGGGAGCATAATTGCTTTCACTACTTGGTAGGTGCCAATAATTATACCCTAATTTTGTTATAAATTCACCTTGTACTCACATGGTGGAAGTGTCCACCACTTTCTTTGTCTGTGAAGCCTCATTGCTACTGCACTCCTTTGAGGATATGTTGAGCCTTTAGCATACAACTTTTTGGACCCATATGAATCGTATAATGAAGTACGACACGAGTTGGATATATAGGAATCCAAATATGTCAAATTACTCAAGTTATTATCTATTACATCCTAGGCCTCCTCATCTTTGACTTAGTTTATTTGACTTTCTTTTTTTGTTATTACTTAGGATAATTTCAAGCTTACGCTTTGACGAAGAAAAGTTATTATATACATATACGGTGAGCGAGTTCTAATGGTCTATATAAAGCTCTACATGGCGCCCAAAATACTGTTTGAGTGCCGTGTAGAGCTCGGTACATTGTTTAGATCAATTCTATAAAAAAAGAATTCAAAAAACATTTGCTTAAGACAAAAGTCAATGCATTAAAAAGTCAATTCATTGACTGATTTCAATGTACTAAATTTCAAGGCTAAAAAAAGAAGATGGCAGAGATGAGTTTTTGAAGTATTTTTTTAATATGAAAATAAATGTAAACAAAACAATCTTACTCCACGGGGCACCAAAACAATGTTTTGGGTGTCACGTGGAGCTTCATGTTAACCATTAGGATACGCTTACTCCATGTTAATCATTAGGATACGCTTACCATACCCCGTTTGGGTACATAATCGTTATAATAATAATAATAATAATAATAATAATAATAATAAAAGTTTTTTGTATCAGTCAGTATCAGCCGATACTGAGACAATATCGGCCGATACTGACCTGTATCAGCCAATATCTTTACCTAATACCACTACACGGTCCCAACAATGGTATCGGGGTGGTATCGATATCAATTTGCTGAAAATTTGATGCATACTGCCGTTATGTATCGGTATCGGCCGATACTTGATACCTTGCTCCAAACTTAGAAAAATGTCTTATTAAGGCATATGATCGGATCAACTCTCCCACCACCACCCCCACCAACAATATACGGTTCAGCCAATTATTTTTTTTCCACTCCGTCCTTCCCAATCCCGCGCTCTCACTCTCTCTCTCTCTCTCTCTATATATATATATATATATATATTACTCTCTCTCTCTCTCTATATATATATATATATATACACACGCTTTACACAGCAGTTGTCCTCTCTCTCTAATCTGTACACAGAAGCAGTGGGAAAGCAGCCCTCTGTCGCTCCTCTCTAAGATGTCCACAAGCAAAAGTTGTGCAGGCCTGTCTCTCTCTACACAACTCGTCACATCCATTCTCGTCCATTGAACGGACCACAAAAACCTAGAGTAGAGGGGATTAAGAATCAAAATTTCGGGTTTCATTTCGGTTTCGGAGGGGACTGAAATCAAAAATTTAAACCAAAATTTCGGCCGATAATTTAACTCCCATATAAAAATCTGACTGAAATTTCGGTCCAAATTATCATTTTCATGAGGACTGAAACCGATAATTTGGACCAAAATTTCGGCCGATAATTTAACTCCCATATAAAAATCTGACTGAAATTTCAGTCCAAATTATCATTTTCGTGAGGACCGAAACCGATAATTTGGACCAAAATTTCGGTTATTTCAGTCGAAATTTTGATCCTTGGAGGGGATGGAAGAATTTTGATACCTTATTTATAACCCAAAATTATTCCTTGTCAACCTTGGTTTCTCGTGTTTAAATCATTGACTACTTTGGATCAGAGGATGTTGATTGTTTTTCATGTCATTCTTCGTCACAAAAGATCTTGAGATCATGGGCCTACATCAAATGGTTAGATTTTGATTCCAAGAGGCACAAATTCCAAAAAATAAATATAATCATGGCGTACATCAAACAAGATTCTTGAATCACTTTTCGAGATGTGTGCCACATGTAATTAAAATTTGACCGGCCAATGGTAAGTCTATGATCTCCAGATCTATGATTTCGAAGATCGAACAAAAAAGAGATCTCCATAGTCTTATTCAAAGCACTCACTGGTTTAAGCACGGGAAATCCGAGCTGAACACCCATATCCATCCGGAATGAGTTTACCAGTTTGGATCAAACGAGGGACATCATTTTCTGTCTCAACTCTCAATCCTCAAGCATGGATCATGGTTTGAAATTTCGGCGAAATCGGATTTGACCAAAATCATTCGATTTTGGTCCCCACTAAAAGCGAAAACTCTAAATTCGAGAATGTTAGGTTCGGTGGTACAATCTTGGAGTACAAATTGCCCATTGGTTGGTGCTCCCCCATGGTCATCTTGAGTCCCTTAAGTATTACGATCGTTACCCGTGTGAGATTAATCGAAGTGCACACAATTTAGCCCTGACACCCATGGATATTAAAAAAAAAAAAAAAAGTTGCTTTTAAAAAAGCCACTGTTTAACTCGTTTTAAGTTTATTGTTAAGGCATTAAGCATGATCCACGTTAACCAGGTTTAAGTTTATTGTTAAGGCATTAGGCATAATCCTCGTTTTAAGTTTATTGTTAAGGCATTGGACATGATCCACGCGAAAACAGATTAGGTACAAAAACTGAAAAAATCCAACGAAAAAACAACTTTTCACGAGATATATACCGCCGTCGATATATGCTGCGCGGATGCCTAATAAAGGAAACTATATATCCTTATGACCAAGGATCAAAATTTCGGCCGAAATGACTGAAATTTTGGTCTAAATTATCGGCCGTCACCGAAATGATAATTTGGACTGAAATTTTGTATGGGAATCTAAATTTCAGTCGAAATTTCGGTCAAATTATCAATTTTCGGCCAAAATTTCGGTCAAAATTTTCGATTTTGGTCATGCCAGAGACCAAAATTTTACCCGATATTTTGATCCTTGCTTCCGACCGGCTATTCCTCGATCCCTCACTTTTTTTTTTCTCAAACTTTGTCGCCCTTTTCACTCTCGAACAAGGAGCTCGAGCAAAGCGATTCAACCCTTGAGCAAGCTTCGGATCATTAAGTTTGAATTTCCCAAATATTGTTTGATTTGATCTTTTGGAGCATGTATATTTGTTTTGATCGTTGATCGACCAATTTTTTTTTTAGTTTTGATCAATGGAGATCACTAGGACTGTCAACGGGCCGGGCTGGGTTCGGGACGGGTTTTTCTATAGGCCTATTTTTTCTAAGATATAATGAGAGTCCGAATCCGGCCCGATAGCTAATCGGACGAAATTTGGGCTCAATGATTTTTAAATGTTGCAAACCCTGGCAGATTAGCTATTCGGTGCCGGTTTCTAATATTTTTAAAGAGATTTTTTTTAAGGGCCTCATTTTATCGGGCTGGGCCGAGTTCGGGCTTACACTTTGTAGCCCGAATCCTAACTTGTTTCTAATCCGGACTTAGCTCGGCCCAGCCCGTTTATACATGACTTAAAATATTGGGCTCTAACTTGGCCCGTTCGGGCCGGGCCTGGGCTGAAGCCCAGCCCGTTGACAGCCCTAGAGATCACTGAAGATGCTAGGGTTTTGGCCCAATAAAAAAACCAAACCCTCTCTCTCGCTCTCGATCTATTGACCTCTCGACCATGCATTTTCCTCAAATTCCATTAATTTAAAGACGTCGATCGCTGTCGAAGAGGTTTATGTTTACTTTTTGATTCCATGTTTCTTCCAATGTTTGAATTTTTCTAAAATGGAACAAAAAAAAAAAGACGCTAATCCCCACTTAAGTACAAAAAATAATTAAAAAATCCAAACTCGAATAGAAAAATTGATATTTTCGAGTTTCAGTCCGATTTAGGTCTTAAACAACATGAACCGATTTAGGTCTTACAAAAAATGAACCGAAACCAAACTTATTCATTTTGATGCAGTTTTTGTTCCAACTACATCAAAAAATATAAAAAAATAATCCAAATTCGAACAAAAAAAATTGACATTTTCGAGTTTCGGGTCCATTTATGTCTTAAACGACATGAACTGATTTAGGTCTTTTAAAAAATGAACCGAAACCAAACTTCCTCGTTTTGATGCAGTTTCGGTTCCAACTGAACCAGAAAATTAAAATTTTTGGTTTTGGTGGGTGCAAATAATGTTATCAAATAACTTTTACACCCAACTCTCGTAAGGGTCATTTAAACACCAAAATTTGGTTTAAATGATCTTATAAATACAATAGTTTAACATGTGTGTAATTTGTATGGTCAATGTGATAGATTATAGATTGAAGTGCAACTGGCAGAAAAATAGTGACTTAAGCTGATTTAAACCATCCCATCATTGATTATTATGTGAGCTATTATTTTAACTTTTAATGATTAATATTAAAGTTTTAAAATGTTTGACTTTAAGGTGATTTAAACCATCCCATCATTGACTATTATATAAATTATTATTTTTTAGTTTTAATGAGTAATATTAAAGTTTATCAATTAGAATCAACTAAAGTTTCGCACAAGTTAAGACCACATCTCAAGAAGCGAAGGTTCGGAGTTGGAATCCCATCCCTTGTTGGCCACCGGTAGGGATTTGTCCCTATTTACCTGGTACATGTGATGTGCGAGCATTGCATGTAACGGGAGGCTATTAGGGTGCTAGCTCTAAGAGTCTCAGCACCCATCATAAATAAATAAAAAGGGTTCATCAATCTAATAGTTTCCCTCGACTTATAGGCATATCACTTTGGATTGAGATATGTTCTAATGATGGGTTGTCATTTAGATAATTTAGATTGGTCATAAACGTGTGCTACATGGCATAATGATAAATGACACTTCAATGGTGAGATTAAAAAAAAAATGTAAAATTTTAATGAGTGTAAGATCATTTAAACATCATCTCGGGCAAAAGCCATTATCCCATGGTGTTTATATCATCTTAACCATTAAATGAATTTACCAAATATCCCATGGTGGTTAAAGCAATTAAAGATATGGGTCATTAAGGTGATGGATCATACATTGACACTCGTTTGGGATCACGTGCCATGTGATAAATGATCTATTAAAAAAAAAAAAAATTGTAAAAAGTTTTTAAGTGTTAAAAATTGTAGTCAATATTTGGATATTGTCCGCACATCTTGGTGCATTGAATTTTCTCCTTTTGATTATAATTTGGATGGTGTATATTTATCGGATCACGCTCAAATTTTTTGAGTAGGCTTTAATCATCCTTGAGCAAGTTGTTGTAGAATCTAATCCCTCGAAAGGATGCCACATGGGCTCCAATTGACTCTAAACTAGCGCCTTCGGTGGGTTTGAACCCATAGGCCAGGGCCTCTACTTACAATCCGAAATTATCAAATTTATTACCAAAATGCCCTTGCTTGGTAGACTAACAGTTAGAACATTTATGACCAAAGGCCAAGGGCAGTGGGGTCCTCCACACCTCCATACTGTGGTCAAGCATTGAGGTCTATAAATGAGTAAGGCCAAGTGGATAAGAACTGAAAATTCCCTGGCACAATCTACATCATGTGTTTGATGTCAGCCTGCCAACTTGTTGCCTAACTGACACCAATTTGATATTTAGAAATGAATCTTGGGAAGATACAATATAATAATATATTTATTGTTAGATATTGAATATATTTAAATATTTCTTATATTTTTTAAATTAGATATTAGCTTCAACGTATATTTAAAATAATATTATTAAATTTTTAAATGGGTAGCATTATTTGCACTATCTTTCTCGGAAAGAGTACAGGCTCTTCCACCATGCAATATAGTTGATTGACTTGAATCGGATACGATATTTGAATGAATAGATCTTGAGATCATGGTGCACTTATCAAACGGTCACATGTTGATTCCACGTGACACACATCTCTAAAGGTGACCGACCATCTAATAGGTATGACAATGATTACGATCACTTTTAAGGATGTGTGCCACGTGGAATCAATATGTGGTAGTCTGATAGCTGCGCCATAATCACAAGATCTATTGTGTAGAAGATTGAGTTGAAAATTGATCTCTAGCGTCTAATTTAAGGCAGTCAACATTTTTTTCTAGTAGAAAAGTATATTCTCTTCAAAAAAAAGGTACGAATAATGCCAACCTATTTAAATACATAGGTAGCAGGGGAGTAGTGACCGTTTGTCCTTAATATATTAATTATATATATATATATATATATATATATATATATATATATATATATATATATATATATATATATATATATAATATGTATGATATTTAAAATATCAAATAACTTATTCCTAATAAATGATAACATTATATTTATTTATATATATATATATATATATATATATATATATATATATATATATATATATGATATTTAAAAGATCAAATAACTTTCTCCTAATAAATGATAATATTATATTATTTTGTGGTTTTTTTATGTATCCACAACCATATGAATGAGCTCTGACCTTCCTTCAAAAAAAATAAAAATATTCAGAGTTCTGACATGGATCTTGGATGAGAGTTACTCGAATAAGCTTCAAAATCATATAGATTTTTTTAACACTTTGCAATTGGGAGTTGGCACGACTTTCATAAAGCGTGCCTCTAATTGAAATTGGAATATAATAAACTAAAGATATATGATTTTTTCTATCATCATCATCATCATCTTCATCATACCCTCAGGTTGGCTTCGGGAATCTTATTTCTCCTAATACTCATTTTTTATCTCTGCTAAGATTTTTATAATTTTGCAATCCTTTATATTTCTTTGTATGACTTTTCTCTAAGTTTTTATTGGTCTTTTTATTATTCTCTTACTTCTTTATATTTATAACTTTTCAACTCTTTGTTACAGGTCTGTTTTGTACCACCGACGAAGATGTCCAAAATCCAAATCACCTCAAGCAACCTACCTTTTTTTGTTCATTTATAATCCAAATCACCTCAAGCAGCCTACCTTAATTTTTCATTTATAAATCAAATTTTCTCCCGTGTACTCATTTTGAATTTATACACGCCCATCTCAATATATACATATTGATAGTATGTAATCTATCTTTTTGTTGGTTTTTCATGACCCAATATTTTGCACCATATATAATATGATAGGTCTACTAGCCAACTTATAAAAGGCTCCTCCAATCTAAGAACTCTTAGGTCGTACAATACTCTGTAATTGTTTGCGTCCAATAATTTTTTCTAACAAAAAAAGAAAAATAATTATGTAATTTCATAATCAATGCCCTTGAAATGAGCGGTTACTAATAATTTTAGAGATTTAAAAGGTCATTACCAAAGTTGATCCCTTATGTACGAAATGCTAGGAGTGGTGGATGCATAAAGACTTAACTTTTGACTTTTTACACACAAAGTGGTTGCTTTTGGGACTCGAACCCGCGTCTTCACGCTTAACATAACGACAACCAAAGGCTTCTACTATCGTGACACGCAATAGTCCCTATTTAGACATGTACATAATAGCTATTCATTTAGAAGTGTTTTTGACTGCTTTAAATCACATCGTATAAATGTTTTTTCGATTTAATCTTTTATCAATCATATCCTTGTACCAGCTCCTCGGAATCATATGGCACACTTGATGAAACCGTAGAACTTGTTCACAATCTATGCCCCATTCCGATTCCTCGGTTATATTGGGTGGATTACCATATATGAGCTAAGCTTTAACTAATAATATTATATTGTGTTTTTCCTACCTCCACTACCAGTTGGAGGGCAATGGTCAGGTTCAATTAGGTTGAATCACATTTCGAGTTCAACCACATCTCGAGCCCTTGAAAATAGGAGAATTTTGACTTCACATTATCCTATAAAACTAAAAACCATAAAAGTAAAGATTCTTTGATATTCAAGGGTTGCAAATGTGGTTAAACTCAAAATCCGATTCAACATGATTGTACCTAACTATTGCCCTCATTTGGATATCGGAGTTCTAATGTGGATTTAGGGTTTAGGATTTGATTAGTATGAGAAAACTATAATAGCTTTTATTGTAACGGTAAAGATGTGGTTTAGATGTAAATGTGTTGTTGTACATAAATATTCTTCAATATATGCTATTTAAAAGAAGGGAAATGATCTCTTCACCGAATTACGGGGCATAAGACCATGATTCGAGTTGTTATTGGATGCATGCCATTTCATTAAAAAGTTACAAGGCACTTGTTGTACCCAAGGACAGCCCGAGCCATGGATTTATGTCTAAATTAGTTCGCATATAAAATAAAAGAAAGAATGTATGCAATAGGGATGAAAGTCTTGAACCAAACACCAATCGAATTGAAAACTGAGGGAACTGAACCGGACCGAACCGCACCGACACCCAACACAAACCGAACCAAATTGCAATTGGGTTCGGTTTCGGTTTCAATGGGTTGAAACCGAAAACCGAGGGAGTAGGCTGAGTAAACCGAACAAAATCGGAAAAAATCGAAAAAATACCCTAAAAATAGGTTTTTTACCTAAACTGAATCAAACCAAACTGAACCGGATCAGTTTCGGTTTCAGGTTCAACCAAAAAATTAAACTGAACCAAACTGAATGGGTTTATGCTTGGTTTTGGTTTGGGGTGTACCGAACCGAACACTGAAAAAATTGGGTTCGATTCAGTACACCGAACTTGCATCCCTAGTGTGCAATTTTAGAGTTTTAATGGCGATAGAAAGAAATAGCAAGAAGGTGTGAATGTTAATATCAGCTTTTTAATAAGGCTGGTGTTTCTATCATACCAATTTATGTTACAGGCTTACAACACTGAAAAAAAGGAAAAATCCGTTGACTACTTCAAATCGGACGATAGAGATAATTTTTCCCCCCAATCTTCAGCACGAATGGTCTTGAGATCATAGGCCTAACATTTGATAGTCAGATGATTGTACATGGCACACAACCCAAAAAGTGAATGTGATCATAGCAACCACCAAACATGTTCACATTCCCTTATTGGAATGTGTGCCACATGAAATCAACATTTGATCAAATGATAGTAGGCCCATCACAATCATTCATGTGAAAGCTTTTTTTTTTTTTATATCTGTTGGAGTCCAAGCAAGCTTGTTCGCACCTCGACTAATCTTACGGGGCCGTAGAGATAAGAATCGGGTAATACTTCAGTAGCCCTAAGGGGACTTGCGTGACCAACTGAGCTACCCTTAAGGTTATTCGTGTGAAAGATTGGGAAGAACAATGATTTCCATGCTCTGATTTAAAGTAGTCAACGAAATTTTCGTTTGTTTCCTGTGGTGGCGAGAAAGTGGAAAGAAATATAATAAGCAATAGCATGCGTGTACCTAACTACATATTCTATATTTTAATGAAAACATGGACATCATTGGCACCAATAATTAGACCAATTTTGAAAATAAAAATATTTAAAAAATAATAATTAGACCAAAATGTTCCAATATAAAGCTAACTCATGCCAAATAAACCAACCAAAATTTTAAAAGCACCCACTTAGGCCCACCTGTGGGCGATTTGATAAGTGAGGCAGGTGGATGCTTTTAGAGTTTTTAGGCTGCAAATAGAGTTATCCTACCATTTATATGACAACCATTTTCATTTCATCTTATCACCTCAATGGACAAAAGTTCTTTTACCTTCTTTTTTTAAAAAGAAAATTTCCATTTTTTATTCTGAATTTACCTCCATCATTGATGAAGTTATGAGTTGTAGGCTTTTGTAGCCATAAAAAAGTGTCTTAATTTTATTATGGAATAATGGCTACGGAGTAATATTAAACACTAAAATGGTGTCTAAATAATCTTTTATATTATTAAATTAGGTGTTTGATCTTATACTATTTAAAGTGTGATTTACTATTATATTATGTGGCAAATATATGTGATCAATCTAAATCATGGATCAAAAAATCGTCTGATACCGATATGTTATCGGTATCGGATGTGAACGATAGGGTACATTTAATGTACCGTATTGTTCATTTGTATGGCTGAGCTAACCAATTATAGAGGGTCATGCTGGTATTTGCAATCAGGGTGGCGTTTTTTGCACCCGCTAAACTTGTGTAGAACACACATTTTCCCACTATAAAAAACCGATGTCTGCCTTGAATCAGAGGATGGAGATCATTTTTTGTCTAAATCTTTCACAAAAATAGATCTTGAGATCGTGACTAATCAACTATCAAATGGTCATATGTTGATTCCATGTGGCATACATCCTCAAAAGTGATCGTCTGATGGTACACTCATGGTCACGATCACTTTTGGGGATGTGTGCCATGTGAAATCAATGGTGTTAATAGCGGAACCAAAGGGAGATCAAATCTTCGGGTGCTAGTACCCAAACCCTTTATATTTGTCCACCCATCACAAGTGGAACATATCGATAACATATACGGACTTCTAATGCATAGAAGTTCGTGCAAGTCATATAGTCACGCAGATGTATGGACTGCTTTAATGCACATGATGAGTGAACACCAAAATTGTAGACTGACTCTTATTTATTAATGTTTTTTCCAAGTTGTGATGGAAAGTCCATTGGATTTAGTCACTGGGAGTATTTTTAGCCCCCTCCGTTAGAAGAGGCTGTTTGTTCATAAAATATCTGATTTGATCATTTTAAGAAGGAGCATTACTTGCACACAGTCACTAAATCCGAATAAATCGGCAAGCAAAAATAAAATTTCAGAAAAAATTGGCAAAAATATAATAGATTTGCTAAGAAACAAAAAAATAAAATAAAAAATTAAAGAAAATAGAACTATGAATAAATATTAAAAAGACTATGATTTATCGAGAAGGTGGGGAATTAATTGGGATTTTATGAATTTTTTTCCAAGTTGTGATGGGCAGTCCAAGGAATTCTGCTTTTGGGTTAGCTATTTCACGCAAAAGAGCAGCACTTTCGCTTTAGCAGAGAATTATTTTTACGTTTGGTAACACGGCTCCTCATCCCATTTATTCTGGCGGGGAGCTATTTTAAGTGATAAAATTACTCTTCTCCTGCTCTCTTGTAGAGCAGATTTTATCTGCTCTAAAGGTGAGCAGGCAGAGAGCTACTTCTGCTCTTATAAGAGCCAACCCAAACACATCCTTAGTCGTTGGGCTATATGTATGTAGTCTTGGAATTGTGTAGAATATTTTGTCCCTCTAGATTTAGAAGAGGCTAATATATCTATTTGTTTCATTTTAAGAAGGGAGCCATCTGTGTTTGGGATTGCTCTTTGGAGGCAAAGAGCAACTCTTTGCTCTGGCACTGAGCACTTTAATAGATTGTGTTTGGTTGTAAGTGCTCTTAACTCTTTTGGAGAGTGAAAAAGCTGAATCTGGGTGTGTTTAGAAGAGCAATTTAAACATGTTCTTTTAAGTCAGCTGCTCTTTGCCTCCAAAGAGCAATCCCAAACACAGCCACGAAGTTGGGTTCCGGGAAGTAATTGTGTAAGTGGAAAGTTTTGAAAAAGTCGACTCAAATATTGAAAAGTTTGGAAAAAGTCAGAAAAATCAGGAAAAATATAAAAAATATGATTTTTTTCTTTTTAAATACTTAAGAAGTTATAAATTCTTGAAGGGTACCTCTATTCGCGCCCATAGGTTTATTGAAAAGCTCAAGTGTCGGAAACTCCTTCAAACCCATCGATTGCTTTAGATCAAACAATGGAGATCGTTCACCGATCTTCCACACAAGGGATCATAACTCATAAGCATGCCATATGAAGGTCCATTTTTTATTCCATGAGGCACAAATACCTAAAAAATGGCCCAAAAATCATATGGCACGCATCACGCTCAAACATGACTTTTTTAGCATTTTGTGAAATTTGTGACATGTTTAATAAAAAACTTGACCGTCTAATTAGAAGATCATAGTCTCAAGATCTATTGTGTTGAAAATCAGGATAAAAAATGATCTCTATCGTATGATCCAAAAACAAGCAATGGGTTTGAAAGGGTTTCCGACGTTGGCGCTCTCCGTAAACCTATTGGAACGAATAGAGGTACCCTTTCTTGAAAAGGTGCCAAACTAATGTAGATTATTTGACTTTTTTTTAGAATAGTGGTGATATTTAAAAATATCTGGATTATTTTAGATTTAATTAGTAAACAAAAAAAAATTGTAATTTAATCCCAACTCTTTAATGAGTAAGATATTTCAGTTAACTATGGTTGCACATACAATATGCATCCTTGCATACAACATTTTAAAAAAATTGCTATTGCACATCAATGTCTTGAAGTCTTAATTGCACACATAATTGCTAAGTGTATAGCTATCCATTTTAAATCTGAAATTATTATTTTTTTTAAATTGTCTGCAATGGCAGACATTGTTTGTGCAAATATTTGGTCCCTTTAAAGAAATATGATAAAAAAAATTTCATTTGTCCAAATTAGTATTAGAGTTCTCAGTGATATTTTTCACATTTTCACTAAAGATAGAGGAATCTTAGGTTCAATCATTCTTAAAGTGATATGTTTTTCGGAAAGACAAAAGACATTGGTCAATTTGTTAGACTTGGTACCCTTGAAAGCCAATTACTTGTCACAATCATTTAAGTCCCCATAATTTATACACAAATGGGCACATGACTACCCACTTTTATGCCACTTGGCTTACATTAACTTAGGGCAATCCAAGTAGTCTCACTATGTGTATGAATTTCATAAATATTTTTTAAGCAAAATATCATTATCAAGGTTAAATAATTGGGTACCTCTGCTCGCTCCCCTCAAGGTGAAAACGCCTACTTACTGAAAGCACTCACTTAATGAAACCTATTTTTTTCTAAGGTAAGAAAAAGGTGCACCCACCTAACTTCTATTTTGGGGCATCCACCCATCTAAAGTGCTCACGGTCCTTTTTTTTTCTTTTTTTTTTCTGCTCACTTTTTTCTCCGACTTCCTTTTGCTTTGTTCACTATTATTTATCGCTCGTCGACATCATCGAATCACCATCTTTTTCTTCGACGACACATCTTCTCCTACAATTTGTAACATCACCGAACTATCAACCACAATTAAACAAGTTAAAAAATCTTATAAAATAAAGAATCTAAACCTGAGAAACCCTAAAAAATCGTAAAATCTATGAAAACTATCACTGAACTTGTGACGGTGGGTACCCATTGTCAATCTTTTACATCAAAATGTGAGTTCCCACGATCAAATTATTACATTTGATATTGAGCTTCTATTGTCACCATATTCATAATTTTTTAAAATTTTAGTTCTTTTTTATAGCCTTTTTTATTGTTTTATAGATTTTTTAGGTTTTTGCTTGTGATGAATAAGAAGGAAAAGAAGAAGAAAGTGATGTTTCGATGATGCCAGTGTCATCATTGCATCGGAGTTTAGGAAGACGATGAAGAAAAGGAAGAAGAAGAGGGGTTTTCTATGATGTCGGCATCGTTATTGCGATTAGTCAGAGTTGAAGAAGAAGAAGAAGAAGAAGAAGAAGAAGAAGAAGGAAGTCATTTAACGAAGTTGGCTTTGTCATTGTGGCCACGAGAGTTGAGGAAGAAAAAGAGAGAAAAGAGGAAGAATGAGAAAAAAGAAGTTTATACATGTCAACACCAACGAAGTTAAAACAGGTGAGTGCCTACGAAAAAAATGATTTTTTTTTTTTTTTTGCATGTGAGAACCTAGGTGCTTTTAGAAAAGTGGTGGGCAAGAATAGAGGTGCCCTAAACAAAAATTTCCGTAGTTTCTGAGTCATGTGGTTATTGACCTTTGCACCAGAGGTGTTAATCAAATACTCGTTGGCGCTGGCCAATGGTTACAAGATAGTGCTTCAGGGTGGCGCAAGGACTTAAGTGGACGAATATTGGCTATCCATGGTTACATGACGAACATCAACGACGAGGAAAATTAACTAAACTTGATCCTAATCGAGAAGAAACTTGATCAATCCGATCGGTCGGCCATGAACAGAGCATATGATGAAATCTTTTCCTTCTTTTTTTCTACAAAAACCGATGCTAGCTTATACTTCAATTACATAAATATTTGTGCATCTCTCAAGGTTTGACTAGTTTGTGAGAGAGGCAATGGTCAGATCCTACCAGGTAGAATCGAATTTTCAGTCCTATCCCATCGCCACCCTTGGAAATAGGAGCTGTACTCCGTGTTATAAAAAGTGAAAACCAAAAAAAGTAAAGATTCTCCTATTTCCAAGGGCAGCGGATGAGATAGGACCGAAAATTTGATTATATCTTGTGGGACCTGACCATTGCCCTTGTGAGAGGTTGTGAAGACTATACTAGTGCACCACCCTTCTTAGGCAGGTAATACTAATGCACCACCCTTGGCCCCTTGGTGCATATATTGGGTACCTAATGCCAACTCAACTCTCATGAATAATTCCTTAGAGCTTATCCATTTCGGGAGCTTTAAAAGCCCACTTGCATTAAATAGTTTACTGAGAAAGCTTGACCTGGAGGGATCCCTGTATAATGACTGTAATGGCATTAAAAGGATCAATCTATAGCTCTATTTGCACTCACTAAAACTCTAAAAGCACCCATCTATCAAATCATCTACTAGTGAAACTATGGTAGATAGTTTTGATTAGAGGTACCTACCCCTAAATATGTAATGCAACGAGTTGTGTCCTAGTCAAGGATCAAAATTCTGGATTTTGTGTCGGTTTCGGTGGGGATCGAAACTAAAATTTTGAATTTCGCCTGAAATTTTGATCAAAAACTACAAAAGCGACCGAAATGACCGAAAATTTTGGATTTCATTTTGGTTTCAGTGGGGACCAAAACCGAAAATTTGGATCGAAATTTTGATCCTTGGTCCTAGAGGTCATGGACCCAAATGACCACTTTTATGAAATGAAGAAAACACTCTAACCAGTCTTTATTATCAACATTCAACGGCCAAGGCACATGTTTGATCAATCAAATAGTGCAATCCTCTAATGAATGTTACTTTTTGACACTTTTGTTCAGTATATGAACTACCATTTTGATAACTTAACCTTTTAGTCAATATATAAGCCATCATTTGATGACGTAGATTGCTGAAAGTTGTGTCAAAAGTCGACAATCATGACCTAATTTATTTGAAAGGGTCATGTCTCATCATTACGGGTCTCAATAGGCCAGGCTTGAGCTCGGCCGGGCCCATAATCGGTCAAGTATGGGCTAGTAGGTGGGTGCAGTACGTAAATGGAATAGTAAGTCAGACCGGGTATAGACTAGTCTCAAAAGCTCGATAAAATATCGGCCGAACTCCGTCAACTTGAGTGAAGCTTAGTGGTTGATATTGAGGGTTGGTTTGATAATTGGAAAACTTCCAAAACAAAAAATGATCCTGCAAAATGATTTCTATTGAAAATAAATTGTTTATTATTATTAATTTTTTTATAGATACGTTGGGATTGAACTTGTGACCTTGAAGTTACAAAATTTTTTAGTTTTTTAATAAACATTTAAAGAATCGACTTCCATTAGAAAATAATTTCTCGAGTAAGTGGTGGGTTTGAATCTCGTCCTCCACGGCATTTCTCACCCTTGTCTTTATAAGGTGTGGGTTGAATTCTGTTAGTTAATGCGTGTCTGCTTTCAGTTTTTGAGACTATCTCGGCCAATGGCCTTATAAAAAAAACAAGTAAAGAGGCTTTAAAAAAAATATTAAAATTAGTATTGAAATGGCGAAACCCATTCTTGTGTTGGAGGGAAACTCAGTGAAGGACCCTTGAAAGGTTGAATTGATTTTCTACTAAAATGGCTATTGTGGGCCCACTTAAATTCCATTTTATAATATTAAAATCATATCAAACAGAAATATATCAAAATTGAATTTCTTTGTTATTAATATTTAACATTTCTAGGTTATCAAAAAAGCCTAAAACACATCGATCATTTAGTTCTAATTCTGTTATAATTATAATCCTTTTGGCTAAGAAATATGAGAATAATAGACTATTTTGATTGATCAAATATTTACCCCATATTGCATGCGGAAGTGGTGATGCCATTATCTTCCACATTTACCCCATATTGCATACGGATGTGGAGCTTTGTTTGCACCAACTAAACTCTAAAAGCCCCTACTTTTCTTACCTATAGATGATTTGAAAGGTCAGGAATTGGTTGGTGCTTTTAGAGTTTAATTGGTTGGTGCTTTTAGAGTTTATTGGTGCAAATAGAGCTATGCTTTTGAGCTTAAATGTCCATGGCTCATTACTTAATAAATAAAAAAACCACCTAAGGGTGTACGATGTTGATTATTTAGAATCTTTATTTATTTATATTCGTTTAGTCATGTTGATTGATTATAATTTTATTAATAAAAAAATGAAATTATTAGGGTAAAAGGGAATCCCACACTTTTATTAATAAAAAATTAGAATTATTAGGGAAAAGGAAATCCCACATGGACATTATACCCAATGAAAAACTTTGAGCTAAAAAGGATTCACACTAAACCTGGGTCTGCGGAATCTTGCGAGATTTAAAATTTTTTATTTAAAGTGTAAGGTGAAATCTCTATCATGTCCTTTAAGTTAATAATCAAAATTACTGATTTAGCCACCCTTAAAAAACCCATCGTTTTTAATCTCTTTCTCTCTCCTCTCTCTCTCTCTCATGGAAGAGGGAGAGCCCATTATAAAATCTCTTTTCTTCCCCATATCATAAATTTGAAAAAAGGAACCTGCAAAAATTCCATGTGAGCATCACTAAACTTCAATGTCGGATTCTGTCACGACCCGAAATTCTATCCCATCCCAAGGGCCTAGAATTCCGAGTTATGACCCGCACATATCCCGGATATGCTAAGCGGACATACACCTAATCAAAGTTCTCGCGCAATAATGGTTTCACGAAATCCGTGAAAGCCAACATACCATAGTGGAATATAAAATAATCATAAATGCTAAATAAATCTGATAAAATGCAATAAAATGCTATTAATCCACAGGTAACATGTAAGTTAAATCGGAGACAAATCCGATAAAAATGAAAGCATAGAGTCAATGATAATGATATAAGGCAAAATCCAATACCAAGTCTACTAAATCAATATCCGGTGCTCGGATCAAAATCAGCACTGTAGTCCTCCTGATAACCGGTAATGTCACCCTCCAAAGGCTCTTGGTAATCAACGTCCACTAGGTCGACGTTCTCAGCACTAATCAGATCAGAGAAACCCACGTCCACATCGTCGGTATAGTCACCTGCAGCTGTTAAATTATCGTTGGATGAGTTTACTCAGTCACGTAAACTCAGTGGGATACACCACCAATCCACCCCATACTACTCAGGTGCATTGTGGGTGCATCTTGTGAGTGATAAACATAACATCTCAAAACAGATAGCAAAAGAATGACAAAATCACATGCATATCGTAAAGCTCATATCATAAATGCAAGACCATGATCTAGACACTCATATCCTAACGTACCTTACCATATCTCATAACATATCCTACCATATCTTATTATCATTCTCGCACATAACGCCAGACATCGCATGAGCGTGTAACTAACATACTCGTGAAATCCTAAACGACTGCATCAGAAGTCTTTCGAGCTACTATGGGAGGGTCAACATAGTATCATACCACCATATTATAACGCCCTCGTTCATACTCATACTCCACCATCCAGCCAATGGGGAGACATAATGGCCAAACTCACTCATAACATACTCATACTCATAATCTCTCCCAGAGATCCGTCTTGACTGAAAGACGTTGTTGCCCTTCTACGGTGCTACGCAAGGAACGACGTCTGAGAGACTTAAGTTCTTTATCTTTGTCGGCCTACACGATTTCTTATTATCGCATTTCGTTCATATAACTTATCTTATTTTATACTCATATCTTATCATACTCTTATACTTAATCCTACGACAAACTATAGTGAGACAACTTTCCTAATTCACGCTTCCTAAGAAAAAGGTTCCGTAGTAACCTGGATGTACTTCGTGTGATAGTTTATACTACCACAGAGGTGTTGCATCCGTACATGGACGCCAATATTTCGAGTTTCACGTGACCGTAAAAGAAATATCACCACAGCTAAAGGCCCAACGCCCGATTCTCGTATCATATCTCATATCTTATCCTCTCGTATTAAAACTCGGGATGATAAGATCATTGTATATACTACCGTATACGAAGTTACACTGAATTCACACTCACCCGACTCGTCATGGGTCCCATTCCACCATGAGTTGTAAGGCGTGTGAATACGGTGTATTCCTCGCTTCGATACCATCTCAGTGAGTCACCACACCCAAGCGTAGGCATGATCTCATACACTCTCGTACTCATGATCTAACACATTCTTAACTCGTATAAATTGATTAAGTTGCAAATACAAAAATATCACACATATAGAACAGTTTACACTTAGATTTTGGTTATGTTTATATTTATATTTATTTACATAACACACCGATATAATTATAGAATAGGGTTATAAGTGTGATTTCGATAATCGTAAAGGTCAGAGTTCGATTTCATAAAGGCATCGAAGTTCTAACACTTTGTGTTTTCGAAGTGATCGCGTTGAAGCGATGAAATGATATTTATATATATATATATATCTAGTATACTATAATTAAATGCTCAAATAAAAAGGGGCAATGCAATTTAAAGTGGAGTACATCACGACCATCGATCGGAAATGCAAGTGATTAATGTGCACAAAATTTTTGGTCGTACAATAGTAAGATTTTGGTGTGAATCAGGTCGTCTATTCGGATGAAAATCGATCGATCGAAAAATGAAAATCGATAGATTAGATTTAATGAGGTGTAAGTTGTCATTTAGTTCAAGATCGATTGATTGGTTTTAATCAGTCGACCAATCTATGGAAAGGAAACTAATTGAACTCTGACAGGGGATACTATTACTAATGTACCTTATAAGACAATTTTATAATATTAAAATAAGGTAGTAATCAAGTACTTTTATTTTATATGAGAATAAAATAATACTAAAATATAAGTGTATAATATTTATTAATTTTATATTACTATCTAAAATCACTTTCTCTTTAAATATATCATCATATATTATAAGAGATACTTTAATTAATTTAATATCATCCTATGAAATAAAATCAGATGGGTTGGTCCACATCAGATAGGTCAAAGTCTAACATCAGATGTGTCGAGATCCACATCAGGTGGGTTACGGTCCGATACATCAGATGGGTCACGGTCCAACATCAAATGAGTTAAGAAGGGTACGAATTCGAAATAAGGAATGACACCTTGCATGTGTCTTATAAGACAAAATTTTATTACTTTATTTTTGCAATAAAGTAGGTACTTAAGTAGAACAATTAGGTAAAAATATATTATTATATAACTGTAAGTTGTATAACACTTTATTATGTAATATTTTAATAGATATTTAGTTTAAGTTATAAGTGTTTATAATATAATATATTCTTATAAAAGCACAAGTTCTAATTAAATATTCACCCATAAAAATAGAATTCGACCAAATAAAGTAAAATAGAATCAGGCGATAGGTTGGAAACGAAAGAAACCCACGAAGTGTACGAGTTTTTATGGGCAATTGTCATTTATAGAAATAAACAATAAGAAGACAGTCACTTTTCTGGACATGAATATATTACTATTTTTATAATGTAAAAGATGCCATATTATAGCGATTAAAAGGCAACGCACAGATTACCTTCTAAATTTTAAGGCAATATAACCAATTGAGTGAAACTAGCAATACATATAATATAATAAAATCACATCAGTTGAATTGACAATACTGAAGAAGACTAATATATATAATATTCAATATAAAATAGCTATGCACCATTCAACAATTTGAGCGGCAATATTAATTGGGTTTACTGTTTTTACTCTAATTAAAATAATTAAGTTAAAAATAAAACAAGTAAGGTTTCGAAATAAATTAAATATTTAAATAAATAAATAATATCAGAACAAAGATAAATAACATCTTTCAATCCTAAATTAATATTATTTAGAAAAGAAAATGGATTCTTTTTATTTAACCCGTCGATACATGATCGAACCGTATCCTACGCGACGGGATCTGAGAAGGACGAGATGGATGGATGGATACCCACCTCTTGAAGCGTGCTCGGCGAATCGACGACGGTTAGGGCGATAGAGATCGGCGTCCACACGATGGGCCGTCCACGATTACGCCGTCTTCACCTCGATTTGACGATAGAAAAATACCACAGTGGTTCTTGTGAAAGAACACACAAGAGATTTAAAAGAGATTATGGTGTTTTTAGAAAAGGGTGGCAGATGGAGTGACGGCTAGGGTTTTTAAGAAGAATTCTTATAATAATGGTTTTGGATTCTCCGTAGCTTTCTTATTTATAATATATGGGCATTAATTCGGTGTTAAGCGGTCGCACTAAATAAGGGTGTATAAGCTTTTATTTCAAGGTTTAAAATAGAGGTTCAAACTCACGTAGTAAGATTTGATCCTTAGACCTCTTGTTTATATCAAATAAGGATAATTTTAAATATAAAACCTTTTTGAAAAATTAAAATCTGTAATTTTTCAACTAGGATAGGTTCCGGTATGGAGCACTAACACCACGCTCTGTGCAAAACAAATCTAACACCACAAATTCAGTTTTAAATTTTTTTAGGGTCGTTACAGATTCAAAAACACCCTAGAAATAAAATTCACTGAAAATCCATATAAATTTTTTATTATTCATCTCTCAATCGATTCGCTTTAATTATTCTTTTATTGCAAGAATATAATTTTTTTATTATTCATCTCTCAATCGATCTGTTTTAATTATTCTTTTATTCCAAGAAGGAGATCTAATGTTAAATTTTTTAGGCTTTTTTTTTTCAAAATTCTTGTTGTTGAAGAGAGGAATTGACAACAAAGACTATGCATCTTCATATATCACTTAACATGAGAAGCATAACAATTTCAAGCAGCAGCAATAATAATAATCAATTATTTGATTTGATGAAGAGCACAATTGTAGCTCGCTACATCTCTTTTCGGACCCTCTTTTAAACCGTTCTCATCCTTGCCTTCTTGATGCCATTTGTTTTCACTTTTAAACCCGTTGTCACCTTCGAAGAAATTAACAAGTGCAAGGTAAAATCCCCAAATCGAAAGTTCGCGCGTGGATGGAAGGTTTTCTTCGACCTCCCTTGGGCGATTTTTTCTTACCTCTGTCGCTGAACTATCTAAACTTTTAGCTTAGGGTATGTATTGGGTGTAAGGGCAAAACTGAAACTGTATATGAGGATGGTATAGTATAATCGCATTTACAAAAAGCAATCATGAGGTCCGAGGATCCCTAAACTCCAAAACCTTTTTAGCCCACTAAATGACGCTAAAACTTTAAGGACTGAATTTTTTTTTTTTTTTTCGGTCCTTCTTTCTGAAGTGCCCTAAAAAAAATTATTAACCTTGGTGAAGGTTTAAAAGTAAGGATATCTCTATTTGCAACTATTGAATTACTGAGGGTATCTATCTTTAAAGTAGTTAATATCTTTGAATCAGATAATGGAGATCATTTTCTGTTCCATCATTTCACACAATGAATCTCAAGACCGTGGATGTATAATCATACGGTTATGTTTTGCTTCCAATTGAAAATCATATGGCACACATCACCCGTAAATGTGATTTATAGCAATCAATGGTGCTCATTTTGTCTCAAGATCTATTCGGTAGAAGATTGGGATGGAAATCAATCTAAATCGTCTGATTCAAAGCTGCTAATGGTTTTCAAATGTCGGTCACTATTGATGAAAAGCAATCTACATCTATTCTGTGGGTGTGATTGGAGCTACGTCCTTTTTAACACTCATCACGTGCGATGCACGTGCATCATCGGTGCTTTACGCTAGTTAAATTCAAAGAAGGAAGGCCGAGGCGTACCAAAAACACAACCACAACGACCTACGAAAGCGAAGGACCCTTCTCTCTATCTGTCACTCTCTCTAGAATCCGGGCAGCGCCCGGGCAGCTTCTCTTCTTCGCCTCTGACCGGTTCTCTGCAAATTCCGGTCAGCGGGCAGGGAAGGGCCGCTGGTTTTCGGTCTTCGTTTTAACGTGCACGAATAAGAAAAAGAAGTCTCCTTAGCTCTCTAATTATATAAATATATAGTTTTTGATCTTTTGGTTTTCTAGGGTATCGATTTGCTTCATCTGCCCGCTTCGTTGAAAAGAGAAGAATTTTGGAGTCAAAGGGAAGCGGGCAGGCTTTTTGGTAGTGGTCATCGATCGATGGGGTTCGTTGATGGTCAGAAGGGGAATTCACGGGGGTTTCGATGTTTGATTAGGAGAAAGCAGGTTGATTCTGCTCATTCGAACACCACTGGTCACCAATTGGCCAAGGAGTTGTCGGTTCTTCAGCTAATTGCTATTGGTATGGAGTTTTTTTTCTAAATTATTTTTAAAATTTTAAATGTTTTAGTTTTTGGTTTTTGTTTGGTGTATATGAAACTATTTTTTATGTTTTATCTAAATTTGAATTAACAGCTATAAGTTTCGTTTTGATTTATATCTGAGTATTGATTGTTGTTGTTTTGCTATTTTTGGGACTTTTTTGGGAAAATTAAGTTTTTTTTTAATATTAAACATTTGCTAATTATTTTGATTTTAACTAAGTGTAAATTGTGTGGATCAATCGGCCCAAATTGGGTGTTGATTATTTATCTGAGTTTTGATTGTTGTTTTGTGTATTTTTGGAACTTTTTTTGGGGAAAATTAGAAAGAATTTTTTTTAAAATAATAAATTGTTGCTGTTTATATCGATTTTACCTGTCTGTTTTAACTGTGGAACAGTGGCTCGATTTTCGTTTCGATATTTATCTGAGAATTGATTGTTGTTTTGGCTCTTTTTTGGAACCTTTTGGGGGAAATTATTATTATTTCAAATTGTTTCCGTTTATACTTTATAGCTATTTTAACTTTGTTTGTTTGTTTGTTTGATGTATATGCATATTTTGTATGTTCTATCTAATACTGAATTAATGGCTGTAATTTTCGTGTTGTTTTTTATCTAACTATTGATTGGTTTTTTGGGTATTTCTGTAACTCTTTTGGGGAAAATTAGGATTTTTTTTTTTTTTCAAATATTAAATTGTTGCAAGTTATTTTGATTTTAGCTGTGTCTGTTTTAACTAAGTGTAAATTGTGTGGATCAATGGGTGAAAAGTTCGTGTTGATTTTTGTCTGAGTTTTGATTGTTGTTTTGGGTATTTTTTGGAACTTTTTTGCAGGAATTTAAAAAAAAAAAACCTTAAAATAATAACTTGTGTCTGCTTATATCAATTTTAGCTGTCTTTTGTAACCAAGTATAAACTGTGTGGATCGTGGCTTCGCTTTTTGTCTCGATGCTTATCTGAGAATTGATTGTTGTTTTGGCTCATTTTTGGAACCTTTTTTGGGGAATTTTTTTTTTTTTTTTTTAAACAAATTCTTGCCGTTTATACCTTGTAGCTATTTTAGCTTTGTTTGTTTGTTTGTTGTAGCTGAATCTATTTTGTATGTGCTATTGAATTCTGAATTAATGGCTGTAATTTTCGTGTTGATTTTTATCTGAGTATTGATTGTTGTTTTGGCTATTTATGTAACCTTTTTTTGGGAAAATTAGGAATTTCTTTTGTCAAATATTAAATTGTTGCAAGTTATTTTAATTTGAGCTGTGTCTGTTTTAATTGTTTAAATTGTGTGGATCAGTGGTGCAAACTTCGTGTTGAGTTTTATTGGAGTTTGGATGTTTGTTTTCTATATTTTTGGAACCTCTTTTGGGAAAATTAGAAAAAGATAATTTTAAAATAATAACTTGTTGCTGTTTATATCAATTTTAGCTGTCTGTTTTAACGAAGTATCAACTGTGTGGATTAGTGGCGTTGATTTTCGTGTGGATGTTTATCTGGATATTGATTTTTGTTTTGGCTCTTTTTTGGAACCTTTTTGGGGAAAGTTTAAAGAAATTTAAAAAGTGGTTGGCGTTTATACTTTATATCTATTCTAGTTTTGTCTGTTTTAGCTAAGGGTGTGTTTGATAGCAGGGAAACTCCAAATAGGAAATGAAATTAATTTCCTGTTTATTTCCTGTGAAAATGAAAATTTTGATGTTTGATTTGGCTGTTGAGAAGTGATTTCCATTTGAAATTGATTTCTCCTGTTTGATTAGTCTTGTTGAAAATAATATGGAAAAGAGTGTTTTTATCGAAACATTAAAACAATAGCTCTTATTATATGGAAAAGGGTTTCTTTTGTTTTACAAAATAGTATTGAAATGACAGAAATATTGTCGTCATCATCATCAGCATCATCATCATCACAAAAAACCCCTTATTGTGTTGGTGAGAAACTCAGTTTCGGCCACCTGAATGGTTGAAGTGATTTTTTGTCTAAAATGGCTTGGTGTATGGAAACTTAGTTTCTGCCCGGGGGCTATTAAACAGAAACGTATGGGAACTGGCTTTCTTTTCCACCAGTATTTGGCATTTTAAAGTAATCAAAGAGGGCCTAAGTATAAATTATATAAATCAATGGCTGCAATTTTCTTGTCAATGTTTATCTGATTATTTATTGTTCTTTTAGGAACTTTTTTGAAAAATTAGGATTTATATTTTTTACATAATAAATTGTTGCTGTTTTCATCTATGTAGCTGAGTTTTGCTGATTTCGATTGGTTCAAGTTGGTTTGAGCATTTGTGCTACTGGTTTATGGTCACTGCATATATATATATATATATATATATATATATATATATATATAGTTGCTGGTATTAAAGTGCACTGTTCAGATGGTTCCAATCCTCTCATAAGCATGATTCTTTGGCTGAGACATGGTGCCAACGATGGGCTGCTAGTTGGACCATTTGCATTGATAAAAAACGTACCCCATATCATTAATAAATGTAAGAGATTACATCTTTTTACCTATCTACTTCGAGCAAGTGGTTATACGTCATGTGCAACTTCAGTTAGCTCAAAATACACCCAGCAGCTGATCAGTACCACCCAATCCAAGCTCTTCAATATGAACCCTACATTAGAGATGAACAACAACATATATTAAAGAGCCCGGATCAAAAGGTTAGAATCCTTTGATGGTTCCAATTTTAGGCAAACATCAGCTCACATGATATTGCAACTTAAATGACTTGGATTAATCAAGGATGTGCCATGTCGCAAAACAAGTGCACGAGTGACAGTTCCATCTATTTATGCAGGCACGGCCCACTGATCCTCAATTTAAGTGTCAAATGTTGAGTCATTTTTTAGTTTTAGTACTTTATTCTCATTGTTTCCACTCCATCCCACTATGAGTTTTCTTATGAAGTATAAGATATCCATTTCTGGTACTAATAGACTTGAAAGGGATGCTTGGTTGCAGTGATAACTGGGCCTCTCTAAACAATGGTGAATACTTCTATGGTTGATTTCAAAGAATTGATTGATGTTTTTGACTTTTCGACTGTATGATCACTCGAAGAGCTATATATCAAGTTAGCTAGATATGGGAAGGAGAGACGAAAATACTGGGGGTACTTCACTCCCAGGTATCTAACTCGGTATTAGTATCGGGTATCAGTCCGAAGGTTGGATCAATACCTATCAACCGATGCAGATACGTAATGCCGCTATCGATATGGTATATCGCCTATGCTGATGTGGTATTGCCAATACCGAACCAATTTTTTTTTGAAAAAAATAAAAATAATATATATATATATATATATAAGAAATGATCTCATCTGTCAATATCAATACAATATCAGCTGATACCGAGACAGTATCTGCCCGATTCGACAAGTATTGCTCCTACTGATACCGATATGTATCAATGCCTCAATGGTATATATTTGTATCGGCCAAGCTGTGATACCTTGCTTCACTTATCAAATTGAAATCCTTATACTTTGAAAATGTCATAAAATAAATTAATCTTCCATTAATGCATTTTATGTGTATGCTTGTATGCATTTGGGTGTGCTATCTTTACTTGCGTTTGATTTTTGTTAAAAAAATTTATCATCGTTTTTTTTGCTTTGTGGATTGCACATTTCTGTTCTTGACATTGCTTTTGCAATGAACTTATCTAGATTTATAATTTTTTGATCTTCTTTTTTGGATAAGTGATAAGTCTTATTAAAGAGCAAAAAGAGTATAAGAAATGGACTAAAAATCGTCCCAAAAAGCCAAAAAGAATCCTAAATTGATGAAACTCATGCAAAAAATGATTCCTCGCGGAAAAAAAGCACATTCCTTGATAATCTTCTTTGGCAAGAGTATTCCAATATTGGTCCCATTTTCTGGATTTCTTTGTTCCTTTGAGCCCCACGTTTAGGGTATTATACTCAAGGTTCTTTTATTTGGCTGGCATTCTCACAACTAGCTTCATAAGCATTTCAGAAATTGGCTTTCTCATCATTGATACAATAGATTGCTATGCCATTGAAACTGTGGTTCTTTTGATCAGGTGTCGGGTCAACAATTGGAGCTGGAGTTTATGTTCTTGTTGGAACTGTTGCTCGAGAGCATTCAGGGCCAGCTCTAACCGTTTCCTTCCTAATAGCGGGAATTGCAGCCGCTCTCTCCGCATTTTGCTATGCGGAGCTTGCAAGTCGTTGCCCATCAGCTGGGAGTGCATACCATTATTCATACATATGTGTTGGAGAAGGGTAATGTGAATTGTTAGATAATTTTCAAGTTAATTTTCTATATCATAATTCCACTTGCATATTTACCCCTTTTAAGGTAAGTTAAGTTGGGATTAATCGAATTTATGTTAAGGAATGAACTTGAAAATCTGATTTACTACAAACTATAGTTGTTAAAGAGCTTGGTAGTTGGACGCCTCCATTGACATATATGTGGAGGACATTATCCAAATGTTTCTATCATTTTCACGGGACTATTATTCATTTTCAGTCATGTTTTTAATATTTTTGTTGTTCCCAGGGTCGCTTGGCTGATCGGTTGGGCTCTTATACTAGAATATACCATTGGGGGCGCAGCTGTTGCACGTGGAATATCCCCAAATTTGGTGTTGTAGCCTTCCCTTCTCTCTAGCTCACTTTACAAATTAGATTGCATATATGTAGTGTTGAACATTTGATGATGATGCATGGGATTTACATATTGGTTGTTTTTCTCTTGCATGCAAGTACAATGAGCAATCATGGGATGGATATCTTGAGTATAAAGTATTGTTCCATATAGATTGCTTATTCAGTAGCCTTTGGCTCATTGGAAGTTCATTCCTTCCCTGTTTCATATTTTCTAGAGGGTTTTATAGTCTTTTACGCTTTTAGGGAATGCTCTTTCTCATCCATTATTCGTAGAGGTTGGATTGTTGGAAAGAAATTATTCAATATCTATCAAGTAGATGTTTCTTTCATGATCTATTAGGCAATTTGTTTTGATATTGATTATTTGGTGCCAGTTGTTTGATCATAGATTGTGATAGACCATCAATGATCCTTATTTTCAAGCGGTTAGATCTGTCTGGACTCTAGAACCAATGTTGATATTGTGACTTCAATATGGGAAGCATAGTGACAAATTTCTCCGAAATTCTCTGAAATTTCTTCGAAATTTACTGAAACAGGGGTCGAGCGCACTTTCGGCAAAATTTTGATTTTTCCAAAAATTGCTGAAATTTCATTAATTTCGGGGAAATTAACGAAATTTCACCGAAATTAATAAATCTTTTCTATTTTTTGTCATTTTTTAAATAATAAATAAAATTTTATGAAGTTTAAATATAATTTATATTTAATACTTTTTGTACTCCCCGAAATTTTCCCGAAACTTTTTGAATTTTTCTCGAAATTTATCCTAAATGACCACCCTACCGAAATGTTTCCGAAAACGAAATTTGTCACTATGATGGGAAGATGCAAAAATCAGATATTGGAGTGTTTTCATATAGCTATTTATCATTGTTGTTTATCAAAATATAAGCTGCATGATTTCTACTATTTTTTCCTTATCATTATATTAATGAATTATATTTTAAATCATCAATTGGTATGCCAGTGATGTTATTTTTTTGGAAAGATACATATAAATATATATATATATATATATATATATATATATATATATATATATATATATATATATATATATATATATAGTGGTATACATACTTTATTTCAATATAAATGCATATAATTTAATATATGCATTTTATTTTTGAATCTATGACATAAAAAAATATTAAATCAAAGTGTCGGGGAGATATCTGGTCTCTGCCTCTCTAGTCTCAGCTAGGGCACATGAGAGTCAGGATAAAGAGAAAAAAGTCTGTTAAGTTGACGCCTCGCCCCCGACTTTAGAACGGCCAGGTGGGTTCCCTGGGCCCAGTCTGCCCGAGTCGGCGTACAGGGCTAAACCGGGGCACCTAGCGGCCAGAACAGTCCGGGCGGCCTCCCCGAGTGAATTTAAGAACATTGAAAGAGGTGCTGGTTAATTTGATCATTTTAATAATGAATCATGCATATAATGAAGTTTTTGAGATTCTATGCTCTATTTTTTCATTATCTTGCAAAGTTAGTAATTTTCTCTTTACATGATAATCCATGTTTACCCTGTTTCAGGCTGTATTTTTTGGAGGAGAAGACAATCTGCCTTTTTTTTTAGCTCGTGGACACATTCCATGGCTTGATATTGTGGTTGACCCTGTTGCCGCGATTCTTGTTCTTGTTGTCACGGGGCTCTTGTGCGTTGGAATCAAAGAGGTAGTATTCTAATAAATGTCAAGTTTGTTGTTAATCCATTTTCTTACATTTCTAGTAATGCCTCAATTTGAATGCTTTATCCTACAGAGTTCATTTGTTCAAGCCATTGTAACAACAGCCAATGTCTGTGTGATGATTTTTGTCATCATAGCTGGGGGTTACCTTGGTTTTCAGACTGGATGGGTGGGATATGCTCTTCCTACGGGGTAATTGAAAATTGTATAGTTTCTTTTTGAGTTAGTCTACAATGGGTGTCCATCCATCATGTGCATTAAAGCAGTCCACACATCTGTGTGACTGCATGACATGCACGAACTTCCATGCATTACAAGTCCGTGCACGTCATACAGTCACACAGATGTGTTGACCGCCGTGTCCACCCATGATGGGTGGACACTCATTGTACTAACTCTTTCTTTTTTATGGTAATTTACTGTTTGTAGAACTCTCATTCATTTACTTTTTGGATCTTCAGATACTTCCCCTTCGGCGTAAATGGCATGCTTGCTGGATCTGCTACTGTTTTCTTTGCATACATAGGCTTTGATTCAGTTGCCAGTACAGCTGAGGAGGTTTGTCGTAACTTCTTTAGTCTTCAATGTTTGATTTAATAAGCGCAAATGAAAGCTTCTATAACAATATTTAGGCGTATAGTCACAAAGTCAGGATTCGACAATAAATCGGCAAGGGTCTGAGTCGGGGGAAAATCGGCAAAAATCTGTCGAAGTTAGAAAAATCCAGGAAAAATAAAAAAATTCAAACAAATTTTAAAAATAAATCATATTATATTTGAAGTAAAAAAAAATGGTTTTAATAAACAAAATAGTATAAAATAGGCAAAAAGAAGAGGAGCAGTGAGCTCCGAGCTTAGTTACCGGAAGCGGCATGAAGTGGTGATGGGTTGGGAGCGGGAGCGTCATCCAAAGTTTAAAAATACACTATTGTATGGCCAGAAGCGGGTGCGGGAGCGAGATTTTAAAGTGGGATCAGCTCACTAATTACAAGCTTCCTGCTACTAGGGCTCTGAGATTTATTTATATATTTGTTTTTTGTTTTTTTTTTATCACTTTAAGCGTAAGTGAAAAAAAAGGCAAACAAACAGACAACATCCGGCTCGGCTGATTAATCGGCGATGTAATCGGGATGACTACAAGTCGCCGACTTTTTCCGATTTTTTGTAAAAGTTGGAGACTTTTGTGACTGATTTTAGATCTTAATTTTTTTGAACCTTAAGATCATTCTTTTTCTGTGATTAATAATTTAATATCATCATCACAGGTGAAGAACCCTCAGCGCGATTTGCCGCTAGGTATAGGAATAGCATTATCCATATGCTGCTCCTTGTATATGCTGGTGTCAGTTGTTATAGTTGGCTTGGTACCATATAACATGCTGGATCCAGACACCCCAATTTCATCTGCTTTTGCCCTCCATGGTATACAGTGGGCAGTGTAAGTAAATATTTGCTGGCAAAATGAGTGATTTCAGATACCATACGTTTCTTGCATTTCAGGCGAACTCGTTTTAATTACCTTCCCTTTGGCAATTTCCTAACTTTAGGTACATTATTACTGCTGGAGCTGTGACTGCACTTTGCTCGACCTTGATGGGTTCGCTTCTTCCTCAGGTAAATAATTCTAATCAGATGAATATTTGAGGGCTTTTTTTTTGTGTGGGGGTGAGGTCTATACATGACACACACAAAAGCACGGTGCATTGAAATTTTGCACCTTTGACCTAAAATTCAACATTGGTAAATTACCCATTTTTATTATTTATTTTTTAGATGGCACCTGATCGACCTTGGGCATGTTGCCATGGCACCCAACTGGTTTAAATGCACGACCCAGCCGTGCATTCAAAGCATATCCCCTCCCCCCCCCCCCCTCTCTCTCTCTCTCTCTCTCTCTCTCTCTCTCTATATATATATATATATATATATATATATATATATATCCAATTCATGCTTCTAAATGTGGGCATTTTCCTGTAATTTTTATCATGATATATCAAAAAATGATTGCTCAACCTTAGCCCTTCTTTTCTCATGATTTATGATAAAATGTTTCCATTGGAGATGCTGTTTTGGCTAACCCATGATTTATGACTTCTCCTTTAACTTTAGTACAACATCTAACTCCTTTTGCCACTGTCATTTCAATAATGATCTTACATACTTACAAAATGTAGTTTCTATTTTCTGTTTTCTCAGCCTAGAATCCTGATGGCAATGGCTAGAGATGGATTACTGCCACCATTTTTCTCAGAAGTTAATAAACGTAGCCAAGTTCCTGTGAAGAGCACAATAGTGACTGGGATCTGTGCTGCAATATTGACCTTTTGTATGGATGTTTCTCAGTTGGCAGGAATGGTGAGTTACTGAGTTATGAGCTGAATTAATACAAAAAATTGCCAGTGTGGCATGCTTCGGAAATGTTAAAAAAAATCGAAATTCAAACAGTAATCAATAATATTGTATGAGTACCAAGTTGATTCTCTTATGAAAGTTGAAGCTAAGCCAGGATAATATTTTGTACAGACTCAATGGGAGACATTGACAATTTTTCAAGGAAATGTTGCGGAAATGATTTAATCTCCCCAATTCTGGGAAGGAACCATAATGTATTATACTTTTCATACAAGATTTGATATTTTATCTTATTTATAAGTTAATTTCTATTGATTTTTATCTTATATATATATATATATATATATATATATATATATATATATATAAATTAAAAGCGTATTATATTATAAACTTAGAGAATTTGCATGATAAATATTATTGTAAATATCTTTACCATCCTTTAAGTACATGATGTGGTGGCTTGCATAATATAATGTTTTTTAGATATCTATATAATTGTTATACAATCCATCACATATCTTACATATTACCTCTCTTATATAATCATTTCTTGTTCTCCCTAATATTTAGAACTGTATTCTTGCTCCCACTTCTTGCAGGTCAGTGTGGGAACACTTCTTGCATTCACCATTGTTGCTGTTTCCATATTGATACTTAGATACGTCCCTCCAGATGAGGTACCTCTTCCATCATCACTTCAGGAATCAATTGATTCAGTATCCTTTCGATATAACACTCAAGAAAATGGACAAAGTGCAAAAGACCTTGTTGGGACTTGTGTGGATGGTAATAAGAATTCCCAAGACGGTGTTTTACATCCAGTTGATGCAGAAGCAACTATTGGGTATCCCCTTATTGTGAAGGAAAATGGTCAAGGTAATCATAAGTTGAGACTACCATTCTCTTTTCATGGATATTTACATTTCTTAAGAAATAAATTCCCAGTACCTTTTATGATATGATCTTTTCACTTTTCTTGTTAAGTGATTATGTCTGTTACATTAGATGATGCAGACAAATCCAATGAACAGAGGAGGCGTAAAATTGCAGCTTTGAACATCTCACTTGTGTGCATTGGAGTGGTGCTTCTCACTTTGGGAGCTTCAGTTGAGCATATGCCTAGGTAAGTCATATTCTGATGTCTTTCAATTCAAGATGCTAAAAAAATGATCCTTCATTTGAAATCTGTTATATGTTGCCTAGGGTTTACGATCTATGTTTTCATTATTAGGAACTTAGGATATGGGTTTCCAGGCTTTATATAAACTGGAAGCAATCATGAGGGTTTCATATGGCCTAGTTTTCAATGTCAAGGTACCTGAATTTAAATCTAAACGAGGATTTTAAGGTACCTGAATTGTTGAGGTACAGGAGTTAGGCATGTATCACAGCTGGAAGGTGCATTGTGATGTAGCCCTGAGGCTGCAGGTTCGATCCTAGCTTATCTACCAGAAGAAGGAAAGACAAAAAAATCTAAACAATATACATGTTCTAGGTGCCAGTTGGTATTTAGTAAGGTGAAATGTGAAGGGCATGTACCTTAGAATTCCAAGGTCAATTACTGTCAGAGTGTAGGTCTTATCGATTTTGGTTAATACTTTATTTGGCAGGGACTAAATTTTAGGTTCAGCTTAAAGGACATCATGTTTCCACCTCTTAAACTAGAAGTGAAATACTTTTAGGCCGTGTGACCCATCTCTTAAATGATCCAAGTCATCAAAGTTGGAGCTTCAATTGGGAGCTTCCACAAGCCCAAAAATACACTCATTGGGTGATTTCAACCGTCTGATCTACGTACTCTAACATGGATGGTTTTTTTTTTTTAATCGGAAAAGGAAATGCATTAATAGAAGCAAAAAGTTACAAGAGGTAAACCACTGAAACCACTGCTGTGCAGCGAGGGGCTGGAACAAGGGCAGAATACAACAAACCACTTCCTTAACACCCAGAATCAATGAGATACCCGAAACGAAACCTAGGAGAACCCTCCATCAATGGAAGATAGAGTTAGGCAATGTGCAGGTTTTCCCACTCATCTAAATAATCTTTGCCCTCCTCATATTCATTTGGAGCCAGGCGAACCAAATTAATAGCCAGGTCCTGGGCAGCCTTCATAATCATGTCTGCAGGCCTTCAAATTGTTTTGAAGACCCTGTCATTTCTCTTCAACCAAATCACCCATATCACAACAAAGGCCGACATATTCCAATACCCCTTTAATACCTTCAATCTTAACTCCTTCCCAGGCAGCAATCAAATTACCACACCCAACTGATACCGAAGGCTTTTAAAACCACACTCCAGATTTCTCTCCACACACCAGTGTACTAGAAGTTTATTTGCAGAGTCCTCATCCTGGAAGCATAAAACACATTGATTCCTCATTCACTTCCCCCTTTTGATCAACAGATCAACAAAATTTGGCCCCACACCGAACTCCATCTAAAAAATTTCACCTTAGGTGGAATCCAACTTTCCACATCTTCGTCCACACGTCTTACCGACGGTTGCCTACAGAGGAACTGGTCAAAGGATTTTATAGAGAAAGTCCCTTCGGAGTTCTGAGTCCATATTCTAAGGTCCTTGTTACCCATGCTTTTATTAATGGTACCCAAGAGAGATAGCAACTCAATCAGTCCCCCAGTTTGCTTGTCCCTAAGGTTCCTTCTTGTACGAATATTCCAGGTCACCTCCTCATTATTCACTTCAAACATTTTTTCCACCTTGGCATCTACAACTACTTGATACACCATTAAGAAATCATCTCTCAACTTTCGATCCCCAGCCCACACATCATCCCAGAAACTTATCCTATCTCCAACACCCCCAGCTGAATTTGATTCATTTACGGAATTCCTGTAAAACCGAACACACGCCTGTCCGCCAACCGACCTCTATCTCTTGCATCCCTAATCCCTCATCCACTTTCAGATCTGCGATACTTGCTCATAACACCTCTCTACCACAGATTCTCCTTTTCTCTCTCATCCCAAACTCTTCAAAACCATTTCCCCAAAATTGCTTTGTTCATTTCCCCTAACCTTCTAATCCCCAGGACCTTATTCATGTTTAGAAAATCAGCACACATCCCAATTAACAAGGTGATGCTTTCTCTCTTGACTCCCCTCTTCCCATTAGAAGTTACACTATTTCCTCCAACCTTTTTATCTCAGCAATCAGAGCTCACATGAACATATAGTTTTTTTTAGACTGGGACTCTCAAAGATGCAGATTTAGTAACTGTTAGTCTACCACCACTACTCAGCATTCTACTCTTCCACAAAACCAACCTTTTTTCAAGCCGATTTACAGCCGGTTCCCATAGCCTTGCTGTTGGCTTTCCCTCCCCTGTAGGGAAGCCAAGATACATAATTGGCATTGATTCAACCACACAATTCGACCTTATTCGCCAACACTCCCATAATATCCTCCACCCTTATTCCAGATAATTTAGATTTGTGCATGTTTACCTTCTGCCCAGACACCGCTTCATATACCGTTAGCGCTCCTTGATGGCTTCCAGCTCGTGGGTCTCAGCCCCACAAAATATAATCGTTTATCTGCATACTATAAATGAGCGACAACAGACCTGTTTCTTCCAGTTTTAAATCCAGTGAAGTAATTTAAAGTTGCGAACTGTTGGAGCAAACCACATGAGGCTTCCCCAACCATGTTAAACCGCAATGGAGATGGGGGATCTCCTTGCCTTAACCCCATTGTACTCCTGCGAAACTCCTCCACCTTTGGTATTAAGATTATAAAAGTGGAATTCATTCTCCTCTCCACCTGCCCCATTCATAAAAAACTTCTGAAAGCAGGCCAGATCTTCTTTGATCACCCTGTGACTGGAAAAAATCCATTGTGAACTCATCAAGCCCCGGAGCTTTAATTTTACCGATGTTCATAATAGCATCCTTCACCTCCTCGTCCACAAAATTGTCTCCATATTATCCCTTTGCTGTTTTGATATAGATTTAAATTCCAAACCATCCACCGCATATCTATTCCATTCCTTATCTTTATATAAGTCTTCATAAAACCTGACATTTTTATTCTCAATCATCTCTGCATCAATTATCCCAAACCCCTTCAAGCTTCTGATGTTGTTTTTTAATTTAATTTAATTTTTTTTGTTTGTAGCTTTAGCAATTGAATGGAAGAACTTCACCTTGCCATCTCCAGCAGCCAATCATTACACTTTAGATTTTTGCTTCCACATAAGTTCCTCCTCCATGCACTTCTTATTATATTTTTAGTGCAGTCCTTATCTCCGCCGAAGTTAAGGCCCGAGATTCCTCCAAGTGGTCATAATTTCTCTCCTCCAGCAAGAGATGTTGTTAATTTTTTCTACATTCCCAAAGGTTCAGTTTCCGAATTCCATTTTTTAGTTTTGCCTTCTAGGCATGGATCAAAATTTCAGCCAAAATCCTGAAATTTAGGCCAAAACGCATCGGTTTCGGACCCCACTGAAACAAAATCCCGAAATTTTCGGGCAAAATATCGAACCAGCAAATATCGGCCGATAATTTGAAGTTATTGGCCGATAATTTTAGGTTTCAAAATAATAATAATAAATAAAATTGGGCACCGAAATTTCGGTTTCGGTGGGGACCGAATCCGGTATTTTGATCCTTGCTTCCAAGTTCTTCAGTTTTCTTGATAATGTGAGAGCCGCCGCCGATCCATGTATCCATAGTAAAGTGCACCATTCATATGGTTCCAATCCCCGCATAGGTATGATTCTTTGGTGGAGACATGTGGCAATGCTAGTTGGGCCACTTGATTTGATCAAAGATGTGATCCAGGTGGCATAAATCTGGACTGTCATGGCTCTCTATGTCCACTCCAGGCAGCCAGCAAACCCGCTCTTGATGATATGTACTTGTGTTGGTTGTCAGATAATATTGACACTTAAACATCAAAGTAGAACTCAGCCCAACCTATTCTTTGGCTGAGACATGTGCCAATGGTGCTAGTTGGGCTATATGGATTGATCAAAGATGTGAGCTAGATGGTGAATTTGAGCTATCATGGCTCTCTATGTCATGCCGCCAGCAAACTCAGTCTTGGGTAAATAAGGTTCGACCGAGTTCTACTTTGATGTTGAAGTTTCAATATATGACATGCAACACTAGTACAAATGTCCTATATTGCTAATAAAATGTCTAACACTTGCTCTGTTCCCAAGCTTCCCTCCCTTTGTCCAATCTTCCCCTCCCTTCCGATGCCAACTTCTGCTTCCTCTAGAAATCTTAAAAAATATCATCATGGCTTTGTCCCATCTAGTTGAGCTTAGCTTTGCGAGTTTTATTTATCCACTGTTTTTTTATTACGGCTAAGCTTTCATTTACTTCGGAATCCTTCGTGTTGATTCTCACCGCTTCTCTCCAAGACTTTACTAGTCTTTCCTCCATCCTTGCGCTTCTACTATTTCAATCCTTCGTACAGGGGTCGTTTTAGATCTTTGAGACATGCCCAAACCATCTTAAGCGACATTCTTTGATATTCTCTTTTATTGGAGTCACCCCTAAACTTCCTCTTATGTAATCTTCTTACGTTATTTGTGGATGACATAGTATTAATTGCCCAAACAAGGAAAGAAATAAATGATAAGCTGGAATGGTGGAGAAAATGTTTGAGTCCAAGGGATTGAAAATTAGCAGACCTTGATGAAAACCATGTTCATGGCCTTGTCCCATATAATTGAGCTCAACTTTGCGAGTCTTATTTATCCACTGTTTTTTATCAGGGCTAAGCTTTCATTTACTCCATAATCCTTCATGTTGATTCTCACTGCTTCTTTCGAAGGCTTTACTAGTCTTTCCTCCATCCTTGCGCTTCTACTATTTCAATCCTTTGCACAAGGGTCGTTTTAGATCTTTGAGACGTGCCCAAACCATCTTAGCGACATTCTTTGATATTCTCTTTTATTGGAGTCACCCCTAAACTTCCTCTTATGTAATCTTCTTACATTATTTGAGGATGACATAGTATTAATTGCCCAAACAAGGTAATAAATGAATGATAAGCTGGAATGGTGGAGAAAATGTTGCGTCCAGGAGTTTGAAAATTAGCAGAACATGAATTACATAAAGTGCAGATTTAGTGAGCATTAATTGTCTGGATGAGGATATAGGTAAAGTAGAAAATTATTTGGGCTCTACTTTATAATCGGATGGTGGAATTGAAGAGGACGTCTCAAATAGGATTGATATAGGCTGATGAAATGGAGGCAAGCACGCAGAGTATTGTGCAACTCAAGAGTTTCACTTAAGCTTGAAGGAACGTTTTTATAAGACAATTATTAGACCTACCATGTTATATGTTGTAGAATGTTGGGCTACAAAAAAGAGACAATAAGATAGAGTTCATGTTGCTAAGATGTGTATATTGAGGTGGATTGTTAAGTAACAAGAAAGTTAAAATTTGGAACAAGTATATAAGAGGAAATTTGAGAGTGACACCTATTAAGGAAAAAATTATGGAATTTCGCTTGAGGTGGTTTGGACATGTTCGTCAGAGGCTAGAAGCAGACACTGTACAAGAATTGAGACGCTACAAGCACAATGAAGTAGGAGAAGAGGAAGACCAGCGAAGACTTGGAGGGAAAACATGAGAAGGGACATGAAGGACTATGAAGTTACAAGGAGCTTAGCACTGATCAGAAACGAGTGGAAAGAGTGAAAAAATATGACTCAGAAAACCGACCTTAAATAAGGTGGGATAAGGCTGTGATGATACTGATGATGATGACCATGGATCAAAATTCCAGCCGATACCAGTACGTAATGGTATTGGCCACATTGGCTGGGCTCGCCCAGTCAATGTATCGCCCAATACGACATTTGTACCTGTCATACTGGGCAATACTATAGTTTTTTCAATGTATCGGATGAAACATTGAATGTATGGGGTACCCAGCCATTATTAGGGAGCCTGTGATTGCTATGCACTTTTTTCCCTTGGTAAGTCTCGTTTCTTCTCTACTTCTTCCTTCTTTCCCTTGGTAGCTAACAATGGCTCAGTAAAACGCCGAATCGAAGCCGAAACACACTTCAAGTCTCCGATCTACCACTTGCTACTTGCTACTTGCTTAAACTTGATGTTTATTTGATCTATTTATATAGGAAAAATGTGTAAAAAATATATACATAGCTTAAAAAATAGGTACATAGCTTAAAACCATGGGTACATAGCTCAAAAATATAAAACAAAATAGGTACATATCTTAAAAAAAGTGAAAATATTCTAAATAAATAATTTGTATTTTAAAAGAAAATTTCTGATTTTTTTTCAGATTTTTTTGAAAATAAAAAATGTACTGGCCGATACATTGATTCAATGTTTCGGCGATACAATCAATGTATTGGCTGGTGCGCCGGTACATATTGTCCAGGATGCCTGGCGTCGTGCAGGATTTCGGTATTTTGATCCATGATGATGACTTCATGCATCCACCTCAGCATATGCATCTCAGCCTCGTGAGCTTTGACTTCATGCACTTAATGATTTTCCTCTAGGTACTTGCAGTGTGTGTTCTTTCTTTGTTTTGATAATCTTTAAACTATAGAAACTCATTTCTAAAAATAATCGTTTGAAATTATCATGCTTTTATGTTGGCCACAAGGTCATCTAAGGAGCAAAACTTGTCCTCAAATATTCTCTCATACTTTAGGGGCTTAAGGCTGATTGTTAAAATAGGACCAGAAATTATTTCATTTTTTCTCTTTCTCCATATTTTCAGTTAGTTTTTCATTTTATGGACATTTTATACAATATATTTGGCCAGACTAATTAAAAATTAAAAATTATGTATCATACAGGATCCTTCTGATTTTAATATTCAGCTTAATATTTATAGCATTGGCAGCATTTAATGTGTAGGTTGGTTTTAAAGATCCTTTTCCTAATGCCCGATTTTAATGATTACACATTACTCGGGCTTAGGGTGTTATCACTCATTGGTTTAATGATTATTCCTTAGGCTCTTATGTGTACTTACTTAATATTGTTATCCATATATTATTCGGCTTTAGAGTGCTGTGACTCGCCATGACAAGGTTTTTTTATTTTAATCGTCAGACTCGCTCAGTTATCAATCTGTTTAGTTGGTGGGTTGCTGCTATTGTGTGGACTGATTGTACTCTCTTGGATCAACCAAGATGATAGGAGGCACAGCTTTGGACACACTGGAGGTACAAGGGGTTTCTATTTGTTAATTTTTTTATTCTTCTCATATATATATATATATATATATATGGACAGCGGAACACGACATTAGCCATGTAGCATTCAACGCTACCTTAGTGTCATTTGGGTGTCATGGGGCACCTAATCCAAAGATCAGATGCCGAGGCAACATGCACAAGGTCGATCAGGTCCATCTCCAAAATGAAAAAATAAAAAATATATTATACCCACCGTCCAAAATGTGGTCAAAGTTGGAAAAAATTCAATGCACTAGGTTAATTGGATAGAGGCCAAATTTTGACCATGTATCTAAGGGGCCAACAAATGGTAAAAATAATTTTTTTTTGTAGAATCAACTGCCACATGGGTAATGATCACAAAATGAGTGTTTGTTTTGGGATTATATGCCACGTGGCACGTGATCTCGGCACTAGCGTAGCGTTCAAACGCTACAACTCTAAGGCAGCTAGCACCCCAAGTTAGAACATGCCGGGTCAGCACAGGATGGGGGTTTGAACTCAGGTCTCCTGCATTCCTGAAGCGGGTACCTGGCCAGCTCACCAAACCCCCTTGAGATTTATTTTTTCTTCTTATATTGGATACAAGCTACAAACACATGCACTATATTTTATAACTGACGACATCATTGGCATCTCTACAGGTTTCATTTGCCCCTTCGTGCCACTCCTGCCCATTTCTTGCATTCTCATAAATGCATACTTGTTAGCTAACCTTGGGTGAGTACCCAAAACAATTTTCTGGTTCTTTCTATATGTTTGGGTGGTATAGCATATTTTTTGGCATTTGTCTATTTCTTAATTTGGGGGAATGTTGGGATGGAACCCATGATCTTAAAGACATTATAGGGTACCTGACCGGAGTGCCAGCAGTGGCACGGGTCAATGTAGATAAATGCACTGACAATTTTGAGCATTAAATCAGTGAAAGGTCAGAGAACTTTCATTGATTTGTGTGCTCATAGATAGCAGCGAGGCTTGACCATTTGGAAAAAAAGGAGAATGACTGGAGTGCCACTGTTGGAACTCGTTTGGGTGCCTATTACCAGCTCAGTCTTAAAATATTACCACTCGTACATTTCTGGCTGCTGATGACAAATTGACTATGCTTGTGTCCTATTTATATGCTAACATTACTTGCTTAAATACTCAGCACCGGCACTTGGATCCGTGTTTCCGCATGGCTCATAATTGGTGTGTTTGTATACTTATTCTACGGACGGAACCACAGCTCGTTGCTTGATGCTGTTTATGTGCCCACAGCCCATGCCGATGAAATCTACGGAAGCTCTTCGGATGCCCTGGCCTAGAAAATTCCAGCCAAGCTAGCATCCTAGAATCCAAGATATAAAAAATTCCAGCTTTGTAATGTGTTCTAAGTTAGTTGCTTTATATTCTTTCTTCTCTCCTATATTTCTATTAAATTAGTATTTGTCTTATTATAAGCAGGATGATCTTGTTTGTATAGTGATATACTGTGGGTGGTCTTTGTATGTAAAAATATGTAAATGATTGGCAGAGATGATTTGAGAACTTGAAAACAGCATTCAGATGAAATGAAGGTTAGGGTCTTCTCTTCTTGCCGTCTTTTATTGGGCAGAAGAAAGATTTTGAGCTCTGTTTACTTGAGAGATGTAACAGTAGTATTTTCGAAGCATCGCTGTCTTGGCTGCCTAGGTATGTACTCTTTTGTGAAACAACAATGGAGCTTTAGGTTATATCAGGGGGAAAAAAAAAACCTTGAATCTGTTAGGGGATTCATTACTGTTATTGCATTTAGAACTTTCGATAAAGAATTATAAGACAATCATTGATCCGATCCGATCCGATCCGATCGGCTCAAGATTCATTAGTAGTTTTTGGTATGCCCAGCATGTTTGTATGCACCTAGCCACATACACCATATGTCAACTTAATCAATGCACTCAGATCCAAATCATGATTTCGTCCAAACTGTATGGATGTAAATATATGATTCTCGGCAACACATTATTCTGTAGAGTAATGGTGTTCCATTTCTCTTTGGATTTTTAAGCACTCTTTTATTAAGCACCCTTTAATATGGGAGTTTCTCTTCGATGAGTGGACGCCACCCATCTTAGGTGCAGGAGAGTGGATTGCATGTCCGATTGGCTTTCTGATGTGTACGGACTTTCATGCACTGCAAAGTCCGTGCACATCATAAGGTCACATAAATGTGGAGTGCACTTTCCCGCTCATGATGAGTGATCCATCCAACATAGATAAACTCTAATTATGGAACTTTAAGGAAATAGAGTAAGTATTTGTTCACTAGGTATAGTTATTAAAGTGCACCAATCAAATGATAACTGTGGCAGGTGTGATTCTTGAGCTAAGACATCTAGCATTGATGGACTGCGAACTGTTTAGATTGATCACAGATTGTAACAGTGATGAAACTGAAATTGGCCGACAAATGTCACACAAGCGATTTGAACCACCCAATCTATGCACTCTACTATCAACTATTGGTATTAAAGTGCTTCCTCAGATGGTTCCAATCTTTTGATGGACATGAAAGTGCATCACTCATATGTTCCAATCCTCTAATAGATATCTGCCAATCATGAACTTCCAATTATTTAGATTGATCCCTAAGGGTTGCTTCCGAACCGGCTGGGCACCACATGGCACTCAACTTAGAGATTGGGTGTCACGGTAGTCGGCAGGTGGCACAAGGTCGATCAGCTACCATGCAAGCATGCTGGGCGTATAAAAAACAACTAATGAATCTTGAGCCGAGCCAATCGGATAATCGGAAGTTCTAGCTAAAACCAATAATGAATCCCCTACAAAATTTAAGGCTTTTTTTCCCCCCTGAAATAACAAGTTTCATGGTTGTTTTCCAAAAGATATATTACCATGGCATTTAGAGTATACCAGATTATCTATTCGATGGCATCTTCAACCACAGCTCACCGAGTGGATGTTCATAACTTCCCAATTAACCAATTTGGGCAGCCACTAAGTATTCAGCTATGTTTGATAAAGAAATCTATAAATTATATCACAATAAACACCCATAAATCAAGCGTCCCAGTTAGAGACTCAATAAACAACCATGAATCAACCAATTTGGATATGAATTTTGACTCTGCAACTACAGAGGCTAAACAAACAACAATAATATCTTGGGTACCTCTCTCCGCGCAGCTCCACATAAATCATGTGGGAAGAAAAAAAAAAAAAAAAAAGAATTTTTTTCCACCGTCATTTTACTATGTGGGCACCCAAATGGTTAAAGTTTTTTTACTTTTTTCATTCTTCCTCGTTTTTGTGTTTCTTTTTTTTTTTCTTCTGACTTCAGCAACCACAACCATCCAGCTGGCATCACTGAATCACCCTTTTCTTCTTAAACTCTACCCAATCGCGACAACAATGCTAACATTATTGAGGTACCCTCTTTTTCTTCCTTTTCTTCCTAAACTCTGTCAAGTCACAACGATCAGCATCACCAAAGCACCCTCTTTTTCTTCCTTTTCTTAGTCACAATGATCATCATCACCAAAGCACCCTCTTCTTTTCGTTCATCTTCTCTCTCCACATCCAATGAAAACATAAAACAACCCTTCAAAAACAGAGAAGAAACTCTAAAAAAGGAAGAAAAGAAAAATTGTAAAACCTAAAAAAGCAGCCCTTGAATTTGTGACGATCGTCAAATGTGATAATCTGACAGGGGAACCACCGTTAGATGTAAAATAATGGCAGTGGGTGCTCACTGCCAGTATTTTACAACTGGCAGTGGGGGTACCTATTGTCACAAACTTGGGGGTTATTTTTTTTAGGTTTTAGAGTTTTTTAGGTTTTCTTTATTATTTTTGCTGGTTGGAATACGGTGATGTCATTGTTGCGAGTCACTAGAGTTGAAGATGGAAGAAAAAGAAGAACGATGAAGCTTCCGTGATGCTGTCGAGCAGTGGCCAGAGAAGGATGGTGGCTGGTTTCAGGTAAGGTAAGAAATGGGAGTCCTTCAATAAAACCTCGCTTCATAAGTCAGGAGCTTTCAGTATGTAGGCGCCCACAGTATAGTGGTAGACTGGTAGGTGTGAAGAGAGGTACCCTAATATCTTATCTTGCAAACTCTGCCTTCTACAACTAGTGCAAGGCTAAATATACTCCATGGATGTAACACTAACTGGGCCTGATTCCCAATAGAATTCAGAAAACAAATAACAATCTAAGTTGGCAATTGCAATATCAAGAATCATGGGAAGCTCAAAATAAAAACAAAATAAAAATCCCTAAGATTTCCTCAAAAGAACTAGTTCTAAACCACCCCTGATAAAACAAAGTAACAAGTTTTCAACATGCACCCACTTGGTGAGCCGAGAGGACACTGCAGAGTGAAAAAATAACACCAGTTAGGACACTCCATTCCCTGCTATCTTGGCAACACGATCCCATTTCAGAGAATTTTTGAGGTTGTTTAGATTTATAATGAAAATTTTAGATGACATTAATTTATGACGATATTTCCCTAACTTCTGAGGACTAGAGAATCCATTCTGCTAGACTTGCTATGCAAGAAGTGGACCCACATAGGGATAGATACGGCATAATTCAAAAGATAGGTGTAGCAACACTGAAAATTCAAACACTTTCTATGCAAATTAAAACGCATTTGCAGCTAAAGCAGCAGATTTGTAATTACACAACAGTGACCTTGTAAGCCTAGCAAAAGTTCCAAGATAACAAATTTGAACTACAGTTCTGATTCTTTAAAACTAGCTCGATTCCTTAAGCAACCATAACAAATATAACACTTGCATTCAGAAAACCGCATCATACATCCATAGTCCATATGTACCTAACAGGAGAAAACTAAAAACAGTGATATTCAAGAGAGATTACAGAAAAAGTTGAGAGATATTGAAGAACTTACAATGAGTGGGTCAATCGCATCCCAACTATAAGGGTCAAAGATTCATTTCCACTGATTTTATTTCCATAAACATCTGTGTCCCAAAATTTGACCAGTTTAGCGAAGGCAGATTGATCTGTGCACCACCCGTTTATGTACCTGTGTTTCTTTGGGGAATTTTTATAGTTATCTAGTTCTTTTTTTCACTTTGTGTCACAGAATCAAACACCATGGTGCCCCGTCTCTAACGGGTGTATGTTTATAATAATCCAAATCGTCCAATTGACTTAAAACTGTATGAATCTGGTCTAAATGAGGGAACTATCATCTTTGATAGTGCTAAATTTTCCAACTGTTCCTGATTAAATCAAGATTTTCCAAAACTTAATTGTTCAATCCCAGCTTACCTATTAAAAAAAATAAAAAATAACCAACAATAGCAAAAAGACTTAGCACCAGCATATAATAGATAGTCACCATCCTAGCCATTTAATGACGGGCTGCTAGAGAGGTTGGGGAATGATGAGCTGGAAGTAGATCTCATGAGCAGGATCACAAGTACTTTGGAATGATGAGCTGGGAGTAGATGTAAGAAAAGTTCAAATTGCAATGGGTTGTAATATAGAAATAGATGGTCTAGGAGTATATTCAAGAACAAGGCATTCAGTTCAGAGATGGGCATTGTCCTTAAGGACTGATTTGCAGGCTGGGCAGCTGTAATGTGATCCATCTCAGTTTGGGTTGGGGGTTGGGGGTTGGGGATTAATTTACAGGCTGGGCAGGTGGGTTGTGATCCATAACCTATGTTCGACACATTCCGTCTAACAAAATTAAATAACGAAACAAAAGACATTTGGAATACATAATATTTCAAGTTACTGCCAAACAAATAACTCAACCAAGAGCTCTTATTTCTTACAGAAAGCTCAATGAAGGTTTCCATCCAAAATAGATATCAGTGGCACAAGATCTATCACACCTGAATTACTCAACAATGTTAGGCTCTCCAAATAAATGTGGTTCCCAAATTGGTGGAACATATAAGCTCAAAAAGGGTCTCAAAAATGAATGCGAATTTTTATTTTATTTTTTTGAACGGTAAACGGTTAATTATATTAATTGCCAGTGAGCAGCTGGAAAGAAAAAAAACTAGGAGGCAGTGCGACCCGGACTAGCCAAAGTCCAAAAACTCTAGTCTCTCCGAGCTCCCTTCCTTGTCCAATCCAACCCAAAAGCACATCAGCTCCTTGATCTCTTGCAAGAGCAGGACTATCGGCCTTCTCCTTTTGCGAAAATTAAGCTCATTCCTTTCACGCCAAATGACTCACAAAGCCGCGAAATAAAACACCTTCCAAAAACCTTTTATACTCCAACAAATCTCAAAACCATGCACTGAAGTGCTGAGAGATCGAGCTAGGGATGACCCAAAGAACGCCAAAGGACTTCAGAAGCACGCCCCACACCTCAGCAGCCACCCAGAAATGTAAGAAGAGATGAGGGATAGACTCCTCAGCAAGCATACACATGACACGCCTGTTTTGAATATCCTTACCACGGACAATCAATTGGTCCATCAGAATACGACCTCTCATAACAGTCAACATAAAGAACTTGAGCTTAAAGAACTTGAGCTTCAGGTGAACCAGGGCCTTCCAGAGAGAAGCCCAATCTGATTGAATAAGTGGTCTATAGGACAGCATTCGATAAAAGGAGCGCACACTAAAGATTCCATTTTTACTAGCAGCCTATATCCTCATGTCGACCTCCAGCTGGTTCCTCTTGGTGCCATAAATTGAGGACATCAAGGAAAGGAAAATGAATGTGAATTTTACTGTGAAAGGGATATCACGGACTCTTCTGTTGCAAAAGGGATTATCTCAGGAAACATACTTCTACAACGCGTTCTCCTGGTTTTATCGTTGAGATAAATATCTCGGACTCTTTTACCTTTTTACCAGAGAATTGACTTTTGTTTGGAAATAGAGAGCTGTAATTTTATAAAAAAAAAATTCAAATGATTCAATTTGATAAGCAATTCAATGCAATGTATGATGATTAATTTTTGAAGTATGTATCATGACTCTTAGCAGTCAAACTTCACCATGTCACTAACCCTTTTGTATTACTAGTTCTTTGTTTATAAGCTACTAAAAGAGGTTCCATGCGTTGAAGAACATACAAAATGCGTTAAATTTACTGCAAATGATATGACTCATATCATTTGCAGTAAATCTACATTGCATATGACTTCATACAAAAGCCTAACAAAATATTTTACACTTTTGGTGGAAATAATTAAAATTTGTTAAAGAAAAAACCCAATTTCAAGAAGATATACAAATATAAAAGGTGTAGTCGTAATTCAAAGGGATGAATTAAATTGGGTCGATTATCGCCTTTGTGCACCAAAGATTTATACGAGATTGAAAAGACTGATCACCAAAGATTAATACCTAGTGAGATCACATTTAACTAACCAGCTTTTCGATCACATTCTTGTGATTTCACATTTTACGCTGCCCACCAATCGAAATATTGTATATCTCTTTATCGTTAAAACAAACGAGTATCAATATAAGAGTACTGACATCATTGTGAACTCTTTAACTATTTCCCATCAATTGTAGCAAGGTTAGAGCTGGAAGAAATATGAGCTTTTGTGAACTTCTGGAGAACAGGGCCAACGTTATGTCTTAGTTACTACGTGGGCCCAAGGATCAAAATATCAGTTTTGGGCATGACCGAAACCGAAAATTTGAATTTCGGCCAAAAATTTCCCCTCCATACATATTTTGACCGAAATTTTGGTTCAAATTTTCGTTTCGGTGGGGACCGAAACCGATACATTTCGGCCGATAATTCAAATTATTGGCCGAAATTTTGAACCATGCGTGGGACCAATAGTGATTGAAATATATTCTATATATTAACCAATATAAACAATTTTCAGTCCAATTTACTTATTTTATTTTATTTTCATGACATTTGTCATATTGAATATAGCTATCTTCCCAACTAGCAGAAGTTATTAAACATTATGTTACTTTGAATAAATAGAATTTTATTAATGAAGGAGAAAAGGAGGAACCACCTCACTTCCAGAGGGCAGCTCAGATGATACAGATCCAAAAAGAATATACAAATCAACAGAAATAGATTGGCAGATACTGTTGTCTTCATTGCACTCGAAGACAAATCCCTGTTTTTATCATAGATGTTTTCTTGCTATCAGGGGATGACAGGTCCCCTTTAATGGCATTGTCTGAAGCTTAATTTCTGAACTTAAGCCTGCAACTCTGATCATTGAAAGTTAATGGGGAGTAAGGCTTAATTGTTTGATGCAAAACTGTGATAGGGATCTATTCTAAGTTCTAACAGTTAAAAAAAAAAAAGGGTTAGCTTTGGTCCATTTAAGACCTAAAAAATATAAAGTACACCCTTGTGGATTCCTACTCATGGTGAATGGTTACCAGAAAGTGCACTCTTAACAGAGCAGCCAATGTAAATAGCTGGGAAGAGGTGGATGCCATCAAAACAGTGTGGGTAAGACGGCCCTAGTTGTAGCTGACAATATTAATTCAGTGCAGTGGCGAGATGAAAATAATGTTGTTCAATAGATAAAACAAGTACACAACCAAAGAGGCATTAGCCCAATTGGTACGCTCCCTCTAATGTGAGGGAGTAGGTCGTGGGTTCGATTCTCGTCCGTCACGCTGTCTCTCACCCTTGTTTTTACAAGGTGTGGGTTGGGTTTTGTTAGTTAACCCTCACCACTATAGTGGGTGCTCCCTCACGCTGCTCCACAACTGTCACATGTGTATGCGTCCCTGCTCCTCGGTTCTTGAGGTTGTCTTGGCCGAATGTCCGTATAAAAAAAAACAAGTACACATAGATTATCCATTAAATAGCTTATCCATTCAATTCCAGCTTACATACAAAAAAAAGAAGAAGAAAAGATCTCCATTTGTCGGAGGGCAAGGTTGTCACGGTGGAACGGCGAGGTCATGGCAAAGAGGCTTACTATGTCATAGAGTTGCTATGGCGAGGCCATGACATGGCTATTTTTAATCTTTTTAAAAAAAATTTATTTTAGCTTATCAGTATTCATTTTTTTATTTATTTTATAGAGGAAGAAAAACAATCATCTATTAGGCATGATTCTAATATTGAGGATTTGAGGTTATAGACATCAACAAATATCAATAAATATAACATGGAACACAAAATTCACGAGCATAACAAGATTTGGCACACAAATTTATTTATAAAAATTATTATTTTCTTTCTTTTTTTTTATTTATAACTTTTCTCATGGTATAACTGGGAAGATCCTATGATCAAATAGAAGAAGTTGGTATGAGGATCCCAACCTTTCCACCAAATCTACATGGGTCAATCCTCTCCAGAAATCTTGGAATATAGAGATTGTTTTTAGGGTCTAATCAGTGTACGAGGTGCTCGACCTTTTAACCAAAGGCGATGTGCACGGGTCAATCCTTCCACCAACCTGGGAATATGCACAAATATTTTTAAGCACCAAATCAACGAAAGGTTTAAAAAATGTACCTTCACTGATTACACACTCATAAATGTTTGTGCATCTCTGAGATTTGACCATTTTTCCAAGAGATTGAATCTGTGTACTGACCCTGATGCACGAGTGGAGTACCTAATACCAACTCCGAGTAAATTCCAGTAGGGAATTTACTTGCTATTTTACTCCAAAAAAGAGTGAAGGCTTGAAATCTGTAAAACTCAAATATGCTTGCTAACTCTCATGGCATAGAACTTGTTTCTAAACCACAAATTTCACAAGTATTTGCCTAGAGCCATATATGGTCCGTTTAAAGCCAACCGAAAGCTGAAATAAAGGGGGCAAAGAAATCCGCCAAAAGTTGAAAAATAAGAACTTAAACAATAGTTGAAAGAGACAAACAGAGCTTTGCTGGTCATGAGAGAGAAGGATCAGAAAAAAAAAATTCTACTTACTGTTGTCGTCGAGTGTAAATGAGAGAGAGAGAGTAGAGAGAGTCGTCTTAGGGTTTTTAGTAGGAAACCTTGACTTTTAAAACTATAGTTAGTATACATTTTTAGGATTAAAATACCTTTAAAAATATTGATCAATGACATAATTACCCATATTATAATTGCAAAACCCCCCTTAAATGACATTTCATAAATAACAATAATAGGAGTGCTATGGTGTTTCATCGTCATAGCGGCTTCCATGGCGTTTTCTGCCATAGTAGTGTTGTCATGTAGCGCTATGTCATCGCTTTAACTACATCTGGAGGGAGATAAGTTAGTCAAACAACACTCCAACCCTTTTTGGAATAACTAGAATCTGGAGTCAAATGAAGAGGCAAACAAATCCTGTTGCAAAGCTGCATGAAATTTCTTGGCACCACTAAGATAAGTTTCTCCGATTTTAGATTGAATCATGATTATATTGATTAGTGAATGGTGTTAAATCAATTGTTTTCCTTGACATGTGGTACTACAAACTACATGTGCCTTTCAGAATATAAAGGCATGATTTTACTGCTACGATCATGCATTCAACCTAACCAATGAGGCAAATATAATAAAGAATACTAAATCCTACTCACGTTACCGAACATGAGTCTACAACACTAGCAATTGATAGCAAAACAATTATGCCAATGTAGAGTGAACATACTTTCACTAGTTCATGGGAAATGGTTTACCTGTCTTTGTTGCTGAACTCGTGAATGGCCAGCAAGCAGGGCTATTTCGATCCTTGGGCCGCCTTCATTGGAGTTTGGTTCCCTTCGCTATCCTTCGAGAAATTTGGTAGGAACGTAATAATGAAAGCTTTAACAATAACTAGAATTTTTTGTCACACATAAAACTGGGAATTAAGGAGAAATTATTATCATCATTATCATTATTATTATTGATAGGCAATCAAGGAGAAAGTTATTAATCAGGTTATTTCCCATGAGAAGGGTGAAGGAATTGATAGTACCTTCATTCACCATAAGCTTGTTTGAATGTGAATCTCTTGAAAAGTCGAAGAAGTAGACGGTTTCTTCGGTCCCCCCTCCAACCAATTTCATTAGGCTCAACTTCGATGGATGCTCCTCGAGGAGCCCTAGAAGGAGTAGTATTAGAGGTCATATGGGTTACTATCTTTGAGTATGCTGGTAAACTAATTGGGCCAACTTCATGAAGGTTGAGGCTAAAGCCATGCTTACATTCAAGTGCTGCTCATCCTGTTTGAGAGAGACCCCTCATATCATATGGGTTACTATCTTTGAGTATGCTGGTAAACTAATTGGGCCAACTTCATGAAGGCTGAGGCTAAAGCCATGCTTACATTCAGGTGTTGCCCATCCTGTTTGAGAGAGACCCCTCATATCATTCAATGAAAAAATGATCAAAAGAATTTTCCCTTAAAGAAGTTGTTGACATTTGTTCTTAGGACTCATTTCCCTTCTCCAACATGACATCCGAGGCCAATTCAGAGCATATTTACTTCGCAAATGGGAAACTAGTTTAGATTTCACTATCTTTCTTTTGATCAGTATGGACTATGGATTCCACATTTGTCTTTTTAAACCTAGTCATCTAAGTTTTCGCTTTTTATCTGCGGATTCTGCCCTTTTTATTTATGTTTGAATTGCCTTATCCAACTCCCCCTTGGGATTGAAAGTCTTCTTTGCTTCATGGTTGCACTTTGTTTGTAATTTTATTTTATCAGTAAACTCTCTTTGACAAACAAATTTTCTGAGAGAAATCAACCCATTACAAAAAGGCCAAGTGAAATGGCACAAACACACAAGGTGCATGACTTCAATGAAGGCTAAACATGAGTAGCAACATCTCATTCTCAATTTATTTTATCGGTAATATGAAAGAACGAATTATGGTAGTGAACCTATTTAGTCCTCTTCACCTAAAGAAGAAATCTCAAATCTTCCATTGATAAAAAAGAGAGCATTTCATTGAGAAACTCTAAGCAACAAAAAGACATCCCAACATTCTCAAGCTCAAAATCAATAAAGCATAGATAGATAGATCAAACTAGATCAGCATCACAACGTCTCGGTAATAATGAATATTATGGGCTAAATTAAATGATCTTGCTTGATGATTATGCTTCAAATGCAGATACAAGAAAGAGAAAAATGGGCCCATCATCTATTTATATGAAGTGAACTCTGATTTTCAGTATCTGAAATGGTAGTACCATCAAGTTTCGGAAGTCCCCAAAAGAAATTCGCCCTCGGAAAAAACTGAATGCGCCAACTTCCAAACAGAAGCTAATTGGCCTCCCAATCCTTCAACTTCTTGCTTCCTTTCGGCTTGGCTATGGGCACATTCATGCCAGCCATTTTTTCATTGTATTTTGCCCGAAGAGGATCATTATATGTCCACCTGTGATAGCAAGAGAAATCAACATCATGAACAAGGTACATAAGACATTACACAAAATCCATAACATTCAACAAGTAGACTTCTTAGTGAACTATTGCCCATAGTGTTGTTTTGATAGTCCAAAATTAGGGGATTCATTGAAATGTTATGACCATCTTATCAATGCTAAACTTAAAGTTTAGTCCATCCAAAAGGTGGCCCATAAAATGGACTGCCCAGATAAAGCTGGGGAAACCACCAAGTCTTATGGTCATAAGCAGCATTCCATAATTTTTTGACATGAAAACTAACAAGGAGTTATACCTTTTGGGTATAAACAACTGCTCAATAGATAATGTAGTATGAAAGCAATAGAAAACAAATACAAGCATCCATCCTTCCAAGGAAGGTAAAATGTTAATCCGTTAGTAATCTTTCTAATGGAGGATTGCCACATTAACTTTCTACACTGTAGAATTCCTAGAAAGTCTGAACTTTATACTACTAGTCTCAAACTCCCAATAGTGCTATCCAAGCTGAACCAAGTCAAGAACTTGGTATCTACTACAAGGATTTGCAAAATCAAACTTTCCATAAATGCCACATCACCCGCCCGTTTATACATGTACACCTCAACTAGGAATCTACCATAAAATCACAACACTAAAAAATGATCAGATGAATCAAAATATAACTAACAATGACATAGAAACTCATTAAAAAAATTAAATAAAATAAAAACCAAAATTGAACTTACGGGTTATTCCAATCTGTCGTATCCTCATTAACAAGATGTGTCCATTTTGTCCTCCCGCTCCGCCCGAAGTGCTTGACTTGCATGACTTTAGGCAATATTGTCTTGTCCATCTTATCCTCCCCAGTCGGAGCTGAGAAATCACGATGATAGATCTCATCAGGACGAGCCGTAGTCGTACGATCACCCACCTCAGTCTGAAAGAAAGCACCCTTATGATAATACTTCTGCATAAACCTCCACTTTTGCTTTGGTGGCGGAAGAGGTTTCGGGTTCTTCCTCTCCCATTCCCTTCTCTCTTCTTCTGTCATCGTCCTCACCTTCTCAATCTCTTCCTTCTCCTTCAACATAGCCTCGCGATCATCCCTATCTCTTTTAATTCTCGCAATCTCTCTAGCTTTCCATGCCTCATACTCCTCCGCTTCATTAACTTCGTCGTCTGTGTCCACATCGGCTGTGTTAGCCTCTACATCCAAATTCCTCTGTATCTCTTCGTCCTTTCTTATTTCTTCGACAACTATTTGTTTGGTCTCAAACTTCCTCTCTTCTATTCTCCTCTTCACCAACTCCTCCAACGCCCTCTCTTCCGCTTCGAGCCGTTCGCGCTCCGCAATGGTATCTCTCTCCGACTTGGGCACGAAAACGGGCTTCACCATTGCCATACCCGCTTGCTCTTCTTCCGAATCAGTCTCATATTCAGATTCCTCTTCTTCTTCTTCCTCCACCTCCTCCTCTTCTTCTTCAGGGAGAAGTGCGGCGGCTTCTTCTTGCTGCCTCTGAAGCAACTTCTCTCGAATCCGTCTCCTTTTCTCCTCCACTGCATCTTCGTCCTCTTCCTCCAAATCCAACCCTTCTTGCCTTCTCGTCTCTTCCTCAATCGTCGAGACGATTTCAGCTTGCCGGATGCGACGATGATCGGCACGAATTTCGTCCCTGTTATCAATTTTACTCTCGGCCAAACGACGCAATCGAGGATCATCTTTCACAGTAACATCGAAATCATCCCGACTAGGAAAAGCTTTCTCAAGGGCGATCGATCTAGTGGTTCGTATATCGGCGTCTTCCTCGATCTCATCAGCCCATTCAGGTGCTTTACCAGGCCAATACCTTTTAACCTTAGTTTGACCTATTTTTCCTCTAAGCTTATCTCTAATAGCGATAACCGCATCGCTAACACCCGCAGTCACAGACATGGTGATTGCAAGAAAAATAAAAAATTGAAACCCTGATTGGATTTTCTGTGTGCCGTCGTCAAGTCCGCAGATTGCACCTTGGGTAAGGGAGGGAGAAAGAATACCACCAAAGTTGTATACAGAGAGAGAGAGAGAGCAGAGGGATATAGGGATATAGGCAAAGACAGAGACCGGTTGAAAGAGAAAAAGAGAGATCAGAGGGACGAAGGGGAGAGAGAGAGAGTGTGTGGTTTGGAGAGAGAAAAAGACGGTGGAGAGAGAGAGAACAGTAGGAGCGGAGAGAACCATAGAAAGAGAAAGTGAGAGTGGAGACAGACAACGAGAGAGAGCACGGGTAGAGAGAGTGAGCAAGAGCGAGAACCGCGTAGAAAGAAGAAGAGGGAGAAAATGGTCGAGGCTAGAGAGAGAGACGGGAGCCACCATAAAACTCATTTTCTTTTGATAGAGTACTTTTAAATCCACCCACCAAATCTTTGAGTTGACGCAAGCTGAAACACATTGATTATATTGATTCTGAAACACATTGATTATATTGATTAAGACGTTGGAGATTGTCCGTCCCAATCTTTCACAAGATGGATCTTGAGAATATGATCGCACCATCCGATGGCCAATTTTTTATTTTATATGGTACAAATTCAAAAAAGTGACCTTAAAATCAATTTTGAGCATGTACGTGAGATGTGTGCCTCGAGAAATTAAATACTAATCGTCTAATGGTAAGGTCGTAATCTCAAGATCCATCGTGTGAAAGATTGAGAGGATAAACAATCTCTATCATCTAATTCTACTAAGTCAATATGTTTCACTATTGGTGAACTCAAAAATTTGGTGAGTGGACTTAAAGGCACTCTTTTTGGTACAATAAAAGGACCCCTATTGATAGGCAATCAAAGTATACAAAAGTTCATCAATTAAATTCCTGCCGTCACTTTATGTTAATACCCGCAAAGTAAAATACTGAATTGGCACACAACACCCCAAAATAGGTGCGTGGCATGGCAACGTGGCGAGTACTTAACAAACACGATTGTTGATTTGACTTGTTCTCATCACATTGGCATGCCACGCACGCTAACGTAGCATACAGCACCCCAAATCAGCAGTTGTGTCTTCTTCATCACGTTGGCATACCACACACACTATTTTGGAGTGTTATATGCCAACTTAGTATTTTCTGTTCGCATATTAACGAAAAGTGACCGTAGAGGCTTAGTTGATGAACTTATATATATTTTGGTGCCTATTAGATATGAGCAATAGTTAGGTGCGAAATTGATGACAAGGTGAAACTTCAGAGATAGTTCAGGAGTTATTTTGAAATTTTCCCTCACATAAATAATGTGCAATGACAAGTTTTAAGTAATTCGGTGTGCGCCCTTTTCACTCATTTTTCACCGCCGTTTGATCATTGTTTCAATTTTCAACATCGTTGAAGGAAGGGCTACAGCAGGTCAACCCGATGCACCAGACCAGATATATTCTTGGGTTGGGACATATACGAGCCGTTGGTCGGGGTGGGCATGAAACATCCGACTTCACCTTCGGGTCGGGTCAGCTCAAGTCGATTAAGAGGTCAGGTTGGGCCAACCCGACATGGTGTTTTATATATACAAAATGGAAAATTGGAAGGGGGACTCAGTTGAGCATGGCCCGATTAGTAAGACGGGCTTGGGTATAAATTGGTTCCAAAAGCTCGATTAAAAATTGGTCCATTTAGGCCTGGCCAGATCAGCCCGAATCTACCAACTGAATTCTTTAATTTCGGATTTAGAGGGTATCCTGCAGCCTGACCTAGCTCATTATAGGCCAGGTATGGGGTAAGGTTAGCAGGCTCATTAAAGCGTACTGTTATTGTTATGCTCTCACTAATCCATAAGTACAATGTCTTTTCTTGGTTCTTTTTTTTTTTTTCTGAACCTAGCATTCAAATTGCCTGTTGACCATTTTCTCCAAAAAATAAAAAATTGCCTGTTGACCTTCCATTGTTCTAAAAGATGGTTAACTTATGGTAGACAGAGATTGCTGTTACTTCCCCATTCTAATTTAGAAGATTTCCAAATTTTCCTTGGTAAGTTAGAAAATGATTCTATGTAGTTGGTCGAGTTGGGTTTGGCTTGGATCAGCATCAACTAGATTACAATTTACATAAGGCTGAACCCAACCGAATTGTTTCAGGTCTCAACCCGAACACGATCCGACCTGATTAGCGCTAGTTCAGGTCTTGTAGGTCTGGCTACGTTGGAGCCACCATAAAACTCATTTTCTTTTGATAGAGTACTTTTAAATCCACCCACCAAATCTTTGAGTTGACGCAAGCTGAAACACATTGATTATATTGATTCTGAAACACATTGATTATATTGATTCAGACGTTGGAGATTGTCCGTACCAATCTTTCACAAGATGGATCTTGAGAATATGATCGTACCATCCGATGGCCAATTTTTTATTTTATATGATACAAATTCAAAAAAGTGACCTTAAAATCAATTTTGAGCATGTACGTGAGATGTGTGCCTCGAGAAATTAAATACTAATCGTCTAATGGTAAGGTCGTAATCTCAAGATCCATCGTGTGAAAGATTGAGAGGATAAACAATCTCTATCATCTAATTCTACTAAGTCAATATGTTTCACTATTGGTGAACTCAAAAATTTGGTGAGTGGACTTAAAGGCACTCTTTTTGGTACAATAAAAGGACCCCTATTGATAGGCAATCAAAGTATACAAAAGTTCATCAATTAAATTCCTGCCGTCACTTTATGTTAATATCCGCAAAGTAAAATACTGAATTGGCACACAACACCCCAAAATAGGTGCGTGGCATGGCAACGTGGCGAGTACTTAACAAACACGATTGTTGATTTGACTTGTTCTCATCACATTGGCATGCCACGCACGCTAACGTAGCATACAGCACCCCAAATCAGCAGTTGTGTCTTCTTCATCACGTTGGCATACCACACACACTATTTTGGAGTGTTATATGCCAACTTAGTATTTTCTGTTCGCATATTAACGAAAAGTGACCGTAGAGGCTTAGTTGATGAACTTATATATATTTTGGTGCCTATTAGATATGAGCAATAGTTAGGTGCGAAATTGATGACAAGGTGAAACTTCAGAGAAAGTTCAGGAGTTATTTTGAAATTTTCCCTCATATAAATAATGTGCAATGACAAGTTTTAAGTAATTCGGTGTGCGCCCTTTTCACTCATTTTTCACCGCCGTTTGATCATTGTTTCATTTTTCAACATCGTTGAAGGAAGGGCTGCAACGGGTCAACCCGATACCTGACCAGACCAGATATGTTACTGGGTTGGGACATATACCTGAGCCGTTGGTCGGGGTGGGCATGAAACATCCGACTTCACCTTCGGGTCGGGTCAGCTCAAGTCGATTAAGAGGTCAGGTTGGGCCAACCAGACATGGTGTTTTATATATACAAAATGGAAAATTGGAAGGGGGACTCAGTTGAGCATGGCCCGATTAGTAAGACGGGCTTGGGTATAAATTGGTTCCAAAAGCTCGATTAAAAATTGGTCCATTTAGGTCTGGCCAGATCAGCCCGAATCTACCAACTGAATTCTTTAATTTCGGATTTAGAGGGTATCCTGCAGCCTGACCTAGCTCATTATAGGCCAGGTATGGGGTAAGGTTAGCAGGCTCATTAAAGCGTACTGTTAATGTTATGCTCTCACTAATCCATAAGTACAATGTCTTTTCTTGGTTCTTTTTTTTTTTTTCTGAACCTAGCATTCAAATTGCCTGTTGACCATTTTCTCCAAAAAATAAAAAATTGCCTGTTGACCTTCCATTGTTCTAAAAGATGGTTAATTTATGGTAGACACAGATTGCTGTTACTTCCCCATTCTAATTTAGAAGATTTCCAAATTTTCCTTGGTAAGTTAGAAAATGATTCTATGTAGTTGGTCGAGTTGGGTTTGGCTTGGATCAGCATCAACTAGATTACAATTTACATAAGGCTGAACCCAACCGAATTGTTTCAGGTCTCAACCCGAACACGATCCGACCTGATTAGCGCTAGTTCAGGTCTTGTAGGTCTGGCTACGTTGGAGCCACCATAAAACTCATTTTCTTTTGATAGAGTACTTTTAAATCCACCCACCAAATCTTTGAGTTGACGCAAGCTGAAACACATTGATTATATTGATTCTGAAACACATTGATTATATTGATTCAGACGTTGGAGATTGTCCGTCCCAATCTTTCACAAGATGGATCTTGAGAATATGATCGTACCATCCAATGGCCAATTTTTTATTTTATATGGTACAAATTCAAAAAAGTGACCTTAAAATCAATTTTGAGCATGTACGTGAGATGTGTGCCTCGAGAAATTAAATACTAATCGTCTAATGGTAAGCTCGTGATCTCAAGATCCATCATGTGAAAGATTGAGAGGATAAACAATCTCTATCATCTAATTCTACTAAGTCAATGTATTTCAGTATGGGTGAACTCAAAATTTTGGTGGATGGACTTAAAGGTACTCTTTTTGGTACAATAAAAGGACCCCTATTGATAGGCAATCAAAGTATACAAAAGTTCATCAATTAAATTCCTCCCGTCACTTTATGTTAATATCCGCAAAGTAAAATACTGAATTAGCACACAACACCCCAAAATAGGTGCGTGGCATGACAACGTGGCGAGTACTTAGCAAACGCGATTGTTGATTTGACTTGTTCTCATCACATTGGCATGCCACGCACGCTAACGTAGCATACAACACCCCAAATCAGCAGTTGTGTCTTCCTCATCACGTTGACATACCACACACTATTTTGGAGTGTTATATGCCAACTTAGTATTTTTTGTTCGCATATTAACGAAAAGTGACCGTAGAGGTGTAGTTGATGAACTTATATATATTTTTGGTGCCTATTAGATATGAGCAATAGTTAGGTGCGAAATTGATGACAAGGTGAAACTTTAGAGAAAGTTCAGGAGTTATTTTGAAATTTTCCCTCACATAAATAATGTGCAATGACAAGTTTTAAGTAATTCGGTGTGCGCCCTTTTCACTCATTTTTCACCGCCGTTTGATCATTGTTTCATTTTTCAACATCGTTGAAGGAAGGGCTGCAACGGGTCAACCCGATACCTGACCAGATCAGATATGTTACTGGGTTGGGACATATACTTGAGCCGTTGGTCGGGGTGGGCATGAAACATCCGACTTCACCTTCGGGTCGGGTCAGCTCAAGTCGATTAAGAGGTCAGGTTGGGCCAACCCGACATGGTGTTTTATATATACAAAATGGAAAATTGGAAGGGGGACTCATTTGAGCATGGCCCGATTAGTAAGACGGGCTTGGGTATAAGTTGGTTCCAAAAGCTCGATTAAAAATTGGTCCATTTAGGCCTGGCCAGATCAGCCCGAATCTACCAACTGAATTCTTTAATTTCGGATTTAGAGGGTATCCTGCAGCCTGACCTAGCTCATTATAGGCCAGGTATGGGGTAAGGTTAGCAGGCTCATTAAAGCGTACTGTTATTGTTATGCTCTCACTAATCCATAAGTACAATGTCTTTTCTTGGTTCTTTATTTTTTCTGAACCTAGCATTCAAATTGCCTGTTGACCATTTTCTCCAAAAAAAAAAAATTTGCCTGTTGACCTTCCATTGTTCTAAAAGATGGTTAATTTATGGTAGACACAGATTGCTGTTACTTCCCCATTCTAATTTAGAAGATTTCCAAATTTTCCTTGGTAAGTTAGAAAATGATTCTATGTAGTTGGTCGAGTTGGGTTTGGTTTGGATCAGCTTCAACTAGATTACAATTTACATAAGGCTGAACCCAACCGAATTGTTTCAGGTCTCAACCCGAACACGATCCGACCTGATTAGCGCTAGCTCAGGTCTTGTAGGTCTGGCTACGTTGGATTAGCATATAAGATGGGGCGTCGGATTGAATCAAAAACCTATGACCCAAACCTAATCCAAACCAGGCAAGGTTGGGATGGCTAGGTTGGACTAGAATATAAGATAGGGAGTCAGGTTGGGTCAAGAACCAAACACTGACCTATTTAACTAAGGGGTCGAAATTTCCAACCAAACTGAACCCAACCCATTGGTCGGGTCATTTGACCCATTTGCAGCTCTTATTGATTGACAACTGTTTTAGAAGATCATGAAATATGAAAAGAGTCAAGGGTACCTTTGTTTACAAACCGAGATTTCTTTCTCAAACCAGACTTCACATTATATATAATTGTGGACTGCTTTGGATAAGATGATGGAGATCGTTTTTTGTCTCAATCCTCCACATAATTAGGGTTCTATTGATAGGCCTATTATGTGCTCATCACTTTTTGAAATGAGTGCAAGGTGGAATAAATATCTGACCGTCTGATGCGACAGCCATTTTTAGCATGTGATCCTAGGTTGAGAAGAAGGAATCTCAGGTTGTAAGTAAAGGTATCCATGAGGGAAAACTAAGAAAGCTAGAGAATCTACCAGTAAGCACATAAGAGATGCATTATGCATAACCAAAATAAATACAAAATAAGCAACAGTAAGTTTAAAGGGCAACAACCATGGTTTCAAGTTCTCAACCTGCTCAAAATTGCACATTAACCAACAAGACAAAACTAGATGCCGGTGTTTTTAATACTAATTACAACTCCCTTAGTCATACGGAATCTGAATATACGCGGCATCACACACGAATGGGATGTCAGCGTACATGCCCGATAGCGCGCACCACATGCTCTCAAGCACTGTAAACAAGTAGGCAAACGAGACTGCCGTCCAGAAATGCATGCCAATCTTCCCCCAGTAAACAGCCAGCGGCATCCAACGGCTCACGGTTCCTATCACTTGGAGGGCGATCTCAAGGAGCATGCCCATCACCACATGGAATCGAAAGAAATGCGGCCACTCCTTTTTCCTCACCACCCCGAGATACGCAGCAAAGAAATATGCCATCAAGAACCAGCTTGGCAACCGTCCGATGGCTCCAAGGAACGGGTATGTAAGGAATTCAAAGTCTTCAAGAAATGGGTGGAGATGATAAGCCGTTTCTGCGTACATCCATGTCTCGTGGAGAGGCATGAGATAGGGGAGGCAAGCTAATGTTCTCCACCACCATCTCGGCTTTTTGGTCATCGGAGGGTAGCGGAAACTAGAGGGAACGTCTTTGGATGCTCTAGGAGCGATCGGGAATCTGCTTCCTGCAGTACGTCGCTTAGGTAGGAATGGAATGGCATTGGAGAGACTACTGTGATCTCCACTTAGCACTGAGGCAGAAGATGAGGAAAGGAGCAGACCTGCAACTCCAACCACGGAAAGAATGAAGACACAATAAAAGGAAAATGATTTGGTGATTTAAAGTCTATACACCTTAATCAATTCTTCTACTCTGAAATAAATAAAAGGGTACTAGGCATGGCTCAAAATTTCGGCCGAAAACTCAAGTTATCGACCGAATCGTTTCAGTTTCGGTCCCCACCAAAACGATAACTTGAACCAAAATTTCGGTCCAAATATATATGGAGGGGAAATTATCGACTGAAATTTCGGTTCAAATTTTCAGTTTCAGTCATGCGCGAAACCGAAAACGAACCTGCTATTTTGATCCTTGGTACTAGGAATATTTGCTCACACTTCACCTGAGGGACCTTGCTTTCAAACCTATTTTTGAAAGCATTTGGGCACTTCTACGTTTAATATAAGGAATAATGGCACCTGACCAGCATTTAAACACCAAAATGGTGTTCAAATGATGTTACACTGTTATTTTAGGCTTTTGATCTTACACCAGTAAATTGTGGTATACTATTTTGCCACATGGGGCACATCTGTGAACAATCTACATTGTCCAAGTGGCAATCCATCATTAAAACATTGTTCAGCCACAAAATCATGCCTATAAGTGGACTGAACCATCCGTTTGTTGAATTTTAATATCCAGCCATTAAACTGCTGGCATTAGAATTAACAGATCGGATTATTAAAATCTGCCAATCAACGTAAATTTTGGGCATACTGTCCTTCAATTTATGAACTATCACTTTAACGGTATGAATTATCCAGATCTTAAACCATTAATGGTGGAAGATCATTTAAACACAAATTTGGTGTCTAAATGACGGACAAGAGAGCCAGATGATCTTTACTATTATAATGCGAGAAGGCGGAATATCTTATTATTAAGTGTTGCTATTAATTTTAAAACAAAACGAGTAGATGGGTAAATATGCCGTCTACCCTATTATGTGACCCCCCCCCCCCCCCTCCCCCTCTCTCTCTTTTACTCTCTCTCTCCAGCACACACAAAAGAAGAGGGAGGATTGGGCGTTAGGAGGATTCAGGATATGCATTAGACACGTTTTGGTAAATGTTAGTGAAGGTTAAGTGCGGATTATGAAGCACTTTGAGGAAGGCTAGTTGGGTCAAAAGTATAATATCCCCAGCCAAGGATGGGATGTCAGATAAGCTGTATTGGGGATTGCCAGGATGGTAAAGAGTTGTGAGCGCTGGTGATAAGAAATTTTGGAAGTGAATTAGATTGGAGACAGGTAAAGGGGACACCATCAGATTCTGGATTGATATTTGGGAGTGCCAGCATCTAGTGAACCCCATTTGCTAGAGATAGGATGAGTTGCACATGAAAACATTAAATATAATAATGGTGATTTTTATAACGAAAAAAATACTATATAAGTAGTTGTGTAAGTTTTAGCTTAGAAATATGAGGTTTCGGTTTAAATCCTTTTACCAACATGCCTTGCTCGAAATGCAACTTACGGAGAACTTTGGGCAAAGGGTAGTTGGTTGGAGTCTTGGAGATAAAAGATCTGCAGGCATGGATGGGATGTTAGGTCAGCTGCATTGGGGACTGCTTCGGAATGGTAGACAGGCGTGTGTGCTGGTAAGGAGAAATTTGAGAGTGTATTAGATTTTTAGCAGGGGGCGGGGGAATACTCTGGCCCAATATTACCAGGTTCACCAGTTCGCTCATTTTGAATTCAGGTTTTCTGTTGACGGTTCCCAATTTTCTAGTGAACCCAGTTTGCTAGAGGTAGGATGAGTTTTAAAGAAAATATTGAATATTTATAATAATGCTGATTTTATAACAAATAAATACTCTAAAAAACAAATTATTGCTTAAATCTTTAGCTTAGAAAAATGAGGCTTCGGTTTTCCGTACTTCAGACAAAAAAAAAAAACCATGTCAGAAACAAGGAAAACTGGACCGAACCAAACTGTGAACCGCTTCTGTATCTAGGCTGAACCGAAATACGAATTGGTTTGCTGTGCAATGTTTCATATCACATGGGTTTTGAGCAAATTAGGTATCCCAGATACGGCCTGCTGATTTACGAGGCTCCTCTAATTGGCAGTTGATAAAGAAATGTTCATTCCAGTTTGCATTGAGTGGACTAATTGGCCTGCTGTATGGAATATTCCAATGGGAAGAAACCTAAGGAATGATGAATCGGCATAGATCACTGAGCTTGATGCTAATCTGCGGCTTATATGGAGACTGATTTGGAAGACAGTTCGGAATAGGGACAACAAGGGCACATTTTCTATAAAATAAATAAATTCTGATAGGGTGGCTTCATTATTAATTCAAGAACCCGAACTCGCCAGCCAAGTGACCATCTCTAGCTTGTGTCTGAATGTGGCCAAAAGCTATGCTTACTATTGCAAAATTTTCCTTTTGAAATTTAAAGAATAAAAGGTCGAAGGTACATATATCAGGTCAAGCCAGGGTATCGCAAGGTACCTCTTGAAGGCCATAATTTCTGTTCTTGATAAGTTCCCCACAAGCTCTTAACACTAGGAAATGAAACCGTGTGGGGCAGCTCGAGAGAGCATGCAAAACCCGATCTGTGTGCTGCAGCAGGCTTACAGATCCCTTGTTTAATGGCAAGGCTTGGCGATGCCATGGTGTATCCATTTAGAATCATGACCAAGTACCTAAAACATCAGAAGAGTATGTTCTGAAAACTGGAGGCTACTTCCACAAACAAAATGGATTTTGCTAACCCAATAGATCACAGTAACTAATAGTCTAATACACAGAAACAAGAAACAAATAAAATAAAACTTTCTAACACACACGCACCCAGTGTCTGTGTTTGTATGTGTTGGGTACACAAACACACGTGTGGGCACACAGAACTGATGCAGGACCAGACACACTAAAACCGTAAATGCAATTGCTGAAATTAGAGTTCAGATTTATAAGCAATGGAAAATATTAATTGAGTGTTGAAAATCATAAATTCATTGAAGAATTTCATTCTAGCAATTATGTCCAATTCCAATTAGTGTCCAATCCGGCACTACGGTCCTTTCTAAAACTGGAAACTAGGGTTCTAATGATAGAACTCAGATTCCCACTAGTCCAGGGCATCAAACGACAACCAATAGACGCGTTCTTTGATTCCACTATAGGATTTGAAGGACGTACGGGCTAAGAGGGATGATTTAAACCCTAATTTCAGCAATTAGAAATTCAGATTTTAAAGTGAAAAGGATTATCATTGCTGAAATTGAGATTTAGAATCCAGGAAATATAGGTTTTCACAATGATAATAAATTTCAGTGATAAAAGAAATTTTTCAGCAACTATATATCAATTCTAGAAAAGAAGAAATTAGGGAAAATCCTTCTATGGCTGAAAATTGAGATTAGAATCAACAAAATTAAAGTTTATGATTAACTTGCACCAAGAGATTAGAGAAGAAATCAAGAAAGATCATTGGCCTCGCACCAAACCCATGGCGGGAAAGGGAAAAAGAATCACTCTTGCTCCATATTCAATAAAAAAGTTCACTCATTCATTCGTTCATTCATTCCTTCATTGAAAGTCTTTTTACATAAAGTGCTTAAAGCAAACTCCAAAGAAAACCCTAATTACTAAAAAAAGAAAATACCCAAACTACCCATGAAAGCCTTTAATAAAAAACAGTCAGAAATAACTCAACATTCAATCCATTTTTTTAATATATATATATATATATATATATATATATATATATATATATATATATATATATATATATGGCCAATTTTCAAGCATCAAATGTTGTTAGATTGATATCAAATTTGCCTTATTTGAAAGTTTATCAAAGTAGTTTTCCAACAAGCCAAGAAAGTTTATCAAAGTAGTTTTCCAACAAGCCAAGATACACGCAATTCTGATGAATATTGAAGAAGTTATGATCATTTTTCAGAGGTGGTGCTGAAAGTGACAAAGGTCATGTGCCACATGTATGTGCATGACTCTTGTAGTCCTATGACTTAAATAAAACACTGACATAAAATCAAATAAGCGCATTCCCTATTTAAACTAATGGATCAAAATAAAAGTCCACCACACGATCAACAATCCATATGCATCCAAGGATCAAAATTTCGGTTTCGGGCATGACCGAAATCTGAAAGTTCGGCCGAAAACCAAAATTTTGGGTCCCATACAAAAAAGACCGAAATTTTGGTCCATAGTTATCGTTTCGGTGGGGATTGAAACCGATAATTTCGGCCGAAATTTCGGTCATTTTGGCCGAAATTTTGATCCTTGAATGCATCTACGAACAGTTCATCACACAATCAACAATCCAACAGTAAAGATGAAGTAAAACAATGATCCAACAGTGTGACTGATGAACTATGGAGACCCAACGGCTAAATAAAAAATGATGAAGCTCCAATGCTAGAAAATGGTAATCCAACGGTCTGAATCATCTCATGTGCACATCTTCCCAATGTGGGGCCTTATATGATGTTCCACATGCACACATGTGGCCTTCAACAATCCGTCCAAAGTGTCACATGAGGCTTAGGTGCTTTCAATCCCTTTTGCGCCTCTAGTACACTTTGTAAGATCCGATGTCCGCATCAACTCTCCCCCGCTGAGGACTCATCTCTGATGAGTCACAATTGTGGTATCTCTCTAGCATATTTGGGTCCAACCACAGAAGCCTGTCTCTAGTAATTAAAGTGTTCCCTGACTCAAGTGTTCCCTGACTCTGATTTATCATTCCACTTCACAAGATATTTATGATATCTCCAGATGTTGGTTAAGACAATATGATCTTCCATGATACTTTCAAAAAAATTTCTAGGACGCGCAGATGGTGGGGCAGAATTGGTTGGGAAATTGGAATAGGCCAAGATGAAGAAGAAGGATCAAGGAACGGTTTGGGGAGAATAGTTGTTGGACCTAAAAATGGAGCAAGGTCTTTCACATTGAATGTCGTAGTAAAACCCATGTCTAGTGGGAGATTTAGAACATATGAATTAGAACCAACTCATTTCAGAATTTTAAAGGGTCCAACACTACAGGCTTATAACTTCTTTGCAACTTCCTATGAAATCGCTCAGGCCTAATCAAAACCATGACATAATCACCCTTTTGAAATTTCGTACATCTTCTATGAGAACCAACATAAAATTTATATTTCTCATTGCTCAAACTTAAAAACTTGCATCAGTGCTTCTCTCTAACTGGTCTTCCTCTTCTCCTACTTCCTTGCGCTTGTAATGCCTCAATCCTTCATACATGATTTGCCCTTGACCTCCGATGGACATGTCCAAACCATCTCAAAAGACATTCCATAATATCTCCTTTATATAAGTGTCACTCTTAAATTAGTTCTTATGTACTCATTCATAATTTTTATCTTTTCTTGTTACTCTAGTCATCCATCTTAGCATACGCATCTCAACCCTATGCACTCTATTTTCTTGCCATAACTTACTAAGAATCATGTGATGTTGGTCTTGTTGGAAAGCTAACTAAGACACTTTCCAACAATGTTTCTTAGATATTTTGACATTGTTTGCCACCAAAAAGGGCTGCAACTATAAGCGATTAGAATATGCTATCTAGGACAAGGAAATGTGGCGATATAGGAATCATGGGACCTCAGGAGGGAGCAAGATGACGTATGGGATACATGATCCTCGTAGTAGGCCGGACCAACATCCAGTTGAGAGAGGTCGGCCTTTATAAGTAAAAGATTGGGAAACTGACGCGGGACGGCACGCTAAAACACTAATATGCGAATTTGGGATTAACTTTAGAATGAATTGAATAGCGGAATTATTCAAAATCATGCAACACATAAAATTAATTCAATGAAATTAATAAAATAATTAGATTAATCCATTTTACCGTTCGCATGCATGAAAATTTCCCGATCTACAAAAACGGCTCCGATGAGGGAACACAAGTTTCGCTCTAGCTTAGGGCATCAATCGACAATCGCAATATCGTCTCTTGACTCCTCGGAGATTTTAAATGAAATAAGGCTTAAAATAATCCAGAAAAAAAGGAAATAATTTTTTATTTTTATCAACGGAATTAAAGAAAGATAATACATGACAACAACTAGAGAAAAGAAAAAATAAAGGGATAGATTCCAAGGCTTCACACCAAGGGTTTCCGAAGCTTCACACCACGGCTATACGTCGACTTCGCACCAAGTCGCACGAGAAACGATTGTTCACTCCTCAAGGTTTGAAAGATTCATTCCTTCAGTTGAAAACTCTTTACAAGCTCTCTAGGGTTTGCACAAAAGCAACTATCTTTTCATTCAATAATAAAAAACTTATTAATAAAGTGTTTACAATGCCTTTATATAGGCTAAGAAAACCCTAAACAACCTACTCACATTAAAAGAGTCCTAAAATAATGAAAGACTAAAATAACAATTTTCGTAATAAAAATAGAACTTCCCGCAAGTCCGTTGCTAGGCGGAGTCATCCACGGCGCACTGTGGGATTGTTCACGGCGCGGTGTGGGACTGCTCACAGCGCGTTGTGGGACAGCGTGCTGTTGCATTAATCACAGCGCGCTAAGGGACAACGTGTTGTTGTGCTCTTCACAGCGCGCTGTCGGACAACGTGCTGTTGTGTCTTATTTTCTACCTTCTCTTTTGGTTTCCCCTTTATGCTTTCATCTGCCTTATTTTGTTGGATGTCCCCATCAATACTCTCCAGGTGGGAAAAACTCATCTCCGATGAGTTAGGGAACCCATGGATGCCATACTTCGGAAGCTCAACTCTTGGCTTGTCTTTTCACGTTGTGAGATACTTCTAATTCTTGCTTTCATTGGCAAGGAAGCCTGAAAATTCTATAACCTTCTCAATCGACCCTCTCATATTGAACAGGTAAGGTACAGGATAGAAACTGGGTAAATGGGTGTGGTTCGATTGGGTGCTCAAGAAGGAATGGATCAAAGGGCGGGGTTGTGGGATCTAGAATAGCCATTAGATCCGTTACGACAACTATCGAATGGCTATCGTTGTCTAAAGGAAAATCTAGACCTCCATCATTACCCTTTTCTGAGAATGGAAAAGATTTCACATGCTCGCGAATATAAGGAATTAACACAAAACCGTTAGTATCAAATTCATTAAATATATTCAATGTGTTAGTACAATCATGCGTATTTCCAATGCTCAACAAATTCAGACTGTTAATCTCATACAAATCAGAATGATGATATGCTCCTACCAACTCTAATGACTCACTTGGGATGGACACACTATCAACACCGTCCTAGGTAATAGGAACTGTCCTAATGCAACCTACAGCTATGACCGGAATTTCACCTTCATCATCACTTGGTGTTTCACACACTTCATACACTTCTTCGTATAACTCGTTGCTCTCTTTCTCGACATGCTCCTGAATAATCAAGGTTTGGCCCTTACTAGGACATTGGGATGCAAAGTGACCAAAACCTTGACACTTATAACATTGTTGTGGAGCATGCCTAGAACTTTCGATCATTGGTCCATTTCCTTTGTCAATCTGAGGAGTCACGGATTTTATGGATTGACTAGAGAAAGTACTTCCCTTTTCTGTAGGATTAGATCGATACTCAAATTTGGAAGACTTAGATCGGTCATTATTGGGGGTGTCGAGATAGCTTTCTAATTCTTCAATTCTAGCAAAACATTCCTCGAGATCCGCAACAGGATAAGGAATGAGTTCCCTCTATAACTCTGGGCGAAGACCCATTCGGAATCGGGAGAGGGTAACTTTTGTTGGCTCATCGACATCGGCCAGGGTCATCAAGTCTTCAAACTGATCGATGTACTCTGTGACTGGAGAATCTCCTTGATGCAGTGACTGTCACTGATCAAGAATACGTTCATCATATGATACGGGAACGTATTTTTCGTGCAATTAGACTTTCATTTCAGCCCATGTGGAAATAGGACGAAGACCCTGGATTTGCCTACGACGCACTGCTCCCAACCAATAAAGTCTAGCTTGACCCCAGAAGCTTGACTTTGGCAAATTTGACATTGCGCTCTTCGGACATGGCATACCACTCGAAATAGTTTTCCATGCTGGCGACCCACTCAAGAAAGACCTTTGGTTGTCTTTTCCCGTCAAAAGTAGGGGCATCCATTTTCACCGATTTCATGACTTTATCGTCCAGATTGGTTTGGACCTCACGTCGGGGAGAAACATCTCTCCTATAGTCACAGTTGTTGACTCTATTGTGATTCTCAGCGATGAGCTCATTGATCTCTTTGAAACGGGTCTCTAAAGCCTCGTGCCGGGCTTGTTGATCAGCGATGTGCTCACCCATCCGGGTTTGACTAGCGGTCACTTTAGATGCGAGATCTCTAATCAAGGCTTCTAAGTTACTGGTATCCATGACGAAATTATGCAAGTCTAGATGGTGTGAGACAAAGTATACTAAAGTCTATATGACACAGAAAACCCTAAACTAAGATTGTTCTTTGATACCAAAACTGACGTGGGACGACACGCTAAAACACTAATATGCAAATTTGGGATTAACTTTAGAATAAATTGAATAGCGGAATTATTCAAAATCATGCAACACATAAAATTAATTCAATGAAATTAATAAAACAATTAGATTAATCTATTTTAGCGTTCGCATGCGTGAAAATTTTTCGATCTAGAAAAACAACTCCAATGAGGGAACTCGAGTTTCGCTCTAGTTTAGGGCATCAATCGACAATCGCAATATCGTCTCTTGACTCCTCGGGGATTTTAAATGAAATAAGGCTGAAAATAATCCGAAAAAAAAGGGAAATAATTTGGAATTTTTAATTTTTATCAACGGAATTAAAGAAAGATAATACCTGACAACAACTAGAAAAAAGACAAAATAAAGAGATAGATTCCAAGGCTTCACACCAAGGGTTTTCCGAAGCGTCAGACCACGGCTGTATGCCGGCTTCACACCAAGTCGCATGAGAAACAATTGCTCACTCCTCAAAGTTTGAAAGATTCACTCCCTTGGTTGAAAACTCTTCACAACCTCTCTAAGGTTTGTATAAAAGCAACTCTCTTTTCATTCAATAATAAAAAACTTATTAATAAAGTGTTTACAATGCCGTTATATAGGCTAAGAAAACCCTAAACAACCTACTCACAATAAAAGAGTCCTAAAATAATGAAAGACTAAAATAACAATTTTCGTAATAAAAGCTCGCTGCGTTGTGGGGACAGCGTGTTGTTGCACTAATCACAGCGCGCTATGGGACAACGTGCTGTTGTGCTCTTCACAGCGCGCTGTGGGACAACGTGCTGTTGTGTCTTATTTTCTACCTTCTCTTTTGGTTTCCCCTTTATGCTTTCATCTTCCTTATTTTGTTGGATGTCCCCATCAATACTCTCCAGGTGGGAAAAACTCATCTCCGATGAGTTAGGGAACCCATGGATGCCATACTTTGGAAGCTCAACTCTTGGCTTGTCTTTCCACGCTGTGAGATACTTCTAATTCTTGCTTTCATTGGCAAGGAAGCCTGAAAATTCTATAACCTTCTCAATCGACCCTCTCATATTGAATAGGTAAGGTACAGGATAGAAATTGGGTAAATGGGTGTGGTTCGATTGGGTGCTCAAGAAGGAATGGATCAAAGGGCGGGATTGTGGGATCTAGAATAGGCATTAGATCCGTTACGACAACTATCGAATGGTTGTCGTTGTCTAAAGGAAGATCTAGACCTCCATCATTACCCTTTTCTGAGAATGGAAAAGATTTCACATGCTCGCGAATATCAGGAATTAACACAAAACCGTTAGTATCAAATTCATTATATATTCAATGTGTTAGTACAATCATGCGTATTTCCAATGCTCAACAAATTCATACTGTTAATCTCATGCACATCAGAATGATGATATGCTCCTACCAACTCTAATGACTCACTTGGGATAGACACACTATCAACACCGTCCTCGGTAATAGGAACTGTCCTAATGCAACCTACGGCTTTGACCGGAACTTCACCTTCATCATCACTTGGTGTTTCACACACTTCATACACTTCTTCGTATAACTCGTTGCTCTCTTTCTCGACATGCTCCTGAATAATCAAGGTTTGGCCCTTACTAGGACATTGGGATGCAAAGTGACCAAAACCTTGACACTTATAACATTGTTGTGGAGCATGCCTAGAACTTTCGATCATTGGTCCCTTTCCTTTGTCAATCTGAAGAGTCACGGATTTTATGGATTGACTAGAGAAAGTACTTCCCTTTTTCGTAGGATTAGATCGATACTCAAATTTGGAAAACTTAGATCGGTTATTATTGGGGGCGTCGAGATAGCTTTCTAATTCTTCAATTCTAGCGAAACATTCCTCGAGATCCGCAACAGGATAAGGAATGAGTTCCCTCTATAACTCTGGGCGAAGACCTATTCGGAATCGGGAGAGGGTAACTTTTGTTGGCTCATCGACATCGGCCAGGGTCATCAAGTCTTCAAATTGATCGATGTACTCTGTAACTGAAGAATCTCCTTGATGCAGTGACTGTCACTGATCAAGAATACGTTCATCATATGATACGGGAACGTATTTTTCGTGCAATTAGACTTTCATTTCAGCCCATGTGGAAATAGGACGAAGACCCTGGATTTGCCTACGACGCACTGCTCCCAACCAATAAAGTCTAGCTTGACCCCATAAGCTTGACTTTGGCAAATCTGACATTGCGCTCTTCGGACATGGCATACCACTCGAAATAGTTTTCCATGTTGGCGACCCACTCAAGAAAGACCTTTGGTTATCTTTTCCCGTCAAAAGTAAGGGCATCCATTTTCACCGATTTCATGACTTTATCGTCCAGATTGGTTTGGACCTCACGTCGGGGAGGAACATCTCTCCTATAGTCACGGTTGCTGACTCTATTGTGATTCTCAGCGATGAGCTCATTGATCTCTTTGAAACGGGTCTCTAAAGCCTCGTGTCGGGCTTGTTGATCAGCGATGTGCTCATCCATCCGGGTTTGACTAGCGGTCACTTTAGATGCAAGATCTCTAATCAAGGCTTCTAAGTTACTGGTATCCATGACGAAATTATGCAAGACTAGACGGTGTGAGACAAAGTATACTAAAGTCTATATGACACAGAAAACCCTAAACTAAGATTGTTCTTTGATACCAAAACTGACGTGGGACGACACGGTAAACCACTAATATGCGAATTTGGGATTAACTTTAGAATGAATTGAATAGCGGAATTATTCAAAATCATGCAACACATAAAATTAATTCAATTAAATTAATAAAACAATTAGATTAATCCATTTTAGCGTTCGCATGCGTGAAAATTTTTCGATCTAGAAAAACAGCTCTAATGAGGGAAGTCGAGTTTCGCTCTAGTTTAGGGCATCAATCGACAATCGCAATATCGTCTCTTGACTCCTCGGGGATTTTAAATGAAATAAGGCTGAAAATAATCCGAAAAAAAGGGAAATAATTTGGAATTTTTAATTTTTATCAACGGAATTAAAGAAAGATAATACCTGACAACAACTAGAAAAAAGACAAAATAAAGAGATAGATTCCAAGGCTTCACACCAAGGGCTTTCCGAAGCTTCACACCACGGTTGTACGCCGGCTTCGCACCAAGTCGCATGAGAAACAATTGCTCACTCCTCAAAGTTTGAAAGATTCACTCCCTTGGTTGAAAACTCTTCACAAGCTCTCTAAGGTTTGTATAAAAGCAGCTCTCTTTTCGTTCAATAATCAAAAACTTATTAATAAGTGTTTATAATGCCTTTATATAGGCTAAGAAAACCCTAAACAACATAAAACTCGCAATAAAAGAGTCCTAAAATAATGAAAGACTAAAATGACAATTTTCGTAACAAAAATAGAACTTCTCGCAAGTCCGTCGTCAGAGTCGCCCACGCCAGGGACTATTCACAAGGCGCTATGGGCGCGTGTGGATGGTGCTCACAGACCGTGGGACAGCGTGCTGTTGTACTCTTCACAGTGCGATGTGGGACGTGTTGTTATGTCTTATTTTTTGCCTTCTCTTTTGGTTTCCTCTTTATGCTTTCATCTGCCTTGTTTTGTTAGATGTCTCCATCAGAAACCAAGAGAGCACTTTGTACTCTCTCTCTCTCTCTCTCTCTCTCTCTCTCGATCTCGAACAAGTCACTTTTTTAGACATGCGACACAGTTTTTCATTAAGCATGTGATGTGGAGTTTAGATCCAATCATTGGGATCATGGCCGGATAAAGAGGAAAAGATGATCGAAGAGAAAGTCGACCTACAAATGAGTTTTCAAAGACCCGTGTGTACGTGTATGCAATGCGAGAAGAACCAACCATGGGAAGGCATACATATGAGAAGAGAAAATATGACAAAAAATAACATTTTGTCGCAACTCGCTCGCGCGAGTGCCAAACTCGCGTGCGCCAGATCGACCCAAGGGGTCCAATTAATCTCCATGAACTTGCCCACGCAAGCCTAAATCTCGCTCACCCGAGATTGACCCGAGTTCAATTATTTTTAAAGTCTCTCTAAGTTTAATTTCCTTTTTTCTAGGTTTCTTTTATTATGCGAATTTTGTTTAGGTTAAGTTGCCTTCTTGGCTAGGAGTCTTTATTTTTAGTAGGATTAGACCTAGTTAGGGTTCCCTAACTTCATATAAAGCGTTGTAAACACATTATTGAAAAAGTTGTGATGTAACGAAAAGTTATTTTGTGCATATTTTGAGAGAGAGATTTTCTCAACCCTTGAAAACTTGCGATGAGTTTTCCTTTATAGCAAGAGTGATCCTTATTCGTTGGTGTGAAGCCAACAACTTCTTTGAAGCGATTCTGAAGATCTCCATATCTTCTTCCTTGCTTTTCCTTATTTTTAATTTGATTTTTATTTCTAAAATTGAAACCATAATTCCTATCGCGCAAGATTTACGATATTTTAAGGTTAGCGCCGTTTTTTAGGCATCAAATTTGGTATCAGAGCAAGTTCAACTCTTGGCACATGGAATGGCTCGATCATGGCTGAAGAAGAGATTTCTACGCTCTTCAACAACCTTCAAATTCAGTTCAACAAATTGGATCAAAATTTTGGCAAGAGGGAGGAAACGTTGAGCGAAAAGTTTGGTGAGACGAAAGAAACCTTGTACAAGAAGTTCGGTGAGTCGAGAAAGATTAAGCCGTCGGAGTTGAGGGTTATTGATCGTGTTCCCATAAACCCAATACCTTGTCTCCCTTCATTTTTTAAACATGTACCTGAAGTTGTCCTAAACGAACCCGTGTCAACCAGTCCTCCACGACCCTATAACCGTTGTTAACTTACCCGTTAAAGATTCAACACCCGTCGATGAAGATCAGTTATCCATTGAGGATCTGCTACCCGTCGTGAACCGTAGCGACCCCCTACCTGTCACTCACGACCCTTCCAAACCCGTGATATTTACACCGCCGTACTCAAGGAGATGCCCAATGAAGACATGTCCAAGGAAGATCCGATTGAAGTGACCAAACCACATCGGATTGAGGTGTTCAAGCCATGCTCTGTTACCTTGCCCAAGCCGAATCTGGTTTATTTTCCCACACCATGTCCCATCGAGGCGATAAAAAAATTACCATTGACCTCCGAGCGGATAGATAGCTTCGATGTAAGTACGAAGTCAAACTTTTTTAAAGAAGGGGTGAAGGATGCGGAGTTTAGATCCGAGCATTGAGATAGTGGCCGGCCAAAGAGGAAAAGACGATCGAAGAGAAAGTGGACCCGTAAATGGGTTTTTAAAGACCTTTTAAAGAACCCGAAGTCTCATGTGTACGTGTACGCAATGCGAGAAGACCCCACCATAGGAAGGCGTACACATGGGAAGAGAAAAGATGATAGAAATCACATTCTGTCGCAACTAGCTCGCACGAGTGCCAGTCTTGCTCGCGCACAAGATCGACCCGAGGGGTTTAATCTCTATGAACTTGCCTGCACGAGCTTAAATCTCACTGGTGCGAGATCGACCCCAATTCAATTATTTTTCGAGTTTCTCTACATTTAGTTTCCTTTTTCTCTAAATTTTTTTATTGTGTGAATTTTGTTTAGGTTAAGTTGCCTTTTTGGCTAGGAGTCTTTATTTTTAGTAGGATTAGACCTAGTTAGGTTTCCTAACTTCATACAAAGCATTGTAAACACATTATTGCAAAAGTTATAAGTTAATGAAAAGTTTCCTTGTGCATCTTCTAAGAGAGATTCAACCCTTGAAAACTTGCGATGAGTTTTTGTTTAGAGAAAGACTGATTCTTGTACGTTGGTGTGAAGCCAAAAACTTTTTTAGAGCGCTTCCGAAGATCCCCCTATCTTCTTCCTTATTCTTTACTATTTTTAATTTGACTTTTATCCCGAAAATCAAAACCCTAATTTCTATCGTGCGAGATTTACGCTATTTTAGAGTTAATGTCATTTTCCCTGCATCAATTGGTAATGATGCGAAGTTTAGATCCGAACATTGGTATCATGACCTAATAAAGAGGAAAAGACGTTCGAACAGAAAGTGGACCCGCAGATAGATTTTAAAGACCTTTTAAAGAACCTGAAGACCGGTGTGTATGTGTACGCAATGCAAGAAGACCCCACCATGGGAAGGCGTGCAAATGGGAAGAGAAAATATGACAGAAATCACATTTTGTCGCAGCTCTCTCGTGCAAGTGTCGATCTCGCGCGTGAGATCGACCCCAGTTCAATTACTTTTTGAGTTTCTCTAAGTTTAGTTTTCTTTATCTCTAGGTTTCATTTATTATTCGAATTTTGTTAGGTTAAGTTGCCTTTTTACTAGGAGTCTTTATTTTAATAGGATTAGAACTAGTTAGGGTTTCCTAACTTAATATAAAGCATTGTAAACACATTATTGAAAAAGTTATGAGTTAATATGAAGAGTTGCTTTGTGCCTATTTTGAGAGAGATATTTTTTCAACCCTTGAAAACTTGCGATGAGTTTTTGTTTAGAGCAAGAGTGATTCTTGTTTGTTGGTATGAAGCCAACAACGTCTTTGGAGCGATTCTGAAGATCTCCCTATCTTCTTCCTTATTCTTAAGTTTATTTTTATCCCGAAAAATGAAACTCTAATTCCTATCGTGCGAGATTTATGCTATTTTAGGGTTAGCACCGTTTTTCCTGCATCAATGTGCCATGTGATGCGAAGTCCACTATCTAAAGATTTGTGGTGGTGAAGATTGCATTGAAAAATATTCTATAGCTCATTGTAAAAAGCATTTGACTACTTTGAATCACACCATAGATATATTTTTTTATATAATCTTTGACCCTAAAACTTTACATCGAATTTTTTGCATCATGTGGCACACTTGGAAAATAGTACCATGCGTCCAAAATCAGTGACCTAGTTACCCTATATAAAATTATGCATAAGTATACAGGATGCATTCCTAGTGCTCCCATGTTGTCAATGTTTGCTCTTCAGGCATTGGGATGCACATACGGATTAGAGCACCTAAATCTGTTTGTGTTCCTGCATTGGCATGTCTGAAGCACATGTGTGAGCACGAGATACATGGTCCCTACACTTGATACTAAGTCTATCCCTAATCATAGTTACCAAATCGGAACTGATAGAGATAAGATATGTTTAGGTGGTTTATATAGAGATAAGTTAGGATTTAGTTAGGATTATGGTTATCATGTTAGGATAATGATTAGCATGAGATGGTTATCGTTTTTCTACTAAGGGGGATTAACCAAATCGTTGAAATAACAAAATCATTCTCTTCTCCCGTCTTCTTCAAGTTCAGTATGGTATAAAATCCATCGGGAGCCATCGTCTCTACCTTTGATCGGGGACCTCCATGAGGACGATCCATTTAGTTTTCTGATCTTTCCTCTCTTTTAGAAAATTTTTCCAACACTTCCACTAAAATCCAGCATCACCGTCTCGATCTTCTCAACCCAACACCTCTTTCTCTACATGATTGATCACCTACCCAATAATCGCAAACCTATCCTAGCCTATCTCAATCCTACAACTAAAGCTGTCCAATTACGCACTGGACCATTAGCCAGAGTCCCTTCATCTACAATCTGTCACCAAAACCCTAACCCACAAACAAGGGAAAAAGAAAGAGAGAAAGAGAGATTTATTGAATCTCATGCAACGGGCATAAATGTCATGCCTGTCTTGGTTCTCGCCATGGCAGCAATTCAATTGGCTTGGAGATGGTCAGAGGACAGAGATGGCATGGGTATTTTTCTAGATTGTCAAGCACGCCAACCTGGTCAGCCTCTGCCCGTATTATTACATGTGTCGTTTTGATCAGCCTACCTCACCCCTTGACCACAACAACCTCCATCACTAGCCCTTATACGTTATAACCATCGACCCCTTAATCCCCAAACCACGGTTTTCCTCTTTTAATATGAAGGGAAGCACAAATCTCCTATTAATTTCTTTTCATTTTTGTGTTAGACATTAACATTGAATGAGTATTCTAAAAGTCATTCTCTCTAGGATATCTTTCGTCTATCTCTTTGGCTTTCTAATTTATTTTAGAATATTTATATTTTGTCTTTTTACTCTCCACCAGCATCCTTCCTAACACACATGCAAGCCTTCTTCTTTTGTACTTTATTCAATAAGGCTTTCTAATTTATTTTATAATATTTATATTTTGTCTTTTTACTCTCCACCAACATCCTTCCTAACACACATGCAAGCCTTCTTTCTCTTTTACTTTATTCAATAACTCTCCAATGAGAGTACAACCACACATTCCTACATCGAATGCTTATGGGAGAGATCATGATAGACCTGATATAGTGGTTCATTGACTCCGACAAACTCCAAGATGAGTGAGATGCAAAATTGATGGATTTCACAAAGAGGCAGTGACACCATCAAGAACGATAGAGCATTTCCAACTATTTGTTAACAATATTGTTGTAAAGATCAAGGGCTTATCTTTTTCTTGTAACTAATCACAGCCCTTCATTTTTCAAAGAAACATGCGTCTGTGGGAGGGTGATAGAGATCAGATATGTTTCAGTGGTTTAAATAGAGATAAGTTTAGGATTAAGTTAGGATTATGGTTAATTAAGTTTAGGATTAGCGTAAGATGGTTATCATTCGTCTATTTAAGGAAGGGTGATTACCCAAATCATAATGACCAAGTCAGGGTACAGGAATAAATTGGTTTGGGAAAATTTCCGGAAATAAAGGAAACAGAAAGCGAAAATTTCCGCAAAATTTCCTATATATATATATATATATATATATATATATATATATATATATTACAAAATTTTCTTAAAAAGTACATATTTAATATATTAAACATTTTCTAATATCTTTATAACATTTTTTAAGAAAGTTAAGAAAACAGTGATTAGGGCATCATCAAAGTTGAACATCACAAAAACAATAAATAATAAATAATAAAAAAAAAAAATTATATGGTGTCTTGAAGAAGTAACATGAGTTAATTTTGGTCATTAAAATTTACATTGCAAATAAATATAATTCTAAAGCTCGATCGTGTTAATATGTATTGGGCGGAAAAAGGATATACTGGCTTATTAAAATAAAAAATAAATAATAGATCATAGCATATGGGACCATCACAAAACACCAATCGCACAACTGTTGTTATAGATCATGAAAAAATATTATAATAAATCAAAAAAAGAAACCCAACCTCTATGATGTTCAACACTAATTTCGTTTAAATTTAATCTCAATTTTTTACCTTCTTCTTCAGCCCTTTAATCTTTATCCGCCGTGGAAGCGAGAGGCCGAGAAAAGAGACCGGAGAGGCGGGAGCCTCTCTGCTGGATGCCTGGAAATGAAAAGATAAGGCTAAAAAAAATCTTTAAAGAGTGGTTTTTTTTTTGGGTACACATAGTTTTTAAGGGACGAAAACCATGATTACACGATGGAAATGTTTTTGTCTCAATCTTTAAAAAACTGATCTTAAGATGATGTCTAACCTATCAGACGGTCAGATATTGATTTCGCATTGAATCATGTGCAAAGGTACTTTTAGGGACATTTGCTATGTGGAATCAACATTTGCTGTCGGATAGGGGATTCATCATGATCTTAAGATCGTCTTATTTAAATCAGCCAATGATTATCGTCAATGGAAACTTGTGTAGGGTGAGAATAACCGTACCCTTCTTCTGGGCACTGCTATGCGCCTACCAATTTTGTCTTCATGCAAACCATCAAAAGAGAGACTTTACATTTTGGGGACCTATGTCATGTGAAAACATCATCTAAGCCGTCTGATTCGAATGTCAAGTGTTAAATCTTTAATACAAAAAATTGTTACGAAATATGATCTCTATCATATGATTTAATGCAGTCAAAGTCATCATCCGATTTAAAAATTGGCTGGATCGAATCTAATGATAAAAGTCGTGTTCCGTGCCAATCTTTTCCCTAAAGATGTTTTGATCATGGCCTTTGAATCAAATGATTAAGATGGTGTTTTCATATGAAAAAATCTCCAAAAATACAAAGTCTTTTCATTGTGATTTTAAGTGATATGTATGAAGAAAAATCAGGTTGTGCACTAGCAGGACCCTTTCTATCACCCATATTTTTTTTTAAATGATTTTGACCGTCAGTGTGGGGAAAAGACGATTTAAGGGAGGGGGTAGGAAGGGAGGATTTAATCCATTTTCATCTACTTTTCTTTTTGTTTTCAATAAATTGATCATTTGGGGGTCGTCTTTTGAAGCTTCGGCACTCCATTGTTCTCCTTTTATTTTTCTTTATTTTAGAGATAAAATATGAGAATTTTATCATTTTCTTTGTGAGAGTCTTCTTTTCCGAAGAGATTGTCTCTATGAAGGAATTTTTACCGTCCATACTTATTTCTGAAATGATTTCGGCTACGAGTTTTACCGACTTATTGATGACTTCGTTATTGCGCAAACATACGTACTATATTTATGCCATGAGGCATTATTTAAAAGTTTTGGTTGAAGCGATGGGTAAAACTTTTGATCGCTTGTTACCCCCGTTTTTAACGTGGTAAGAGTTTTTATGTATTGTAAGTGTGCCAATAGTGGTGGCGTCTCTTCGGGTGAAACTTCAATTTCGATTACCGACAAATGTTCAGGATAATAATGGATTCTTGAATTTTTATCTTATTCTGAAAGTTTCTGAATTCCGTGTCATTATTTAATAGATCATTAGATTTATTTTAATATTAGTGATTATAACTACCACTTATTAAATTGTAGCTCTCTACTATTTGAGTATACTTATATTTCAATTTATAATCGTTCTTCATTTTTAATAAAAAGAATAAAAGTTTAATTTTAAGAAAAAAACAAAAAAAAATCGCGAGAGAGGATATAAGAGAATGTCACTGTCAAACGCTTTTTTGTTACAGCCACGTGACTTAAAAAAAAAAAAAAAAAAGATGAAGCCCCTAATTAATACACAAGGGCTCCTTACCACATCACTTAAAAAGGGTCCTACTTAATCCCAAAGGCTCTGCTTGGGTCTCGGAGAGAGAGCTGATAGGCAGCCTTAACAGAAGAGGTTGATTCCAAAGATTTGAACCCATCACCTATTGCTTTGTTTTGCGCAGACAGCACTTGCCATCACACCAAGGTCCAACCTCTACCACCATTGAGGGTCTCAAATCAATGCGCTGGGTTGGGTTCGTGTTGAAGCCAGCGTGGACATAGGATACCAACTTGGTATCCTATATTTTGAAAATATTATATTTTATTACAACATTTTTTCTAATTACCTTTCATAAATGAAAAATGCTCTTACGGCTACTTGTATATTTGAAAATATAATAAAGTATTAAATTTGGAATATATAATTGGAGTACATCATATCCTAAATATGTCAAATTAGCAAGACATGAAATACACCATTGGAGATGCTCTTATTATAAATAAAGTAGCAACGTTTCTACAAGAAGGAAAAAAGGCTTATGAGTTCGAATGTATGGATGAACCCATTAATTTGAACCCCAGATCATGTGTCATGTGACTTGTGATCCCAAAACAACACTCGTTTCGAATTATGTGTCATATGGCATGTGATCTATATAAAAAAAAAAGTCTTTTGAGTGGTCAAAACGTTGGTCAAATTGTGAGTAATGCACCCATACATCCTAGTGCATTAATTTTTTTTCCCCTTTAACTATACTTTGGATGGTGGATATCTAATCATTTTAGTTAAATTCTTTTAAATGGATCTGATCGTCTTTGGGCTAGTTGTTGTAGCACCCGATCCCCTTTATGAGTATCACGTGAAGCCCACCTAATTTGAATGCATGAATCCACAATGCATTCGAACTCATATCCCGGGGCTTATTAAAAAAAATTAAAAACGCTAATTTTAAAAATTAATCGCGAACTACGCATTTCAATTTTTTTCAAAAAAAAAAACTCAATTTAAAGCTTTTTTTTTTTGAAACAGTCACGATTTAAATACAACTTTTTTTCAAAAGAAAACGGGATTTTGATTGCTCCCTTTCTTATATGTTTTTAAGTTGTCATATTGTAATGACCTAAGTGCTCCTTTGAACATCAAAATGATGTTTAAATGGTATTACACTATCAATGATTTAAAATGTTGGTGATCCATATCATTAAAGTGATAGATCATAGATTGAACAGTAACAAACTCAAAAATCGTGTTTTAGGAAGATTTAAATCATCTTATCTATGGACTATAATATCAACTGTTATTTTTAATTTTAATGGTTGATGTTAAAGTTCATCAATCAATCGGATGGTTCACATCCACTTATAGGACGAAACATTGATCATACTTGAGGAAGATTATAACTCCACTTTTGTTTAATGAAATTGTTTTTAAAACCTTTACCAAGCCCTCTATGGACAGGATGCGAGGTGTTATAGAAGAAGTTGTGCGTTCCATGCATATCTATTTCAATGATAAAATTACTAATTTGACATAATGATAAATCACAGTTCAATAGTATGAGATTAAAGGTAGACAATATAATTGTGTAACAACTTTTAAATTAAACACCATTTTGATGTTCATGAGCCATTGTACCTATTTGGACATGACTCTTTTGACCGCCATTTAAACACAAATAGTGTTTAAATGATCAAACACCGTCAATAGTTTAAGATGTGGGTGATCCTATCATCAAAGTGATAGATCATAGATTGAAGTGTAACATATCCAAAAATGGTATTTTAGGGAGATTTAAACCATCCTATATGTGCACTACAATATTAACTGCTATTTCCAATTTGGATGGCCGATATTAAAGTTTATCAATGGGATGATTCAAATCCACCAATAGGCATCAGGATTAGACATATTCCAATGACAGATTTTCAAATGGACAATTTAGATTGATGACAAATGTGTATCACATGACATAATGATAAATCACACTTTAATGGTGAGACACAAAGTCTATTTTTAATAGAATAAAATCATTTAAACACCATTTTGATTTTTAAACGTCAGTAGCCATTATCCCTTGAGAATTTGGTAGATAAAGATTTGAGAGCCTCTCTCTCTCTCTCTCTCCCTCTCTCTCTCTCTCTCTCTCTCTCTATATATATATATATATATAGAGAGAGAGAGAGAGAGAGAAAGGATTAAACTAGCAATTTAATTTTCGTTTTCGAGCATGACCAAAACTAAAAATTTCCCTTTCATATATATTTTGACCAAAATTTTGGTTTAAATTTTCATTTCGGTGGAGATTGAAACTACTGAAACCAATACATTTCGACTGAAATTTTGAACCATGCTCGAGAGGATCGAACCCAACTCGAGGCGTTGTGTACAAAACTACAAATCAGTTGTGTGCCACATGGCACCTAACCCATGGATAAGCAAATCCTATTTATGCATCAACTTTTAACCATAAGTTACCACACCCAGCTCAATCTACTCTTTTAATATGACAGTAGAGACCGATGCATATTTTCTTATGAAACCTCCATTTGCACCCACCTCTTTAGTCTTTACTGAAAGTGCCAGTTACCTATGATTGGTCGCCCACCTCTTTTTGCAACCCCACTCAGTAAATAGGTGCGGCGTGAACAGAGGTACCCATTGTTTAATTTAATCCTCCACTCCCTCAAGGAAAAAATAAATAAATCAAACCTAACGCTTTATGTAAATAACCAAGTCACAATGCTGATGAATCGTTACAAAAAAAAATGTCATTGGCGACTTAAGGTAGAGAACGGGTTCATTGTTTAAATCATTTTTAAGAAAAATATCAGTTTTTTTTTTAAAGCAACAATCAACCATTGACTGATTTCAATGGTCCAAATTTCAAGGCTTAAAAAGCTCATAGTGGTGATAAATTTAAAAATAAATAAATTTAAAGATGATCTGAGCAACGCACCCGAGTTCCACGTAGCATCCAAACAATGTTTTGGTTTTCTGTAATACCTCGGAGGAAGGAACACTATATATATTCAACGAATTATAGGATGGCACCACTTAGACTACCTGGCACATCAGACTGCGTTCAGGTCCAACCAGTTGAACCCTATATATATATATATATATATATATATATTCAACAGCTTTTAAATAATCTACAATCATAAATATTAAAGAGGTACTCAAAAAGTCTCAAAAATTATTTCGATTAAAACCGCCTGAACCTTAGTTGGACTTGGACCTGAACACAGCCCGGGGGCACATTTTAACAAACCATTTCAGTAACATTTATAATGAATGGTCCAATTTGTGGGAGCAGTAAGTGATATAAAGGCCTAACCATAGAGAACTGAAATTGATTCCATCCTCTTCCATTTTGTGCAGAAGTCACGAAGTAAAAAGGCTGGTAATCTCAAATAATTCTGCAAAACTAGTTTAAACAAGACTCCAGAAAACCCATTGTAGCCCTTTAAGTGCGCAATCTTTCTTTCTACATCCCTTGAAAAATCGAATGATCAGAGAATAGGCACTGAACAACTTAGCTTGGACTGGTTGGTACTTTAACAACCTACAAATGCATCCAAAATAGTTTTGAAGGTAACTGAGATCAACCAAATGAATGGCACTAAGCCATGGCATGTAATAGATATATGCAGTAGACCTTGCCTTGAAGAAATTTCAGATTCTGCAAGTTGTAGTAAGCTTCTCAATTCGAGTTCATCAGCCAAATGTCGCTATGAGGAACCCTTTATAGATGCTCATGAACTTCGCCACAAATGCTGCAAACATAATACATTTATGACAAGGTTTAAGACAGCAAGAAAAGCTAGGGTTTGGAATCTTAGTAACATGCTAATTATGGTAAATACTGCATTCTGAAGGAATGAAACAACAGTTTCACATCAGTTGGTTAACTTCGTTGAATATTTTAATTAAACTGATTATATAGTACCAATTAGGATAAGTGTAGCTCTATCTGCATCCACCAAAATTCCAAAAGAACCCACCTGGCCCCACCAGTCAAATCATCTATAGGTGGGACTAGGTGGGCACTGATAGAGTGTTGGTTGTTGCCAATAAAGGTACTCTTAGAAAATTTCTCTTTCATTTGCATCTCTTTAATCAGGACACTCCATTTACCAAAATATGAATTTTGTCAAACCATTCATCGGCCACAGGCCAACAAAGTTTCATTAGGACAAAAAATAAAACATTTCTTTTTCGCATATTATTATTTGTATGAATTTTTACATAAGCATGATTTAGTGAAGCCGATAATACTTGTATATTTTATGTATCCCTTCCTTATTCCCTATTGATGACCACAAGGTACCGGACTAACAATAGAAGTCAGTTTCCACACTTAAATGGTTAAGGGGATAATTTTGTGCTATAACAAAAAATAAAAAGGGATGGTGCTGCTAGATGCATAAGAAAGAGGGATCAGAGAATCAATAGCATAAATTTGTATATTGCTCTAATTCTAGAAAAGAATTTATGTTCTCAATTTTTTTTTTTAAAAATTACCTTTTCCTATTGTATACTTAGAGCCAACTACCTCGTGTGATTATGCGCAGGGAGAAGTCCCATTGGCATTTAATGCATCTAGATAGTTCGATTATTTATATGGTAGGTTCAATAAGGGTATATCAGTCATTGCATGTATATTGGTATTTAGTAATTACTAACAAGTTCTCCACCAAAAAAAGAAACATTCCCACCTGCCTTGTGAAGGATATTTTCACTTATATGAGCTGATAATTATACAAATTATTATATGATGATTATACAGCATGCCATTTAGGATTTGGTGGGGTCACCATGTCTGACACCTTACTGTGTCCCGAGGTTACCTAATTCGCTAGGTAGCCCTGAGAACCGCGAACCGGTTTGGTATGAACCTGTTCGGGGTTTGGTTCGCTCCGATTCGCTCAGGATGGACGAACCGGCCTGCATGTGAATATTTGAAAATAAATAAATTAATCAAGCACGTTAGATGCAAAAAAGGCTTGCGCTCAAAGCGAATCGAACCATGGTTTCTTTGTTGGGAAGACATGGACGACCATCACTCCATCCTTCGTTTGATGTATATTCTTCATATATCATTTATATAATGTATATTTAATATTAAAATGTAATTAAATTAAATTTAAATTTTATCAATCTTTTTTTATAAAACTCATCCTACCCCTAGAGAACTAGGTTTCACTTGGATGTAGCGAATCGCAAATTACGAACCCAAATTCGAACCCAGCGAATCAGAGAATCAGGTGACATTGATCTGACCAAAACAAGTGCATATCTAATTTATAGACCGCATGCATTTTTTTGGAATGCAAGCGTCGTCCATTCAGCAAGCATTGAGTAGTAATCCATGTTTCCATGTGAACACAGCAGCAATGACAGATGAGGTCCAAGCTTTAGAGAAACTACAAAAACTGAAGGATAAAATTCACATAAAAAAATGTCATGCAGTGTCATATTGTCACATTTGAACTCAAAGCAGATGTAATTCCAGGTGGCACTACTAATCATGAAGCATTTCTAGAACTTTCCAAATATATGGCAAAAGTACCTTCAATGTGAAATATGGCTTTCTGCCCTAGACGCATCCTGTGCTCCTAAAAAAACCAATGATGATGGAATTAGACATTCAAACCCAAGCCTGAAGACGACAGTTAATGATGGCACAGTAATTGATGTGTACAAATATAAGTAACAAAGATTGGACTAACCCCATAATATTTGAAGAAGGCTGATGAAAACTAAACACTGGTAGTTGCTTGCAAAGAGTGGTGACACAAGTAGGGGTGTCAACGAGCCGGGCCGGGTTCGGGCTGGATTTTCACCTGGCCCGTTTAAAAAACCAAAAAAAAATTGGGCCCGGCCTGAACCATAGCCCAAACCCGGCCCGGTTAGCTATTCGGGCCGGGCTTATAGTTTTTTAAAGGGCATTTAAAAAAAAAAGATTCAAGCTAAACGGGCCGGGCCGGACACTTTGCAGTCCGAGCCCGGCCCGGTTCTTATTCGGGTCCGGCCCCGGCCCGTTTAGCTGAAAGGAGGAACATATGTAGGAGAAACAAAACCTATGCGACAAAAAGGTTCCCGATTTGTGATGCACAATGATCCATCTACGTGGCGATGTACTGAGTATACGTCATACGAAATTGGCATAGACAACTAAGGACTTGCGAGATCAACCTGCTCTGATACCATGTGGGAACTGATAATCTACTACTATAGAAAGGAAATAACCAAGAGAAGCGTACCCTAACTAGGGTTCATAAGAGAAAGAGATGGAGAAGAGAGGAAATACAGAGAGGAGAGAAGGAACACTTAAAGACTACATTATGTCTATTCAAGATAATAAGAGTTACACGAGATAGGCCCTCTTTATAAAGAGCAATAATACTTAACTTATATTTTTACTCAATATGGGACTAAACGCAAAACATAACTAGACTCTCTCTCTCTCTCTCTCTCTCTCTCTATGCTAAACACCAAGATAATTGATGCAGGACCATACACTAAAACCATAATTATGCAATTTGAAAGCACATTGAGATTTTAATTGAGCGGCGACAACATCAAAAATATCGCAAAACACATAAAATAATTTAATAAATCTCATTCAGGCAATTAGGTCAATCCGATTTGGCGTTCAATCTGCAGTGGGTCCTTTCCCAATCTAAAAAATACGGCTCTATGATAGAACTCAATTTTAATTCTAGTCTAGGACACCAAGTGACAATCAAAGTGCTCTCTTGACTCCTCTTTCGGGTTTGAAGAAAAGGGATTAAATTAATCAAAGGAAAAATAATTGGTTTGGATTCAAGTAAAAGGGTTAAAAAAATCAACATTGAGAAATCTAAAGAAGGATCAATTCCGGCAAAAATAAACTTGAAGATACATATATTTTAAAGTTTTTAATCAGTGTAGACAAAATCTTACGATTTACGACTTGAATCCTACAATTTAAGTCGAATAGTAGGCCAAGCGATTTGATTTTGACATGAAATAGGTTTTTGGTCTGAATCCTACGATTTAACTTGTGAATCTTACGACTCAAGTGAATCTCACGATTCACAAACGTACTTACATGAGTTACGTTTCATGGTCCATGAAACATAGAACTTATGGAACTTGTTTTTTTTTTGTTCCCTAAAACTTCAAAAACCTCTTTATATCGTGAAAAATAATACTCTTATCTATCATTTGGGGTTTAAAATTTAGATTTCTTTCTCATCATCGTCTCTAACACAGTAAAACCCAAATTAGTTCTTTCATTCATAACTTCCTGGTTGAAATCAGAATTTAATTCCGTTTGTTACAAATAAATTATTATTGCAATGAAATGGCTCTTAAACTTGCATGAGATTTCGATTTAAATTTTGAGGATTGTTGTTTATTTTTGAAGATTCATTTCAGGCCATCATCAGTCATGAATTGATGACGTTCAATTAGATGTATTTGGCTTATATCTTTATACTACTTATGAATGAAACAACATGTTATAAAATTGATTATGGGCATTTTTGGATGAATTTCAATTTTTTAGATTTTTTAAATTATTTTAGATTTTTTTCATATTAAAAAACATATAGTTGGGAATCTTACGATTTAACGATTTGATTCAATTCACAAATTCCAAAACGATTTTGCGACCCAATTCGCTTTCTTAACATTGATTTTAATCAATGGATAAAAGATCAAATATTACCTCGTAGTAAATAAGATGATAAAAGAAATCCTTGGAATTTCACCAAATAAATTATTGGCCTCGCACCAAACCCATCTTGGGGAATTGAAGAATCACTTTTCAAAGTTTGAAAAAATCTCTTTCACAAGCACAAATTTGCATCAATTTTCAATACTCACAATCATATCTATCAAAATAAGTCTTTACAACTGTAATAAGATTCGATAAACCTAACTTTTAAGTTTAGTTTTACTGGACTAAAATACCCTTAAAACCTAATACGAAAGTCAACTAAAACTGAAAATGGAACTTTGTGTGACTTAATTTTAGAGTCTGTGGAACTCAATGTACAATCCTTACTGACGGTTGATTATGAACTTTATTACGGTCGACCGTGGTTTGTCTCACGGTCGACCGTGAATGGGACTCTTTGTTCGCAGGGAAAACAAAACGGCGTCTCTACATGGTCGACCGGCCTTGCCCCACGGTCAACAGTGACTTTCTCTTCACGATTTTCTTTAGTTCTTTCTCCCTTGGTTCTCCATGTGCGCATCTTCCCAAAGTAGGGTCTTCTCGCACGACGCATACGTGCACATGGGACTTCAATCTCCTCCCAAAGTGCTAGCACTTCTTATACACTTTGTATAGGTTGATGTCCCCATCAATAATCCTCATTATATCCAACAAAAAACCTATAGCACAATGAAATGAGAATGATTGATAAAAGATCAATTCCTCTGAAATCCCATGAAAAGAAGAATAGTTGTCAGTCAAGTATTTGTCACCCTCATATAGTTACAATCTCTTATTTAAAGTCTAAACTAATGCCCTCTAGCAATGTTATTATGCTCATAGAGCATATCATGTACAAAACCTCATACTTTTTGTTAAACTTAAAATCATCTAACGCATAACCACTTATGGCTCCATGAAATTAAACACTCACGACAACTCAGGAAAGACTAATGATTACACTCCTCATATCGCAAATCATCCCAAAAAGGTTAATTTAACAACTAAGATATTTGGACTTCTATCTACTGCTAATCTCCATCTTGGCAGACTGCAAACAAAGGAAAGAATTTCTCCCATTCACTAGGGGGTGAGTGATAGACAAGATAACCTTCCTAGTATGGCTACATATCATCCCCTTTCTATAACATAAGTTCTATCCTTCAATTGGGTGCTTGCTATTGTAAGGACCCTTATCTTATACGTAAATCTTGTGCCTCTCCAGATCTCTCACATCCCGATGTCATGCATGTCAGCCATTGGTAGGATTGAACTCCATCATCCATATGAGAAAGGTGTATTGAATCATTGTTGCACCATGTGACATGGTGATCCTTTTTCTTGACAAATCAGCACTAGCCACCTAGTTCATCAGCATTAGGGGATCGTCACATAGTTATAAAACTCTGCGAGTCAATGAGTTAACTTGGCCGAGTTACTCGACTCGCCGAGATTTCGAGTCGAGTCAAGATTTCGCTAGGATGATGCAATCAGCATTACCCATATATACAAAATGTTTTCATGAGATAAGATTTTCTATACCAGGTCTTTTTAAAAATGTTAAACTACCCATCTTATCAACATAACTTTCCATCTTATTCCTGGTAACACATTTTTAAAAATTTTATAAGATATATATATATATATATATATATATATATATCAAAATTTATACTAAATTACCGAGTCGAAGCGAGTCGAGTTTACCCGAGTCTTCAAGTTAACTCGACTCAACTGACTTTTGAGTCGAGTCGAGTTTTCGCGTTTTAAAACCATGGTTTGTCATATTGGCCTCCTTAACAAGTACTTTATACATCCACCAAAGCACAATATTGTGTACGTCATTGTCACACTTATGGTCATTTAGGAAAGTACTAGCCAACTGCACATATAATAAAGGAGTTAGCAACATATGGAAAGGACAATGAAATGCTGCCCGACAACCATCCTTCCTTAATACATGCTAAGTGCCACATAATGTTATGGATGAAATAATATCTATGCATAAGGGTTAATACTCATGAACAATGTTCTTAAAGTCGTCGGGCGGGTTCGGGTGGTCAGGTGGATGTTCAAGCGGAAGTCACCAGGCGGCACCCCATGATCTGGGCAGCCCCGAAGTATAAATATGTATATATATATATATATATATATATATATATATATATATATATATATATATATATATATATAGTGATATACATACTTTATTTCAACATAAATATATATAATTTAATATATATACATTTAGTTCCACTTATAGGCTCATTAATTGGGTGGTTCAAATCTACTTATAGGCATGTTTCTTTGGGCTAAGACATGTTTCAATGATAGATTGCCACTTAGACAATTTAGATTGATCACAAATGGTCACCACGTGGCATAATGATAATCATGGCATAATGATAATCCCACTTCAACAGTTGCGGGATTAAAAGTCTTAACTTTAGTGGTAGAAGATCATTTAAACACCATTTTGTTGTTTTAATGTTCGTCAGGAGCCATTATCCCTAGGCAGTAAGGGCTTTAAAGTTTAAGGGTTCTCAACGGGTCGGGTTGGGTGGGGTGTCCAATAAAAAAAATGGCATATGCACAACCCTTTGACAACGCGACTCAACCTAGTGAAAACCTGTTAATTTATAAATCGACCCGCCCCACCCTGGCTTTAAAATGCCTAGGCGGGCGCTCGGACGGGCACCCCAGACCCAGTCCGCCCAAGAAGACACCTAGGGCTAAACCAGGGCATTTGGGGGCTCAAACAGCCTGGGCGGCCACCACACAAACGCCTTTAAGAACACTACTCATCAAGTAGTTATGTGGTAAGAATGTGATCTTCATGGAAACCACAGGTTCCCCAAAAATAACGATCACGAATAAATAAAAATACTCAAGAAAACTAGAAGCGAAGAAAAATAAGTAAACTAGCTTTTTTATTAATTTTTTGTCAAAATAAAATAATAATAAAAAAGATCAAAAGTATAAAAAAGAATTTAAAAATATTAAAAGTCACGGTTTATTGAAAAAATCTTGAATAATTCGAGAATTAATTAGCAAATATTTTCAAAGTACACGAATTTTTCATAAATTCGGGAACAATTCGTGATTAATTTGTAAAACCTTAAATTAGTAATGTTTCAAATATTCAAAGAATTTGATGACTATAATCTTCTTTCTCTTTCTTTTCTTTTTCTTCTTCTTCCTTGGTCCCTCAAAATGACTGCATTAGATGATCAAGTTCTTTCTCCAGATATGACCATGACTTTACCTATGCAGGAATGCAATGGAATCTACGGAGCTGGCCTCATGGAGACCCTCTTGCCCAATCTTGTCAATAATCCCTTTCCTCAAGCAACACTCCGGTACCCTGTGGGGAAAATATCATCTCAGCACAAGTCTTGGTTAAAATGTCATTATTCTAACACCATCTCTCAACATGTACCATCTCCTTGGAATATCAAAGATGGTCTTCACCTCAATTTTCATATGTTAACTGTACAATAGTCGCGGCACTTTTGGCCTACCAACATTCATCCCCTTGTTTATTGCTTTAAGAAGCAACAAAAATCATTTTACTAAGCACTTAAGAGCAAGAAACAGATTTACATGCAAAAGAGTATCAAGTAAACAATAAGGTTTGTTCATTAAAACTCCATTTTTTCCACCCTCTACCAAACTATTTGTAAAGTATATCAGACTACGGAAATAAGAATGCCTTAGGGAAAGCAGATGTATTCAATACATCGTATCGATCATAAATCCAAGTGGACAATGAATCTAACAGTTCATTAATAATTTCACAAATGCTAAAAATTAATTAACAAAGCATCATTAACTCAGGGGGAAAGGGATTTTCCCCAGTGACGAACAACACAAAACACTCATGAATTTTATATCAATGATGCTCATCTACTATATGAAAATTTTCTGCACTTGAATTTATTTAGTTTTAAAAGCCCATTTATGTGTGGATTCAAATCTTCCATACTCAGGTGAAGTTTACTCATCTTGGCATTGAAATATGCTTTAATACTTCAATATCTCCCATGTTTTATATTCGTCCTCTGTTAAAAAATGTTGTAGGAAAGGTAGCAATATAAAAAGGAAGAATTAACAAACTCAGAAAGTAAAACACTTACATAATAAGCAGCCCAATGGCAAACTTCGTGCTTTAGTTCAGAATCCAACTTCTTCAATAACTCGGAGAGCAACCTCTGCCAAATTAAACAGGACAGATACATCCTAAGTGATAGTTGTAAAAAGTCACCAGACTTCTCATTACAGGAGTATCCTTTTTACCTTCAAAATGATTCCAGGAGGAATACAATTAATCAGCAGCTCGTATATCTTTCCTCGAACTAAAAAAAGCCTGGATGATATAAATAACAGAAAAGTTGGAGTGAAATAATAGGATGTAGGCCTAGTAAGAGACAATAATTGATGCAAGGAATATAATTCATCAAAATATTCCCAAAGGTCATCTTGACACCAATACTTGCAACAAACAAACCACTAATTATTTTAATAGGTAATAACAAAAGATATAAAGGAAGATTAAAAGTGGCCACTCATCAAACAAGGAGCTTACAACGAGCAACCAAAAATAATGTACAAAACAAGAAAAAAAGAAAAGAAAAAACACCAGTACACCAAAACATAACATCACCAATGTACAGAGAAAATGGTACCCAGTACTAAGGAATGCTTGCAAATATAATCAAGGAATGTATATGACCAATCCACAAATACCAGCAAAACAAGAATGTTCGTAATCTCTAGGCACTTTACTACAATTTCTGTGACAATTGACAAATATAAGGCAATCTTTCTTGTGAACCTTTTTTCCATTGGTTGTCTTCATGTTTTTTTACCGTGTATCCTTTTCAATGTATAATGAAAATATTCTCTCACACAGTAAATTAATTGAAATCATCATCATAAACTTTACCCCAAATAGATGGGATAAGGCTATGATGATGATCATCATCATCATAGCCCTATTATGTCTATTTGGGGTCAGCTTTGCAAGTCCTATTTCTGCACTCATTTTATATCAACCCTAAGCTCTCTGTAACTTCGGAATCTTTCATGTTCCTTCTTTGCTTCCCTCTAGGTCTTCACTGGTCTTCCTCTTCTCCTACTTGTGCTTGTAGCATCTCAACCTTTCGTACAAAGTCCACTTATGGTCTTCCTCTTCTCCTACTTCAGTGTGCTCGCAATGCCAGTCGACTTTTTTGTAATAGCATGATCCATTTAAGGAAAATTCGTCGGCTGGTGTTACTGCCACACCACTTTATGTTACAGTCACCTCACTTAAGAAAAATAAGAAATCCTCACCACTTTGAATTAGATGATGGAAATCGTTTTTGGTTCCAATCTTAACACACAAGATTTTGAGATCATGTACCTATCATCATAAGGTCAAATTTTGATTCCATGTGGCACGCATCCCAAAAAGTGAACGTGAACAACATTTGGGGGTACGCCATGATCATGTTAACTTTTTGAGATGTGTGCAACGTGTAATCATTATATGACCATCTGATGGTAGGCTCATGATCTCAAGATCTATTATGTGGAGGATTGGGATGAAAAACGATTTCCATCATCTGACTCAAAGCAGTAACATTTTTTACTTTGACTAACTGAGGTGGCTATAACATAAAGTGGTGTGGCAATAACACCAGCCAAATTCATATTTTTTTTGCCAATTGTTTTAACAAAAGAATATGATGTACCATGTACTCCAAAATACCTCGGTATATACTACAAATACTGATAAAAACTTCATGAAAGAGCTTCCCTTTCTCAAAAACCCAAACAAATTTTTTTTCAATTGGAAGCGACCTTCACAATAATAGTCTACCACAAGTTATACCTCGGTATATACTAGAGCTTCCCTTTCTCAAAAATCTAAACAATTTTTTTTTCAATTGGAAGCAACCTTCACAATAATAGTCTAACACAAATTGGTGTGTTAGCTGTGTCCAGAGAATATATATTAAGTGGGGGTGTGTATATTTGTCTATATATGTAAGTGGGTATGTGATTATTAGTTGGAGTGTCTTGAACATTTTAAGTGGGAGTATAAATAATAATGATAAAGGGTGTGAAGCTTAGAACACTCAACCCCAATTTCCGCTTCTTCTTCTTCTCCTTCTCCTTCTCCTCCTTCCTGACCCTAATTCAAGTCCTAACTAGTCAACACTCTCACCTCCATGTATGCTGACATCATCAAGGTCAACAAATTGACCTCGGATGAACAAAACTGTATGGTTTTGATCGGAGTGACGAGGAGAGGAACTTGAATTCTCCACATATCCGATTTTGAAGCCACGATTGTATTTTTGAAGCATTTTGGGGGGTTATCAATCGAATTTCCTTCTCACGGATATCAGGGAGTTTAGCGCCAACAAGTATCAGATCAGGAATAGTTTGGATCGGTTTTCCCGCTGAATCAGAATATGTAAGTGTGATTTTTTTAGTTCGAGTTTGATATGGTTTTTGTTGATTTCAAAGAAACCCTTGTTTCTGGATTTTTTCACGTGCTTCTGAAACTCGGAGTATATGAGATGTTTTTGCAGCCAATATCATTTGGGACTGCATCGGATGATTGAGGTTTTCATTTAGGTGTCATTTCATGAGAAGTTGTTCAGGTTACACCTGTTTATGGTCAGTTTTGGGTGAAAACAAGTCTCCTGCTACTGAAAATTTGTGATGATTTGCGATGCGCTGCTGAAATTTATGGTCAATTTTCATTTTCATTATCTCTCGACTTGTATGATTTGTGATGTACTGCTACTGAAATTTTGAACCGATTTTGTAGGTGGGCTGCTGAAACAGTGAAGCTGTGGTGTGTTCCGTAGCTGATGAAAAATACTTCTTTGATGGTTTTGTGTTTCGTCTTTGTATTCAAGATCAGTGCACCATTAGGGCCTTTTTTTTTCTTTTGGGTATGTCTCGTCGGTCAGCAGTAGGAGTTTCGAGTAGCTGCACAGCCTGAATTACAGTGAAGTTTTTGGGGTAGTGCAGCTTGGTTTACATGGAGTGAAGGCTGTGGAGCCCATCGCTTGTGAAGAGACTCTGCTGTGTAGCTATGTATCGTTGAGGTATCTCAACTATGGATTAATCCAAGTGAAGATTAGAATGAATCACCGATGGCAGAGTAACAAAGGAACATGTATAGCTCCAATATTCCTAATCATGAAGAGGTGCCAGTTGTGGCTCACTCCTATGTTGCTGAGACAGGTATATGGTCAAATCGGCCTATGCGGCTGTGCCCCCTCAAATCTTCATGGATTATTGATTCAGGAGCAACAGAACATGTCTGGTATGTGACGGGGACGCCGACATTGTAGACATCGGATACGGACCATTTCACGTATACCGACGTCGGAAGAAGCGGAATGGAAATCAAAACCAGGCATAAAGGACGAAAATTTCAGAACCTGGAGTAAAGGGCGAAGACGAGATTTTCGCTCGATCGAATACTTATTGCACTCGAACACCTATTTCGATCGAACGAAATTTCGTTCGATCAAATACTTATTTCGATCGAACGAAAATTTCGTTCGATCGAATACTCATTTCAATCGAACGAAATTTCACAAATTGAATTCTCTTGAATTCGAATTTGAAATATCATGGTTAAAGTTGTCTTTTATTATTAAATTGTTTAGGGCTTTCTTTTATTGTAAGGCCTCCTATATAAGGTCATTAAGAAAAAACAATGTAGTTAGTTATTGATTATGAATGAATGAGCTTTTACTTTTGGAACTTGAGATGAGTTTCTCCAAAGAGTGATTATTCTTCCCGAGAAGGGTTTGGTATGAAGCCAAGGGTGCGAAACCCACAATCTATTATCTTCTATCTCTTTTGATTTATCTTTCTCTGTTTTATTTTGTTCCCATAAACCCCAACTTCAGCCACTACTCTATCAAATACCCGGAGAAAATCAATGATCCCATCATTGAATTGTGAGTGCCCTAATCTAGGGAAAACCTAGAGTTCTACCTCTAGGGCTGATCTACACCGCAGACCTAACGGATCTAGCGCATGAAGTGGACCCGATTCGAACCCCAATGCGATCTCTCACATGGGAAACAAAGAAGCCCTAAGGTATTCGCTTTATTTTCAAATTCATTGTTCAATTTAATTTAAATTAATTTCGGCAAGTAATTAATTCATTGCACGCACGTAGTTTAGAGTTTTGTCCTGCGTCAGTTTTGGTATCAGAGCCTAAGTTCTAGGTAAGGGCATATTTGTGTGACATTTAATTCCATTGCATTTTAATTTTCATTGCATCTTAATTCTGTTTTGGTCAACATGTGCACATCCCGTGTTTGTCAAAAGTCTCATTCATTGTCAGTTCATATTTGCATGTCATTCTAGAACTCGTCATTAATGAACCGTATCACCATGGACATGAATGAGATTGCGATGTTCTTAACGGTATGAGGGCTGAATTAAAATCGATCAATGATCGAATGGCTGCCATGAAAACAACCCAAAGGAACCTTGAAACGTCCAATGAGAGGTTGTTAGACCGAGTCAATCGGTTAGACGAGGGTGATGAGTACCTCGAACCACATGGTGAGCGTAATGGTCCACGTTTCAAACGAAATGGCTACCAATATAATCGGAACCGGAATCATAGGATGGATCATCATGGAGATGACTACGACCCGGAAGGGAAACTCCTCAAGAATGTCCGAGTTGAGTTCCCAACTTTCAATAGAAGATTGGACTCTCAAGTCTTCCTCGATTGGTTATACGATATGAACCAGCACTTTGAGTGGTTTGGCATGAGTGACGAGAGATGTGTCAGACTTGCTAAAATGAAGCTCATTAGTCAAGCCCGACTCTTTTGGGTCAACGTTGAGCGCATCAAAACGAATGCGGGTTGTACTCCCATTACCCATTGGGAGGACATGAAAGAGCGACTTACAGAGAAGTGCGTTCCTTCCTCATACTACCATCGTCTCCTCGATCAATGGCAAAATCTACGATAAGGTAGTATGCCCATAGCGGATTACATTGGCAAATTTAAAGAATTCATAATGAAAGCCAAAGTGTCCGAAGACCCTCAAGTCACTCTATCCAGATTTTGCACTGGATTGAGACTTGACTTGCAAAAGGAGTTAGTCTCCCACACTGTTGAGACTCTCGCCGAATGTTACACCATTGTTCAAGACCTTGAACGATATTTGAAGATGACGGTGGTTAGGCGATCTGATTTCCACACTGGTCAACCCCTGCATCTAGTGTTGGAAACCCGCCTCCCAATCCCACACAATCCACATATACCAATGTGCGGTTTGACAAAGGAAAGGGTGTAGTCGGAGAGTCCTCGAAGAGTGGTTCTCGCGTCAAGTGTTATAAATGTCACGGTTTGGGACGCTTTGTCGCCCAATGCCCCACGAGAGACCCACAAAGGAATCTCTTCATCGACGAAGAAGAAGAGAGTGAGGGAGTTTATGAAGAAGAGGTTTTTGAACCGAATGTCACACCTAGTGATGAGGAAGGTGATGATATGGGTCGTGCTCTAGTTGTGAAGTGTGCCTTTGCACAACTTCAACAGAATGAAAAGGAGGATTGACGGAGGGAGAACATCTTCCACACCTTTGCCACATGGGACAAAGAGTTATAGAATTATCGTGGATAGCGGTGCACCAATGTGGTGTCGAACATACCGTCACCGCTTAGGGCATACAGCCCACCCGAGACCTTACAAAGTCGCATGGGTTGACTCCTCATCCATTCCCATGTCACAGAGGTGTCGTGTACCCATACAATTGGGTTCATACTCGACACCTTATGGTGCGATGTGGTGCCAATGGATGTCGGCCACATCATCTTAGGGAGGCCATGGCTTTATGATTTAAACGTTACCATTTTTGGTCGATCTAATATTTGCACGTTCAATTATAAGGGCAAGAAAATCACTCTTAACCCTTTGGCTCCCAAAGCACCATCAGTCAATAGAGTTGAAAAGAAGGGAGACCAATCCAAGGCCATCAACATTGTGAGCCCTTCAGAGTTCGAGAGGGTATCGTTAGATAAGAGCGTAGTGTATGTCATCGTCACCGTTGAAAGTACTCTTGAGTCAGCACATGAGTACCCCAAGGAGGTCGAGCCAATCATGAATGAATTTGTGGATGTCTTCCCCGAAGACTTACCTAATGAGCTCCCTCCCATGCGTGACATTCAACACGCCATCTGTGTGTGATGTACCCGCATTACTCACTCCTAAGAAATATGATACATGGCGCATCTGTGTGGATATCCATGCAATTAATAAGATTACTTTCAAAGGTGAGTAGCGTAGACACTTGACCGATAGGTTGCGGAGCGTGAAGACAAAGACATTCCAATTACGGTTAAATATTGGTTTCCCATACCGAGGCTCGATGACATGTTCGATATGATGGTTGGCCCCACTATCTTTTCCAAGATAGACCTTAAAAGTGGTTATCATCAGGTTCGTATTCGTCCTAGCGATGAATGAAAAACTGCCTTCAAGACCAAGGACGGTCTTTATGAGTGGATGGTCATGCCTTTTGGGCTGTCCAATGCCCTGAGCACACTCATGAGGCTTATAACACAAGTGTTGAGGCTATTTCTTGGCAAATTCCTTGTATATTTTGATGACATCTTAATTTACAGCCCGAACAAGGAACAACACATTATCCACCTAAGGTTGATTTGCGAAACCTTGAGGGGAGAAAGGTTATACGCGAATCTCAAGAAGTGTACCTTCATGCAACAATCCGGTGTATTCTTGAGATTCATTGTCTCGGTAGACGGGATGGTTGCGGACCCTGCAAAGATTAAGGCCATTGTGGAATGGCCTGAACCTCAGAATATTCATGAAGTCCGTAGCTTTCATGGCTTGGCCACATTTTATCGTCGTTTCATCCGAAACTTTAGTACCATCATGGCTCCCATTACCGATTGCATGAGAAAAGGGAAGTTCCTGTGGAGCAAAGCCGCGACGAGGGCCTTTGCCGAGATAAAAGAGAAAATGGTTACTGCACCCGTCATGCGCCTACCAGACTTTTCTAAAGTCTTTGAAGTAGCATGTGACGCGTCGGGTGTAAGCATAAGCGAGGTCGAGCGGAGGGCCACCCTGTGGTCTATTTTAGTGAGAAACTTAATGAGGCAAAGCAGAAATACTCCACCTATGACAAGGAGTTTTATGCGGCCGTCTGATCTCTTTGGTATTGGAAACATTACCTGAAACCGTAGGAATTTATGTTATTTTCATACCACGAAACCTTACGCTTGCTTCCCAGAAAAAGTTAAACCCAAGGCACGTGAAGTGGATCGAGTACCTTCAAGGGTTCACATTCGTGTTGAAGCATAAGGCCGGTACCGAGAACAAGGCAGTTGATGCGCTTAGTCGTCGAGTGGCGACTTTGCGGTCTATGGGCACCGAGATCATCGGATTTGAGCAGTTAAAATAAGATTATCTTGAGTGCCCAGATTTCGGGGCAGAATATACTGCTATCCATGAGAATTCGAACAACATTAACTCCGAGTATACCCTGCTGGATGGGTATCTGTTAAAAGGAAATCGTTTGTGTATCCCTCATACTTCATTGTGTGACTTCCTCATCTAGGAGTTACATGCGGGAGGGATTGCCAGACATTTCGGATGCGATAAGACCAGTGCACTCGTTGAGGATAGGTTTTATTGGCCTAGCCTTATAAGAGATGTCTCTAGGGTTGTGAAACACTGTCGTACATGCCAAGTGGCGAAGCAAATTAAGCAGAATACCGACTAGTACACCCCGTTACCCGTGTCACACACCCTGTGGCAAGACATCTTTATGGATTTCGTGCTCGGACTTCCCAAGATTCAACGGAAGCACGATTCCATTTTTGTGGTAGCAGACCGCTTTTCCAAAATGGCCCACTTCATATCTTGTTCGAAAACCTCTGATGCGGCTCACATAGCCAAATTATTTTTCGGGGAGGTTGTGCGTCTCCATAGGTTACCCAAAACGATTGTGTCGGATCGAGACGTAAAGTTCACCAGTTACTTCTGGAAAACTTTATGGCACATGATGGGTACCATGCTCCAATTTTCTTCGGTCTATCAACCTCAAACCGATGGCCAAACGGAAGTCGCCAATAGGAGCATAGGTAATCTCCTTCGTTGTTTAGTCGGTGATCATCCTAGGATTTAGAATTCTACATTGCCTATAGTCGAGTTTGTATACAACAATTCAGTCAATAGGTCTCTAGGCATGAGTCCTTTTGAGGTCGTACTTGGTCAAAGGCCTAGGACACCCATTGATTTAATCCCCATGTCTGCATCCCATCGAGTTTACAGTCACCGATGCATTCATACAAAGACATCCATGAATTGCATGCTGAAATTAGAAAAAAAAGTTAATGCGAGCAATGACATTACAAGATAACTACGGATGCGCATAGGCGCTTCAAAGAATTCCACATGGGATCAACTCTGCATTCAATGTGGAGAACCTAGTTCCTTCTTCGGCCTCAGCCCCACCCCCCACCAACCCCTTCCAAGCAAACCCGGGCCCACATTTCAGCCCCCCCCCGGAGCCCCTACCCCTCCCTTCCCCAAGGAAGCAGAGGAGAGATGAGATCGAACGAATACTTGATGATTTTGTGGTATTCACCCATGGTGGAGGATTTCAAAAATATTTGGTTAAGTGGTTGGGAAAGCCGGACTCCGAGAACACATGGTTAACTGAAGATGAGGTGCGACGCCTGGACCCCCACATACTCGATCGCTATCACAATGCCGCTTCATCGATAATGAAGCCTTTTCGGCCCGGGAGAATTGACGGGGACGCATTGTAGATAGACATCGGATCTGAATTTTCGATGTAAGCGTCGGAAGATGCGGAATGGAAATCAGAACCAAGCGTAGAGGACGAAAATTTCATAACCTAGCGTAAAGGACGAAGACGAGATTTTCACTCGATCAAATACTTATTTCGATCGAATGAAATTTTCGTTCGATCGAATACTCATTTCGATCGAATGAAATTTCACAGATTGAATTCTCTCGAATTAGAATTTGAAATATAAGGGTTAAAGTTGTCTTTTATTATTTAATTGTAAGACCTCCTATATAAGGTCATTAAGAAAAAACAATGTAGTTAGTTATTGATTATGAATGAATGAGCTTTTGCTTTTGGAACTTGAGATGAGTTTCTCCGAAGAGTGATTCTTCTTTCCGAGAAGGATTTGGTGTGAAGCCAAGAGTGCCAAGAGTGCCAAGCCCATAATCTATTATCTTCTATCTCTTTTGATTTATCTTTCTCTGCTTTATTTTGTTCCCATAAACCCCAACTGCAGCCACTACTCTATCAAATACCCGGAGAAAATCAATGATCCCATCATTGAATTGTGAGCGCCCTAATCTGGGGAAAACCTAGAGTTCTACCTCTAGGGCTTATCTACACCGCAGACCTAACGGATCTAGCGTATGGACTGGGCCCGATTCGAACCCCAGTGCGATCTCTCACATGGGAAACAAAGAAGCCCTAAGGTATTCGCTTTATTTTCAAATTCATTGTTTAATTTAATTTAAATTAATTTAGGCAAGTAATTAATTCATCGCACGCACGTAGTTTAGGGTTGTCCTCACAAGATTCATCTATATTCCAGTCCCCTATCCTCTATAACGGAATCATGTAATGTTCATGTAGCTGATGGATCCTAGATTCCAGTTATTGGAAAAGGGACTGCTCAGGCTGGTCATTGCTGTTTAATATCCACTTTACATGTTCCGAAGATGCCAATTAACCTTCTTTCAGTTAGTAGTCTCACTAAACAACTTAATTGTAGTGTTACGTTTTCCCCTTCTTATTCTATTTAACAAGACTTGTCCACAGGAGAGGCACTTGGTCGTAGTCATGAGGAGAGAGGACTATAAAATTCAAGAACCACCACATCCAGAGATTGGTTGCTATTGTTGTTGCAGCTTTGTCCACCGAGGAAGTTCAGTTATGGCACACTAGTCTTGGTCACCTTCCCTTACAGTAGCTTGCAGCCCCTTCCTCAAAAACTTAGCTTAGTTTGATGTCTCAAGATTCCAATGCGAGGTGTGTCAGATGGTCAAGCACCACATAACATCATATCCTCCTAGTGGTAATAGAAGTAGTAATCCCTCTCAAATTGTGCATTCAGATGTCTGGAGGCCATCTCCCATTGTGGCCGTCGTAGTTTGTCTCATTCATTGATGACTGCACTCATTATACTATGTTGTATTTGTTGAAATCCAAAGATGAAGTTGCCTTTTTTCCCGGTCTTTCAAAAGTTGGTCCAAACTCAATTCCATGCTACGATGAAGATTTTGAGATCTGAAATGGTGGAGAGCATGGGTTAAAATCTCGAAAAAACGATACGTATCGTCCAGCCCCAAAACCGATACGTATCAGACGATACGTATCCGTTTCGAACTATGCATTCCAATGTATCGTCCGAAATTTTAAAAATTTGTATGGGAGGCACCGAGACGATACCTTGAATGTACCATATCGGTGAGGTCCAAAACCGATACATATCGGTATCGGACAATATTTTGACCCATGGTGGAGAGTACTCCTCTCACCATCTTTAGTCTTATCTCCGCATCCATGGAATTGAGTGGTAAACCACGTGTCCTTATACTCTGCAAAAAAATGGTGTCGCTGGGAGGAAAAAAACAACACTTTCAAGATGTAGCTCGTGCTCTTTTAATTGTTATGTATGTTCCAAAACATCTATGGTGGGGATGTCGTTCTTACAGCTAATTTCTCATTAATAGAATGCGTACTCCTGTTATTGAGGGTGAATCTCCCTACAAATTGTTATGTCCTCAGAATCGTTTGTTTTCAGTTCCTCCTCGTGCATTTGATTCAATGTCTTGCTATATCCCTTTGTCCTATCGTGATAATTTCTCCAAAGGCTACAAAGTGCATTTTCATTGGCTATCCTCCTACTCAAAAGGGGTATAAGTGTCACGATCTTGTCTTTGGGAGACTGTGTAACATGGATGTTACATTCTTTCAGTCTACCCCGTACTACTCTCCTGGTATAAGTGTTACGATCCTGTCTTTGGGAGAATCTGGATGTCACATTCTTTCAGTCTACCCCGTACTACTCTTCTCTACAGTGCCCTCTTCAGGCGGGGAGAGTTCTATGAAAGAGAGCATCATAGCTGCAATGTTGAATCTCTCAAATGATATTGTTGATGAAGTTGAAGTAAAGGTCAAAAGACCTAAGTGTAACAAGTGGGTAGCAAAGAGATGAACTTGAGGACCCAAGTACACCATGTAAGCTGCAAAGAGATGTTACTACAGAAAATGGAATCGTCTTTGTTATACCAGATGGAATCGTCTTTGACAAGAACGAGTATTAAATCCGGGGTGAAGCCTTTAAGAAGGTGAAAAAGAAGGCCTCTTCTTCTCAGACAACTGACCAGGTTCTTCCTCCTTTAGCAAGTTCACCAAGTTGTGATCCTCCTCCACAAAGTAATTTGGATTTTCTCATTGCTCTTCGTAAAGCTCCCAGGTTCTCCACTCATCATCCTGTTTGTAAATTTGTGTACCAGAACCTTTCAGCATCTAATTTGTCTTTTCTATCCTCGTTAGATTCTATTACCATTCTTACTAGTGTATCTGATGCTTTGTCTCAGTCACAATGGAAGGAAGCCATGATGCTGGCAATGAGAGCCCTAGAGCATAACAACACGTGGGATGTCGTAAAACTCCTTGCAGGGAAAAAGGTTGATGGATGCAAGGGGGTCTACACTTCAGTATAGATGAGATGGTTTTGTAGAAAGATAAAAGACCAGGTTGGTTGCAAAAGGGTTCACACAGACATAGGGCATTGACTATCATGATACTTTGCCTTAGTTGCCAAATCCAAATTCAAGTTCTCTCATCTCTTGAGCATACAGAAACTGGTTGTTATACCAGATGCGAAGAATGTTGTTCACCATAGTGATTGAAGGAAAAGGCACACATGGCATTCCCACCAGGGTTCTCCCACCATGGGGAGAAAGGGCAACTTTTTTTATCGATAACAAAGATTATATTAGTAAAAAAGGAGAGTACAAAGGAAACCAAAAAAATTTTTTACCAAGGAAGCATACCAGAAAGGTAGAGAGGATCTACCAGTAAAGAGCTCTCGCCCAAGAAAAAACCCGGGAGCCAAGACAACGCAAGCATCCAAAGACCCGAAAGCAAGGCTACAAAAAGACAAATCAGGAGGGCGGGAGGCGGAAAAGGCGTGGAGTGAAGGCCAGAGATCTGGGGGGAGATGGACTACCCAGTAAGCAGCACGTGATCCCAGTTTTGGAGAAAAAAATCATCAGCAAGGTCCGGTTGCAAAAGTCCCCAATAAAGAAGTTCACGGACGAATCTGAGGACCAAACCCCATGGTCTTCCAAAGCAGCGGAAGACCCTGTTATTTCTTTCTCGCCCAATGACCCATATAACTGCATAGATCCTCTTGCAAGCGGTGACTGCGTTCTCTCTACTGAAGACCCGACACATACCCTGCCACTGCCACTGCCACATCAAATCGACGATGCCATTCAGGCAAACCCAAGTTAGACCCAAGATTCTGAGGACCGCTCCCCATATAAAGGCCGAGAAGGGGCAATGGATGAGGGTGTGCAAAATGGTCTCCTTTCCAGTCATACATAGGAGGCACTGGTTACGGATGGTGATACCTCTTCTTTTAAGCTGGTCAAGGGTGAGAACTCTTCCCCACATGGAAGACTAGGCAAAGAATTTGATGTGGGGAGGAATCTTGAATTTCCAAAATTTGAGCCATCTTGGTCTTTCTCCTCTCCGATAATGGGATGGTTGACTCTTCTATAAAAAGTCATAAAAGCTCTTACCCGAGAACCTGCCCTTCTCCTTGAGGGCCCATCTGCTAATGTCTTTGCGCAAAAGATTGGGCATGGCCGCGTGAAGGACTTGGAATAGCCTAATGTACTCATCAATCTCATCTTTCAAACTCCTTCTCATGGTAACATTCCACGTAAAGACCCCCTCTCGCCATTCAGAGAAGAGAAAGGGAAACTTTGCAGGCTAAAGAAATATATCTGTCGACCAAAATAGTTGCCTAAAGCCTGATTTCTAAAATTTAGTGAAGTAGTTATAAAGTTTGAATACAAAAGAAGCCACTACAATCATACATTGCTTGGCTCCAAATATAGTGGGACATGGCAATGATGGGCATTCATAGGATCGGTGGTGATGTATCAGTTCATTGAAAGGTAGGGCATTTTCTAAACCCTAATAAATAAGAGATGCCAAACATGATATAAATGCGGAAATGGAACCAACCAATGCCCACAAATATAGATACAAAAATAGAACAATTGTGGTTAGTTCCAGTTGACGGTGACAACATCTGTCCTGTTGGGAAAATAGCTATACAACAAAAGTTCTAAATCATAATGATATCAAAACAAGTCCTTCGGACAAAACAGAGATAACATTGTCAGATGGAAAAATGATCGCAACTGCCACTGTTGTGGTAACTTTACTTTCGGGTTTCGACAAATCTGCAGCAGGCAGCCTTTCAAGAATTCAACATCAGCTGAGCTCAACCTCGAAAAAAAATCTCAAGCAAGAATCCTGAATGCATAATGGAAGCAAGTTGTTCAGCCTAAACTCAGAACTTGGAAGCCTGACATACCCAAGTTACGAGACTTCATTCAGCCATGTTCTTCGTGAAAATAATCTTAAAGTGAACACTTTAACTAAAGAGGGAAATTGTTTACCCCTTTCATGAGATCCTCATAAATAGAATCTACCATTAAAATTGTTCTATTTTTACTTCTTTTTTAATTTCAGGTTTCCTAGACCGCTTTTATTGATAAAACTTCAGTTACCAATAATTAAAAAAAAAAAAAAAAAAATCATGTCAAGCTAAGTGACAAAGACAAATAAGATGAATGATATGCAAGTGTCATACCGTTTAGGGCTTTGCTCCTGCACTATATCAGTTGCTATTTCAGAAACATATTGCTCCCAATCCATGGGTGGCACTACTTGATTATCTGTGAAAGGATATCTAGCCAAAATAACAATGCACCACAACATAAATAGATATCAGGAAAATATGATAACAACTAAAATTTCTTCAATGCTACACCCAAAAACAAAAGAGAGAGAAGACAAGGTTATTCTTTATCAAATTGTCAACAATAAAATGACCATGGTTCAGGATGATTAACTGTTGCACCCGACATGTTTCAAAAGATAATATTGCCCTTCTCAAACTCCGGTTTGATTGAGCAGCTACACGAGCAGCAAATCCCACTGGAAGTTGCAGTGCTTCTTTCTTGCCGATAAACTCCAACACTTTGATTATCTGGCACGAAGCATAACATTAGATTACATACAGAATTAAAAGGATATACCTTTCAAAGTGTTTAGCAGGACAATATTTACCCTCCAGTAGCTCTACTAGTTCAGATTAAATGGGTGGTCTCAATTTTGCAAAACTAAATGATGGTCTCTAATGAGATAAGGGAAGCATATCACAAAGTCACGAGTCGACAATAAATCGGCATGCGTCTAAGTCAGGAAAAATCGTTCAAAGTTGGAAAAAACGTGGAAAATAAAAAATTTCAGAAAATGTAAAAACTCAAAAAAATTATAATATATTTCAAGTTAAAATAATGATTTTAATGCAGAAAATAGTACAAAATAGGCAAAACCTAAAGGTGTTTTATGAACAAAATAACCAAAACATAAATATTTTTTTCCCTTTACGTATAAGTGAAAAAAAAAAAAAAAAAAAAATCGGACAACATCACAAACAACGCCGATTAATTGGCTGAGTCGCGATTGGCGATGAAGTCGAGCTAACTACAAGTCGCCGACTTTTTCTGATTTTTTGAAAAGGTCGGAGACTTTTGTGACTCTGAAGGTTCTAGTCCACTAAATTCCAACGGAAAAGAACATTACAAAAAATAGCAACTTCCTCAAAAAATTTCGAGAGCATTGTAGTAAAAGCATAAATACTCTAGGGTTTTCCATTACAGGGCAAACTAACTTCTAATAAACATCCATGAAACAAGATAACTTAAAGCATACAGCTATATTACCTGGATGTTGAGTGGGCGCATTGTGGGTAACTACTACGTATAAATTTCATTTAAAAATAGAACTGTGGAAGACAAGTTCGACACCTATTTCTAGAAAGGACTTTCTTCTCTTTTATTTCTAAGTATTTAATTAGGCCTCTTTTTCTGTTGATCCAAACAAGACCTTACACTATCCAATTTTGCAATGAATGCAGAAATTGTTACTGTGGAAGCAACAGATTCATATTATTCATTAGGTCCAATTTTGCTAGTGTCGTGTTTACAGCGCAATTTTTGCATAATTGGCAGATAAGTGTGAATATATAACTTCAATACCAATCTCAAGGCAAAGCGCGACATGCGAGAATATGGGATTGACTTTGAATATGCCTTTTCACCAGTTGCGCCAACATAAGAAACATTAAAAGCGTCGTTTTGGTGTCAACTACAAAAGGTTGGGAATTGTTCTAAGTCCCAATTAGATGTCAAAAAAACCTCCCAAACTTGAGTATCATCAATTCATAAGAGAGAAAGTGAGACTAGCAACATCAATACCTCTTTCAATAGAAAAAGGTTCAATTTTCCGAAGTGCTCAACAATGCTAGGAGAGAAAGTGAGACACGGAACATTAATACCTCTTTTAGTATAAAAAGGTACAATTTGCTGACGTACTCAAAAATGCTCTAGGTTTCAAATATTTTTCTTTATGGATACAAATTTCAACTCTTAAAATGCTGTTTCTGTGGTGTAGTTACTTTATCTTACTGCACATTACTCATTCAATAACGGATTACAGCAAAGAACATTTTTAGTTGTTTTATATCAAATATTTCTTATCAAAGTTGTACAAATCGTATAACCTACAAAAAAAACAGGATCAAATGACATGAATCAAATGAAATCCTTCATACATAACAAACAACACACCAAGCTAGAGTCCAAAATCAAAATTCATGGAATGGCAGGTCATGCTTGGTTTTATAAACAAGGGACTCTATATTAACCACGTGATCTACAACTAAATAGATCTCCTCTATACACTGGCACCATCTAGACATACAAAACAATCCTTAATTGCTCTAAGATTACAAGTGTCATCCAATGATCAAACGAGCAACATGAAAAGAACATGTTCAAAGTTCAAACCAGAAAATTTTAGTGAAAATTTCTAGTAATGCAACCATTACGCCTCGGTGCTTCAGCTTTTGCAGTTGCAACATTCATGATTTCTACAATTTTTACTAGGTTTTCAAATAATTACACAACAAGTCTCCTCTACATACAAGTTTTGCTACCTAAAGACCAAAGGGTATAAATGTCTCATGCATCTTATGAAATTCAATCCTAATCAATCTTGAGGTATTCAAAAGATTCATCAATCAAAATTCTTTCTTTCGACGTGAATAAATAATTAAAGCTCTTGTTTTAGTCTCCTAAAGGTACTTTCTGAGCAAAGTTAAAAAAAATAAAAGTCATTGTTAGTCTTCAGAAAACACACAATGATCACAATCAACAGTTATGATATGGAAATTGGTAAGACATAAAAGACTACTTCAATGCTATTGCCCTTGAAAAAGGATACACGGGAATCGGAGGACGCCAAATAAAAGTAAAATAAATAACACGACCAAACTTTTCCTTTAGTGCTAATCTATAACAAGTAATGCATGAGTGCCATCCAAAAAAGATGGGCCCTGAATGTTTATACCAACCTGCTCTTCTGTTGGTGCATTTATTCGCACATTCATACAGCGAGACCGGACAGCTTCAGTTACTTTTGAAGAGCTGTTGCAGCATAAAATTAAACGGCATGATGCACTATACTTCTCCATAGTTCTGCGGAGAGAATGCTGAGCTTCTCTTGAGAGCTTGTCAACCTCATTGAGCACTAATACTGCCATAACATAGAAGAATCTATTAACTCGATGCAGATTTCCACATTTTGTACCATCCAAATAAGAATAGGACAATGCTTAATGCGTAAGTATGTGTGCCATCAATGTATATGAATATAGGAAATGATTCACATCCATAAAACAATATTGACGCACTTTTATAATCAGTCACTTTATAATTTCACTCTATTGATTATTTGATGTAACTCATGCAAGATGTGTTGGTCTTGATTCTTTTATTTGGCAGTACCTTTGTGACTATTAACTTTTGTGGACCTCCTTTTGTCTTAGTGCCTAATTTCACATAACCTTTTAGTCTTTTACTTTTTTGTTTTCGCTCTATATAATTTAGTTTGTTCGAGAAAATATATATACTTTGGAAAGATATTTGTATTCGTACCTAATTATAGAGTCGGAGACAAAAAAATTCCAATATGATCCCTCGCCACATGGCCAGTTAAATAAATGCCAGCAGTTTGCTACTCATTTTGCAGCGGGAATGATCAGAAAGGAAGGATGTCGGCGTACACTCAAAATCACTCATTAATCTGGATCCTCGTGACAAAAAACCCCATTTTAAAAAAAAAAAAAAAAGCATTTAATATATGTATTTTTGTTACAACGTATGAAACCCGTTTTAACCGCGTGTTTTTGCTAAAATGCTTTTTCGTATTTTCCTGCATTTTAAAATACTTCTAAATTTTTTTTAACATATATATATATTTAAAAACAAAAGAGAATTTTATTTACCAATTTATATTACTTCAAAACACTAGCCTTAAACCCTTTTCAAAACACCAGACCTGTGAAGACCGAATCAAGAGTCAAAAGATGATTTCTATTCTTTAATGAACTTTTGAGTTTTGACGTTTAATTAGAGGCTTATAGCCTTAAAACAATTAATCTTTGAACTTGTGGTTTGTAAAATATAATTTGATATGATGGTCAGTTGTCATGAGCAAGTGACATGACCTTATGTGTATGATTATAGAATATTAAGTCTCATAAGATTATTTTATATTACTGAATTTTGACTATTTATTATGGATTCATAGTCGTTATTTTTTAATATTGATCTTACTGTTTATAAAATAAAAAATATGTTGATCTTACTGCCTTAGCATGTATTATTGTTTATTGATGGTAATTGACATTAACATTCAATAGTGTATTATTATGCTAAAAAAATGTAAAAAAGTAAAAGTTAATTTTTAACACGTAAATATTTTCTTTTAATGTTTTAATAGTTTTCCTTTTTTCAAGATTTTTTCCCAGCTTCGACCTTTTTGCCGTTTTTACCAACTTTCTTGCATGCCATATTAAACGTGTATCGTACTTTGCCACTATGATCTGGATAGACTAATATCTCCTTTGGTGCAACTACAGTTGCTTATTTTCTTAACCTGTCACACTATTACAATGTCTACCAAGAAAAGGAATTAGTATTGGGATGTGTGCCACGTAAGATCATTTGTGTGTTGTCTGATACGTGCACCATGATCTCAAATTCTTCAGTGCAAAATTTTGGGAAAAAGAATGATCTCCATCATCTGATTCAAAGCAGTCAAACACAAGGATCAAAATTTCGGTCGGTTTCGGTCGGCACCAAAACGAAATTGAGATCCGAAATTTCGGGCATCTAAATGTATGGAAGGGAAAATTTCGGCCGAAATTGTGGTCAAATTTTTTATTTCGGTCATGCCCGAAACCGATATATTTTGAACCTTGGTCAAACGCCATAGTTAGTGGCTACCATGTAAATCCAACATACCATTAATTTTAGATTGGCCTTTGACTGCTCTAAACCATAGAATGGAGATTGTCTTTCAACCCGATATTTTACTCCATAGATCTTTAGATCATGGGCGTGAGATCACATGGAACACATGGTAACTCCACATGGCACGCATCCCAAAAAGAGACCCAAGTACCAAGAGCATCGACACTCATGTTAAGTACCTAATATTAACTCTAGGGAAAATACCTTATAAAAGTGTCTAGTATATACATTTGCATGCACGCATAACATCGTCGAATCCTCCTCTAAAAAGAACTAAACAAAGAACTTTATCATTACACATAACTAAAAAAGGTCTAATAACTGATAATAGCCACAAAACAGACAAATGAGAAAATTCCCATATGCTAAACCATTAATAGTACAAAGAACTCGATATGCTCAGTTATCAACCAGTTACATGCTTTATTTGATCACAATATAACCATAAGTTACCTCTGTACCCTTTTTTGCCTTTTGTGTCAATTGGTCTGCTCTTCGCCATTTCTTTAATGATCTCTTGAACAATATACCTATCTTGAAATCCCACGTCACTAGGATTCATTTCCACATGGTGGGTGCTCGATAATGTGGTCAACTCAAGATCAATTGTTCTAGTTCCAGTCTGCATAAATTATCATTCTTGGGACTTAGTCAGAATGGCAACAATTTTTTAAAAAAATGGATAAGCTCACATTTCTATTAACAAACTACTATTAATTGAATTGCAAGTCAAGTACCAAGTACTTAAAATTCAATTCCATTCAGTACTTTCAGTATTTACTATTTAGAACTGGTTTTATTGAAATATAGTTTTTAAGGTAACATATAAATATCTTCTTGGCTCAAGAGGTAAAATGTCCATCATCGTAAATGTAGCTATCCAATTGAAAAATAAAAGATGGCATGAGAGAGAGAGGTTCATTGAAACTTTGGAAATCAAGAAATCATTTCCTTTATATGTCAGTTATTTACCTCAAGAGTGAGTATGAAACATTGAGTTTAAATACAACTGAACTGCCAAATGTTTTTATCATTGTAAATGTAGCTATCCTATTGAAAAATAAAAATGGCATGACAGAGAAGGGCTAATTGAAACCTTGGAAATCAAGATTCACGTTCTTTATATGTCAGTTATTTACCTCAAGAGTGAGTATGAAACATTGAGTTTAAATACAACTGAACTGCCTTAGCCCCCTGTTCGTCAACACACTTCAGGGCTCTAAAAAGTGATTCAGGCTCAGGGTCAATAATATATGTTTGGTAACCAAGTAACCACCTGCTTCCTGCCCAACTGATTCCCACAAAAGTTTAAAATTAGGTGAGAGTCCAGAAGTTGCTCAGACCGGGTTCACATTATTGCGGGAATCAGTTTGCAGAGGTGATGCTACCCCAAACAGGGCCTTAGTGAATCTGAATTTCAATACAATTGACCTGCCTAAGGGAATCGGAGCTACATTATTTAGAGTTAAAAAATAAATTAAATTAAAAAATTCCATATGTTTAAGACTGAATTTCAAAAGGTCATATAGCAGAGTCAGAAGCATTTACACATGTTACCAGTAATTAATCACAACACCTGATACCAACTTTTTCCTCAAAAAATCAAGCTTTTCAATAAACCAACTCATAAATAAAATCATACGACAATTCTAAACCATAACTTTGCTATTGAGTTTGAAGTTTCAAATTCAATATCTAAGTCGCCAAAACCCAACATAATATGGTCAATTTCCACACAGACATACCTCAATTTTCCAAATCTTATTCTCAACCTTCACCTGCAATCGACAGAAACCAAATCAACCAACAACAACAGAAGATGCCACGAGAGCATTAGAATCATAAACGTACTTATATGATAACCAATAAATAAAATGAAATCGACCTTCTCGGCTCCAGGGCCAAACATCTGTTTAAGTAAGGCCATGATTAGGGTTTTCTTGCCGGAGCCAGGGGGGCCGTAGAACAGAAGATGAGGGCAATCGTGCTCTGAAACCTAGAGAGATAAAATGCAAAACGAAAACCTAGGTTAAGAAATAATGCAGCAAAAACAGTAAAGAGACAATAGAAACAGAAACCCTAGACTGAAAATCGTTAGAGAGAGAATGAGAGTACCAGTTTGTTGAGATTTTTGGCGATTTCTTCGTGAACCATGATCTTGTCTAGGGTTCTTGGCCTGTATTTGTCGACCCACAACATCTTCGAGAAGAGGGAGAAAGACAGAGAGAGAGAGAGAGAGAGGCAAAAGTGGCGGGAAGAGGGAGCATGCTGATATCGAAAGTTCACAATAGAGGAAATTACCTGTTTTACCCTTTAGTTTTCCTGTAAGGACGGAAATATACAAGGGTTGGTATCAGACTAAGAAACGGGTACTCGACCCGAGTAAGCTTCCGGCTAACTAGTAGAGCCTACGGAGGAGCAGGTGCACAGCTGTTTATAAGCAACTGAGCACAGCGAAAGGATAATGGCTCCTAAACAACATTTAAATGCCATTTGAAATGGTGTTTAAATGATCTTATATCATTAAAGTTCAGATTTCTTATTTTATTTTTCTCCATAAAAAAAAGTTAAGATTTTTTTATCTCACACTAAAGTGTGATTTATCATTAAACACATCTGTGACCAATCTAATTGTCCAAGTGACAATCTATCTTGCGATCATATTTCATCCCAAATAAACATGCCTATAAGTGGATGTGAACCATTTGATTGATAAACATAAAAATCAATCATTAATACTGAAAACAACGGTTGATATTATAGTAAACAGATCGGATGGTTTAAATCTCCCTAAAACACCATTTTGGGCTTGCTTCACTTCAACCTATGATCTATAACTTTGACGATATAGATCACCCACATCTTAAAATATTGATGCTATAAGAACATTTAAACACCATTTTGGTGATTAAATGACGGCCAGAAGAGTCGGGTATCAATGAAACACACTATTGGCTTCTCAGTGATTTCTTGGTGCTCAAAAATATGTGTGCATCTCTTAAGGGTTGCACTTGACAGATAATTTGGTGAACTTTGAGGAAGGAATACATTACAAATTTATATATTGAGATTATTCGGCACATATGAAAGGGTGGCAACTTGTGTAAGAAACACATATAGAGAGAGAATTTATTTCTTTTTATCAGAGTTAGGTTGTATCAGGGATCTTCCTTAAGCCCTTATTTGGTTGCTTTAACTGGGAATGCATTAACTATAAAAATACGAAGAAAAAAAAAATCAACCATGTTGCATGTTATTCGCAGATGATGTGATATCAATAATCCAAATGAGGAACCACATAAATGTTAAATTGAAATTATGGAGAAAAGCCTTGACTGAAGAGGTTTGAAAAATTAGCAGCATAAATACGCACTATATGGAGTGTAAATTTAGTGAACATGATACCTGAAGGAGGATTTGAAAATGAGAGAAGGCTAAGGACCTGGGAGATGGGTTTAAGTTTTACTACTCAGGGAAGAGTAACTCTCACAACGGGATAGACATTATTGCTGATGTAGATTTGAAGGATAAGATTGTGGAGGTCAAGGGGAAGAATGGTTGTATTATGACAGTTAAAATCATTTTGGATAAGAAAATTTTAAATGTTATTAGTGTCTAAGCACCTCAAGTTGGACTGTGTGAAAACGTGAAACAAGAATTTTGGCAATTGATTGATAAACTAGTACAAGGACTACCCAGTAGTGAGTGGAGGGGATTTTAAGGAACATGTAGCTTGAGATGGGGGGAGTTATTCTTGATTTTGTTGTAACTTTTGACTCGGTAATAGCAAATACATTTTTCAAAAAGAAAGATGAGCCTCTTATAGTTTTCAAGAGTAGAACAGATAAATCCCAAATAGATTATTCTTTATTAAAGCAATTGCAAGGTCATATCTTATTTGGATGTTCTGATCAAGTGCCAATTGATAAAAAAGATGACAAATGATCCCCTAAAACTAAAATTGTGGAAATTAAAAGGAGAAAAAATGATAACCTTTGAAAGAAAAATGAGTGCCCAAGAAGTGTGGTGCCAAGAGGGTGATCCAAATGAGATATGAGAAAAATGGTGTCATGCCTTAAACAAGTTGCTAAGGAGGTACTCGGATAAACTAAAGGAAGAACAAGTGTACAAAAGGAAAATTTGTAGTGAAATAATGACATTCAAAAGGCAATTGCTGAGAATAAAATTTTTAAAGAAAGACAAAAAACAAGAATTACAAATGATATTGAAAGATATAAACTAGCGAAAAGAGAAGTACTAAATTGTGAACAAAAGAAGGAGAGAAAGAAATGTATAAATTTGTCAAGATTAAATAAAAGAGAACTAGAGATCTCGACCAAGTAAGATACATTAGGGATGAAGATCAAATGGTCTTGGTGAAAAAGACTGAGATAAAAAATAGAAATAAAAAATACTTTAAAGATCTATTAAACAGAGAATATGCGAAAGAAGTAGCTGAAGAAGATGAATCAAGCCAAGGAATTATCAATAAGATGTTAAAACCAAAGTAAAAGTAATCTTAGAAAAAATGAAGAAAAGAAAGGCATTAGGACCAGCTGGGATCCCTATAAAAGTATATATTATTTTAGGAGAGAATGAACTGAATTGGTTGATTAGATTATTCAATAAAATAATAAAAATAAAAAAAATGTTTGATGAATGGAGGAAGAGCATTGTGGTCCCTTTCTATAAGAACAAATGAGACATCTAAGATTGTGCCAACTAATAAGGCATTAAACTAATGAGCCAGACTATGAAGCTTTGAGAGATAATAATTGAATAATGACTACGATAAGAATCAAATGTATCAGAAAACCAATTTGGATTCATGTCGGGAAGATCAACAACTAAAGCAATTTTTCTATTGAGGCAACTTATGGAGAAGTTCAAAGAGAGAAGGCAAACCAAACCCTACATATGAATTTTATTAATTTTTTAGAAGCCTTATTATAGAGTGTCGAGACAGATAATATGGTGGACATTGAGGAAGAAATGTATCTGACATTTATATATTGATATTATCCAAGACACATACGAGAAGATAGTAACTAGTGTTAGAGTGACGTGCGGAGAGACAAATGAGTTCCATGTCCGAGTTGGGCTACATTAAAGATCTGCTTTGAGCCCTTCTTTGATGGCCTTGGTCATGGATGCATTAATCATAAATATACAAGAAGAAATCCCGTAGTGCATATTATTTGCAGATGACGTAATTTTAATCACGTAGATAAGGAAAGAAATAAATGATAAGTTGGAATTATGGAGAAAAGTTTTGGAGTCAATGGGTTTAAAAAGTAGTTGAATAAAGATCAAAGGCATGGAGTGAAAATTAAGTGAACATGATAGTTTAGAAGAAGATTTAGTCAAAATAGAAAACCATTTAGTGTCACATTGTCATAGATTTCGCTATTTAGGCTCTCCTTTACAATCAGATGGTGGATTTGAAGATGGCGTTTATTAATGTAGGTTGGATGAAGTAGAGATAAGCTAGCGGAGTATTGTACAACTAGAGAGTTCCACTTAGATTGAAGGGACATTTTTATAAGACAACGATTAGACCTACCGTTTTATATGGTGCAGAATGTTGAACTACAAAAATATGATAAGAAAATAGAGTGCATGTGGCCGAGATGAGTATACTAAGATGAATGTGTGAAGTAACGAGAAAGGATATAGTACATAAGAGAAAATTTGATAGCTACATCTATAAAGAAAAATATTACTGAGTGTCTCTATAGTTGGTTTGGACAATCGGAGGCAAGAAGTAGACTCGCTATCAAAGGTTGAGACTCTACAGGTACAAGGACATAGAAGAAGAGGAAAACCAGTGAAGACTTGAATTGTGGCCGTAAGAAGAGATATGAAAGATTGCGAAGTTACAAAGAGCTTAGTGCTAATCTGAAATAAGTGGAGAAATAGGACTCATAAAGCCGATTATAAATAGATGAGATAAGGCTATGATAATGATGATGATGATGATGATGACGATGATGACAACCTGAAGGAGGATTTAAGTATAACAAAAGACCATCTAGTATCACATTGTCAGAGATTTCACTATTGAGGCCATGCTTTACATCCATATTGTGGATTTAAGAGAACGTTCCAAATAAGATTAATGTAGGTTCGATGAAATCAAGGCAAGCAAGTAGGGTATATGTGATCCAATAATTTTACTTCAATTGAAGGGATATTTTTATAAGTTGTTGGTAATAATACTCTATGGTGTAAAAATTTTGGCTTCGAAGAAGCAACAAGTAGATAGAGTACATGGGCTGAGATGTATATGCTAAGATGGACGTGTAGAATAATAGGAAAAAATAAAGTTATGGATGATTGAGTAAGAGAAAATAAAATATTTTTGAATGTCGCTTTGATGGTTTGGACATGTCTATTGAAGACCATAATAATTGAAATACAACTAGAGCAAAGAAATAAGAGAAGAGGAAGGTCAGTGAGGACCTGAAGGGAAAAAATGAGAAGAGACACAGAACATTGCGATGCTATAAAAAGCTTAGAGCTGATAAAAGAGAGTAGACACAAAGGTCAATGAGTTGCTAACGCTCAGCTCAAAACCCAACTAATAGCCCACCATCTTCCATCTCACCTCCCAGTTATCTTTGAACCACTCATGGCAATCACCAACACTTATCATAACTCAAATCGACAGTCATCTCAAATCCCTTGTTGCAGTCACCATCACCATTGATTAGAATCATACCGATAAGACGATCTCATTTCCAAAATTTACACCGATAATACAATCTTTGCTACAAACATATTTAGGATGATTTTGGCATTAGCACATGCTTAACTAGCAATAAGAAAAAAAATATAATTAGGCATGAGCTCATATCTTTGTAAGGACATGTATGGCATAGCTCTCTGCTAGCTCCTGTCACAGCAGAGTTCACTTGTTTTAGTTGGTTCCCGTTCTCTTTTCTAACTCCCTGCAAAGAAGGATTTGCCTTATCTAGCAATAACCTCCTTGCTCTCCACTAACTCCCTACCAGAGCAAATAAAATCTACTTTGGCAAGGAGTGAGTAGAGAGGAGGGTAGAACTGCTGAATAGGTAAATCTTGCATAAAATCTTGCTATGCAAGGATTTATCAAGGAGAAGGGGTACCTGCTAAAGCAGGCAGCAGAATGTTAACAAAGAAGATGGGAACCTGCTAAAGCAGGTGAACTTTGCTATGGCAGGGGCTAACAGAGAGCTGTCATACACATCCTAAATCTCTAGTTCAGTGTCTAATCTAATTCATAACTAAAACCATTTGGACATGATGTCATTCTCCGAGGACTTGTGGTGTTAGAAAAAGCCTTAATAAAGGGAACAATGAGTTTATATTTTTATAATGATCTTGATCATCAAGTAACTCCTTCACATGCATTAAATGTTCTTTCCTTTCCTTCATTCTCTTTATATTGTCCTCCTAAAATTTTATAGAGAAAGATAAGCTCTATCTGTAATGTCGATAGGTACCAACCAATACCATTTTATAAATGTCATTGGACAACCACTAATAGATGGCGAGTAGAGAAATATGACTCGTAAAACTAATCGCAAATAGACGAAAAAAGGTTTGATGATAGACGACCATTGATAGTCCCACAAATAGAAAGATTTAATGTTATCTAGGACTAGGTCAGTGGGTACCTACCAACACCATTTGATATATGCCGGTGAGCGGTCGCTGACAATTTCACAAACAAAGAGATTGAATCATCTGTTCGTGTTTAGGATAGTGGCCACCCACCAATACCATTTTATACACATTGGTGGTGATGACTTACAGTGCCACTGACAGAGAGATTAAATGTTGTCGTGGCCATCTTGGTGGTGCCCAACGACACCATTTTATGCATGTAGGTGAGACCATTGGCAGTGCCATAGACAGACAAAGAGATTGAATTTGTCTACTCATCTCCGCGGGTGTCCATTGACAATGGGCAACCATCAACAGTGCCAAAGACAGAGGGATTGAATGCTCTCTTTGTGGCCACGTTGGTGGGAGCCTACTGTTCCCATTTTATATATGTTGGTGGGTGAACATTGATAGTGCCACAAACGTGGAAATCATTTGCTTTTGTTTGAGGTATGATTATCTTGTTTGGGCATTGCGCCCTAACATGCATCATAGTTGGCCATAGAGGGATCCTTCTTTGGGGGACTTGGTCAGTAGGAGGGTGAAAAAGGCTATGGTATAGAGGTGTGATTTTGATATCGAAATTTACAAGTAATCTTTGTTTCGTTATTGTATCCAATTTGATGTAAGATCCTAGCTTTGACAATAGTGAATAACAGTCTTTCCTCCACATCTCATTAATAGACAGTTTGAATCTTGAGTATCACTTGCAAACTTAAAATAAGAATATAGAAAATTCTCACACAAAGTTGTTAACTAAATAGTTACAATTAGATGACATATATTTAAAATGAAGCACGACAATACAAAAAGAGGGATTGTTGATGTATGAAGGTGAGGATAAGAGGCTACAATAAGAGAGGTGTATAGTTTCCATAAATGTAAAAAAAAATATTTCGGGTCTTAAAAGATGATGGAGTTAATTTTTGGAAGGATGGAGGCAAAAAATAAAGGAGATGAAATCAATGATAAAACTTAGAGGTACGTTAAGATAAACATTTTCTCTAAACGTTATTTGCCTCATTCAAGTTAGAACCGCGATAGCAAAAGAAGAGAATAACAAACAAGTTCCCAGAATACAACCAAACTCAGTCCTCTGTAATTCTTTTCGTGTTTGCACTCACAGAAGATAATTATGAACACTACGTAACATGCCCAAATTCGGATAAAAATAAATAATAAGGCAACTTTTCATAAGAAAAGATAACCGTTAAAACCTTTTTCACAAAACTAATTGTTAAGACATCTTTTTGTAGAAAAAGATACTAGTCGTTAAAACCTTTTTGGAGAGAAAAATTATTTAAAAATAACTTACACGATCTTTTAAATTAAAATTTACAAACTAAAATTTACTGTAATACAAGATAAATGCATATGAAATAAAGTTACATAACTTTATCACTAAAATTGTAAATCTTATTTTTACCACAAAAAAATGTATCTTGAAATTAAAAAAAAAAAGTTAATTAAAACTCTTTAAAATATACAACAAAAGAAATACAAAACTCTTTGAGTTTAGATGATTGTTCCATCTTGTCGTAGGAAGTAAACACATGACTCTCATTATCCATCCTAGCCAATGATGCAAGCATCATTGAGGAAGGAGGAGATGACTCTTTGCCATTCAATTTTTTCAACAACAATAACAATGTACACGGAAAGCAAGTAGATGACTATAGTATGTGTGAAGTTTGTGAAATTGGGAAGAGATTAAATAAAGAAATATGGTTTCAAAAAAAAGTAGTTGCACATTCAAAACCTCCAAATTTGTTTTCAATCAATGAGCAATTTTCTTTAGGTTTTAAGGGATTGTTGCAAGGTATCAAAACCGGTATCGGTCTCGGGTATCGGTTTACTCGAGACCGATACAACTCAGCTGATACAGATACGTATCGGCCTATTTAAAAAGTAAATAAATAAATAAAATAAATAGAGGCAAAGAATATATACCCATTGTTTTTAAAAAAAAATTAAAGAAAGAGGGAGGTACCATATACTTGTTGCAACATTTCTATCACTGTGTCACATCGCATCAGTACATCACTTTAAAAGTGAAAAGTGGAAATCGAAAACGTCTAGGGACTCAAACACAACACTTAATGCTTATTTGAATTTCTTGCACGCCTAAAAAGCAATAGGTAATAGGGGTAACACCCACAATTATCCTTAAAACGGAAAATGTAGTTATGGTATCACCCTGGTACGTATTGGAGCCGATACCTATCGGTTTGCTAGAAAATCGATACGTATCGATATCGGCCGATATTTGATACCATGATTGTAAGTGAAAACAATAGTGAATTTTAAATTTTCTCATGCTTTCTAAATGTAAAAAAGTCTGGGTTGAAATAGATTTTATAAATAGGAGAAAAAAGATGTGGCAGACAAGAAGGTTGTGCTGAATTTATGTAGGATGTATATAAATGTAGGAAAATTATAAACCTAGGACAAATTTGTCGAGGACAAAGTGCAGGCGGCTGACGTGGTGCGACGTAACTGGCTGCACCCACCTACATTAATTAAGCCCCACCATACTTGTAGCCGTCGGGCCACATTAGCCACCTACACTTTCTTTGTATAAAATTTGTCTTCCATATAACACTGTTCATAAAGGTAACCCTTATAGGTCACACTTTCCATGCATGAAAGAGATATATATATATATATATATATATATATATATATATATAGAGAGAGAGAGAGAGAGAGAGAGAGAGAGAGAGAGAGAGAGAGAGAGAGAGAATTTATTGTTTTTGTAATGAAGTTATTTATGCCTACAAATGGCTGACCACTCATTGTAGACAATAAGCACGTGGCTCTCATGCCACATTGTTGTGATGCACATGGATCTCCATGTTTTTAAAATCCACATACATCTCATGTTGACCATCGCTACCCTGCCACCAGAAGAAAATCTTGGCTTCACAACAAATTGGGATTAGACAGCCCGTGGTCCGGCCCGTACTGAACCGCCATGGGCTGAATATGGAGTTAGGTAGTGAAAGCCAGATTCATAATTGGGCTAGCTCGACCCACCATGGGCTTAATATGGGCTAAGGTAGGATAAGCTCGATTAACAAATGGGATGGCCTGGCCCAACATGATTAGTAATCGGATCGGGTATAGGCTAGTTTCAAGAATCCCAATTATAATTAGTTTAAGGCACAGTGCGACTAATTGAGACCCTAGTTGTAGGGTACATTTATTTTTGCTAATTGAGCAATTGTATTAAAATCAAATAAAAGATATAACAAGAACAAAAAATTACTTACCGAAGAGAGCTTCGGCAAAGGCATCACCCCCTCATGCAAGGACAAGAGAACACCCAAATCCCAACACTAAATTAGAAATGAATAACAATAGTGGGAAGACCGAGTTTGTCATCATGGAAACACAGGCGGGGGTAGGAAGAGGACAAACCCTTGAAGTCATTAAAATTGTAGAATTCAAGTTGAAATTTGCAAAACCAACTAGGGAGTCTGTGACTCTATTCGCTTCTCTAAAAATGTGATTGATCGATCATGAAAAAGATGATAGGAGAGACCGACACTCTTTATGATAGGTTCAATTCTCCAAGGATAATTGCTATCAGAAAAAATGTTTACCAAAAGCTTTGAATTAGACTTAATATAGAGAGGAAAGAGTTTTCACTTTGGCTACGTTATTGATACCAATTCCATAGTAGTTTGTAAAGGCGCATAAAAATTCACCAGATGCACCACGAATGATGCCCCATAGCAGATGATAGGAGAGACCGTACAAATTGCATGCGTTGAAGTCATATAAAGTGTAAAAGCTTAATTTGATGAGTTAAATTTTAGCGGACTATATATATATTTAAAATAATAAATAAATGGTAGCCACTACTTGCACTCACTTTTTAAGTGATTGCACCAAAATTAAAAAAAGACTGTATTTTAGGGACATGTGACATGTGAAAATGCAATCTGAGCCGTCTGATTTAAAGTTCATGATCTATAGATCCTTAGTGGGTAAGATTGACACGAAATGTAATCTTTATCAATGATTAAATATAGTCAAAGGCTATTATTTGATTCAAAGGTTGACAACAATGGATCATGTGATATCGTGTTTTGCTCCAATCTTATCCAATAAGGATATATAGATTATGAACTTTAAATGAGACGACCTAAATTGTGTTTTCATGTCACATGTCCTTAAAATACAAAGTCTATTTTTAACCTCGGTGCAATCACTTAAAAAGTGTGTGCAAGTAACGGCTCTCTAAATAAATACCTTAAACATTATGTTTCGCTAAAATTAGAATTGATGATGATCCCAGAAGATACAGAATTTGACCCTTTTAAATATTCTTCACACTTGAGGATAGAGTCATGGTTTCTGTTACAAGACTTATATTTTCCCTTTCTTTGTCCTTCCATTAGATGTGATAAAATCACAGACAATGTTTAATGGTGGGCAAGAAACGGCAGACCAATCAACCAAATGCCAATGTGGTGTGATGGAATCGCACTAGGGGCCCGCAACACACGACGGGGTGGCCACTCATATCGCACTACGTAAACATCCGGTGAAGGGCCTGCTATTTTCTGTCTGTTAATTACAATTTTTATAAGAGAAAAGTACTGGATCAGGCCCCTCCAACTATTTTATTTCGGAATCCATAATATTTTATTTTAAAATCACATAAGGACAACTCCTGATTCATTCTCAATTCCTAAAAAGAAATAATCTAACTTTGTCCCATAACATAGAAGAGTAGAATACCCTCCAATAAACCCATTTAATCATCTTATTAATTACATTTATATTCTTTTCACCACTTTTTATTACAGCAAAGTCCCTCGACTATTGTGTCGAAGGATCAAAGTAGTGGTTTCGTTTTTAATTTCAGGCATGACCGAAAACAAAAATTTGAACCAAAATTTCTACTGATAATTTCCCCTCCATATATGTTTGGACTGAAATTTTGGTTCAAATTATTGTTTCGATAGGGACTGAAACGATTCGGCCGATAAATTTTGAACCATGATTGCGTCATACATATTGTATATCGGTATTCACTATTTAATAACTGCATATTCCCCTTGTACCTTCCACTGTTGAATCTCCATTATACAAATGAACTTTACCGATAATAAGCATTTTTTTTATAGACATAATAAGCATTTTGTAAAGTAATTAATGTATCACATATACATGTTTTTGGAAAATATTTAAATAAAAATAAATTAATGGGCTGGCCTAGACTGATGTCTGATTAATCCAATGGTTAAAAACAATGAAGTACCAAAAATAATTATTAAACCCCATAGGGTACCTCTATTCGCGCGTTGCAGATTACTGGTGAGCGTCTACACTAGAACCCATTGACTGCCTTAAATCAAACGATCATGATTGTTTTTCATGCCAATCTTCAACAAAATGGATCTTGAGACCATGGGCGTGCCATCAAACTGTAAAGTTTCTGATTTCACATGACACAGATTCCAAAACATGGCCCTAAATCACATAGCACGCATCACACTCAACCATAATTTTAGGGCCACATTTTGAGATCCGTGCCACGTAGAATCAGAAAATTGACCGTTTGACGGCACACCCATAGTCTCTAGATCCTTGTGTCAAAGATTGGTATGAAAAAGGATCAAGATTGTCTGGTTTAAGACAGTCAACAAGTTTTAGTGTAGGCGCCCACTAGTAAATTGAGGGGCACCAATAGAAAGTACGCAATCTCATATAATTTTTCAAAGGATCTTAAAAACGTAAACCGTATACCCAAAACAACTGCATACTAAGGAAAGGAGCAAGACATTACCTATTGACAAAGCCTACAATCAAGTTCTCAAATCTCACATTAGATCCTTAGGGCACTAGTGTAACTAGAACGTATCACCACCATGCACTTTATCCTTATAGTTTATTAAAGCGTTGGGAGATGATGCACGACTCAAACCAACTACATAGTTGCGAGGGCTTGAGCATGATCCCAAAGGGCGTGAGTTCGAAATGACTCCTCTTCTATGATAAATGGGTACACCATCTAAGGTGCCGAAGATTGTGAAATACTCATGGCATGGTAGGCGATGGCACCTCGTAGGAAGTTAGTCAGCACGCAAGCTTGAGACACTACATTATAAAAAAATAAAAAAATGATCCACAGTTCAATGCGTCTCATGCACACACTGTCAATGCCTTCTATGGTGGAGAAAATTTCAACCACCATATCATATAAAGCAAACATACAAGTGATTTGTCTCGACTTATCTCACATTCAAGCTCATGTGGAGGGGAATAATTAGTTTCCCCTGAGGTTAATTCATCACTCCTGGCTTCCTACTGATATTTTATAAGTTTGTTACTCACAAGAGACTCAAATATCTCATTTGTCATATGAAGACAATCATTTATGTATATATCTTTAGGCTGTGAATAGCATAGCTCTCTATTAGCTCCGGCCACATCAGAGTTCACCTACTTTAGTTGATTTTCATTCTCTTTTCTAACTCCATGCAAAGAAGGATTAACTTGTCCTAACATTAACCTCTTTGCTCTCTACTAACTCCCTACCAAATTAAATAAAAAAATCTCCTCTGGCAAGAAGCGAGCAGAGAGGAGGGTAGAATTGTTGAACATGTAAATTTTGCATAAAATCTTGCTATGCAAAAAGTTATCAAAGAGAAAGGCTACCTGCTGAAGCAGGTAATAAGATGTTAGCAAAGAGAATGGAAACCTGCTAAAACAGGTGAACTCTGCTATGGAAGGGGTTAGTAGAGAGCTAAGCCATACGCAGCCTTAGTCTTTACTCTTACAATATAAGAAGCAAGCAAGAGTTACAAGGAGAGAAATGCCCTTATACTTGTAAGCAAAGAATCTCAAAATCCCCAAAATCTCTCCTACTTCCCTAGATTATCGCTCACTTTTCTCTTGCTCTTTCACATGCATTGCATGTGCATTCTACTAGTAATATTAAAATTCACAAATGAACTAATGAAACCCCACTGATATCAAGTACAAAATAATCAAGAGCTAATTTGATTGACTTTGCATGAGCCAATTCAATTATAATGTATTTGTTATCTTTTAGATATTTAACCTTATGTTTATTACATTTACAAGTTCATATTTGTAAAAGAATTTATAGCGCTTTGGAGGCACCTTCACCCACACAACACCTTTGAGGCATCAAACAATACAAAAAACTAACTAATACGAGAAGGCTTGTTTGATAATTGCTAGTGGTCATCGCCTTTATATGAAGTTTTATCCCAGTCACACCCTCTACTCATATTTTAGCCTTAGAGCTGGTAACCCACTAAATCTGATCTGTCATAATTTCTTTTAGGAGCATATATAAGTAAGATTGTGCAACAAAAACTCTCATTGCAGAGGCATCGAATACAAGAGAAGTGAATATCATGAGTTTAGGACTTTTTCTTTTGGCATTAACTACTGAACTAGCTGACTTTCCTGCCTTGGCTGCCCCAATTAGCTGACTGAACTGACTTGCTTTCCGTTTTCAACTTTCAGTACTAATGAGCTAGCTGAACTGCCAGCTCTCTTTGCGCGCCAGGGCGAGTTATAAGGACAGATAGATAGCTAGAAATAAGTCTTCAGTCAAACGAAAGACTGATGGCTTTGATGACATGAAAGAATAGTAAGCAAAAATACAGAGCATATTTCCCATTGCGTACTGAATTTTGGTACACCTCTCCTGATCACAAAACAAAATCCTAATTAATAATCTTAATCTTAAAGGCTTTATCCTAGTCCTATCTTAGCAAGAGGATAATCCTTAACCTCATCTAATACACTGTCCCTTATCCTTTTAACATATCTGTATCAAATCCTACTCTGCCAAAAGGGTCAAAGTCTACTTCCACAAATTTAACGAATTTAAAAAACTGTGCACATTCCAAGGTTTGCTCGCATTGGTTAAGTGGGATTGACACTGCACCTTATGCTAACCATCAAGAGGTGGTTATTCTTCGACCATAGTCATTTAAATGAAGTCGGACTCTTCAACCACTCTTAGCACACATGCTGATCGACTGAAAACCATCCAATCTGTTGACCATCTCTTCTGCATGCCACTTCATATGATTTAGATTTTTGGGCTAAGGCGCCTAATGATTGGATGATCCAGATTGATTGGCCCAGTGCCAAAACTTAGGAAGGAGAAACTGATTCTATATAAATAAATGATCTTCAATATGATATTGAAGTACTAGTGTCTGGACCTGAAAATTATACTTTTCAAGAGATTGAAAAATTAGTATGATGATATTAATAAATATCTATAAATACAAAATTTTTTAGAGCTAGCATAGATGAATCACAGCACACTACATGTTTATCCTTCTAGCTGGGGGGGTCTATCAAGGAGACCAAGTTTCATTGTTTACTAAACAATGAATCCTAAAAAGGAAAAAAGTAAAATACCCATAGGTCTCCTTTTTTCCTTGGCTCCAGCTGAGATAGGCATGGGCGTCACAACTCACAAGATTCCATTGATGAGAAAATTAGCACATTCGGTGGCACTGTGGTACCTGTAATCAATCAACTGTCGCTAAAAGTCAATTCATAACATCTACTAATATGTCAAATATAGTTCTGTTATTCTTTTATTGGAAGGAGTTACGATATTGAGCTTGCATTGCATTAAAAATTAAAACTACAAAAAAATAATCAGAGTTTGGTTTTATGGAATCCCAAAATTTCTACGTTGAGTTTATTGCCTTTTCATATGGCAATTACTAAAATGAGAGGGTTGATACCAGGGTTACCTAATTCGCTGAGACTACCTGCGAATCGCGAACTGGTTCGCGGTTTGATTCGCTCTGATTCAGTTAAGATGGGGGAACCGGACAATGTCAATGCTTTTATATAAGCTAGGAACAAAAAGACTCTCCAAGGTTTCGAACCCTGGTTAATTTACATGCGCCGGACGGGTATTACCAGATCTCCCATTGTACTGTGTTTGTATAACTTGTATACTATTTAATATATTTCATTTTAACGCTTATACAAGTAATAATTAATAAATAAATTTCTTAAAAAAAAATATTTTTTAAAAGCTCATCCTACCCCAGAGAATTGGGTTCACTTCGACTTAGCGAATTGCAAATTACGAACCCAAATTCGAACTGAGCGAATCAGGTAACATTGGTTGATACCACCTAACTCAACCAGCTACCATGATTTACTGTCTCAGTTTTCCAATCCGTTTTGCACATGAAAGTACCGAGGAGTTTCATATTGTTTCTGCCTCTTATCAAGTGAGATGTACATGAAAATAAGCCTATCTAATGCTTGCAACACCCAATACAAGCCTCCTTGCAAATTGATTTGTTCATGCCTAATACCAAAACCCGAGACATCTTTATTTGGCTAAAATGCAAGCTACTTATATCTGCACTCTAATTGGTGGGAGATTTGCAGAGAAATTCTGGCAGCAGGCTCTGCCTGTTGGTGTTCTCCTATAATGTCCCTCTGCCTCCAACAAATGACAGTGACACCTAAACCAGATAGCCTGGTATATGTTGGTGTGAGTAGATGAACTGACAAGTATGCAAGTCATACACAACCAGCAGTATTTGTAAGTCATGGACGTGAATTTAGGCAACAACTCAGTTTATGTAATACCGAAAAATATATCTTACGAAATAAATAGTAAGAATAAGAGAAGATAAATTTATCTATTCTGGTATAATAGGCATTTCAATATAATTAATACCGTCAGGAAAAGAAAAGATAAAATTAATTTTTCTACCTAAATTACAAAAAGTGAAAATTTAGGAAAATCTAAAATGCTTGAAATAGATAACAAAAACACTCAGACGCATATTAGACATCAACCACAGACACTTGATACGGCTATTAGGACAAAACCTTTAAATGCCCTTTCTATTGATTTCTGATAATTCTTTAGCACAACTCAAGAAGTTTAAACAAATTGATTTAATTTTCAAAATTCATCTAGGCTTCGTGAATTCAGGATTCTATAATAAATATATTTGCTAACTGGTCAGTCCGTTCATATATTTTGAATTTTGTGAAGCCCTACGCATACGTGCCTCCCCCGTCAGCCACAACTAGCATATTTTCAATATTGTCAAACAACTTGATGGAAATTTCAATGCAATCCCAGGTTCACATGCTAGAGGAAAAAAAATGGCTGTGAGTAGTTTCTAACGAAGAAATCCTAAGGTATATGTCCTATGAGGTAACTTTTGGGCGATACTGAAATATATCATTGGATATGCCTCGATAGCAGAGCTTGATGATCCGTACCGATAGTGGCTTCTTTTGGGTGATATAAATTTTCATGTGTTTTTATCAATTGAGTACCGATATGTGTCGGCTCAGTACCAGTGCTACCAAAGATGTATCCTAAACATCTTGGACATTATAGTATGGTGACCTTGGTACTATGACATCAACCTCATTATGCCCATCAAAAGAATTAACAGACAGCAGTTCATTAGTGAATTCTCATACCTGAATTCTGTGTAAGCATCAAGGGGATCTTCAACTGGTGGATCTCCCACTTTGGGCACCTGGACATGCCTCTACTTTGGTCAATAAACATATATATCAAATGCCTGCTAACCAATGTTTGCCTCTCCATTCATTATCGTAGATCCATCCTTGGCAGCAAGTCCAGTAACTGTTTTACTGCTGCTCTTCTTCTGCCTTTCTTTGTTAATATATGGCACATCTTTAGAAGATGAAACTAGCCTTCTGATGAACTTCTCCTGGGGGAGTGTTTTGGCAGGTAAGCTATCTTGGGCTGAAGTAACTTCCATACGAGAGCTTGAAATCTTTTTAGGGGTATCCTTATCTGGGAGCTGCACCCCCAATTGTTGTTCTGTGAGTTCCTCCAATGGCGTGCCGCTTTTTTTGCTGGAACCAAATCGGACGCATTTTGAGGAGGCACATTTTCCTTGCTGGTGTCACTCGAGCGCTGGTTGACACTGGATTTGTCTGGGCTTGCATCAGGAAGTAGTGCTCGGTGACTTAGGCGCAGTTGACCCTTCTCATTTACCTAGACATGTTGATAGAACAATCAAATATAAAATTGTCTTCGCGTAAATGTACTTATAAAAAAAAACCCAAATTGGCAAAAGTGAAGGATTAGTAAGAAAGGAGGTTACTTAAATCACTCAGGATTCTCTTAGTCTGGCTAAAATACCTGTTGCCGTGATTGCTGATGATTCAATTCCATATTCCAGAAGCAAAAAAGAAGCTTCTCAGTCTGAATGTATTTGAAAACATTCCTTTCAATTTGAAGTGAAAGAGAAACTCCATTGGTTGGATCAAAGTTTGAAGAGCAGTCAACTTGTTTTTACAGTGTCCAAGATCTACTAGTTCAGGAAAAGCTTCCCATATATATATAGAAATGATATTTGGACTCAGAGATCATGAATTTTGAGTTGAAATTTTCCCATTATAATAGAGTTTCCTTTTCATCCCAAGTCAGGCATGCTCGAGAGAAGTAAAACATAGATGAGATTCTAATGGAACATGGGCAATCATCTTCGATCAGTGCCAAGACAAGAACACTATAGGGTTATGAGACCCCAGGTAAACCAACAAATTTTCGCAATTTATGTCATAAGAGTAAATGCCTATGAATATTTGATTATTGTTTATATAAAATCTAATATTATATTATTAATGATCATCCTTAGTTTTTCCTTACTACTTAATTGTTATTATTATGATTATTTTTACTATCATTAATCACATTATTACTGCTCCACATCTTAGTTGCACGAAGTGGGAGGGGGTGTGGGAGCGGATTCGGGAGCGGTGAAGCGGCAATGTTTAAAAATCTAGGAAGCGGGAGCGCCTATGTATATATATATATATATATATCTTTTTTTTCCAAAATATTCAAAATATTTAATTGGCGTCTTTCAAAACTTTTATCTTCATATTTAATTAGATGAGAGTCCCACGAGAATAAGAATATGTATCTTCACCTACAAAATTTGGAAGGGTATATCCACTTTTAACAACCAAAATGTTCAATTGGTGTTTTACATAAGCCATCAATTTGAAGATAAAAAAAGTACTAGTAATATATTAAAAAAAAACACTTGATGCATACAAAAAAGTTTAAAAAGGTATGGCTTTAATAACGAAATCAAACTTCCAAGTCTTCAACTCTTTCGTGGTTTCTTTCCCATCTTTACCTGCAAACGCTGTTGTTCATGTGTTAAAGTCTAGCATTGAGGCAATAGCTGTAAATAGGGGCCAATTGAAGTTGATGTTTGAATAGGACAAACAACTTGAGAAACATGAGGAGGCTTACTATCTAAATAAAGTCCTACATCATCCTCATGCACTAACAAACAAATTTTCTTCCCCGTAACCTTCTTCTAAACCAATAATCCACTTCTTCTAATTGGTCAAATAATCATTTCTAAATCTGCTCAACACTTTAAGGTTATAGTGCACATAAACTAAGGATTCCACCCTCGATGAACTCATCTTATTTTTTTTTTACATTATGAATGTAATTTGCATGTGCTCCAACACCTTTCTACACATGATGAATTCACACTTTGAGATAGCGCCTTAACTACTGTTGACTCAAAAATTTCAAATTTATGGAAAGCAGGAAGTTCTTCTATCTCTTTCTACATTTCAAAGCTCGGATGAAGTAAATCACTGAAAGGAATTAACAGAGGGAGCTTTATTTATAGGTTTTATTTATTTATTATTATGTGAAATTTACTCTAATTAAGATTTAAAGTTCAACTAAGTCAAAGATAGCTGAGACCCACAAATGGACCTACTTGCGTGGGCCTTCTTTCGACTCCTAATTAATAGCCCACCTGTGTGGCCCATCCTACTTCGTACACTCTCTTCTCTTTTTTCTCCTCATTTTTCTGTCTTATTCTCTTTCAAAATGGCCCACGCAGCCACCTGCGTGGGTCATCTTCTTCGAACATGGGTCTTCTCTTTTCTCCGCTTAAGCAAATAATCACCTGCGTAGGCAGATATCCCGAGAAGATTCTTCTCTCAATCTGCGTGAAGGCTAAGGTCCACGTAGCCCTCACAACCCTTGGTTTTTGTGAAACTCTTGCGGAAATTGTAGGATTATAACTTCCCGTAAACGCTACCATAAATCTACAAATAGCAGATCCCTTGTCATTATCTTGATATGAAAATTCTTATGTGAGAGCCCTGCTGAAGACTTCTCCGACTTAGATTCTTTTGCCAAGATACCTTAAGGAATCTCCGAGATTTTTTTCATTCCCTCTTCTTCTCCCCTTTGACTTCTATTTAGAGTGTACGGGAGAAATAAATCCAGATTGAACTCTGAATTCGGATTGTCTCCGATACAGGTGCATTTAGGATAAGAGCTATGACCCTTACCTAAATGTGGTGCGCTTAGGATAAGAGTTACGACTCTTACCTAAGTATGATTTAGGATTGTAATTTGGGATTACGCATTATGACACGTACCCAATTCCTTGTGTTCTTAGAGATAATTCAGTTATGTGGGTACAACTCCTCACTTAACTCTTAGCATGCCCGGATTGCAACCACAAATCTAATAACTCGTATGGGTTGCAATCACGAATCTAAAGAATGATTATGGACTTCAACACTCGAAATACTCATCTACAATGACTCATAACCATCAGATTTACCAGATCTAAATCATGCCTCGAAATTAGAGTTTCCCTCGCGTTCAGGTCATCACTCCCCTCAACTATAGGGTTTAGATCTCAACCTCACGATAAAAAAATATTTTATGATGCCGGTAAAATCTAATTTCTTAATATACAAATAATTGGGCCGTTCTCGCTTAGGCTGTCCCTGTGTGGGCCATCCTTGTGACTCGGGATGATGACCCTAACCTACGTGAATGATAATGAAATGAATATTTGCCGAAATTAACCTAAATTAATTAACAAATCTTACAATAATCGTGATACCTTAGGGTTTAGCAGATTTCCGTTTGATGATCACGTCGGTCGGGTAGGGTCTAGTCCGTTGTGCTAGATCTGTTAGCCTTGCGAAGAAGGATCCTAGAGATAGAAATCTAGCCGCTTCCAGATTAGGGCGCTCGCTCGTAGTTCAAAGATGGAATCACTGGTTCTATCGAGGGTTTGTTGAATCGAATCGATCCAACAGTTCAGATTGGTTTGATGGCTCTGATGAATATAGGGTCTATGGTTTTTGTAAAAATCGCAGGGTAACAGCTGAAATGGGTTGATTGGGATCGGTACACAAGCAGAAAAGATAAAACCAAAGATAAATAAAAGATAGAGATTGTCGGCTTCGCACCAAACCCTTCGCAGGAGAAGAAGAATCACTCTTCAAAGTTGCTCATCTCAAGCAGAAAGCATAAGCCTTTTTTTCATTAATCAACAATTAATTACATTATTTGTTAATGACCTTATATAGGAGGTCTCTCAAAAAAAAGAAAACCCTAAAACAAATACTCTAAAAGGACAAGTTTGTCCATAAAACTCCAATTTCGACTTTTGATGGATTAAACTTCGCGACAAATCGATTGATCGATTTATATATATAAATCGCACGAAGCCTCCAATCACATTTGATCGATTACACATTTTTACTTGATCGATCGACTGAGCATTGCAATTCACCAAAAATTAAGACTCCCCTGTCCACAATCGATCAATCGAAAGCTTGGGATTGATTGACTGTGTACACCTTTGTGTTCTTCCATTATGCCTTTATGAAGCTGAAAATCTGTTGCGGCCCAATTCCAATTCTCTCGATCTTGGCATCTCCCATCATTCTCCCAGACCCAAAATGTTTCATCACTGATGAAACACGCATGTAGTACTGATGAAGTGTATTGGGACCCAAATGGTGGAACTCGTTGCAACTAACCCAAACAATCTCGACATTTGGTAACGTATGAGTATCATCCCGGTCGATTGTATCAGAGCGCACACTGTAAACCTCTGCTCGATGAACCAAATAACTTGGCTCGCCAACCCACTATGGCAAATATTTTTGAAGCTTGTCTTCAACTCTCTCGGACCCGAAAGTGTTCATCACCGACGAAATGTGATCGCAATATCGGTTGGAAATACAAGAACTCAAGCGACGAACTCTCTCATGATTAGCCCATGGCCCATGCACTCTCGGTAGTCGACTCACCAACCCTCTTCGTCTCATAAAACGAGAACTCTTTGCCATAGGTGAATGCCATAAGATCATCCGAGATCCTCTCAATGACTTTGCTATTCATTTTGCTCGGAGGAGGAAAAGATAAGGGTTGTAGGATCGGGATTGGTGCACAAAGAAAGGACGTTTGGAAAGGAGTTCTAGGAAGTGGGGTTGAGCCTAGATGAGGAACTAGGTCTTCCACATTGAACGTTGAGCTAATCCCTGTATTTGTAGGAAGCTTAAGAACATACGCATTATGACCACTCCTTGCCACAATTCCGAAAGGTGCAGCGTCGCGGGCCTGGAGGTTCTTTGAAACTCTCGATGGGAATTGTTCAGATCCAATCCGAACCATCACATGATTATTTAATTGGAATTCCATAAAAGTCTCAGGTAAATGCATCGATAATTTGAGAGTTTCATTGCAATAAGACTCGGAATGTGAAGCAGTATGCAACTTGAGATCATGATGTGTATGTGTATCTATGGACTCATACTCTTATGTGCATGTGACGCTAACGACTCACATGTACCAACTCAGGTGCTCTCGATTCTACTAACATTAACGACTTAGGCACAAGCGACTCTGTGGGCACTATCAGCTCATGTGTGATCGAATCAGGGGACACTAATTGCTCATGTACATTCGACTCGATTAACTCGTGTCAACCAAAACCAAGGACTCTGGGGTACTTGATTCAATTGACACTAATGGTTCTTGTGTACCCAGTTCGATGGATTCACGTGTACTCGACCCAACATCACTATTTACAAGGGAAATAGAAGTCTCTTCAACACAAACTATACTTTCGTCAGCTTCTTCCATCTCTTCTTTACTCATCACGGTACGATGGTCATACACAATTTCTTCAACGTTCACATTTCCCGGCTTCTCAAAACTCTCTTTTAGTCAATAAATTTTGAGCGGAAAATTTTGTGGGGCATTGATAAGTAAAGTGTCCAAATCCGTGACACTTGGAGCATTTGTTGCCACCACTAGTTTTGGGGCTTTCAATAATCGTCCATTTTCCATTATCGATTTGGGAATTCGGAGGAGTAATCACGGGTTTTGATGGTCGAACCCCGAAATCATATCTCTCGTGGACAATTTGTTTACCATGATCAATTTGGGGCCTCGTAGGAGTATTCGTGGGTTTCAATGGTAGATCCCCGAAAGTAGAGCTCTCCTTAGTGTAGGTGCTCCTTGACTCAAGTTGGGTGTGTTGATGACACTTATCCACCTTAGCTTCCAAACACCATAGAAGGTGGTGGTGCGTGAAAGGAACATATTTCTCGATAAGTTATTCTCACATGTCCTCCCATAGTGTGATGGGCTTATATTGGGCTATCTTGCGTCGAAACTTCACACCATTCCAATCAGTTTTAGAGCGGCGCACCAACCTCGTTTTGGCGAACTCAACTTTACACTCATCCAACACATCATACGAGTAAAAATACTCTTCTATACTAGACAATCATCCCACGAAGGTTTTAGGATTCGCCATACCCTTAAAATCTGGGACTTCAACTTGAATAGACCATAGAGATTTTCAATCAAGATCATATTCGGGTTCATAATGATGGGAGTATCCCCTAACTCTAGTCTCATCACGACTTTTGGAACTTTGTCAAGAACTTGGAGTGTAGCAGTTCCTATTATTAATCGTACACATTTCAGCTCTGATGTCCTCGACAACTTCGCTCATATCCATGGTGATCACGGCTACTAGTACAGGTTCTAAAATAGTATGCAGCTATGAACCAACAATGAATGAGATTTATAACAAACACTAGATGTGCACAATAATGAATATAAACGATATAAAATTTAATGAAATTAAAATGACACGCAAATATGCCTAACCTAGAACCTAGCCTTTGATACCAAAACTGATGTGGAACAATGAACCTAAACTATGTGAATGATAATGAAATGAATATTTGCTGGAATTAAACTAAATTAATTAAGCAACAAATCTTAAAATAATTGGGATACCTTAGGGTTTCATGGTTTTTCGCTTGGATGATAGTGTTGGTCGGGTAGGGTCCAGTCCGTTGCGCTAGATCCGTTAGCCTCGCAGGAGGATCCTAGAGATAGAATTCTAGCCGCTTCCAGATTAGGGTGCTCGCTCGTAGTTCAAAGGCGGGATCATTTGTTCTTTTCAGGGTTCACTGGATCGGGTCGATTCAACGGGTAAGATTGGTTTAATGGCTTTGATGAGGCTTCGGGTTTATGGTTCTTGGGATAAACGTAGGGTAATGGCAGAAATAGGTTGATGGTTCGTTATGCAAGCAAAGAGATAAATCAAAAGAGAAAATAGATGATAGGTAGAGATTGTGAGCTTCGCACCCTTGGCTTCACAGAAAACCTTTCGCGGGAGAAGAATCACTCTTCGGAGTTGCTCACCTCAAGCACAAAGCAATAACTTTTTTCATTAATCAATAATTAATTACAATGTTTGTTTAAAGACCTTATATAAAAGGCCTCACAAAAAGAAACCCTAAAACAAATAAACTCAAAAAAAGACAAGTTTGCCCCAAAACTACAATTTCCGTCTTTTAGCAGATCCCACTTACGTGAAAAATCGATCGATCGATTCTAAAGTCGATCAATCAATTATATATACATATAAATTTATAGAAGTCTCGGGTTCAAAATCGATCGATCGAAAATTATACTCGATCGATTGAGAACAAAAATTTGCCAAAATTCAAGTCCCCTCGGTCCAGTTTTGATTTCCGTTTCGCTTCTTCCGACGCCGGTACACACGATATGGTCCAAATCCTATGTCCACGATGTCGGCCTCCCCGTCAACTCTCCTGGACCGAAAAGGCTTCATCACCGATGAAGCAGAGTTGTGATATCGATTGAGCATGTCGGGGTCTAGGCGACGAACCTCGTCTTCATTTATCCACACGTTTTCTGATTCCGGCTTGCCCATCCATTTTACCAAATACTTCTGAAATCCTCCACCATGGGTGGACACCACAACATCATCCAGTATCCCTTCGATTACATTTTTCCTCTGCCTGTTTGGGGAAGGAAGTGGTAGGGGCTGCAAGGGTGGGGTGGGTGAGTGGATAGGGGGTGTTTGGAAAGCGTAGCAAGGAGGTGGTGCGTGAAAGGAACATACTTCTCAATAAGTTTCTCCCTCATGTCCTCCCGTTGTGTGATGGGATTACGTTGAGCTATCTTGCATTGAAACTCCACACCATTCCAATCGGTTTTAGCCCGACGAACCAACCTCGTTTTGGCAAACTCAACTTTACAGTCATCCAACACATCATACGAGTCAAAATACCCTTCTATGCTAGACAACCATCCCACGAAGGTTTAAGGATTGGCCATACCCTCAAAATTTGGGACTTCGACTTGAATAAACCTTAGCGATTTTCTATCAAGATCATATTCGGATTCATAATGATGGGCGTATCCCCTAACTCTTAGTCTCATCACGACTTTTGGGACTTTGCAAGAATTTGGAGTATAGCGGCTCCTATTATTAATCACACACATTTCATCTCTGATGTCTCTAAGGACATCGACAATCTCGCTCATATCCATGGTGATCACGGCTAATAGTACGGGTTCTAAAATGGCATGTAGTTATGAACTAACAATGAATGACATTTATAACAAACACTAGATGTGTACAATGATGAATATAAACAAAATAAAATTTAATGAAATTAAAATGACATACAAATATGCCCTAACCTAGGACCTAGGCTTTGATACCAAAACTAACGCGGGACGATGACCCTAAACTACGTGTATGATAATGAAATGAATGTTTGCCGAAATTAAATGAAATTAATTAAGCAATAAATCTTAAAATAATTGCGATACTTTAGGGCTTCACAGATTTCCGTTTGATGATCACGTCGGTCGGGTAGGGTCTAGTTTGTTACGCTAGATCCGTTAGCCTCACGGAAGGAGGATCCTAAAGATAGAACTCTAGCCGCTTCCAGATTAGGGCGCCCGCTCATAGTTCAAAGATGGAATCACCTGTTCTATCGAGGGTTTGTTGAATCGAATTGATCCAACGGTTCAGATTGGCTTGATGGCTGTGGTGAATATAGGGTTTATGGTTTTTGTGAAAATCGCAGGGTAACAGTTGAAATGGGTTGATTGGGATCGGTATGCAAGCAGAAAAAATAAAACCAAAGATAAATAAAAGATAGATAGAGATTGTGGGCTTCGCACCCTTGGTTTCACACCAAACCCTTCGCGGGAGAGAAGAATTACTCTTTGAAGTCGCTCATCTCAAGCAGAAAGCATAAGCCTTTTTTTCATTAATCAATAACTAATTACATTGTTTGTTAATGACCTTATATAGGTCTTTAAAACAAAAGAAAACCCTAAAACAAATACTTTGAAAGGACAAGTTTGTCCATAAAACTCCAATTTCGACTTTTGACGGATTTGACTTCGTGACAAAGCCTCGGGTCACATTCGATCGATCGAACATTTTTACTCGATCGATTGACTGAGCACCGAAATTCACCAAAAATTAAGACTCCCCTGTCCACTATCGATCGATCGAAAGCTTGGGATCGATCAATCGACTGTGTACACCTTTGTGTTCTTCCATTATATATTTCTGAAGCTGAAAATCTGTTACGGCCCAATTCCAATGTTCTCAATCTTGGCGTCTCCCATCACCTTGCCTAGGCGGTCCCTGCGTGGGCCGTCCCTACTTAGGCCATCTCTTATACAGTCCTTGGGTAGGTTAAATATTTTAACGACAGATTAGTTTGAATTTTAGTCAAACGATCATAATACGAGATCATAACGAGACCCTACGGTGGAATTATTACATGGTGAACAAGTCTGGAAATTTTGGTCAAATCCAACGGTGAACTCGTTGAATTTTGGTCAAATAATCATAATACAAAATCGTAACAAGATCCAACGGTGGATTTGTTACATGTTGACTAGATTTTATGATTTTGACAAATTCAATGGATTCATTGACTTTTGATCAAACGATCATAATACGAGATCGTAACGAGACTAAGGTGAATTTATTACATGTTGACCAAATCTTGTAATTCTGGTCAAATCCAATGGTGGACTTGTTGACTTTCGATCAAGCGATCATAATATAGGATCGTAACGATAACCTATGATGGATTTATTATATGTTGACCAAATCTTATAATTTTGGTCAAATCCAATGGTGAACTCATTGACTTTTGCTCAAACAATTATAATACGAAATCGTAATTAGATCCAACAGTAGATTTGTTGACTAAATCTTATGATTTTGGTCAAATCCAATGATGGATGGACTCGTTGATTTTGGTCAAACAATCATAATATAAGATCGTAACGAGATCCTACGATGGATTTATTATATGTTGACCAAATCTTGTAATTTGGTCAAATCCAACGATAAACTCGTTGACTTTTGGCCAAACGATCATAATACGAAATCGTAACAAGATTCAACGGTGAATTTGTTACATCACCAAATTTTATGATTTTGTCAAATCTAAAGGTGGACTTGTTTCCTTTTAGCCAAATGGTCATAATACGGGACCGTAATAAGATCCAACGGTGTATTTATCATGTATTGATCAAATCTCATGGTTTTTGTCAAATCCAATGGTGAATTCATTAACTTTACGTTAAATGATCGTATTACAAGATCATTACATGATCTAATGGTGAAATATCACAAAATAGCCTATGATGATCAAATTCTAAGGAATTTGATGATATCCGACCCGTGATTAGATACCCCATAACCAAAAGTGCTAATTTTTTAGATGACCAAACATTAGAAAATGGACCCGGTGTTTGAATTCGTCTTCCAAAAAAGTGAGCATGAATTCATTATGAGACTCATTCACGAACTCCTCATGCCTATCGATCAGACGAGTCTATCTTCTAGAGAAGGGGCTCTCTCATCCGATGTCCTTTATTTCACATTGCTCGAGTCTCTAACAAATAGAGCAAACTGCGCATCTATCTCGTACCGTGAAGACGAAGATCTTAATGAAGACTTAGACTTGGGATATATTTTATTTATTTTAGAGATGTAATTACTTTTCTTTTCTTTAGTAGCTTTTAATCAGAGATATTCAATTTTGATTTAATTAACGGGGAATCGATTGCGATACCTGGAAGTGTAGAGTTCGCCATTTTCAATAAAACCCTCTCCTTGAGAGGGAAAATTTGTTATGATTGATTTGCGATAGATTATATTTTATGCAAATTTGTTGTTTACAACTGTCATTGAATATAATTTTGTAGAACCACCATAGAGGTTCCACCATGAAATGATATCTAATGTCCCCGATCTGTTATTGCTTCAAGACATGAAAATGCATCTTTGTTGCTCACAAAATTACTTATTTCCTTGTGGTTCTGTTGGATCTAAAATCAATTTTTTGAGTGCACTTAGATAACCCTTTTGTATTCCTGGATATACATGAGGCTTTGTTTTTTTCCAACCACCTAGAGCAAGCGTATCCAACCATTGTTGTGTGAATTGAATTTAGGTGTCAGAACAAACGCAAGACAATGTAATGAAATATCACTCTTATTCCATCTTTGAACAATGATTTCATATACTATTTGATAAAGAGTTCATCACAAAGGGCCTCTTTTACATGCCCAACCATAGTGTCCATCTCTTCATACACTACTCCAATTACCGCTTTATCAGAATCCACAAACCTTAGCATATTAAAGATGAACTTTGTGAATTTCAAAATTAACTCACTTTGTGCCCAAAAACCATTACTAAGAATGAATTTCTTCATGTTCTTCATCTCTACTAGCAAGTTTCATTTTTCTCCACCTTAAAACCATAAAGACTAATGCATCCCGAACTTTAACCAAACGACGAAGAACAATATTGTGGTGCCCGAATCTTGTTTTCTTTACTTTCAACACTTATAATTCTAAAAATACGCGAAAACAAGATTGAAAGGCCGAGTGATTTTTGACATACTTAACAATTTTCTTACCTTTCTTGTATTGCTCATCTACAAACGTCAATGACGGATTTTTAGACCATGCAATATCCTTCATTAGCAAATTTAATGTATGTCCCAAGCAACCTGACCAAAAAAGGTGAAGATGTCTAAGGTCTATAATTTGCCCCTCTGCCTTGCAATTTGAAGCATTATCTGTTAGTACTTTCACACCATTATATGCTCCAAATCGAATCTATCACTATCACAAGTAAATCTGCTACGTTTAATACCATTTTTTTTACAATTCTAGAGCAGTTATGCACATTTACAAACATAGAATAGCCTAAAGAAATTGCCATAATGTTAATCAATGTTCCATTTTTTATATTCGTCCATCCATCAGAAACAATTGATACTCCATATTATTCCGTTCTTGAGAGAGAGGCTAACGAGTTTTGCACTTTTATTTTTTCTTTATCCAACAATGAAATACGCAACTTTTATTTGTTAAGCTTCTTGTCCTATTCAACAATCCAAGTCCGAAATGGACTGCTCTGATACTAAAATTCGTGAAGGTTAGGGTTAGAAAGGAAAAGGAAGAAGAAATATGAAGAGGAAGGAAAGAAAAAGATGGAAGAAATTACGATTGTACGCTCTATTCCTTACCCCTTCATTTATTAATATATACAGTGTTGTCAAAAGTACTAGCGCACTCGGGGCGACAAGGGTCCTTGGGGCCTTAGGCGCAAACCTCTTTTTTTGAGGTGCAATTTAATTCTAATATTATATATATAATATTTATTAATTTGTATATGTAATTTGTATATATTAATATAAAGGGTAATGATCTTCACAATTGAATCATAGGCACAAACCCGATGACTCGTGTTGTGATTGGTTTCAATAGTTGCTTTTTGACTTTTCTAAGGCAGCTAATGTTACATGCAAAAAATTACAGCTAGAGTCATGGGCTTATGTCCCATGATTCGAGTGAGGAAATCAATTGCCTAATATAAACTATTACTTTTTATATTTGTACTATAATTTGTGATATTTAAATTTTTAAATGGATTTATATATCAATTTCTTTTTTGGTTTCTAAACATAAATCATGAATGTATATAAAAATTAAAGAATAATACAAAATATCTTTAATAACAATCAAGTAATCAACAAATATGAAATGCAAGGAACAAATAAATATCATATATAGTTGAACAATATGCACTTATGTGCACTAAGAAATATAACTTATCAAACTAGTAATGTCGGTTTCTAAGTAACTAGCAAGGGAGCCCTAATTCTTGACCCTTGATTGTAGCACTGTAGCTTATAAACTTAAGAGATATAAGTGCAACTTATAACTCGTGTACAAGTGTGTTATATATATATATATATAAAATTTTAACCTTTTTTTATTGAAGCAACTCGAGGCGTGCCTAGGCACACTTTTGTGCTTTTACGCCTAGGAGCACTTTTGCACTTTTATGCCTAAGTGCAAAAGGCGCACGATTAGGCGCGCCTCACTTTACCTGCGCCTAAATTACAAGGCGCAGGCGCTGAGCGTGGGCCTAGGCACACCTTTGACAACACTAAGTATATATAGTACTTATCACAATGACTATACGCACACGATAAAAACCCCTATCTACACACCAATAACAATTACACCAACACTTTGACAACACTAACTGATGACTGATGTAACATTTCGAGATTAGCAATGAAAAATTCAGATGATATTACTTTTATAACAAGTTATGTTGTAATTTGTACATTACTGTAGCATTGATAGTTACAATTGGTCATGTGATGAGAACGGGTATGGGCTGGATAGCGGGGTGTGACAGAACAATTGGCATATTAGCCTGCCTCATAGCTTCTCCAGTGATAAGTCCTGTTTACTTTGGAAAATCAAAACAACAAACACTGATCTAATAATATCAAGAAAATTTATACGGATGTAGTTCAACCCTTTTGCCTTAATACTTCTCTTGATGACCCTCAAGAGAAGTATTAAGGCATGCATCATTGAATAATCTTGGAGGGGAAGGAGCAGTTACTGCTGAAATGCACCACCTGATCAATTCTTAGTGTGAACTTAAATAATGTCACTAACCTCAATAAGTTTGACATCCAAGCGGTCTCCAACTTTAAATGCCTGTAAAAAAGGCAAAAAAAGTTAAATTAGTTACATAAGAAAATTACTGAAGAGTAAGTCATAGACTACATGGAGATTCAATGTAAGCTTACATCTTCAGGCTTTGCCAACCAATTTGAACTTAGCTCGCTAATATGACAGAGTCCCTGTGATGGCCAAATCTTGTCATCCCTCATATGATTATTATGCATTATTCATGAAAAAATAAGAACTATTTGGATATATGATAATTAAAAGGGTATCACCTTTCCAAAAAATCCCCCATGTATCAATGGATATCTGCCGGTTTCAGTAGATATCAGCCGATACGAATAAGTATCAGCTATATTGTACAATAACCACCACTAAATATCAGGCTAAACACGCGAATTTATATTCACATGTTCCCCAAGTTCTGAGGTGGAAGAGAAGAGGATTTAGGTTCTTTTGATACTATAGATCTGATTTTGGCATAAAAAAGACATTTTGAGAAACCGGTCAATCTTTGCAGATTTGGCACTGAAGATTACTGCTACATCAGTCATGATCCATGAAGCATGATTAATGAAACATCAACTTATCATTACACTCAATCATTCATTGTTCATATCTTCATTTACATTGTTTCATAATGTTTATATCTAATATGCAATATAGATACTATATTAACATCGTTTCATAATGTTTATATGTATTATGCAATATCGTATCTATATTGCATAATACATATAAACATTATGAAACAATGTAAATAATATATTATGCATCATTGTTTATATTAACGTTGTTTCTATGTATTACAAACAATGTTTATAATACATATAAACATTGTTTCATAATGTTTATATATACCATGCAATATAGTCATTGATTTTTATCTAGTTTATTTATTAATTGAAACTATTTTTAATAATATTTAGGTATAACAAGTATCTAATTTTACACTTTTATAAATATTTATAAAAAACTATACTACTGTTCTGGATTTTCTTTGAGATTTTATTTTTCAAGATTTTCCTACGGTATTGATATCAGTAGTATAGAGCTTGGGGGGTAGCTGATACCAAACCTTCAAACCTTGATTGTGGTAAAGAACCAATTTTTTTTAAATGATAACAATATGATTTCAAACCTGTAAATGTGTATATTAGACACAAACAGATACCTCACGTCCAGGCGCAATCTCAACAAAAGCCCCATATGGTGCTATGGATTTGATCTCGCAATTCCTAAAGAGGACACCAAATGAGTTAGAAGTAATTCAAAATTTTGAATTTGACTGTACAACCAGCACTCTAAACATATCTAATGAATATTGAAAATTTATTAATTTTATACTGCTGCTATCAGATTTCAGGTGATTAAAGAAGGAAGCAGTGAACCACAAACTTTGACTAGTGATTTGAAGGGAAAAAAAGTCTTAACTGTTTTTGTTTGTTTTAAAACGGAGAGGACTAGCTGAAACCTTAGAGGTGTCACAGTTCATGTTACGCATTCGAATGCATTGTATCATTTTCATATTATATATATGATGCAGGTTTAAACACAAAACCCTAATTTTGATGGCTAAGATTAACGTGTAACTTTGAAATAATAAAGACAAACATAAGAATATGATTTTGAACCTCATAAAAGATTAAGAAGTTCATTCCACATTCCAATAACTATGCTTGGTCCGGGTTGGTTTTTAATCCAGCAGGACGGTCCCTTCTAAAATAGGAAAAAAGGATTCTAGTGATGCATATTGATTTCCACTAGCCTAGGGCATCAAACGATATCCCATGGTTTTTTTTGCCAAAGGTCTTTTTAACTTTTCTTGCTTGTACAAACCATTTTAGATGCTCCTTGGAAGAGTCATGGAAAATATCCTGCACCCCAAGGGTGCTAACATTTTGTTGCACAATGTTTAGACACAAAATTGTAAAATCCTTACAATATATCATCTACAAAGTAAAAGCCTCTCCATGACTAATAGGCATGTAATGTATTGATCATGTGGATACAGCACCTACTATGACATTGCAATAGTGAGTTTAAAAATGAACTTTCAATGAATATGGGGTGTGGTACTACTAGTAGTACATTGGAGAATTTGGTTGAAAGAAATGAACTGTCAATGATAAGAGGCAGACTAGTTTGTTGATGGATTGCATCAAAGAGTTCACAAGTTCTTCAACACTGGTGACATGAGAAGAAAATTGTTTGAATGTCTAGCTTATGTCACTACAAACGAGAGGTATAGTATGAGGTGGGAACCCCCACTGGAGGAACATCGAAACTAAACTTCAATTGGTCTCAGTAGCTTACCAAGAGCTCACAATGGTATTACAGTCATAAGATGTTCTAAGCCGGTTGGTTACATTCTACCAAGGCAAAAGCAGCAAGGTTATACAATATATAGTCAATCTCAAATGCTCCAACATAGACAAAATCTCCACTAATATTATTAGATTGGATTATGAAGGCTGGCTTTTCCCATGGAGGTTTGAAAATATGTTTGACAATATCCGCCTTTGCACTTTGAGAAGTTTCACATTCTGACATATTTTAAGGGAAGCAAATGAATTAATGAACCACTTAGCAATGTAGCAAGTAGGAATGGGAAGAATCAGATTGGAAACCTGTTCTTCCCATTCCAATTTGCTACATTGCTAAGTGGTTCGGTTTATATTCTTCGATTCTGATGCACGTGTGGCAAGAGAGCTTTTCAACACTGATTGGGGATGGATCGATTCATATTAAGGATCAGTTTGGGAGTAGTCTTGCCCTATTTGGACAAGTACTGGCGAATCTGTCTTGATATTGGGAGTTAAATAATTGAAATTTCTGCACTAAGGTATTTTTTGGTCTATTGCTTGTCCTGATCCACTTCTTCAGCATATATAAAGGTTTTTATCGCTACTCCTGGCTGCCGTATGATTTGTTGGATATTTCTCATTTTTTAAAATCATTATTTATGGAATATGGGGCTACTTGGAATGAGTTCAAAGAATCTTCCTTCTAGTATCACTACCATCAAATTGAATTCCACTAACTATCCTCAATGGAAGCGGGCTATAATGCCGTATATTCAAGGCCGTAAGAAAACAAGTCTTCTTACTGGAATCACACCCAAGCCTAAACCATGATCCCTTGAGTTATCCGACTGGGAGACAAATAATGCTATTATTCTTGGGTGGTTGTTTAATTCCATGGAACCTAGTATTTCTAGAACTTTCATGTTTTATGAATCTGCTTCCTTGCAAGCTGGAACTTTTGCACAAGCTGAACACAATACTCATATATATCAAGTTACACGTGGTATTGCAGAATGTAGGCAAGGAGATATGTCCATGGGAGAGTACTTTAGTACCTTACAGAGTATGTTGGAGGAGCTCAATCACTATGACTGCATTTCACAGTTCAGTCAGGCAGTTACCTCTGTTCTTTCTTAAGAGGCATGAGAGACAACAAATTTACACATTTTGGGGGAGGTCTTCGATCTGAGTATGAGGATATCAGGACTCAGACTCTCACCACAAGCCCTCTTCCATCCCTTAGCACTGTTTATGGGATTCTATTTGTTCTAAGGAGCATCGACGTTTCATCATGTCTTCTCCTTCTGCTCCTGCTTCGACAGAGAGTTCTGCATTTATCACTAATTCTCATCCACAGCCTGGCCGTGGTTGAGGATTAGATCGTGGACGTGGTAGGGGCCATGGCGATATAGGACGTGATCGTTCCTCAGCTGTTTGTGCTCACTGTGGTAAAGTGGGGGATGATCGAGATTGTTGCTTCAAATTACATGGCTATCCTTATTGGTCTATGGCTCTCCTCACTGCCCGTTGTTTTGATTAATTGTATTCCGTCTTGGATTTTAGGTGGACTTATTCCATATCATCGTTTGCACCCTCATGATCCTTTATTTTCTGACACCCAGAGTGTTTGTCTATATGCTTTGCTCAAAATTTGAGTCCCCACAAACAGAAATTAGATGATAAACCTATTAAGTGCATTTTTGTTGGTTACTCATCTCATTCTAAGTGTTATCGGTGCTATGATCCTCTCACTCATAGAATCTGTATGTCTATGGATATTTCTTTTTTTTGAGGATGAGGCATATTTCTCTTCTGATAGGGTGACTCTTCACCTACTTTTAATGTTCCTATGCCAATTCCTATTGCATCCTCATCATCAAAACAACAACCCAAGAAGAAGAATTATCTTACCTACCAACGTCAGAAGTGGCGTGACCCCTATTCTACCATGCAACAACCACCCTCTTCCTAATCATCTCCTCCCGTAAGTTCTTCTCTTCCCGTTACTTCCTCTCCTATTGTTGTTGCTACTCCTGCTACTGATGAGGTTGATCTGAATGTTCCTATTACTTTAAGAAAAGGGTATCGCACATGTGTATGACTCCATATCCTATTACCAAATGTGTCTCCTATGAGCCCCTTTCCACTGCATATAAAACTTCTCTTTAAAGTAGATATTGTTACCATTCCACATTCTGTGCATGCAACCATAGCTCACCCTCAATGGAAAGTAGCTATGCTTGAAGAAATGGCAGCACTTCAGAGGAATCATACATGGACATTGTATCGCTTCCTCCAGAAAAGACAACTGTGGGTTGTACATGGGTGTTTGATGTGAGCATGGGTTAAAATCTCGAATTTCTGGGGAGTATCGTCCAGTCCAAGCCTCCTAGACGATACGTATCGCCGTATCGGCCGATACATTCAATGTATCGGCCTGGTACATATTTTTTTTTTCTTTTGTTTTTTTAAATCCCCCAAAATACCCTAAAATTCAGGAAAAATATATTTAATGGTTTTCTATTTTTTCAATTTAAAAAAAAATTATTTAAGACTTCTTTTGAGGCATTTTTGAAAATTTTATCAACTTAGAATAAATATAACCTTAAAGTCTTCATAGTAGACTACTGGTCATAGCACATTGTACATGAAAAACTTACATGAAAGCCACATTAAATTCCTTGGTTGTTCTTCGTCGTCGTGATCATCATCATCATCAGTGCGCTAACTTTGCCTATAGTGTTGGCCATATGATACCCATGATCATATGTCCCCCCCTTCAAACTGAGGCATTAGCCTAGAGTATGGGCCAGTGTAAAATGCAAATGTCGGTGTCGGTTCTCCAAATATTTGACCAATGAAATCTTCATGTTGGGGGTAGGTTGGTTGGGGGATTGGGTATGGGTTAATGGTTGTTAAATCTTCGGTGTTTTGCAAACTAAATCCCCCAAAGGTAGAAATTGTATAACCCATATCATCTTGTGGTGTTTGTTAAGATTCTGAAGCTCATCTTCCTTCAACCCCTCCACCTCTAAATGTAGGAGTGTCGAATATTGTTAAAGGTGTTGATTTATCGTCCCATTAGGCAATACCTCCATAAGAGGAGCCAACATCATCCCCTCCACCACTAGTGCCAACGTGGGTTTCATCACCTCCGCCATCACCCCCACCACCCCCGTCATCATCATTATCATCATCATCATCATCTCTCTTATCACTACCGGGCAGTGTTTTTTCATCAGATCCAATCACTGAATGGCGATGCAGTTTTTTTTTTTCGCCTAGGTTGTTGAAAAGCATGCTCCTCTGCTATTCTTTTTGCATTGTCCAACCATGCAGTGCTCTCACTATACAACACTGGAGCTTCTCTCTCTTCAATCCACTGATTCAAAGGATCATCCTTCGCGAATATATAATCCAACTCGATAAGGTTAAAATATCCACTATCTATAAGGTAGAAAATGATAGATTAATTAGTATATGCCTCCTTAATTAGATCAAATAAAACTTGTATGAACTAAGAATCTAAATAATTGCTTACCACGGTTGGTCCTCTCCACATTCCTAACCGCATATTATAATGGCAGTAGACTAACTTTTCCAAACGGCACATAATTAGCCTATTCCTGGTCTTCATGTGGATAAGAGAAAACGTACTCCAATTCCGCTCACAGTTGGATGAGGAACATGTTTGTGATAAAATGCGCATGACAATCCACCTCAATATTGGACCATCATGTCCGTAGTGTATCCACCAATCTGCCGATTTATCATGTTGAATTTGGGATTGCGCTAACCTTGTTCCAAATTACCCATGTTTCTTGCGGAACATATTAATCTACAAAGACGGAATATGATAACCCACATATAAGTAAACAAATAGAGCATATTGATCTACAAATTTAAAAATAGAAATAATATTATGACTACTCATGTCTCTTATGGCTTGATCTTGGTCCGCCAACTCAGGCCCCATTCGTTGGATGACATTGAGCAAACCACTGTACACTTCATCAGCCTCACTCAACTCAAAGCGTCGCATATATTGGAAGGCGAGATTCAAGTAATGTGCTATACATAAAATATGAGCAACGTAATTAGTATATGAAAACAGTGAATAATATGACAAATAATAAATAAATACAAATCACTACATGAGCAGTTTAGTATGATTTACCTGCGACAGGTAAGTAGTGATGGAATTGTTTATCCCACCTCTTGTCAATAATCGCCCAATATCGCTTATATTTTGATGGGCATTTAGTTTTGATGGCCAATTTTGCCTTGTCCATTGACTCGTAATCGTACCCCATGGTTGGTTTGTCATCACCATTTACTAACCTCAACACCTGTATCAGCGGGATAATGACGTCCACCAGGTGGTCAACATCTGCCCAACCATTCTTCGGACGAGCAGCCACTTCAGTGCAAGCAGGTCTCTTTGATCGGGGCAATTCTGATTTATATTTTGCCCATTCTTCGGATGACACCATGCTTTTCAGCTCACGCCTATATCTCGCCAAGCTCTATAGGGCTAGAAATTGCGTGACAATCCGAGGCTGGAGCAGCTCATTGTTAGTAAACCCCCTCATTAAATTCACCAACTTGTCACCGTTGTACAAAAAAGAAGTAATCATTCTTCCCTCTTGAATAGTTGCCTGTGTCTTGCTCCTCTTTCCCAAATCCTCAAGAATGAGGTCCATGCAATGAACAACACACTTAGTCCAGTACAAGTGAGGTCTTTTCAACATTAACTGCCTGCCAACGACTTTGTAATTGGCGGCATTGTCTATTACCACTTGCACAACCTGCTTCTCTCCAACCTCTTCAACTACCTTACCCATTAGTTGAAAGAGGTAATCAACCGTCTTTGTGTGTTTAGAACAAGGATCAAAATTTCGGCCGAAATGACTGAAATTTCGGTCCAAATTATCGATTTCAGTCCTCACCAAAACGATAATTTGGACCGAAATTTTGGTCATATTTTCTATGGGAATAAAAAATTTCGATCGAAATTTCGGCCAAATTATCGATTTTCGGTCGAAATTTTACCCAATATTTTGATCCTTGGTTTAGAAGCATCGACTGATTTCAAAAATACCGTCCCAACATCGCTATAGACCAAAAAATTTATCAAACTTTTCCTTGTTGGACTGGTCCATCCATCGCACATAATAGTGCAACCTCTCTCATCCCATACTTCCTCAAAGCTTTTCACGTAAGCTCCAATCTCCACATACTCCTCATCCAGTAGGGGCCTAGATAACTCGTATGCAGAAGATTTTTAAACTCCTGGACCAACTTCTGCACTAGTATCGATCATTCTTTTGAAGTATGGCGACTCCATAACATGACTTGGAATGTAATTAAATACCACGAACTTCATAATGGCCTTTCCAAGCTTCTTCCCCCATGTTTTCAGTAAGGTTGCACTCAATTTTGTTGGTTTTGAGTTTTCTATCCGATATATAAATGCATCCATATGACTTGTACTACGACCTGTACTCGACCTCCTGGTCTCCCTCACTGTTGTTGACCTACGCAACCCTGCAATCTCCTCATCATCAACATCATGTGACCTTTGACTAGACCCACTACCACCACCACCAACACGCATGGATGGGTCCCTCAAGTTGGACCGAAATCGATAATCGACCTTGTCTTGATCTTGTCAAAGTCGTGCTTCTCTAGCACTCTCCCTCATCACTCGCTGTAACCACATCGACATTCTCATCATCCTCAAGTCCAGGTGCAGGAAACTCTGGATCCCCTCTCCTTATTCTCTCATACATGTCCTTATCTCAGTCGACATCTGCTTATTTTTTCTCCTTAGCTGCCTGCAAGGTGGCTCCCATAGCTACCATCACTTCTTTCGAAACATTCTCACATCCTTTAATCTCTCCCTTGATGTGAGCCAAATGCTCCTTCAATCGTGTTATACCTCCTCCCTGCATTTTCTTCCCACATAGTGTACATTCAATTCGGAGCCTATTGCCATCTATAGCTTTGCCGTATTGCTAGGCCGAATCTTGCCCACGTACCATATTTGTTTATTTCCCCTACATGAATGACCAGACGATTTGAATGTTAATTACAAGCAACTAAACATGATGATGTGCCACATGTTGATTACATGCGAATTAATAACATCCCACGATGATGTGTCACATGTTGATTAATAACATTCCATGATGATATGTCACATGTTGATTAATAACAGCCCATGGTCATGTGACACATGTAATCAACATGTGTCACATGTTGATTACATGTGAATTAATAACATCTCATGATGTGTAATAGTCCCACATCGGATAGGGAAAAGTCTTGACCCTAGAGGTAAAATTAGAGGTTGGGTCCAGTGACCTACCCCTAATTATTTTATTTTTATTTTCAATCTGATGGATCGGATTGGATGAATTAAACTCCTAATTCATATTTCAGTTAATTGATATTATAACATAAGTTTAAAACTATAAAAAATACATATAGTCCCACATTGGATAGAGGAAAATCCTGACCCTGGGCTATATGTGATTGCAGACACTATATGTCATCACGCGTTTTGGGTGGGGACGGCGAAACATAATGCCCATGCCAGAAACAAAACCGAGGCAGGGACCTAAGCCCAGAACAGGACAATATTGTGGCATGTGGGTCTGGGTCGTTACAAAATGGTATCAGAGCCGAGGACGGCTCTTCTATAAGGTGGGGGGATTGTAATAGTCCCACATCGGATAGGGAAAAGTCCTAACCCTGGGCTATATGTGATTGTGGACGCTACATGTCACGACACGTTCTGGGTGGGGACTTAAGCCCATGCCAAAAACAAAATCGAGGCGGGGACCTAAGCCCAAAACTGGACAATATTGTGGCATGTGGGTCTGGGTCGTCACAGAATAGTATCAAAGCAAAGGCTTTAGATTTTCATAGGATTGTGGTTAGGATAAAATCAAATTATGAATTCTAATCTAAGACCTTTGTGAAACTGATCATAACTTCACAATGTAAGTGGACAATTAATCGTGATGGTGATCTTAATGGCGAAGAGCAAGTTGCTAGCGGGTCAAATCGGGTTCCGTTGAACACAATAAGTGCATGAAATGATGGCTAACATCATGACCCAACAAGCTACGACTATGGATAGGCTGGCTACGCGTCAGGGCACTATAAACACTGCTTCACACTCTGCTTGGGAGTCATTTAAAAGGATGAAGCCACCGATGTTTGATGGCTACGAAGATCCTACATTTGCAGAAGAATGGATAGTCGAACTGGAAAAAATATTCCTGGTCTTGGGTACAACCAATCAACAAAAAGTAGAATGGGCAGGATTTCAACTCAAGGACACAGCATGGCTTTAGAGGGAGAGTGCGAGTACGTAACGAGAAACAAGAAGGGGCACACACAATCCATGGACCTAACAAGAATTTACATAAGCTTTCAACAAGCAATACTTTCCCTTGTTGGCAAGTCGACAAAAAGAAGCAAAATTTATGTATTTACAACAAGGTTCTGATACGGTTTTGGTTTATGAGACAAAATTCACCAAATTGTCACGTTATGCCCCTCACCTTGTTGCAATTGAGGAACATAAGGCCAGAAAGTTTGAAGACGGCCTCCACCCTGGAATAAAAGACCGAGTTATGATGTTCCAACTGCCAACGATGAGCGAAGTTGTTGAGAGGGCAAAGATAGCGGACCAATGCTCCTTGGATTTCAAACGTCATGCAGAAAAGGGTAAAGGGAAGGCACCAACGACGCTTTACCCCTTATGATAGGAGGCCGAAGTCGGTGTTACAAACCTTACTGCTACAAAGGACTACATAGTCTCAGTATTCAACACCAAAGAAGCCTACGACTATGCCTCCAAGTTCAAAATCTATTGCACCAGCTCAGGCTCACCACATTTTTTTTTTGATCAGTAATGGAAATTATATCGATAACCAGTAAGACGTTGAAAGGACCAATACAACGACACGACCAAAAAGACACTGCAGAAAAGATAAAATACAACAAGACACGAAACAACTCCCCAACCCGACCAATTTAGCCCGAGTCCTAGGGGGGAGGTATCGCCTCTAACTACATCGCGACCTCTAGCCGCCCAAAACCACACCAGATCTCAGTCCGACTTCATAATCTTCCCCACCAGGCGACTTTTAGTCTCGAAATTCTGCATATTTCTCTCGCGCCATATACTCCAATAGGCAGCAAAGAGAGCCGCCATCCAGTAGTCCCCTAGTTGACCTTCCAATCTGACCGAAGACCATGCCAAGAGCTGAAGGTAAGGAGTTGCCGGAGTAACCCAATTCATGCCAAAAGATTTTAGGACAACGCTCAGAATCTCGTGCGCAACCCCACAGTGAAGGAGGAGATGTGAAGCGGACTCCTCGCCATGGAGACACATCACGCAGCGGTTAGGGATGTCCTTCCCCTAGGCTCACCACATTACATATGGATTCATCCAGTATGAGCCTTGCCCCACGTGCAATTGAAAACATATATCCGGAGTCTGCTGTTACGAATTGGGAACTTGTTTCCGATGTGGAAAATCGGGACATGTTATTAGGGACTGCCCCCAACCAGCACCCCAGCAAACTCAATCAGAGCAGCCTACTCGTCAAGTTAGGCAAGCTACGATGAACGCTATTACAGAAGAGGATGCTCAGCTGTCCGATGATGTGATCCAAGGTATGGCAACCTTAAATCGTCCTACTGCATTTATTTCAAACTATTCTCTTATACATATCCTTCCCTTATCACGTGGTAGATATAACATATGAATGAATGTGCACATACACATAAATACATATAAATATTACACTTCATAGAATTATCACATTGTTAACATGATACAACCCCTTATCCTTAGGAACTTTGCTAACATACGACTCCCCTGCACATATCCTCATCGATTTGGGCTCCTCACACTCTTTTGTGTCACCGAAATATGCATCAAGATTCCCTACGAAGCCCGAACAACTAGAGTTCATCTTATCTGTAAACACACTAGTTGGAACCTCCATACGCATCGACAAGGTTTATCGAGCTTGCCCGATCCTAGTGAGGAAACGAATTCTACCCGCAGACTTAATCCTATTAAATATGCAAGACTTCGATGTCCTCTTAGGAATGGATTGGCTCGCGACACATCACACCAACATCGATTGCTTCAGGAAATTGGTCTTCTTCAAGTTAGAAGGTAAGAAGGCTATCCGTTTTCTTGGAATTGAAAAGAAGGTAATACTCATACTTGCTGCATTATATGACGTAGAAATGGGTAAGCCAGGTCACTCAGAGATTCCTGTTGTGAAGGAATTTTAAGATGTCTTCCTTGAAGAGTTACCGGGATTGCTACCAGAGTGAGAAATAGAATTCACTATCGATTTAGCTCTGGGTACGACTCCTATTTCCAGGGTATTCTATCAGATGGCCCCAACCGAATTGAAAGAATTGAGAATTCAATTACACGAACTACTAATAAAATGATACATTCAAAATAGTTCTTCTCCATGGGCTTCTCCGGTGCTCTTTGTAAAGAAGAAAGACAACTCACTACGAATGTGTGTTGATTATAGACAACTCAACAAGGTAACAGTGAAGAATAAATACCCACTACCAAGAATTGAAGACCTATTCGATCAAATCCAAGGAGAACCGGACAATATTCTGGCATGTGGGTTTGGGTTGTCACATGATGTGTCACATGTAATCAACATGTGTCACATGCTGATTACATGTGACACATCATTACATGATGATGTCTCACATGTTGATTACATGTTGATTAATAACATCCCATGATGATGTGTCACATGTTGATTACATGTGACACATCATTATATTATTAATATATGATTATAAATTAATATATGAATATTAGATTACATGAATACATGATTACACATGTCATTCTAATTTTTAAAAAATTATTAATATATGATTATATATAAATTAAAGTTGAACGAGTAATTAATATATGATTTTTCAAAATATATAAAATTATAAATCCATAGAAAAAATAAAAAATAATTTGTTATCTAGGTTAGGAACCAATTAACAAAATATTACGATCGAGGTTAGGAAATAAATGAACCTAGGTTAATAGATCTAGGCTAGGTTAGATTTAGGTTACAAACCCAAAAAAAAAAATCAAATTTGGAACACTTCAGAGACATCTAGGGCCTCAAATTTGGACTTAAAATTTCAAGATCTACCATATTTACGGGTAGATCTAGTAAAAATAAAGGTAAAAATGTAAGTTAATAGAGAAAAATAAGCCTAAATGATAGAGCACATAGCTTTTCTATGATCTCTGGTGAGACGGCGGCGATCCCGAGTCTTTCCAAGTAGTGGGTAACGTGGGTTTGAGTCTCCGGTGGTTAGGAGGGAAGAGGAGGAAGAAGGAGAAGAGAAAATAGAAAAAAAATGAGAGAAAAGAGGGGAAAAATGGGATAAAAGGCCCAAACCCGTGTCTTAAAGTGGCTGGGCCCCACACTTAAAAGATTAGGAATTATCGTCCAATAATTTCAAATTATCGGACGATACGGGCGATAAATTGCCCGTATCATCCGATAATTTAGAGATTCTCTGGGGTGCCCGAGAAAATGGTATTCACCGTCTCAGGCACCCCAGATACTGATACGTATCGGTATCGGACGATATTTTGATCCATGGCTGTGAAACACCATCCCGATGATAGAGCTGCTAGGTACAAAGCTTGTCGTATTGCTCAGGGCTTTACTAAGAGTATGAAATCGATTATGATGCCACATTTTCTCCTGTTGCCAAAATTACATATGCGAGAGTTCTGTTTTCCGCTGCCAACCAAAATTGGTCTTCATTTCAGCTTGATGTCAAAATGCTTTTTTGCATGGTGATCAACAAAAAATGTATATGAAACATCCTCCGAAATTCCTACTTCAAGGGGAGTCCTCTGAAAATGTTTGCCATTTGTGAAAACTAATTTATGGCTTGAAGCAGTCACCCTGTACATGGTTTTTAGTACTGTTATTCTTGAGATAGGATTTCAGAGATGCCAGTCCGAGCATACAGTTTTTATTCACTTCAGTAAGGGGTCACACTATTTTACTGATTTATGTGGATGACATCATTCTCACAAGAGAGGACTTCAGAGTGTATTTCTTATGTTAAAAGCGATCTTGATAGAAGTTTTGAAGTCAATGACTTGGGAACCTTGAAGTAATTTTTGGGTTTAGAGGTAGCTCGATCAAGGAAAGGCATATTTTGCCTCAGCGAAAGTATGTCTTAGATCCGGTCAAGGACACTGGAATGCTGAATTGCATGCCTGCCAAATCACCCATGGATCCTAAACTTTCCTTGCATGAGAAAGAGGGGGAACTTCACTCAGATCCTCATGAGTATCAGACTTGTACGATGGCTGACTTACCTTACTTTGACTTATCTGAATCTCCCATTTGCAGTCAGTCTGGTTAGTCAGTTTATACATGCTCCATGCATTTCTCATACGGCTGGGGTCCATAGGATTTTGAAAAAATATATATATCTCAAATCCTATCCAGGAAGAGGAGTTTTTTATCGAACTCAAGGACATCTTCATATATCAGGCTATACAAATGCTGATTGGGCCAGTGCTGTCACTGATAGGAGATCCACTTCAGGATAGTGTGCATTCCTTAGAGGAAATCTTGTTGCTTGGAAGAGTCAGAAACATATAGTTTATCCCTATTGTGTTGACGCAGAGTACCATGCTATTGCTCATGGTGCTTGTGAGATGTTGTAGCCGTGCTCACTTATTATGGAGCATGGCTTCCCTATCTCTGGTTCTATACCCCTTCATTGTGACAATGAAGTTGCCGAGAATATAGCCTCAATATCCGTGCTACATGAGAGGATTAAGTATACAGAGCTGGATATTCATTTTATAAGAGAAAAATATGAGATCACTCTTTTGAACTTTTTGATGTTGAGCCTTCCCAACAACTTGCCGAGGTCTTCACCGAACCGCTTGGTCCTACTGCCCTACAAGATATTATGGTCCAATTGGGCATGCATGACATACATGCTCCAGCTTGAGGGGGAATGTTAGTGTTGTAGCGTTATTGGCATGTTATTAGTGTTAGTGTTGGTGTGTCATACTCAATGTTGGGTGTGTATGTAACTGGGTCACTTAATATAAAAGCTAGTGAGTTAATATAGATGGGAAGAGGCTATGATGATGATGATGAAGCTCTTTTTCTCCTCTAATCTCTTTCTTCTTCCTTCTCTCAAACCCCAAATCTCTCTCTAAATGTAACCCTAAACCTAATCAACCCAACTCTAATCACATTCACCAATGTTCATTCCAACTTTTTGAAGTCTCCAAGGCATAATGGTAAAGGTGGCGTTGGGACCAATAGGTATTAAAAACTCGAACGAAGTAAAAGTTAGGGACCTTTTGGGAGGTGTTCCCATTTATAAAATTCATCTTGAAGGTATTATCATGGTATCAAGTATCGGTCGATATAGATATGTAGCGGTTTCGCAAGAAACTGATACTGTTGAAGTTTAGTCCCACATCGGGTAAATTATAGCCTTTTCTCTCCCCTTATAATATCTTGGGATCCTCCACTCATTGCCTATTGGTTTTGAGTTGGATGCACAAATTTATCATGATATCAAAGCAGGCCCTTCTCCACTCCATGTTACCCAATTTAATTGTCCATGTGATTTGGCTCAGTCTTGCCAACATGCGTGGGGGCTTGTTGAAGTTTAGTCCCACATTGGGTAAATTATAGCCTTCTTTCTCTCCTTATAATATTCTGGGCCCCTCCACTCATTGCCAATTGGTTTTGAGTTGGATGAAGTTTAATCCCACATCGGATACCAGCCCAATACTAGTATCAGACTAGTATATTGGTATTGGCCGATCAGACTAGTATATTGGTATTGGCCGATACTATATTGGGTGATAAATACTGTATCAGTATCACCCAATACAGTCATTTTTTTTTCATTTTTCATTTTCTATTATATATTATTATTTTTAAAAATGGCAACCGTATCGGCTGATACCGTATCGATATCGGCTGTTACATATCAATCCAAAGATTGGACCGATACCCTATCTTGGGTATTATTTGTGGAAGGAGATTTCATAAACATGATAGGCTGGATATCTAGGCGAGGAGAGGTCCAAGGATAACTTATTCATCATTCAATGAACCTTTCAACCTTATCTTGCAGTTAGACATCATGTTTGAGCATGTAAATTAGAGGCAAAATGTGCTGACTACTCATAAAAAAATGATTTATACATGACTTAAGGTCCTTGTTAGGTTCATACGATATGAACTATATGACATTGCAATAGGAACCATAACATAATTTTTGACTTGTGCACGGGTAACAGAAATAGTGGCATCATACACTAATTTCCTATATGGGATCCATAACTAAAGCTAGTATAGCGGTCACTGACAAAGAAGATGCTTAATCTTACAAGCATGACTAGCATCGGCTTTCTTTACAATTGGCAGTGACAAATGAGGCATTCGTAGATACGGCAATATATCTTTCCAACACCTTAAGCTGGAATGAAAGGATATCCTTTCAACAGATTCATGGCTATTTTAATATGTAAACTCAACTGTATTCACTTTCCTATAAGTAACTGTACAACAACTGGGGAACATTTTTACCTATAAATGTCGCCAATGGTTGGAACCATAGTCAGGTTTGCTATTATGGCTTTAGACTTCTCCAGGCTTAACAAATCCTTTGCGGTAATTTTAACCTGGAAAACCCCCAACAATAGACACATAAACTTGCTGTGACAGGAGTGACAACACTCAATAGATGAAATTGAAGGTACCAGACTACTTACTATGCCATCATCTTGTGTGTCAATAGCATCCACTCCAGACTCTTCAATGATACTTTTTATCTTCTTCCCACCAGAGCCAATTATAAGGTTCACTTTCTCTGGTTTGACCTACAAGTCCCCCAGGGGAAATTTTGCTTTACCCGAAATATTGGAAATACAAAGCATAGGCAACGGAAGTTGGGGCCTTTGCATATGAACTATGCATGAAAAATAGACTTCTATTATTCGAGAAGTTCGTGTGAAAAGGCCAAGTTCGTACGCAAAAGCGCAAATTCCGTGTGCGAGTAGTGGCTCCCTAAAATATTAAGTGATCAATAGAAAAACAAACCTTTATAACATAAATCAATGGAGCATACTTGGAAAGCTTCTTAGATGGAGAAGGTGAACACTTCAACATTTCCGCTAAAATAAAAAACGTAAAAGTTAGTCAACCTTTTTAAAAGATAAAAGCATAAAATATACTTTTGAATAAACTGGATGATTAAAAACAATCCTAAAGTTTGATTTTTATCAATTATGTACACAATGCAGATCTGTGATGTGTGAACTAGACACCCAACACATCATCCATCCTCAAAACTCAATTAGATTTCTACCTAACTCGACCAAAGATTCATTTCTCTAAGAAACTCAATCGAGATTTAAGAGTTGACTTGAAAGCTTGATTTACTCAAAATAAAGAAAAATGATTGAGTAATTTACTCATTCTTATCTAAAAAAATTAGCTTTTGAAGTAAAAGATTCAAAAAGGTGAAAAAGTAAGTGATTTGAAACGACCCTAAACTTGATTTTCAGCCATTATGCACACAAGGAAAATCTTCTGTGAAATACGCAACCAACACTATCATCCATCCCCAAACATTTCAACTTGACTCAATTAGATTTCTAATGACTCGACCAAAGATTCATTTCTCAAAGAAACTCAATCGAGACAAAACTCGACTCGAAAGCTTGGTTTAGTCAAATTAAAGAAACATGATTGAATAATTTACTCTTTTTTCTCTAAAAAATGAGCATTTGAAGTAAAATATTCAAAAGGTGGGGGCATTTTTGTAGAAAAAGATGTTACAGAAATTTATAGTAACTTTTAAACAAGATTGATAAGTAATTTTAAGTCATAACCTCTTAATTCTCAAATCTATAACAACATATTTTTTTAACATAAATGCATCTAGGATGTTTGCTAGAGGTTTCATGATGATTTGACTGAAAATGAAGATTTTGGAAGTCTTGGGTCCTCAGGCAGAAAGTTTAGCTATTTCAAAGTCTGTACGAATATTAGTACACATCCATGCTTAGTTCCTTTTGATATCTTCTTATTTGTTTTCATAAATTTAATGATGCTGGTGTTGAAAATTAATAATTTGTAATTTTATATATACTTTTTAGCTTTGGGGACATTTATGTTGAAAGTTGAACTTGTTTTGGCTTGTAAGAGACTTTTATAGGCGGTATACATTTTCATTTTGCTTTGTTTCATTTGCAATTATAAATATTTTGTTGTATATTTTTTGATGTTCAATGAATAAAATAGCGGGTGTCACGCAGTATGATAGATAATGGAACATTATTTCATTTTTTCTACTTCTTTTAATTTTCTTAAAAAACAGTATTTTTGAACTAAAATATGAATACAGTAAAGAACAAGCCACTCTGAGGATTTAGGACACTCCACGTTCTACAAAGATTAATTTTTTTGCTTTCAAAAATAAAAGTATGGGTAGCTTTATTAACACCCACGGAATCTTGGAGGGCACCTACGCAAAAAACCATTGAATTCTTTGGATCAGACGATGGAGATCGTCTTATGACCCAATCTCCCACACAAGGAATCTTAAGATCATGGGCGTGCCATTAGACAGTCAGTTTTTTATTCTGTGGTACAGATCCCAAAAAATGGCCCTAAAATTCTGTGGTGAAAAACGATCTCCATCTTCTGATTCAAAGCAGTCAATGGTTTTTGGCATAGGTGCCCTCCAAGATTCTGTGGGTGTTATTAAAGCTACCCTAAAAGTAATATCATATAACTATCTTTATCATGGTATTTGATTCATAGTAATGCCCACAACTGGATGTAATGAAGTCCAATCAAACATGGTATCAGTTTTTTGTTCTGCAGATGTACAATACGCAGCCTTAAGCATCAACATCCTCTTGAAAATTAATTCAGTATATGACGATGTTGTGTAGTTTACCAAGAACTTTCTTTCGTCCATCTCTTGCTTGTAGAAGTGCTTGTTCCATAACAGGTAAGGAGATTCCTCCAACCTGTCCATAGAGTAAACATCTGAGCAATTTGATGATGTCCATTTGCTTCAATTAGCAAGGACCAAAAACCTCAAGATCGTACACAGTCTCCAACAAACCAACCCCACTACTCAATATCATTGAAAGAAATACAAATCAAATGAGTTGGAAGAAGCTCCAGATCGGTTGAAAAAAAGATAAGCAGCAACCTTTATGTCCATCTGAAAAGCTGTTATACCATTCTCATTACCAGCCACCTGCAACATTGGAATCACTGGTTACAGGTACTCCCAATTTTCATCTCTGTACCAAAACTAAAGCGGCTGAGGAAACCCATGAAATGCATCGGAAAATAAAGAATGAGTGTAAGGACTGACTTTAAAATCCATATCTCCAGAAGCATCTTCAGATCCACTGATGTCAGAGAGAATAAGTGGAGTTCCATCTCCCCCAAATTCTTTTGTGTCTAAAACCATTCCCATTGCTATCCCAGCAATAGAACACTTTAGAGGAACCCCAGCATCTTGTAGTGCTAAGCAACCCCCACAGACAGATGCCATACTGCTAATCAAGTAAAAAAAATGTAGCTGTTAATAAGTTGGTATTTGAATCTTAGTTACTGAAAATTTATCAGAAAAAGTGGAAGAAAACAGAGTAGAAAAAAATAAAGTATGCAACACATTGCAAAAATATAGCGGGAACATGATGAGATTTGAAATGCATTCAGGAACCTAAAGTTGAGAAATATACTTCACCTTGAAGAGCCATTGCTTTCAAGAATAGTACTCTCAACACGGATAGTGTAAGGAAAATCCTCGTCAGAAGGTAAAATAGGCTCCAATGCTCTTTCTGCAAGCATTCCATGACCAATTTCCCTTCTATTGGGTGCTCCCATGCGCCCAACCTCTCCAACACATGATGGTGGAAATGAATACTGAACAATTGAACCAGAGAGTGTACTCAATATTCAGCTGTTATTTGGGAAACCTCTGAAGTGCTAGGATTAAATTAACATACTTACTCAAAATAACAAATGGTTCAGCAATTAAAAAGTAATGCTTTCACACCATTTTCAGCTATTAAGAAACTTCATGTCCGAATGCCCTCAACAATCTGGCCAATTAATTATGATGATATCTAGATTCCTAAACGATCATGAGAATTAAAACAGAACTATGTTTATTATCTATAGAACTGCTTCAAGAAAAAGGGGGGAAGCCTTTTTTATTTTTTGGCCGGCACTCTTAATTTATTACAGCAAAAGAGCAAACATTTACAAAAGAAGGAAAGGTTGGGAAATTAAATAGAACAACTTGTCAATCTTCATTTCATATAGTACTACTTCAGGCAAAAGGAAAGAAGCCTTTTTTTTTGGTTGGTTCAATAAAAAAGAAAAGCATACAAAAGAAGCTAATGTTGGGAAATTACATAGAACAACTTGTCAATCTCCATTTCCCGCAGGCATGCATGGGATAGTAGCAGAAAGGGAAGGAGCACACAAATGCCTTACATGTAACAATAAACAAGCGTTCACTTACAGAGAACTCAAATAGAGCAGTGGACTCAAATATCACATCATCAACCTGAACTGTTGTCAGGTCATCTTATACTATGAAATGAATTTTCTATTGTTGTTCTCCGATCAGAAATTGCACCCAAGGATCAAAATATCGGCCGAAAACCGATAATTTGGCTGAAATTTCGGCCGATAATTTCAATCCAATACAAAATTTGACCGAAATTTCGGTCCAAATTATCGTTTCGGTGAGGACCGAAACCGATAATTTGGACCGAAATTTTGATCCTTGATTGCACCATTGCCAATATGGCATTGGGGAGATCACTTTGCTAAAATATTTGGAGTGGGGATTTAGGAAACTAAGTGGTTGCATAAGAACCTTGGCATGTTGTAACACATGCAATTCACTTGCGTTAGATGCTGCAACATATCCACAAATTAGCAAATTTATTCAATATACAGTTTCCTCAGTGTGGGATCACTTATGTCATTAACCTTGCCATGATTAATGTAACATTTTCTAAGCATCTTTCTCATTCATTAAATGACCTCTTTACATTGAAATCAGTTCCAACTTTAACTTATTTAGGTTAGTCATCTTCTTAACATATCCCTAACAAATTCTATTGTTCTAGATATTTTTCAAAACGAGCACCATGGCAAGCAAAGATATAACATGTTATGCATTTCTACCAGTTTATGTCCAAAAAAATCTAGGATTAAAGTTAGTTGTGGTGGTAGAAAGATAGTATTAGGATTAGGTAGACGGTATTACGTTGAGGATAAGAGAAGAAGAAGAGAGATAGAGGGAGTAAGGTATGTCCTCTTTTATTTTACGTTAATATATAGTTTTGTTATCATCTCAAAAAAAAAAAAAAAAAAAAAAACTTACTGAGTAGAGGGGCTCTCATTAGCTTTCATTTTAAGAATAAATTTATATGTATACGCTCACTAATAAGGTTACACACCACACACACTAAAAACAACTAAGTAATACACACACCAACACTCTCCCTCAGGCTGAAGCGTGAACATCTAAGTGACTACATCATGAAGGTGACGTAGTCCAACAGACTTGGTCCATACATCTGCAAGTTTTTGTGAGGAAGAAATTTCGAGCCATCCCACACTTCTTTCTCAAATAAAATGAATATCTACTTCGATATTGGAGAGAGAAGCCATGAAATCTCACGTGCCATGAGCAATAGCTCTATACTCGGCCTCAACACTAGAATCAGAAACAATGGATTGTTTTTCCCTCTTCTAGGAAACTATGTTGCCTCCAAGAAAAAAATAATAACCTGACAAGAAACGGCGGCCAGGGACTGATCCAGCTCAATCTGCATCTGTATATCTAGAGAAGCTCGTATGACCATGAGGTTGATACACCAAAACCTTAACCCGGGCTAGATTTGATATACCAAAGAATGTGATGGACAACAACAAGATTAGTGGTGCGAGGAGCATGCATAAATTGACGAAAAATGTGATGTCCAACATCTCAAGAGAGATAAATTAGTCACCCAACCTCGTAATGAGTACCCTTCCATAGGTACTCATGTGGGTCTGGAAGCCAATCACTATCATTCTCATGTAGAGGCAAGTTCTGATCCATGGTAGAAGTAGCTGACTTGCATAAACACTGCAATGTCACTTAGTAGATCAATTGCATATTTTCCTTGGGAGAGAAAAGTTCCTTCCTTGAAGCGAGCAACTTCTAATCCAACGAAATCCTTTAGGCTACCCAAATTTTTTACTTCGAAAATGAGTTCCAGCTGGCATTTCACAAGACCAATAAAAGAATGATCATCTCGAATCAGAATAATATCATCAGCATACACAAGAAGAATCGTACACGGTACACCCAGTAGGGCTAGAATGAATAAAGACTGTATGGTCAAAGTGATACCTCTAGAATCAAATACCTATGAAACGATGGAACCGCACTTTGGGTGATAGCTTCTAGCCATAGATAGACTTGAGAAGTTGTCATACTTTCCTTGTCTCCCCATGAAGTAAGAAGCCAGGTGGGGGATCCATTTAGGAAAATATTTGCCTCCATTATCAAATCTTAAGGCCTTGATATTGGCACCATATAGGTTGCAAACTAAAGCATGAAAATCTTGAAACTTGGTGCACACTTCCCTTTTATTTTTCACCATATATATCTAGGTAGCACGAGTACAACCTTTAATAAAAGTGACAAAGAAATGAAAACCATCAATAAAAGTATCGGGGAAGAACTCACATATCAGAGTGCACGTCAAAAGGTGAATTACATCTATGCATATGAGAGGAATAAGTGCTCCTAACATACTTTGCATTTACATCTCTGCCACATACTCTATAAGTGCTATAGTACCCCCCCATTAATAAACCCCCTTGCATACACTCAACAATCATTTGCTTGAGTTGATATATGCGAGTAACCTTTTCCGTAGGGGCAAGCGTATCAGCCAACTTACTCCATAGCTTGGTTGCAGAATGATAAAACATGAACGTTCGATAAGTGGAGGGAGCCATAGGATTAAAGAGCCAACTTAGAATGATGGCATTGTCAAAATATATCCCAACTTGTATCAGAAAAGTTCCAGTGAGAATGCCCATCTTCATACAGCCTTGAATATACAACAGAATGACCCTTTTCAATTTCAAATAATTTGTTGAATTAAGCATAATCGTCATAATACTGGAGGCAAATTATCTGTATTCATGGGCACACATCCTTCAGGCAATGTAACCCCCAAAAGGAGTCAAACCACTTAAAGATTGAGGACCTATCCAAAGATCATATTGCTAAGGCTCAGATTCCACCAAAAACGAAGACAACAAGCTGCATATACCTAGAGTTACACATAAAACATGCTTGGGCTGCAGTAAAATTTGATCGAAAACAACCTTCTCAACAAAAGAAAATATGCAATTCATCATAAGAAAGTCACAATCATGTCAAAGAACATTTTCCTTAATCTACAACAAATGTTGCAATTTTTGGTCAACATAATAAACAGTTGCAAGATTGGTGGTAGTCTTCATACAAAGAAAAACTAGGATCTCAATCGATATAAGTTTAAATAATGTGCCACTATAGTTGTTAGAGGGAATCAGATTGCGACCAAGTGAGAAAATCATGAAAAAGATCTCTCAGAAATTATTTTACACAATAGCTCCACGGCCATATTTTACTTTGGTTCTTGGGGCGACTTGGGTCTGTAGCACAACGGAAGTTTGACAATATTGCAACCTCAAGGTCGCAGTTTCAAGCCCAACTTATGTATCAAAAAAAAAATACACAATAGAGAAGTCTTCGAAACTAGTAATAAATTCGGTCAAGTTGAAAAGAAACATCACAAGGAAATGTATAGAAGATATGAATCCAAACCGTACATAGTCACCCAGGTTTCTCGATCTTGCAAAGGTTGGTGACCCCAAAAACCGTGGATCATCTGATTTCATAAGATCTTCGAATACAAATTCAAAAACTCATCAAACAAAAAAGTTGCAGTATTAAAGTTACTCAAGGAAAATCCAATCATAACTCCTATAGTTTTTGTAAAGACCCAACTGAGCCCCCGACTACTTGGTATGGTTTTATTTAGTTCCATAACACTAGGGGTGTATTAGGTTCGGTTTGGTCGGTTTTGGACCAAAACCACAAACCAAACCGGTTCTAATCGGTTTCTAAATGTTCAAATCAAACCAAACCAAACTGTTCAACTGTTGAACCAAACCAACCCGATTCCAATTCGGTTTCGGTTTGGTTCGGTCGGTTTCGGTTTTCCTATAAGTTCTACTTGCACATCAAAACTTTCCCAATTTCTCAACCTGTTTTACACTTTTACTATTTTCAATGTCTTGTGAGATTCGAGCCTTAAGCAAGGTTGTGAAACACTAAATTTGGGCCCAATCGCTTGCTTGACTCAAGTTGGCTGAATATATATATATATATATTAAAAAAAATTACTTACAATCGGTTCGGTCGGTTTCGGCTTGGGAAGGCTCGGAGCTGAAACCAAACCGAACTTTTTGGTTTTTCTTTGTGCCAAACCAAGCCCAAACCCAAACTGTTACTCGTCCAAACAGGGCCAAAACCGGCGGTTCGGTCTGGTTTGGTCGGTTTGGCCCAAAAAATGCACAGCCCTACATAAGACTATTGATATTTGAATATTTACTGTAGGGGTATAAATGAAATTTCATAGAATTATAAAGGTATTTTATTATTTTCATTGTAATGATAGGTGGTCATTTGACGAACTATTGAGGGCATATAGTCTTTGTTTAATAAGGATTGAAGTTAAAATTTATGAAGCAACAAGGGGATTTAGGTAATTCAATAAATAAGAGGGAAGCATAGGTGTTCATGGTGATTAGAAGGATTATAGTAGAAATTTAATACATAGGAGGGTATATTAGGTATAAACTAACATTATTAATATAACAATTATTCTTTTGTTTAAAGAAAGAAGACTCAAGATTGGGGAAGGAGGTACATGAGAGGGTAGAAAGGGCGAGCATGAGAAAGGGTTAAAGGGAGAGGGACCTCATGTGGTGTAAAAATAAGAAAAAGATACATAAAGAAAAGAGAACGAGAAAGAGAGCGAGGGAGAGTGGGACGTGCAAGAGAGATGACAAAAAAAGGGGAGCGTGAGAGAGGAGACTATCAAGAGAAAGAGGGTTTATCGTGGGAGATGTTAGAGAGTATGGCGAAATGTGTGTTAGTGAGTAACACTGGATACACTAGTATGAGAAGTTTGCATAGTGAGTTTCAGTCCCATATTGGAGAAAAATGTAACAGGTCTACGTAGCCATATATATAAAGGGTCTTTCTTGTAACACAAATTACCTTAATGATCAACAGTGTAGTCTTTTAGTGTCTACTCTCTCATTCTTCTGCTCACCCTCTCTCTAATAAACCCTAAAAAGTATTTCTTCTCTTTAGTTCTTAGTTTATTTATTTCTACATAGAAGCAGTGCGGGTTGATCCCGCAAGTCTTATTTGGGGTTCCGTCTAGCATATGCTATGCACCTTGTCACTCAGTCGGATCTCTGTGCATAAGAAATCGGGAACCCCGAGTCTCCTTTATGGCGGTCTTTCCTTTCTCCAACAGGATTCATTTTCTGCTACTTCTTGTCGATCGTACTAACTCTGCTGAGGGGTTTCTGTCATTGTTGCTCGTCTTAAGTTCACGAACTCTAAGTCTACTACTGATTCAAATGTTGGAGGGTTATTCAAGGTAGATAAGGCGGTGTAGCGAGTCATGATGAAGAGGCTCTCTATGCCATGGCGTGACAATGGCGAGACTATTTATTAATTTATTTATTAATAATTTTTTTTTTATTTTTTACTTCTTTATATTTTTTATATAGGAAGAAAAAACAAAAAAAATATAAGAAAAAAATTTCAACTATTGAAACATCATAGTTTGATTCTGATATTGAGGATTTCATGTTCCAGACATAAACGAATATCAATAAATACAAATCAAATATAAAACATCAACAAATTGGTAACATAATAAGTATAAATAAACAAATATGAAATATAAACAAATATAGAATATTAAAAAATATTTTAATATCAAATACACATATCGTAGTGTCGCCAATGCTAAGGTTCCATCAACTGTTAACATGTTGAGGTTTCGTGACGAGAGAGAGAGAGTCGAGGATTTTGAAACTTATAAGTTGGGCTTTTGTAACTTGTAAGTTAACTTTTGTAACTTATATATTATAAAATTGTTATAACTAAGTATAATAAGTTATAACAATGTTATACTAATAACTTATCAATCTTATAAACATTATACGTTATTATCCAAAAAAATCAAATAGCATGTATAGCGACGCCATAGTGCTATTCTGCCATGACGACGCTATGGTATCGCTATTTGCCCATCATGGCTATTGGGTTGTATATGGCGTTTCCCATCTCCATTTGCCATAGCGAGACTATAGCGTCGCCTTGACTACCATGATTATGGTGAACTTTACCTTGACGTCCCCATCAATCCCTCTCCTGATGAAGGTCATTCTTCCTCTAATCTTGATCTTCCTATTGCAGTTCGCAAAGGATCTAGATCTTGCACTCATCATCGTATCAGTAAGTATGTTTCATACCAAAATGTGTCTACCTCTCATTATTCCTTCATTTCTTCTTTAGATCCTATATCTCTTCCTATCTCTATTTCAAATGCTTTGTTGTAGCCACAACGGAAAAAAGCTATGGTTCAAGAGATAAGAACTCTCGAGCAAAACAAAATTTGGGAAGTAGTGGATCTCCAGAAGGAAAAAAGGTAGTTGGCTGTAAGTGGATATACACAGTGAAGTATAGACCTGCAGGCTCAGTAGAAAGATACAAGGCTAGATTGATGGCAAGAGGGTTCACACAGACTCATGGAATTGATTATCAGGATACCTTTGCCCCGATTGCAAAGTCAAACACCATCAAGGTACTACTATCTTTGTTAGCATTTAAAAATTGGCCTCTCTTCCAACTAGATGTGAAAAATGCATTTCATCATGTAGATCTCAAGGAAGAGGTGTACATGGCTCCTCCTCCTGGTTTTATTAAAGAGAATGAAAGAAACGAGGTGTGCAAGTTTAGAAAGTCGATATATGGGCTAAAGTAGTCACCACGAGCCTGGTTTCAAAAGTGTAGTGAAGCCGTGATGAAATGTGGATATCGAAGAAGCCACTATGATCACACCTTTTTTGTAAAGAAAAGTGTGTGCATGATTATCATTCTTGTGTATGCGGATGACATTATCATCACAGGAGATGATAACGATGATATATTGTTTTTGAAAGATCATCTTCGTAGGACCTTCGAAATCAAGGATCTAGGCCCCCTCAAGTATTTCTTGAGAATTGAGGTAGCATGGTTAGAAAAAGGAATTGCACTGTCTTAGAGGAAATACACGTTGGATCTCTTACATGAAACAAGGATGCTTGGTGTAGACCTACCAATCCATTAACCCAATTGAGCACAATCACATATTAAATGGAGAAGTTGGTCAACCTCTCAAAGATCCTAAGGTGTATCAGAAACTTGTGAGGCAATTAATTTATCTCATCATGACTCGACCTGACATGGCATATGTCGTGAGTAGGGTGAGCCAGTATATGCATCTCCGAAATACACACTTGGATGCAGTCTACAAAATCCTTACGTACTTCAAGGGAAGTCTAGGAAGAGGACTTCAATATGGTAATCATGGTCACCTTGATATTGAGATCTTCACTGATGCTGACTGGGCAGGGTCTCTTGATGATAGAGGATCTACCACCGGATATTTTATCTTCTTGGGTGGAAACTTGGTGACCTGAAGGTCTAAGAAGCAACATGTGGTATCTAACTCTAGCGTCAAGGGGGGGTACATAGATATATCACAAGGAGCAAGTGAGGGGATATGGTTAAAACATATCTATATGGTTAAAACATATCTTGTTTGATCTCAGTGTACATGTGACCTTACCTATGATCCTTATGGTGATAACGACGCAGCTCATCATATTGCTCAAATTCCTGTGTATCATGAAAGAACTAAGTATATAGAAGTTGGCTGCCACTTCATTGGAGAGAAGGATGAATCCAAGGAGATCATCATTCCTCAAGTTTGTTCAGAAGATCAATTGGCGGATATTCTCACCAAAGGTGTTAGAGGAAAACTATTGTTTGACATCACCTCCAAGTTGTGCATGATTGATATATATGCTCCAACTTGACGAGGAGTGTTGGTGATGTAACTAGTAATTTGTGTGTGGGTGTGCACTTAGTAGTAGTGGGTGTGTGTAGAGTAAGTATACAACTTACTCTAGTTTGCTTATTTTTCTGGCATGGATATCCGTGAAATGATATAGATGGTATATATTATTAATGCATTGGAGAGTGTGCTAAGTTAAGCAACACAACCCTAATTTTTTCCTCTCTTCTTTCCTTCCTCATCTAAAGCCTAACCCTATCACACAAATATTTTGTCTCCATTCAAGGTCAAACTTTGACCTGTTGATGTTAGTGTGATGTCATGCTGATGTCAGAAACACAAGTACACGATGTACTGCTTAGATACTGAAAAGAAATCTAGGGTTACAATTAGTTGTGGTAGAGAGACAGTTTTAGGCTACGTAGATGGTATTAGGGTTACGGTAAGAGAAGAAGAGAGGGAGGAAGAAAGGACTAATGGGAAAGCTTACAATTTATAAGTATACACCCGTTCTTATGGGCTACATACAACACACACTAACAGCAGCCTTGTAGTACACACCAATTATGTAAACCAACCCCAACCCTCGTGAGATAAAAGCCCAATGAGTAAGAACAAATCAGTGTCATTTAAACCAGAGAAGGGAATCAAACTGGTTGAATTTACAATCCCCAAAGAATAATATTTCCAAGATAGATGCAAAAATTACAGATGGTAGCTTCAGTCTTCTATGAATAACAATTGCTACTGAGCACATTAAAATTATTTAATAGTGATTTGAAGCAAATAAAAGTGCAATGCCATTTACAAAATAATCTTTCAGATCAAGTTTATGAAATGCACCTGAAGATAGAACCTCTTCACTTCATCTACATCAACAAGGTTGTCTATCCTTTGCGCCATTTGCCTATCTCCGAGAGTAACCACTGCAACTGACTGCAAGATGCAACAATATGACAATCACAGAAGATGTTCTATCCATGTTTAATTTATGAAAACATAAAGATATAGCCAGGAAGGTTTGCTACTCTCCCATTTGCTCATGTGGGTCCCACAGTCAAAGTAAAATATTGCCTACAGCAGTGGTTTCTTTTACAAATATTGTTGATATTTCATAAAGAGGTATCTCTATTGAAATGTATTTGATTTACCAAAAGATATGTGGTAAAACAGAATTACAATTGGATGCAAGAGGGAAAAGAAAAGCTATAAGAATATAATTTATTAATAAACAGAGAAAACAAGAGTATATCCACAAATATTGCCATATGCCTCTGTACTCATACTAATGCCCACAGTTATGGCACTATTGCTAGGAAATTTATAATTACCATATTATATTTCAGAAAGAACCTAGCAAGAGTATCCGCCAATATAGGTGAAAATGATGAGATGATTTTGCTGACAGATAACAATTGATTTGACTTTATCTTGGTTTCTTTTCTATTTCTAGTGGAAGGTGAAAGGAATTAGCATGGCTAAATGCACATTCCTATGGAAAGGGGAACTGAAAGCCTTCTCAATTTTTTATAGATTTGAGATCACAATGTGACCGCATGTAGCTCACAACAAAAACGAATTGCAAGAAAGATAGAATGGAAGGATACCAGTGAAGGGGATTCTCACAAATTATTACCAAGGAGGTCTTGGCAAAACAGATTCCAATATACAGTACCTGACTTTGCAAAAATCCAGAGACAGAAGTAATTATAATGAACCCTATCCTCAGATAGGTTGAATTACAGGATGGACCCTATCCTCAGATAGGTTGCATTACAGTTATTTCACTATGCTCTTGTTTGTCCATTTGCGATCTCTTACTGTCAGCATTTTCTGCATCTGTTTCTTTATCTGGCAACTATATTAGATATTTCAATAAGAATTGGCAAAGAGAAAATGAGGGCAGGCAAAAGCAGTAGTTTAGAAACAAGATTTTAAAATTGAAATAATTTGAACACATGAAACATCCATTAACTGCAAACAATAATCTTCCAGGGATGTACTTTTTCTTTCCTTTGATCTTTTATTATTTTTATTAAAGTAAGAATGCTGTAACAGAAAACTTCATCACACCTGTGTTTCACCACGAGTGAAAAGTGCACTTCCGTGTGTCCTGGGAAGGAATCCACATTGCGAGTGAATTGGACGTAGTTCAGATGGGTCCCGCCCATCGCTTCTTTTTCCACCCTGAGACAGGTATACAAATGAATTGAGTGCAAGAACTTCAAGTGTTGTCATACGACCTAGTGCCTTCAAGCAGTGCAATTTAGTACTTTCACTACTATTATTTGATGACTAATTTTTACATTTCATGGTCGACGAAGATGATTTTTTAGAAACAAAAATTTTAAAAATGCTATTGAACTTGGACATCTGCCTGGTAGGTCTAAATAGTAACTTATAATTTATGACACTACAGAATCAGCAAACTGAAATATACAAATGGATTAAAATTAGGACCAAATGAATAGATGAAAAGAAAAATATATTAAAAAAAATAAATCTTATAAAGGTTAACAGACAAGTTTGGTACATGAAAAACAAGGAAAGAGTAGAATAGTTTGTTTTCAATTGGCAATAAAATTCATCTGTTTGAAAAAATATAAATAAATTAACTAATTTTATGGGCATTAAATTTCCCTAAGACTTAATGGCCATAATACATTTAGGATTATAAGATCACATGACAAATTAAGGTTGTCAAATCATGTATCGTCTCGTGTATTGTAATCTAGAATTTTTGTATCGTGTATCGCATCATATCGAGTATCATAAGATACACTTAGATTTTTATAATATATACGAAAAATCTATAAATATAAATAAAAACATCGAAAAAAAAAGGATATATACATGTGTGTGTGTGTGCCCACATGTGTGTGTGTGTGAGTGTGTATAACAATCTACGATAAATTTTGAAAGTTAAGTGTCAAAGACACTCATTCTATCATGCTTCACATTAGAAATTAGAATTTAAATAAAATAAATTGAACAAAACAAAACTTTCATTAGATTGATTTATAAAGTGGAGATTAAAATCCAGTCACATAAAATAAAAAACTTTTAAATTTTCCATTGTACAAAAAGAAACCGTAGAGCTGTGCAAGTGTGTATTGTATACTTGTATTCTATATTTATATGATATGTGCCTTTCAAATCTCTACTTCTACTCTAAAATAAATCATATACTCGTTTCATGACATTACCGTTTTGTAATTCAGATTATTTTTTTGTTAAAATCTCAAGTCTTCATTCTCCATCTATATCCCCAACATCACCACCATCATCTTCATTAATAGTTAAATTATCATCTTTTTCTTATTTCTCCTCCTCCTTGTAGACATATTCCTCTTCTTTATTATAAAAAAACAAGCTATAATCAAAATTACATGTATCACAATGTATCATAATGTAATGTATCGTAAGATACAGTTAAAAAGAGATACACCTCATAAATCATGGTTGTCAAGGCCACGCTATAACCTCGCTGTGGCCTCGCCATGGCAAATGGCGATGGGAAACGCCATATATAACCAAATAGCCATGATAGCTAAATAGCGATGCCATAGCTTCGCCATGGCGGAATAGCATTATAGCGTCGCTACGCACGCTATTTTATTTTTGGATAATAACATATAATATTTATAAGTTATGCATTTTTATGATATATAAGTTACAAAAGTTAACTTACAAGTCACAAAACCTTAACTTATAAGTTACAAAGTCCTCTCTCTCTCTCTCTCTCTCTCGTCATAGCAACTGCTAACACTAGTGTCACCGAAACCTCAGCGTTGGCGACACTACCGTATGCATACTTAATATTTCATATTTTTTAATATTCTATATTTGTTGATATTTCATATTTATTTATTTATACTTACCATATTGCAAATTTGTTAATGTTCCATATTTGATTTGTATTTATTGATATTTGTTTATTCCTAGAACATGAAATCGTCAATATTAGAATCAAAGTATGATGCTTTAGTAGTTGAATTTTTTTCTTCCTATATTTTTTTTCTTATATAAAAAATGAATACTAATAATTTATAGATAAAATATATTTTTTAAAAAATTACAATAATAAATAGCCTCGCCATGGCGTAGCGAGCCTCTTCATCATAACTTCGCCACACCGCCTTAACTACCTTGTCATAAATACGTATCGTTTTCTATAATATCGTGTATCATATAGTGTTTCGGAAGAGATTGACAACCATGTGACAAATACCTCACATGATCTTATAAGTGGATCATGGGTGACACCCTTTTCAACACTACCCCTTATTGGGAAATAAAGATCGGTAGGGACTCCAACCTTAACTAGGTCATTTTGCTCTCTCTCTCTCTCTCTCTCTCTCTCTTTCTTTCCGTCTTTCTTCTTCTTCTTACAACCTAACCCTGATACTTGGGTCTCAACCCTAATCATTTTCTAAGAGCCTACTCGAGATTAGAGCTTTAGATTAGGATTTCTCAATTGTTGACGCCATACAATACTATGTTGGCCATATACGTAGGAATCTTCTCGAGCTAATTTAGAAATTTATTTAAGGCACCATAGGTATTTGAGCTACATAAGATGGATTTCAAAGAGAACTTTGCCCTAGAACTTCATCTCGGTTTTCACGGATTTTGGGCAATTGGGTACCTGCAACTCCTCAACCTTGGCATGTTCTTGATCGAAACCAACTGTTGCTTCTCTTCCTTACCTCCATTTATAGATTTCGTGAAGATTTGAGGGTGTTTTGTTGAGTTCTTTGATATCCCATTTTTTAGCCTCTTTCATGATTTCTTGTGTTTCTCGAGTTTTCATTAGTAGCTAAATTATCATTTTTTTCTTATTTCTCCTCCTTGTAGACATCTTCCTCTTCTTTCATTATTCTTGTCATTCTTTTATATATATATATAAATTTTTGAGATTAGAGTTCAGATAAATAAGTGATTTTTTTTATTATAAAAAATTAGTTATAATCAAAATTACATGTATCGTTCGTATCGTGTATCGAAATGTATCGTAAGATATAGTTAAAAAGAGACACACATCATAAATACATATCGTGTATCATATTGCGTATCGTATAGTGTATCGTAAGAGATTGACAACCATGTGACAAATGCCTCACATGATCTTTTAAGTGGATAATGTGTGACACTTTTCAACACTACCCCTTATTGGGATATAAAGGTCAGTAGGAACTCCAACCCTAACTAGGTCATTTTGCTCTCTCTCTCTCTCTCTCTCTTTTTCTTTCCTTCTTTCTTCTTCTTCTACAACCTAACCCTAATCATTTTCTAAAAGCCTACTCGAGATTAGAGCTTTAGATTAGGATTTCTCAATTGTTGATGCCATACAATACTGTGTTGGCCATATACGTAGGAATCTTCTCGAATCAATTTAGAAATTTATTTAAGGCACCATAGGTATTTAGGCTACGTAAGATGGATTTCGAAGAGATCTTTGCCCTAGACATTCATCTTAGCTTTCACGGATTTTGGGCAATTGGGTACCTGCAGCTCCTCAACCTTGGCATGTTCTTGATCGAAACCAACGGCTGCTTCTCTTCCTTACCTCCATTTATAGATTTCATGAAGATTTGAGGGTGTTTTGTTGAGTTCTTTGATATTCCATTTTTTACCCTCTTTCACGATTTTTTATGTTTCCCGAAATCTGTGCTTCATCATAGCCTATCAAGAACTCATATCAATGCCAAAGCAAGTCAGTGCTTTCCATTCAAACCCATGTACCACAGGACCACTTAGACTGGGGTCCTTCAGGTATGTTTGCCCGTCTTCTCCTATGGCTCCACCCATTATTGTGCCTTCTTCTGTTGCTGATGACCTCTCTTTACCTATTGCTCTTTGTAAAGGTAACATGGATTGTGTTACTGCTCATCCTATTGTCCAGTATGTTTTTTTTTCGAGCTCTATCCTCTGCATATCGTGCATCCCTAGTCAGAACTCCACTGTTTCTATTCCTCACTCAGTTGGTGAGGTTCTTTAGCATCCCCACTAACGGCTGCCATGTATGAAGAAATTAAGACTTGATCTCGCTCCTGAAAAATGCCATGTTGGTTGCAAATGGGTGTTTGTCACTAAATATAAAGAGGATGGTACTGTAGAGTGCTATAAAGCTCGTCTTGTGGCAAAAGGTTTTACTCATATGCCTGGCTTAGATTTTACTGCAACATTTGCTCTGGTGGCTAAGCTCACTTCCGTTCGGGTCATTATCTCTTTAGATGCTCATCATCATTAACCATTTTATCAGTTGAATAACAAAAATGTCTTTCTGCATGGAAATTTAAGTGAGGAGATCTACATGGAGCCCCTAACTGGATTTCGACTTCAGGGAGTATTTTGGGAAGGTTTTTCACCTTAGGAAAATGATCTATGGGCTACAACAGTCTCCTAGAGCGTTGTTCCAAAGGTCTAAAGTGCTGTTCTTGCTATGGGGCCCATCAGATGCCACTCCGATCACAGAGCTTGTCTTCCTTGGACTATTCCTGTCTTCCCTTACCTTAGCTTGTCTTCCCTTCACTTCACCACTCCCTGACCTTGTGTTCTCTGCACTGCAATTCACTTCCCTTAGCTTCCCAACTCTCTTACCTTCATTCCGATTGGGCCCAGAGGCCTAAGGACTATCCTATTGATATGTTGTTCATATGATAATCACTGGTGATGATTTTGCCTTTCTCATTCGTTCTAAGGCAAAATTAAGTCGAGCCTTAGAGGTCAAATACTTGGGTTGCCTAATATTTTTCCTTTGTATAAAATTAAGTCGAGCCACAGAGGAAGTATACCATTGATTAGTTGCGGGATACTGGTATGTTGGAATGTAGACCTGCCAAGTTCTCCATGGATCCTAAACATCATCCTCAGACATTGGAGAGCCTTTTTTCTGATCCACTTGAGTATCAGAGACTTTTTGGGTGCCTTATCTACCCCACTAATATTCGGCAAGACCTTACCTTTGCAGTCTCTTTTGTTGCTAAGTTCATGCTTGCACTACAGGTGCCACATGGAGGACGTGCATCGCATACTACGTTATATCAAGTTTTCTCCTGGAATCGGAATCTAGCGGTGAATCGTAATATAGAGCTATAGCATATGGCACTTGTGAGCCACTATGGCTTCGCTCTATTCTTACTGACCTTGGATCCTCTCTTTCTATTCCTATGCCCCTGCATTGTGATAATCAGGCGATGAATCATTAATATTGGGGTTGACTTTGTTCTTCATTAGAGAGTTAAGAATATCGAAGTTGGCATTCACTTCATGCAAAAGAAGATTCAAGCTGGGATTATCGATATTCTTAAAGTTTCCTTCGCAGAACAGTTGTCTGATATCTTTACAAAGCGCTTGGTCCCTCACAACTTTAGAATATTCTTGTCGAGCTAGGCATGATAGATATTTATGCACCATCTTGAGGGGGAGTATTGGGTTATATGTATGAGTATATGTGCGTAACTTAGTTGTGTGTTAGACATATATTAGGTGTGTCTGTAATGTATAGGTGCTATTAGTCTTTGTGGTTTAATATAAAGGCCAATAGAGATTCCAACCCTAACTAGGTAATTTTGCTCTCTCTCTCTCTCTCTCTCTCTCTCTCTCTCCTCTCTTCCTCCTACAAACTAACCCTAATACTTGGATTTCAACCCTAATCATATTCCCAAAGTCTAGTCCTCTCAAGCTAGAACATATATAATTAATCTTAGCAAACTTGTCTAAGATGTAGTAGAATATGCTTTGTTAAGTCCTTTGGTGAGTATATCAGCTAGTAGTTCTCTAGATCAAGCATATGGCATATACATCTCTTTCTTCAATATCTTATCTATCTCCATGGTTTTTGTTTTCTCATGAAATGCACGATTTGAAGCAATATGTATAGCAATCTGATTATCACAATATATCTTTAATGGAAACTGGACCACAAAATCCAAATTGTTATACATGCAGTATGCGCCATAATTCTGAATTCGACCCTTTTATCAAATTTGGAAACCGCATTCTACTTTTCACTCTGCCAAGTCATCAGAATACCACCAATAAAGGTGTAATATCCAGATGTTATGAGATCCTAGGAAAAAGAGATCCTACCCAAATAGCATTTGTATAGTTGTATACACAACAATCTCTCAATGACCATGAGGAGTATAGAGAATACCAAGTCCAAGACAAGATTTAATGTACTATGAGATACTATCAATTTACATATAATAACTCTTGGAGTATACATAAGCCGACTCACTACAGATGTTGATCTTCTGGGAAAAGGAGATCACGCCCAGATAGCATTAGTATATGCAACAATCTCTAGATGACCCTGTGGAGCATGAGGGATACCAAGTCCATGACAGATTTAATGTACTATGGGATACTATCAACAATTTAGATGTGTAACTACTAGACTACATAACCTGACTCACTACACTTACAGCAAAAGAAAAATTGGGTCATGCAATAGTTAAATACATGAACAACCCAACTAATTTTTGGTAATGAAATAGGGTCAAGCAGTACTATATATATGAAATTCCAATTAAATTTTGACACCATCCAGGATCATAAGCAGTTCACCATCATATGGACTTAGACAGTGATTATGCTCTATTGGAGAGTAACGGCTTTGCTCCAAGCAATCTTATTTTGTGTAAGAGATCAAGATGATCTTCCTCTTAGCAATTAAACTTTCTACCTTTGATTAAGCACTTTCAATCCCAAAAAATACTCCATCTTTTATCCCATATTCTCGTCCTTGAGAGTTTAGGTTCCTAGCATGACGCAGGACGGCACCCTAAACTACGTGTATGCGATGATTGATTTTGCCGAAATTAAATTGAATTAAATTAAACAATAAAACTCACAAAATGTAGCCAATACCTTGGCGTTCGCAGTATTCCATTGGAGACTCACGTATAATTTGAGTTGGGTTCAGTCCGGGTGTTAGATCCGTTAGGTTGGAGCGCGGATCGATCCTAGAGATAGAATTCTAGGTTTTTCCATATTAGAACGCTCGCAATTCAATGATGGAATCTTTGGTCCTTCTATGGCTTACGGGATTGGGTCGAATCAATGGAGTAGTGGGAAGCTAAGGTTTTGGGAGTTGGGTATTTGGATGGGAGATGGTAAATTCGGGTTGTTTGAATTAAAGCAGGGAAGATAGGTTAATAGGATAAAGTAAACAAGGATAGATTGGAGAAGCCTGAGAAAAAAGGAGATAAATTACTCTTTATTGTAGGAGAAAGCCTGATAATAAAGACTTGTAAATTAGACGCAAGGGACATGGTTATTCAATATTGCTTTGCAGTATGAAGACTTGAGTGGGCGACTGGATTTGCGCCCGATGTCGCAATGTCAATTTCCGATGACGGGCGGCGTGTCACAGGATTGGGTGCGATGCTCCCCGTGATATGGGGATGGTGGTGAAATCTAGAGCCGACCGGTTTCCTTTTGAGCGAAAGGGGGATCTCCCCCTCCTTAGTTCGAGTCAAGCTAGCGACCTTCGTCTGGGCTGGTCGATTGCCGGGAGGAAGTTTAAGAAAGTTAATGTGCGAATGGAGATGAGACAGGGTCGGGTGGGTTTCGCGCGGCTCTATCCACGACGAATTTGTTGGAGCTGGCCACGATACCCGGGGGCTCCGATGTGGGTCACTCGGATTTGGATTCCCTCTGTTTTGATTCATCTCATTTCCGTTCCCTTGCGTCTAATCTACGGAGTTATTGGGTGGTGCTGGAGTGCTTCAAAGATACTCTATCTCTTTTTACTATACACAAGTGGATTAATACATGCTGGGGAGAGTCTGAGAGACCGGCAGTTTCTTTCCTATCCAGTACAAAATTTTTGCTTCGGTTCAAGGGTGATATTGGGGCCTCTGAGTTTTGCTCCAAAAAACAGATCCATATTTTCGATTGCCCGGCGGTCTGTCGCCCTTGCGATGCTTCGGTGGTGGCTATACATATTCACAGCGAACGGGAGGGGGTTTGGCTTCGCATTTTTGGGCTCCCAATCCATTCGTGGTCACCGGAAGTGTTCCGACAGATTGGTGACCGATGCGGTCGGTTCATCCTCTTTGACAGGCGCTCGGCGGATCTCTGGGATACCAATCACGTCAGGATCCTTGTCTGAGTCGCCTCTGTGGCTAGTATTCCCCGTTTCTGTGAAGTTCTGATTGGCGGCCAGCGTTACCAGCTCCTCATAGAGGTGGCGTGGAGGGATCGGGTCCTTGTCCATCATGAAGTTGGCGAAGTGGCTGACGGAACCGGGAATTTGAGAGGCGACCTCCGCGGTGGTCCTCCAGAAGTAGTTTAGGTGATCCACAATCCACTCGGAGGAGCGGTGAAGTGTGCCGGGATGTCAACGCGAGACGCGGAGGGGAGCGCGGCCTCGCACTCGCCGTACGAGAGGTTCCCCCCTGGGCCTCCGTTCTCGGCGATAGCGGAAGATAATCCGTCTGGGCTGCGGAGGGTCCATGATCGCCCTGCTGGGCTCGAAGTTTTGTCTGGGGAAGAGGAGAGTGGGGAGTTGCTCTCGGCCGATGACGGAAATCTTGGGGGTGAGGTGATCGGATCCCTTTCGGCGACGGCTGGTGGGCCTCCGGTGGATCCTGTCGCCGATTCTGTGCACTTGCAATGGCAGAGGGTAGGTGAGGATGGGGGTCTGCTCGAGACGATGGATGGGGCTGTGGGACGTACCTAGGATCCGATGGTGCCGAAGGCTGTCTCTTACCCTTTTGGTGCTAAGTTTGCCTGCTGAGGGTAAAGGTGTTAGGGTTTATAGCAGAAGAAGGGGATGGAGGGTGTCTCGGGGGGGGGGGGGTTGTGGGAGGCCGACACGTGGCCTAACGCATGAAGGTTCCCGAAGACCTTTGGGGTTGAGGGGATGGGTTGACTTTCGTACCAGAGGAAGTGACAAGGGGAGGGGCTCTTGTAGTCGAGGTGGTGACACATGGAGGTTGATGGGTGGGAGGGGGATTGGTTCTGACGCACCTGGCGATTTATGGTTGAGCCAGATCAGTCGTGACATGGAGGGGTGTGAGGACGCAAGGGAGGGGTGTGAAGTTTTACCCCTGCGTCATGTCTTGGAGAATCGTACTCGCGTCAAGAGGAGATGTAGGGGGGGGGGGGCGCGGGAGTTAGCCAGGCTTCAGTGGGGCATGTCGAATGGGGAGGACGTGGGGGTTAGCTTCCTGTTATATTGGTTTTGGGCAGGATCGTTTCAGTGGTCATGAAGATGCTATCTTGGAACGTTAGGGGGATGTGCGGAAGACCAAAAGGGTCGGGGTTAAACGGGTGATTGGCACAATCAGACTGGTGGTCGTCACACTGCAGGAGACTAAGTGGGGCAGCTGCGACAACAGGAAGGTTGCGCTGGTTTTGGGGGGAAACTCTTGGGGATGGATGGGGGTTGATTCCGAGGGGGCTGCTGGGAGTATTCTTGTGGCCTGGGATCTGCATCATTTTGACAAGCTAGACGAAGAAATGGGGATTTTCTCTACTGCTGTGGTTCTTCGTCATAAGGCTTCCGGGAAACAGTGGATGTTTGCGGGAATCTATGGATCCTCTTCAGATCGGGATCGTCCTGAATTCTAGATGGAGCTGGCTGCCCTCACGGGTAGATGGGACTTTCCCTTTTGTTTGGGGGCGACTTTAATGCCATTAGATGGGGTTGGGAGAAGCAGGGAGGGCCGCTGAATGCAGCGGTTATGCGGGATTTTAATTCCTTTCTTTCAGATTGGGGGTTGCTAGATGTACCTTTAACGGGGTCGCGTTTTACGTGGTCGAATCTACAGGATTGCCCGACTATGAGCAGGTTGGACTGATTAGTTTGCAGCGTTGAGTGGGCAGGGTACTATCCGAGTGCGAGATTAGAATGCTTGGCAAGGGCTGTCTCTGATCATCGGCCCCTTGTCCTCTCGTCAGATAATGACAAAAGGCCATCCGTTTGGTTTAAACATGTAGTTCTTTGGATGAAAGTTTTGGGCTGGGTGGTGGGCCAGGGTGCGAAGTGCTGGTCTCCTCTGAGTTCATCTCAAGCTGTGAGTTAAGGAGCGGATCAAAATCTGGAATAAGGTGTATGGGGTGGTTCATGTGAAGAAGGAGGCTCTGTTATCTCAGCTCAATGAACTAGATAATGTGGAGGAATCGAGATCTCTCACGAGTGATGAACGTCAAGAACGCTATTTGAAGAAATTGGAATTCAACAATGTATGCCTGGAGGAAGAGGTGTGCTGGAATAAAAAAGCCAAGGTTAGGTGGCTGCGTGAAGGGGAAGCTAATACCAAGTACTTTCACGCGATTGCCAATGCTCACAATAAGGCGAATTTTTTGGGTAGAATTGTGGTCGACGGGGTGGCTTATACGAATGAGGAGGTTAGAGACATTATTGTGGGCTTTTATGAGGATTTGTATGCTGATGAGGGGCTCACGCGACCGGATCTGGATGGTGTCCAGTTCAATTCTATCAGTGCTGAGGATCAACTGTTGTTGGAACAGCCCTTTAGTGAAGAGGAGGTCTGGCATGTCGTTAGACATGGAGCAAAGAATAAAGCCTCGGGGCCGGACGGGTTCACTATGGAATTTTTTAGATGTTTTTGGACGACCATTAAGAACGAGCTGATGGGGGTGTTGCTGGAATTTCATGCTTCCGGGTTTATAGGGCGGAGCCTCAATTCTACTTTCCTTACCCTTATCCCTAAGAAGGAAGGGGCTGACGAGATCTCGGACTTTCGACCTATTAGTCTCATCAACAGCCTGTATTTGCGAAGGTGTTGGCTAATCGTCTCAAGATGGTTATGGGGACCATTATTTCGAATACTCAAGGGGCTTTTGTGGCTGGTTAGCACCTTCTTGATCAGGTTGTGCTGGCTCAGGAGACCATTCATTCGGCTCACCTTGATCGCATCCCGGCTGCCCTGTGGAAGGTCGACATGGAGAAGGCTTACGAGTGTGTCAGCTGGAACTGCCTTGATTATATGATGGGAAGCATGGGTTAAAATATCGGGTTACCGATACGTATCGTCCGAGCTCCAAAACGATACGTATCGGTACCGGTCTGTATCGGACGATACATTGAATGTATCGTTCGATACATTCAATACATTTGAATGTATCGAACGATACATTCAATGTATCGTTCGAGTCCAATACCGATACGTATCGGACTCCGATACGTATCGGTATCGGACGATATTTTGATCCATGATGGGAAGGATGGGATTTGGGGAGGTCTGAAGGAAATGGATGAAGGGCTGCTACTCTTCGGCCTAGTTCTCGATCTTGGTCAATGGTACCCCCGCTGGTTACTTCAAGAGTTCTCGTGGTCTTCGACAAGGGGACCCTCTATCGCCGTTTCTCTTTAATATAGTGGGGGAAGCTCTCTCGGGACTGATCAACAAGGCCAGGCTGGCTAATCTCATCACCGGTATTAGGGTGGGAGGTCTTGGTCGGCGCATATCTCACCTACAGTTTGCTGACGACACCTTGCTCTTTGAAAGGGCTGATGTCCAGGAATTTAGGTCCTTCAGCGACATTCTAGCCATCTATGAAGCGGTTTCGGGTCAAAAAATTAATTTGTCTAAGTCTGCCATCACGGGTATCGGGAACAATGCTACTTAGACGAATTGGCCTTACTGTGAATTGTCCTGGGGGTATGCTCCCTATACGCTATTTAGGTCTGCCCCTTGGTTTGCGTTCTCCTACGGCTAGGGACTGGGATCTGGTTGTGCAGAGGGTCGAACTGAGGCTATCAATGTGGAAAGGGAAGCTGCTAAGCAATGGTGGGCTGCTGGTCCTGCTGAAGTCGGTATTGTCGGCTGTGCCATTGTTTTACATGTCTATGTTTAAATGCATGCCCGGTGAAAGTTATTAAGCGCCTTAAACAAATCCAGAGAAGCTTCCTTTGGGAGGGCTCCGGGACCACCAGGAAGTACCACTTGGTCAACTGGGAGACGGTTCTGCTGCCGATCAGTGCGGGGGGCTTGGGCATACGCGGGCTGCAATCTCATAATATTGCGTTGCTTGGTAAGTGGTTTTGGCGGGCGGGGAAGGATGATGAGGCGAATAGCCTATGGCGGGTTGTGCTGAGTGAGAAGTATGGCACCATGGGTGGAAATTGGGGCATTTCGGTTTGCTGTCATAGGGGCACATCCGCTTGGTGGAAGGCGCTGTGCAGTACTTGGGGTCGATTTGCCAGGGGCCTGTGTTACAGCTGGGGTTGCGGCACTAGGATACGGTTCTGGGAGGATGTTTGGGTGGATCGGGAACCCTTAAAATCTTCCTTCCCGGATCTGTACTCCATCTCGGTCAATCCCCATGGGAGGATTGACCAGTTTACGGCAGAGACTGAGGGGGGGAGAGTGTGGACTGTTACTACTAGAAGGTTGTTGAGGGACGAAGAGATGGCGTCGCTCTCTATTCTTCTGCATCTTCTTTATGGTACCAACGGAATCGCGGCGGGTGCGATGTGCGCAGGTGGAGGCCCAATAGTGATGGCTGTTTCTCGGTTAGATCCTATTACCAGATGTTGTCGCTGCGGCCTTTGATCAAGTTCGAGGGTGCAGGGTTGTGGAAGAGGGACATCCCGGCTAAGATCAAATTCTTCATGTGGACTATGTTCAAGGACCGGATTTTAACGCTGGACCAACTCATTCGGAGGGGTAAAGACGTTTCGAACCGCTGTGTTATGTGCAAGGAAGAGGAGGAGTTCGCTGCTCATCTATTGTTGCATTGCAAAGTGACACACGCGATCTGGAGCATTGTCATGCGATCCTTCGGCAGGTCTTGGGTTATGCCGGCGATGCCCCTTACTCAGTAACTGACGTGGGAGGCTGTTCGATTAGATGGACCTGTGTCTGACTACTGGAGGGCTGCTCCCTTTGCAGTGTTTTGGTCTTTGTGGGGGGAAAGGAACCAGCGGATCTTTGAGAATAAAGGACGCACGGTGGGGATGATCATGCGGCAGATCCGTGGCCTGATGTGGCTCTGGGCAGCTAAGGGGGAAGTGGGGTCTGGGGATGATGTTTTTGTGTGGGACCCGGGCTGATGTTACGGGTGATGTGGGGAGGTAGCGGGAGGCAGTGTTTTCCTTGGTTTTGATCGTGTATGTTTTGTATGGCTTTCCGACAGCGTCTTGTTGTTTTCTATATAGATTCCTTTTATCGATCAAAAAAAAAAACAAGGATAGATTGTGGGCTTCACATCCTTGGCTTCACACCAAACCCTTCTTGGGAAGAAGAATCACTCTTCGTAAAAGCTCATCTCAAGCACACAAGCAAAAACTCTTTTCATTAATCATCAACTAACTACATTGTTAACTTAAGGACCTTATATAGGAGTCCTTTCAAACAAAAATAAAAACCTAAAACAATTACCAAAAGGACAAGTATGCCCCTAAAATTTAAGTTCGAAATAAAAATTGCCAAAATAAAAGAACTGCGCAATTTCGATCGATCGAAATTGAAATTCGATCGATCGAAAGTGAAACTCGATTGATCGAAAAACATATTTCAGAAGTTCGCCGCAGAAATTCGATCGATCGAAATCGAGTATATAATTCGATCGATCGAATTATATACTCCAGATCATGCGTTTTTCCACTCGCTGATGTTTGATCGATCGAAATTGCTGTTCGATCGATCGAATTTGCTGTGTTCCTCCAATTTCTCCAAAATTTTGTTTTTTGCCTAGTTTTGATGATTTCCATTCCACTTCTTCCGACGTCGGTATACACGAAACGGTCCATATCCAATGTCTATGATGTCGACGTCCCTGTCAATTCTCCCGGGCCGAAAAGACTTCATCACCGATGAAGCGGCATCGTGATAGCGCTCGAGCATGTTGGTGTCTAGGCGTCGCACTTCATCTTCAGCTAACCATGAGTTCTCGGAGTTCGGCTTTCCCAACCACTTGACAAAGTACTTTTAAATTCCACCCCCGAGTGGATATCACCAAATCATCTAGAATCCTTTCGATCTCATCTCTGCGTTGCTTGCGTGGGGAAGGGAAGGGTTGGGGTTGCAGGATGGGGCTGACATTTGGGCTCGAGGCTGTTTGGAAGGGGTTGTGAGGGGGTGGGGCTGGAGCCAAAGAAGGAACCAGGTCCTCCGCATTGACTGTGGAGCTGACCCCTATATCCGTTAGAAGCTCGAGAACATATACATTAGGTTTGCTCCTTGCCACAATTCTAAAAGGCCTAGCAACACGGGCTTGAAGTTTCTTTGCGGCTCCCAATGAGAACCGCTCAGGCCTAACCCGAACCATGACGTAGTCTCCAACCTGGAATTCCTTGAAGCGCCTATGCGCATCCGCAGATATTTTGTATTGCTCATTGCTTGCATTAATTCTTTTTTTAATTTCGACATGCAATTCATGTACATGCTATGCAAATGAATCGGCTGACTCAGAAACCCGATGGGATGCAGACATGGGAATAAGATCAATGGGTGTTCTAGGCCTATGACCAAGGACAACCTCAAAAGGACTCATACCTAGGGACCTATTGACTGAATTGTTGTATGCAAAATCGGCTAGAGGCAAAATAGAATCCCAAGTCCAAGGGTGATCACCAACAAGACAACGGAGAAGATTACCTAAGCTCCTATTGGTGGAATCGATTTGCTATAAAGTTTTCCATAAATAACTGGCAAACTTTACATCTCGATCCGACACAATCGTTTGGGGTAACCCATGTAGACGCACAACCTCCCCGAAAAATAATTTGGCTATGTGAGCCGCATCGGAGGTTTTAGAGCATGGTATGAAGTGGGCCATCTTGGAAAAGCGGTCCACTACCACAAAAATGGAATTGTGCTTCCATTGGGTCTTTGAAAATCCGAGCACGAAATCCATGGAGATGTCTTGCCACGAGGTATGCGGCACAGATAAAGGGGTGTACAAGTCGGTATTTTGTTTGATATGCTTCGCAACTTGGCATGTACGACATTGTTTTACGACCCTAGAGACATCTCTCACAAGGCTAGGTCAATAGAACTTATCCTCAACGAGCGCACTAGTTTTATCGAGCCCAAAATGTCTGGCAATCCCTCCGGCATGTAACTCCTAGATGAGAAAGTCATGCAATGAGATACAAGGGATGCACAAACGATTCCCTTTGAACAAATACCCATCCAGCAGGGTTTACTCGGAGTTAATGTTGTTCGAGTTTTCAAGGAAAGCAGTGTATTCTGCCCCGAAATCTGGGCAATCAAGATAATCTTGTTTCAACTGCTCAAATTCGATGACCTCGGTGCTCATAGACTGCAAAGTCACCACTCGACGACTAAGCGCATCAGCAGCCTTGTTTTCGGCACCAGCCTCATGCTTCAAGACAAATGTGAACCCTTGAAGGTACTCGACCCATTTCGCGTGCCTCGGATTCCACATTTTCTGGGAAGCATGAAAACGTAAGGCCTCGTGGTCAGAAAACAACACAAATTCCTGCGGTCTTAGGTAATGTTTCCAATACCACAGAGATTGGACGACCACATAAAAATCCTTGTCATAGGTGGAGTATTTCTGCTTTGCCTCATTGAGCTTCTCGTTAAAATAGGCCATAGGGTGGCCCTCTTGGCTCAACACTCCGCCTGTGCCTACACTCGATGCGTCACATGCTACTTCAAAGACTTAAGAAAGTCCGGTAGGCGCATGACGGGTGCAGTAACCATTTTCTCCTTTATCTCGGCAAAGGCCCTCGTCGCGGCTTTGCTCCACAGGAACTCCCCTTTTCTCATGCAATCGGTAATGGGGGCCATGATGGTGCTAAAATTCCGGATGAAGGGAAGATAAAATGTGGCCAAACCGTGGAAGCTACGGACTTCATGAATATTCCGAGGTTCGAGCCACTCCACAATGGCTTAAACCTTCGCAAGGTCCGCAACCATCCCGTCTACCGAGATAATGAATCCCAAGAATACAACAGAATGCTGCATGAAGGTGCACTTCTTGAGATTTGTGTATAACCACTCTCCCCTCAAGGTTTCGCAAACCAACCTCAAGTGGATAATGTGTTGTTCCTTGTCTGGACTGTAAATCAGGATGTCATCAAAATATACGACAAGGAATTTGCCAAGGAATGGCCTCAACATTTGGGTCATGAGCCTTATAAATGTGCTCGGGGCATTGGCAAGCCCAAAAGGCATGACCATCCACTCATAAAGACCGTCTTTGGTCTTGAAGGTGGTTTTTCATTCATCGCCAGGGCGAATTCGAACCTGATGGTAACCACTTTTAAGGTCTACCTTAGAAAAGATAGTGGCTCCAACCATCATGTCAAGCATGTCATCAAGCCATGGTATGGGAAACCAATATTTAACAATGATCTTATTAATCGCACGACTATCCACACACATGCGCCATGTACCATCTTTCTTAGGCGTGAGTAATGCTGGTACGACACACGGGCTCAGACTCTCTTGTATGAACCCCTTTTGAAGGAGCTCATTGACTTGCCGAGTCAACTCGACGTGCTCAATCGAGTTCAACCTGTAGTGGGGAGGTTCAGTAATGTAGATACGGGAACTAAGTCAATTGCGTGTTGAATGTCATGCATGAGAGGGAGCTCATTAGGTAAGTCTTCGGGGAAGACATCCGCAAATTCATACAAGATGGGCTCTACCTCCTTGGGGTACTCATAGACTGACTCAGAAGTACTCTCAACAGTGACAACGATATACACGACACTCTCATCTAACGACATACAGTGACAACGACATACACGACACTTTCATCTAACAACGCCCTCTCGAATTTTGAAGAGCTCACAATGTTGATGGCCTTAGATTGGCCTCCCTTCTTCTCAACTCTATTGACCGATGGTGCTTTGGGAGGAGCCAGAGGGTTAAGAGTGATTTTCTTGCCCTTGTAATTGAACATGCAAATGTTAGATCGACCAAAAATGGTCACGCTCAAATCATAGAGCCATGGCCTCCCTAAGATAATGCGGCCCACATCCATCGGCACCACATCATACCATAAGGTGTCAAAGTATGAACCCAACTGTATGGGTACACGACACCTCTGAGATACGGGAATGGATGGGGAGTCAACCCATGCGACTTTGTAAGGTCTCGGGTGGGCTTCAGGTGTAAGCCCTAAGTGGGTGACGGTATGTTCTGACACCACATTGGTGCAGCTTCCGCTATCCACAATAACCCTACAATTCTTTGTCCCACATGTGGCAAAGGTGTGGAAGATGTTCTCCCTTCGCTAATCCTCCTTTTCATCCCGTTGAGGTTGTGCAAAGGCACACCTCACAACTAGAGTGCGACCCATGTCATCACCTTCTTCGTCACTAGGTGTGGCATTCAGCTCAAAGACCTCTTCCTCATAAGCTCCTTCTCCGTCGATGAAGAGATTCCTTTGTGGGTCTCTTGTGGGGCATTGGGCGGCAAAGTGTCCCAATCCTTGACACTTATAACACTTTACATGAGACCCACTCCTCGAGGGTTCTCCGGCTACACCCTTACCTTTGTCAAACCTCACATTGGTAGATGTGGGTTGTGTGGGTTTGGTAGGCGGGTTTCCAGCACTAGATCTCACTTCACCGGTACGGAGTTGACCTAGGTGAAAATCAGATCGTTCAAGGTCTTGAATGACGGTGTAACAATCGGCGAGAGTCTCCACAGGGTGGGAGACTAACACTTTTTGCAAGTCAAGTCTCAATCCGGTGCGAAATCTGGATAGAGTGACTTGAGGTCTTCGGATACCTTGGCTCTCATCATGAATTCCTCAAATTTGCCAATGTAATTCGAAACGAGTATACTACTTTGACGCAGATTTTGCCATTGGTCGAGGAGACGATGGTAGTATGAAGAAGGGACATACTTCTCTGTAAGTCGTTCCTTCATGTCCTCCCAACGGGTAATGGGAGCACAACCAGCATTCGTTCTAATGTGTTCAACGTTGACCCAAAAGAGTCGGGCTTGGCCCATGAGCTTCATCTTAGCAAGTCTAACACATCTCTCATCACTTATGCCAAACCACTCGAAGTGCTGGTCCATATCGGATAACCAATCGAGGAAGACTTGAGGGTCTAATCTTCCATCGAAAGTTGGAAACTCAACTCGGACATTCTTAAGAAGTCTCCCTTCCGGGTCGTAGTCATCTCCATGATGATCTAACCTATGGTTCGGATTCCGATTATGTTGGTAGCCATTTCGTTCGAAATGTGGACCATTACGCTCACGGGATGGTTCGAAGTACTCATCACCCTCATCTAACTGATTGACTCGGTCTAACAACCTCTCATTGGATGTTTCGAGAGTCCTTTGGGCTGTCTCCAAGGCAGTCATTTGATTAGTGATCGATTTTAGATAAGCCCTTATGCTGTTAAGAGCTTCGACAATCCCACTCATGTCCATGGTGATACGGGTCACTAATTGACAAGTTCTAGAATGGAATGCAAAATGAATACTTTGGTCAAAATAGAAATAATATGCGATGGAAGTAAAGTGCAATGAATGCAATGTCACACAGTATGCCCTAACCTAGAACCTAGGGCTCTGATACCAAAACTGACGCAGGACGGTACCCTAAACTACGTGCATGAGATGATTGATTTTGCTGAAATTAAATTGAATTAAATTAAACAATAAAACTCACAAAATATAGCCAATACCTTGGCGTTCATAGTATTCCATTGGAAACTCACGTATAATTCGAGTTGGGTTCAGTCCGGGCGTTAAATCCGTTAGGTTGCAGCGCGAATCGATCATAGAGATAGAACTCTAGGTTTTTCCAGATTAGGGCGCTCACAATTCAATGGTGGAATCTCTGGTCCTTCTATGGCTTACGGGATCGGGTCGAATCAATGGAGTAGGGGGAAGCTAGGGTTTTGGGAGTCAGGTATTTGGATGGGAGATGGTAAATTCGAGTTGTTTGAATTAAAGCAAGGAAGATAGGTTAATAGGATAAAGTAAACAAGGATAGATTGTGGGCTGCACACCCTTGGCTTCACACCAAACTCTTCTCGGGAAGAAGAATCACTCTTCGTAAAGGCTCATCTCAAGCACACAAGCAAAAGCTCTTTTCATTAATCATCAACTAATTACATTGTTAACTTAAGGACCTTATATAGGAGTCCTTTCAAACGAAAATAAAACCCTAAAACAATTACCAAAAGGACAAGTATGCCCCTACAAATTAAGTTTGAAATTAAAAATTGCCAAAATAAAAGAACAGCGCGATTTCGATCGATCGAAATTGAAGTTCGATCGATTGAAATTTAAATTTGATCGATCGAAAGTGAAACTCGATCAATCGAAAAACATATTTCAGAAGTTCGCCGCAGAAATTCGATGGATCGAAATTGAAACTTTCCATTCGATTGATCGAGTTTCAATTTCAATCCATCGAATTATTTACTCCAGAACATGTGTTTTTCCACTCGCTGATGTTCGATCGATCGAAATAGAACTTCGATCGATCGAATTTGTTGTGTTCCTCCAATTTCTCCAGAATTTTGTCTTTCGCCTAGTTCTGATGATTTCAATTCCGCTTCTTTCGACGTCGATATACACGAAACGGTCCAAATCCAATGTCTACAATGTCGGCGTCCCCGTCATAGCAGCATCATAGTCATCTCCTGTAATTGACAAACACCACCAGAATTGCAGCCATACCATTGCTTTTATTCACAAGTACTTTGTGATCAACATTTCCCTTTGAGACCTCAAATTCAATTATAGCCATCAATGATAGACAATTTCAACACGTATCATTTGATATGCCTCGATGTTGGAGCTCAACGTACCAACTCATGTCATCCATTATGAGATCATATCATCCATATAGGTTTTTTGCATGCTCTTATTGTCTGATACAAGTTCATATAAAAATATATGATCCTCTCGGGATCAGAGCCGAATGACATAAGCAATGCTATGAAGATAGCAAACCTTGATCATAATAGTAGTACGGAATTGTTTAAACCATATTCATGGCTATTGCTTAAGACTGTATATTGCCTTCATTAATCTACCCACTCACCTTCTCCCTTGGAAAAGAAGCCTGGTCGCAACATCATTTACACTACTTCTGTAGATTACCATGAAGAAAAACAATTTTTACATTAATTTGGTAAAGTGCTAAATCTTTGTTAGCATCAATGGATAGAATAACCCTAATTGAATTCAACTTTGCCACATCTGCAAACACATCTCAAGATAATCAATTTCATATCTTTGTAATCCTTTCACCACTAAGAGAGCCTTAAATTTCTCATAATCCACAAGCCTTAAACTTCAAGAGGCGTACCCATTGGCAACCCATAGATAAGGTGATCGGTTCTCAGGTACCATTTTCTTTCTACAACATCCATCTCTTAGCAGCCTTAGCAAAGATAAAGAAAAGGAGCATTAAGATCAGATGGAATGCCTATAGAAGTTTGGTTTGTGTTGGGAGAGAATAGACTGAGTTGGTTAACTAAATTATTAATAAAAAGTAAGAACAAAGAAAATGCCTGAGGAATGGAGGAAGAGCATTGTGGTGTCTTTCTATAAGAACAAAGGAGACATCCAAAACTGTGCCAACCATCGAGGCATTAAACTAATGAACTAGACTATGAAACATTGGGAGAGAATAGTAGAACAACGACTATGGGAAGAATCAAATGTATCAGGGGAACAGTTTGGATTTATGTTGGGAAAATCAACAACGGAAGAAAATTTCCTATTGAGGCAAGTTATGGAGAAGTTCTTTTTAAAACCTACATATGGTCTTTATTGATTTAGAGAAAGCTTATGATAAGAATGCTGAGACAGATAATCTGGTGGACGTTGAGGAAGAAATGCATACAGAACTTATATTCTGCGATTATCCGAGACAATTATGAGAGGGCGATATGTAGCGTACAAATGACGTGTAGAGAAACGAGTGGGTTCTCTGTCGGAGTTGAAGTTGCATCAAGGATCTGCCTTGAGCCCTTATTTGTTTGCCTTGGTCATGGATGTATTAACCATAGACACACAAGAAGAGATCCCTTGGAGCATGTTATTTGTGAATGACGTAGTATTAATTGCTCAAACAAGGAAAGAAAGAAATGATAAGATGAAATTAGGGAGAAAAACTGTGGAGTCAAGGGGTTAGAAAATTAGTAAACAAAGACGAAACACAGAGTGCAAATTTAGTTACATGATAGCCTGGAGGAAGATTGTTAAAATAGAAAATCATTTAGTGTTATATTGCGTTACATTTCGTTACTTATACTATACTTTACGATCAGATGGTGGATGTGAAGAGGACATCTCAAATAAGAATATTGAAGGTCGGAAGAAAGGAAGTCAAGCAATGTAATGACCCTAAAATTCTAGATCGTTGACTTGTTGACTTTTGATGATAACAAGTAATCACGTGATGACTTAAATGCTGTGTACGGCTATAGATTCGGAAACCCGTGTCCTCACCTTACTTTTCGCCCAATGATCGACACATTAATTAGCCTTATAAGTGCATATTTAAACTTGATATAAATATATAATTACTCTTGAATATATGTATATGTGTATATTTATAATATAGGAGTATGCTTAACACACTAACTCAACTTAAAGATCCACTTTCCTTTTTCAAACAAATCTCTCCATCTAGGTACACGTGTAGCCTAAGGCCATGTAACTCTTATTATTAGTAAAAGCATAAATCACCATTTTTATCACAACCCTTTTATTTAGCAACCACATACATCAAGGATGTAAGCCTTAAGATAAGATTCCACATGTAACACCTCATTTAAATGGTTGGTACCTATATCTTTATAGGTATGTGTGTTACACATCTTAAGCTAAACAACCTACACAATCTTTTATTCCATAAACTTCTATTTATAATGGAAGGAAATCCTTGAAACTTCCTGAAACCCAGCTTGGAGATCTTTCACGCAATATCCGAATGGAGTTCAAGCGCCAACATCTTTAGACTACACTCATCTCCAACCTTTCATAGAGTCTTGAAACTCACGCTATTGGGAGAAAGCCCTATTAGAATTGGACTCTAAGACTTCATGCCAACCCTAATATATATATATATATATATATATATATATATATATATATATATATATATATATATATATATATATTACTTGCTACCTCTTCCTTTTCAGTATCTCTCGCATTCATTGCTACGCTTCCCTACAAATTCTCGTGTGATCTTGAAGCCTAGCAATTCTTCTCGAGTCCTTCTTGTAGGGCCCCCGATCAGCAAGGTGTGTGTCTTCTTCCGCTCTATTTTCAAGTTACTTCCTCGCAATCTCGTTAATGATTTATTAAGCAAACTTTTGCAGTCAAAACTCTATATCCTATCCGAACATAATATTTTATAAGTTCTTGTTTAAATGACTAATACTTGTTCTGTGTTGTGGTACTTGTTGGTAATTGTTGTGCTTTATTCGTGGTTAAAGACGAAAAAGTGGGGACAACACTCTTGGAATCTAATCCCGTTAACATTTCCTTCGACGGAAAATTTATTTTGCACTAACAATTTTCCCTTGCGACGTTAGGACCTGAAGTAGGGGGAATTTAATTACTTATTCTTTATTTGATTTATTTGATTAATTAGTAGTGTATGAACATGAAATTAAATTTTAATTCGTCATTCTTTGGTTTCGACCAACTTATTGATCTAGTCATATATGAATAAAAATTTTCATTGATTGTTATTCCTTGTTTGATAATTTGCTTAAAACAGTAAATTAATCATATGTGTACAAGGACATGTATATTAATTCTTATTTATGATAATTTATTATGCTGGCCATATCTTTGAAATTTTGATTTAGCATGTAAATTAGAGATAGATGCCTAAATTCTATCTCTAACCAATTTGGGTTTTTCTCTAACTTCATATAATTGTAAAAACTTTTATAAATCTCCAATGGCCGAACCGCCGAAGAGACGATGTAGATGGCAATGCCCTCTACCAAAATTATTCCATTATCTGAGAGTAAATCAATAGCTAGTCATCTCAAAAATTGACCCCAAGATATCTGTTTAAAAATCTGCAGAGTCTGCTCAAGTGTTCTGTGAATTCTTGTTTAACCTTTGATCAACCACCTACATGAGTAGAATCACGAAAATTTCAGTATGATCACCCCCTCCCAACTTTTCATGATCTTCACATCTGATGGATTGATTTCTCCAGTTTTGAAATGATTTATAAAAGTTAAACTTTTTGGCTAATTAGGCCATAATTCGATCGGATTGTATTGTAATTGCATAATTATTGTATACATGTATAAGCCGCATTTTTCCTATGATGATGTGATCACAAATGTTCTGATATATTACAAATATTGAGTTTATTCTCATTATCTTGTGACCTCTAACATGATTATTAAGCAAAGAATGTATGGAATGAAATATAAAAAGATTCGCAAGTTTAAAGGCCACTTTTAAGATATGGATATAAATAGACACAACACGAATTTACGACAAGGCAAGTCAATGATTATAATTATATGTACACAAAAAAAAAGGCTCGTGTTTTCTCAAATAATTTACCGTCCTATTGGGATTAAACCATCACATGCCTATGACATGAATTTTAATGGCACGAATTTTCGTGTAAAAATTTGAGTCGTTACAAAGTGGAGTATTCCACACCCAAGAGTTCCCCTTAGATTGAAGGAACATTTTTATAAGACAATTGTTAGACCTGTCATATTAAATGGTGAAGAATATTGGGCTACGAAAAAACGACAAGAAAAAGTACAAGTGGTTGAGATACGATTATTGAGATGAAAGTGTGGAATAGTAAAAAGGGATAAAATTCGAAACGAGTACGTAAAAAAAAATCTGGTAGTGACACCTATGGAATGTCGCTTGAGGTGGTTTGGACATGTTCATCGGAAGCGTGAAGCAGACCCTGTACGAAGGTTGAGAAGCTACAAGCTCAAGTAGGAGAAGAGGAAGACTAATGAAAACCTGGAGGGGAACCATGAGAAAGGATATAAGGGATTGTGAAGTTATGGAGAGCTTAGGCCTAATCAGAAATGAGTGGAGAAATTGAACTCGCAAAGCCGCCCCCAAATAGATGGGATATGGCTCTGATGATGATGATCCATCTCTTCCACCATAGCCTTTTTCCAGTCAAGATATATAAGAGCTCCAGTTAAGTCACGAGGTTCTCTATCAATTGACATAGTTATGGTGAAGGCTCGAAATGATGAAGATAGATCATCACAAGAAACAAAGCTGCTTAAAAGTTAAAAAATCCTAGATGAGAAATGAGATCTAGATCTCCTACGATACCTATAGTAACAAATATGGGTCAAAATATCGGACGATACCGATACGTATCGTTTTTGAGGCTCAACGAAACAACAAATATGATTTTTACCGGGTACCGACAAAAGTAACCTAATTATTGGACGATATAGTCAAATTATCGTCCGATAATTTAGCAGATTTACATGGTCCTTTAAATGGCCAAATTATCGGACAATACAGACGATAATTTCGCTTCTTTTTTTGGTGGGTCCCCCAGCCCACGTGATGCACGAATTCGGGGTTTTAAACCCGAATTCGTTTGCTTTTCCATTGTTTCTTCTGTGCTTCTTCTTCCTTCTTGGGTTCCTCTTCTTCTTTCTTTATTTTTGGTTTTAAGGTGCTGGTTCGACGCTGAAAAGTGCGGGATCGCCGCCGAATCGAGGAAGAATCTACTAGAAGGTACGTGTTCTACTATATTAAGTCATTTTCTCCCTATTTTTTTACATTTTGGGAGTTTATTTATTTAAGATCTACCCTTAAATATTGTAGATCTTGAATTTTTAAGCCCAAATTAGGAGGTTTTGTGTTAAACCACCCTAATTTGGGCCTATAATGGGTCAAATTTTGGGATTTATGTGGGTCAATTTTAGGGGTTTTTTTAAGCAAATATGTGGGTCAATTTTGGGGGTTTTTTCTTTAGCAAATATGTGGGTCAATTTTGGGCTTTTTTTTAGCAACTGTGTGGGTCAATTTTGAAGGTTTTAATTAATTAATGTTAATAAATTATTTATAAAAATTAATTTATTTATTATATAAAAAATTTATTTATTTATTTTATAAAATTATTTATAAATACTTAATAAATAATATATGTTAGTAATGCATGTGTGACATGTGTGACATGTGTCATGGGGTATGTGACACATACCCTATGATAGATGTCACACATCAATTACACATGTGTCATGGGGTATGTGACACATACCCTATGACACATGTGACACATCAATTACACGTCGCATGTGTAATCTAATATTTTAAAAATTAGAATAATATCAACTAAATAAGATTTTCAAATGTAATCTAATATTTAAAAAATTAGAATAATATCAAATAAATATGATTTCCAAATGTAACCTAATATTTTACAAAATTAGAATAATAACAACTAAATATGATTTTCAAATGTAATCTAATATTTTAAAAGTTAGAATAGTATCAAATAAATACGATTTTCAAATGTAATCTAATATTTTACAAAATTAGAATAATATCAAATAAATATGGTAAAATGTAATATGATATTTTAAAAATTAGAATAATATCAAATAAATATGGTAAAATATAATATAATATTTGTCAACATGTAATCAACATGCAATGATGTGTCATATGTAATTTAATCCAATCGTTTGCTTATTCATGCAAGTGAAATAAATAAATATGGTACGTGGACAAAATCTAGCTTGACAATACGACACAACAATAGATGGTGATAGGCTCCAAATCGAATGCAAACTCTGTGGGAAGAAATTGCTGGGAGGAGGTATAACACGATTGAAGGAGCATTTGGCTCACATTAAGGGAGAGATAAACGGATATCCCAATGTACTGAGAGAGGTGAGAGAAGCTATCAGAGCTAGTATGCAGGCAGCTAAGGGAAAGAAAAAAGCAGAAGTCGACCAGGATTGAGAAATGTATGAAAGAATAAGGAGGGGAGATCCAGAGTTTCGTGCACTTGGACCTGAGGATGATGACGATGAGGTGACACTGAGAGTGATGAGGGAGAGTGCTAGAGAAGCACAACAACGACGAGATCGGGAAGAAGCCGATTATTAGTTTCGGTCCAGCTTGAGGGGCACATCCATGCCTGCTGGTGGTGGTGAATCTAGTCAGAAGCCACATGTTGATGATGATGAGGACATTCAGGAGACTGCCGAGTTGCGTAGGTCAGCAATCGTGAGTGAGACCAGGACGTTTACTACAGGTCCCATGGATCCGTTCATGTATTAGATAGAAAGTTCAAAACAAACTAAATTGAGTGCAACCTCACTGAAAAAATGGGAGAAGAGGCTTGGAAAATCCATTGCAAAGTTCATGATATACAACCACATTCCGAGTTAGGTTGTGAAGTCGTCATACTTCAAAAGTATGATTGATACTAGTACAGAAGCTGGTCCAGGAGTTTAAAAGCCTTCTGCGTACAAGGTATCTAGGCCCATACTAGATGATGAGTACGAGGAGATAAAAGCTTATGTGCGGAGCTTTGAGGAAGTATGGGATGAGAGAGGTTGCACAATTATGTGCGATGGATGGACCGGTCCCACAAGGAAGAGTTTGATAAACTTTTTGGTCTACAACGATACCGGAACAGTATTTCTGAAATCAATTGATGCTTCTAAACACACAAAGACGGCCGATTACCTCTATCAACTAATGGATAAGGTAGTTGAAAAGTTGAAGAGAACCGCCAATTACAAAGCTGCATGAAGGCAGTTAATGTTGAAGAGACCTCACTTGTACTGGACTCCGTGTGTCACTCCTTGCGTGGACCTCATTCTTGAGGATTTAGGAAAGAGAACCAAGGCACAGACAACTATTCAGAAGGGAAGAACGATTACTTATTACCTGTACAATAGTGACAAGTTAGTGAATTTAATGAGATCGTTAGTGAGAACGACCTGCTCCAGCCTGCGATTACACGCTTTGAGACACAATTTCTAGCCCTACAAAGCTTGGCTAGATATAAGCGTCAACTGAAAAGCATGATGCAATTCGAAGCATGGGAAAAATATGAATTAGAACTCCCACGATCAAAGAAACCTGCTTGCACTGAAGTTGCTGACCTGATCTACAACACCCAGTTTTGGGCAGATGTTGACTACCTGAACGTTGTCACTACCCCGTTGGTGCAAGTGTTGAGGTTGGTAGATGGTGATGAGAAACCAAGGATGGGGTATGTTTACGAGTCAATGGACAAGGAAAAATTGGTTATTAAAATCAAATGTCCTAAAAAATATAAACGATATTAGGCGATTATCGACAAGAGGTGGGATGCACAATTCCACCAGTACTTGCATGCCGCAGGTAAAACATGCTAAACTGCTTATGTAGTAATTTGTATTTATTTATTATTTTTCATATTATTTATTGTTTTCATATATTGATGAGATTACTCATATTTTATGTATAACACACTACCTGAATTCAGCCTTTCAGTATACGCGACGCTTCGAGTTGAGTGAGGCCAATGAAATGTACAGTGGTTTGCTCAATGTGATCCAACGAATGCTCCCTGACTTGGCGGACTAAGGTCAAGTCATAAGAGACGTGAGTAGTCATAACTTATAACTCATAAGTCAAATGCCATATGATCTGTTTATTGATATGTGGGTTATTATATTCCATCTTTGTAGATTGACATGTTCCGTAAGAAATATGGGTCATTTGGGACGAGGTTAACACAATCTCAAATCCAACACAATAAACCGGCTGATTGGTGGATGCACTATAGACATGATGGTCCGATACTGAGGCGGATTGCAAGGTGTGTTTTATCGCGAACATGCTCATCATCCAACTGTGGGCGGAATTGGAGTACCTTCTCTCTCATTCACATTTCAGACAAGGAATAGGATAACTATGGATCCATTGGAGAAGTTAGTCTACTACCACTACAACATGCGATTAAGGGTTAGGAATATGCAGAGGACCAATCGTGGCAAACGATTATTTGAAGTCTTAGTGCATACAATTTTTATTTGATGTAATTAACGAGGCATATAATAATTCATCTATCATATTCTACTTTACAGATAGTGAATATATTAATCCCATCAAGTTGGATTATATGTTCACGGAGGATGACCCTTTGAATCAGTGGATCGAAGAGAGAGAAGAGTCAGTGTTGGATAGTGAGAGCATTGCATGACTGGACAATGCTGAAAGAATAGTGGAGGAGCAAGCTTCCCAACAACCTAAGCGGAAAAGAAGATTGAATCGTCATTTAGTGGTTGGATCTAATGAGGATACGCAACCCGATAGTGCTAAGGGGGATGATGACGATGATAATGGCGATTATGGGGGTGCTGGGGGTGATGGTGGAGGCGATGAAACCCATGGTGGCACTAGTGGAGGGGATGATATTGGTCCCTCTTATTTTTATGGAGGTATTGCCGCATGGGATGATGAATCGATAACAATGTTTGACAATCCTACTTTTAGAGGTGGAGGGGTTGAAGGCAGAGGAGCGTCAGAATCTTACCAAACACCACCACTACCACAAGGTCTACAAGAAGATTTGGGTTATATGACTTCTAGCTTCAGGGGATTTAGTTTGCAAAACACCGAAGATTCAACAACTAGTAACCCATACCGGCCTCAACCAACCTATCCTGCGTCATATGACTTCGTTGGTCAAATATTTGGAGGACTGACCTTTACTTATTATACTGAGCCATATTCGTCGCTAATGCCTCAGTTTCAAGGTGGCACATATGATCATGGTTATCAATATGACCAACACTATAGGGAAAGCTCGCGCACTGATGATGATGATCATGAGGGCCAAGAACCACCACGAAATTCAATGTAACTTTAAAGTAAGTTTTTCATGTACAATGTACCTTTTAATTTTAATCATGAGTCATGTACAATGTAATTTAGATTCTACGTTGATAAAATTCTGAAATATGCATCAAATAAGCCTTAAATAAATCTAAAAAAAGTTGAAATAAATAGAAAACCATTAAATGTCATTTTTCTGAATTTTAGAGTATTTTTGGGGATTTTTTTGAAAAAAAAGAAAAATGTATCAAACCGATACATTCAATGTATCGCCGATACATTGAATGTATCGAACGAAACCCAATACATATCATCATGGAGGTTTGGACGATACGTATCGGAATTCCGATATTTTGATCCATGGTAACAATTGTGGTTTCAACTATTTCAGTGGGGAGTCGTTTTAGTTCAATTTGGATATATTTGGGAATACTCAAGAAAATTTCGGGGATTATAAAAACTACATACAAAATAATATGAATTATTAAAAAATAAAAAATAAAAAATAAAAACTATATACAACATAAGTGCATTATATAATCCCCAATACACATGCATCAGAAATCGACAATCATATAAGAACATTAATAAGAAATAATGGAAAAGTATAATTAAACTCGGAATCCAACTTCATATGTCACATAATCCCAAATTTCCGCCGAAATTTCAGGACAAATTAAAGCAATTCACCAAAATTTTGGTGAAATTTGGGTGAAATGCAGAGAAATTTGAGTGTGACTATCCTCATACATGTAAATAAGATGAGGAGGAAGGGGATATAAGGTTGAGAGAGAGAGAGAGAGAGAGAGAGAGAGAGAGAGTCCATCTATTCTCACCGTGTGCTCGTCCCTCTTGTTTGAATAAATTTTTATATATAAACCTCAAATTATTTGCATAGATGCCATTAGTGTAAAATTTAATGAAACACAAAAACTATGCCTAGTATAAGTAATTTAATTGAAGGAAACACAGTAGGAAACATCATGAAATTCATAGTAGGAAACATCATAAAATTTATTCCAACATGGTTATGTTATTTGATGGCGAAACATCACAAAATAATTTACAACATGGTTAAATCATTTGACAGCAGAAACAATTATATACCTCCACAATACGTCGGCGCAAAAATTTGGATGAAACTTCCTTGAAAACTAGCTTCACGTCTACCTCGGAATATAACTATAGAAGGCAAAATAAAATTCAGTTTGTCAGAAACATAATCAAATTTGAAGTAGGGGAGTTAACGCAACATTGCTAGAGCATAATATATAATCTTCAATTTTCAATTTCAGAACATGAAACTTATCGAATATCCCTAAATCGAAGATAAACTTTTTCAATTTGTACAGATATCATGGAAAGAATGATAGCTATCGTGTCAAGCAGTTAACGAAATAGGTTCACTTCGAATGCAATGTATAGTGCAAAGAGTGAGATTTATTTCCATAACATAACCAAATAAAAATGAAATGATTTTAATATCCCCCCAGGGTGAACAAAGAATTTTTAAGGTTGCAGCATTAGTAGAAACTTCAAGGTCATTAATATTGTTAATCATTCTTTTTTGTTCCTCAACTAGAATTAAACTACAAAACATGCTCAGTCATTTTATAATTTACCTCATTTTAAACATATGATTTTTGTTTTTGTTTTTCATTGTTAGATATAAGATAACTCTAGTATTTCTAGAGTTATGTTCTTTCCAAGATTTCAATGTTTTTTATATTCTTACATGTTTTCATGAATGGTCCACTTGACTTGGGTCCAGCGTCCCAACACTGATCTGACTTCACATTTATGGGAAAGACCACTCAACAATAGGCAGCTGAAAGAAATTGAGCTTCGTGGGAGGATAATTCTCTCGGTTTCAATTACTCTCATTATCCGATTAGCTGTCTTCCCTATTTTAATCTCTTTTCTAATGTCAGGCTTGGGCAACCACCCACCTTGAAAAACTCCAAAACTAATTCTTATGGAATGACTTGATTGATAGGAAAAAAATCCACATTACTTGGGAGGTTATTTGCCAGCCAAAAAAGGGATTGAAGAGCTAGAAGATTGAATGAAATGAATTTCCTTGGTAAGTAGCATTGCTCGTTTGGGACTGAAAGAAACATACTTTCAAATTAGAAGTATGAAACTAGGGGAGAATGGTAACAGATTAAGTGGCTGAGAATGATTGGATTTTATTAATTAGGGCATCCTCCCATGAGCACTCTGGGGAGACGCCATAATCAAATGCATTTGTAGCTAATAGCTAACCAATTTCTTCCCTTCAGGGAGAGTGGTTATTTCTTGGTTTTTTTTGGTCTGTACTTTTCTTGATAAGAGAATACGTTATAGAGTGATAGAGGAGATATGGTGATAAGAGTGCTTCGACACATTTCCAGGTACGTAGATTTCTGGATATGAAATGAAACATATCAAAAGGATTTGGCAACAAGGGTTAGAACATATAAATTGATAACAAAATATTTAAATTAAACTACTTTTGTTCCAAAAATCTTACGAGTACAACTGGAGTCCACTACATCATACCTTATCACTATTACTGATTTCGTCTCTTTAATGGGTGTTTGGTTTCCTTAAAATTTCAATTATCAATCTGTATAGTAAAAACAATGGGCGAGTATTCGAAAATAACTCAGTAAGCAAAATTTTATTAACGTCCAATGCAATTTTCGAAAATACGCCGAGTTTCAAAAATTCAGGAACTTATAAATATCTGATTTCAAAACAGGATTTCAAAACCATTTTCGAAATACCCAGCAAATAGACAATTTGGCTAACTGACATGCCAAAAATTATTTTTTCAGTATTCCATATTAAATGCCAAATCTTTTCCTTTTTGATATTTCATATCAAATGACAAAATTTGGATTTTCATTGGTCTCAAAATCCAAGAAATGAAATTAAACCATTCATTTTCCTATACTTAAAATGCCAAATCGTCTTATAGCGGTTGGGCTACAACATACAACTAAGAAATATGTCAAAGCACTCTTATCACCATACACTACCAAGTAGCTGCGACATAAATACCAAGTGCCCAAACAGAATCAGATTAACTGATAACATAATCAATTTTATTGATAACAGCTACTATACCGAGTTGACTGATGACAAATAATAGATAACAGAACTGGCCAGTAATGTGATTTTCCTTATCAGATTGGTATTCCAGATAAGAATATCGTAAGAAAATTCAGATTACTTTGTATTGCCTTTCCGATGTGGGACTAAAACCAAGCCACCTTAGGGGGGATCCTATCCCCTACCATGAGAGGCAGTTGTCCTCAGCTCTCATACAATATCAAACCATCGAAACCTTTTCAAATTCAGAAATCATATGCAAATCTTTATGTCATATGCCAGATATGGATTTAGATACTGATAATAGATACCAAAACTTTTAATCATTCAAATCCCATCGTAGTTCAAATATTGATCAGATAATAAATTTTTTTAAAATAATGGTTACTAATTGCAAATACTGAATAAAACTTTTCAAAAACATTTTATGCAGATGCATGATTAATTAGTCTAAACATCCTTAATTAACCTAAGCATGATTACCTAGATTAAACATGAATAATTGATTTTTAATTAAAAGTTTAACTTGCTTGGATAACTGAAGCTGGACGGACTGCTTCGACCGAGCCAGGACCCTGCCCCTTTCGTAGGTCAGCTACCCTAGCCAACCTACACCTCTTAAGGAGGTCGATTAGGGCAACCAACCTCCTTAAGGAGTTGCTGGTCAAGGGTGGCCGACCTCCTTAAGATGGGGCCCACCCTCCACCTCCTTTTCCTCCAATCGCGCACACCCACACACACACTTCTACCCTCTTCCAAAAACTTATAATTTTTTTATATTTTATTTGCCTTTTTCCCTTAGTCTTATCCATAGGGGGAATTTATCATTTAGCCACTCAATTTTCAGAAAATACCAAAACTGCCCCTAGGGTGTCAAATGACTATTTTGTCCCTGAAAATTTTAATAATCCCCGATCAATTTTCTAAGGTAAATTTATATTTTTACCTTCAGTTTTCCGATAATTTCATAACTGTCATCTCTTAAATCTGAGACAAATATCTATGTTGGTTGCATGCATTAAGAAGGGTTGTACTAACTACAATTTCATTTACATAGGTAACAACACAATATAAATTTATTATTAGAACTTCAGGTATTACATCCAAAATTTTCAGGGTATTACATTATGATCAAACACTTTTTGTCAAGAAAGGATCCAAATTTACAGTTATGCTGGTGTATGTTTATGACATTCTTGCCACTGACGAAGACAATGAAGAGATTAAGAGAATAAAATATTACCTAAGCCAAGTCTATGATATCAACGATTTGGGGTCTCTCAGGTAATTTTTGGGCATAGAAGTTGCTAGGTCGGATAAGGGAATTGCTCTATTTTGAAGGAAATAAACATTTGATGTTCTAAAGCAAACGGGAATGTTGGAGTGTAAACCTACTGATTCCCCTGTGGACCAAAATCATAGGATTAATGCAGAAGATGGTGAGGCGCTCAAGGATATTGGTAGGTCTCATAGATAGGTTGGGAAGCTTATATACCGACCATGATCAGGTAAGATATTTCTCATGTTACGAGTGTTGTTCGCCAACATATGCAAGCACCTTGGATTACACATGTCGATGCCGTGTATAGAATCCTTCAATATTGGAAATCAAGTCCAGGAAGGGGCTTACTGTATAGTGAGTCAGTGACCATGGTCACATTGATGTTTTAGTATTTGCATATGATCACTATGTGATCGGAGATCGAATACAGACTATTGAACCTTCCTCGGTGGGAATTTGGTCACTTGGAAAAGTAAGAAATAACATATCCTTTCTAAATCTAGTGTAGAAAAAGAGTCATGTCTCAGGGTGCTCGTGAAGGGCTGTGGATTGGATTCATATCAGCGGATCTCAAGATCCGTGTAAAGCTTCCTGTGACACTCTATGGAGATCATGACGTTGCATGTTATATCGAGAAAAATCTAATATATGAAAGAACCAAACATATTGAAGTGGACTGTCATGTTATGCAAGTGAAAGTTGAGTCAAATGAATTTTGTATGCCTCAAGTAAGCTCAGAAGATCGATTAGCTGATATACTCACTAATGCTATGGGCAGGAAGAGATTAGATGGGTGTCCTAGTCTAATATATGTATATGAGTGTTAGTGGAGTCCATGGAATTCTTTTGTAAGCGGTGTATATATATATATAATGAAAGGGTGTGAGTCTTTCTTACTTACAACACAAATTCTCTCTTTTTCTTTCTTTCACCTCCTACATAACCCTAACCCTAATCACCAAACCCCAGATTCATTCTCACCAAACACTAAATCCATCTTATAGAAGAGTCCCTTCAATCGATGTGACATTCCTTGATCACAACATAGCACTTGCATGCGTCCAGCATAGATCCTTCTCAAAATCGCCATCCAATTGTATAGTAGACCACCAATATGCCACTTGTACTCCTGTATTTTGAATAAACTCATACCAGTAAGAGAGAGAGAGAGAGAAGAGGAAGCTGAAAATGAAATTTTGAATGCAAAACTAAAGGTAACCAAGAGTAACTGACTGGTGACTTAAAAAATAAAGTCAAGGAATGAAGAAAAGATCGCGACTATGACATCATGAAAGTATTTAATTTGGCAAAAGAGGATTCATCTATATTATGCTCTCACCATTGTGGAAAGTGACAACTCAAATTTCATCTCATGGCTTAAGGATGAATATGCTATTGTCATATGACCTCTATCTTTCCATATTTTGAAGTTACAACAGATGTCAGATTTTTTGTTTCAGAGTGAGGTCAACGGTTTAGACGACTTCGCTTAATTACGGCTCATTCATTGTTCTTTTAAAGAGCCATTCGATATGAATTGACAGACATATTTGCTTCCACTTTTAAAGGCTTCTAAATTGTTATTTCATGAATTTGTAGTTGTGGGGTGATCTTACTTGGTGTGACCAGTACAAGGTCTTCATAAATATAAGAGATTTAATTTCCAAGTTTCCACTATGGGGAGAAAATTAAGAAAAGATGTTTAGGAAGTCTATGCCACATATAAAATATATTGATATGAACTTAGAGAAGTTAGCCTCACCAGGGGGGTGGCTTTGCGTGTTACCGGCTTTATATGGACATCACCTTCATCCACTTCACCATCTACAATCACAACCTCGTCCTCATCGTCATCCTCAATTATTTCTGGTATTGCTTCAGGAGTTCCCGAAGCTTCATCCTTGCTAACATACCCATTTTCAGTAAGAATGGTTAAAACCTTTTCTTCCAATGCAGAAAGAGCCTTTATTCTTCGTATTTTCTCCTTTATTTGTAATGCCTTCACCAATTCATCGCCAACAATTTCCTGTGCATAGGAACAACATAATATGTTACCATCATTCATGAGGTAGATAAGTTACAACAGTTGCATCTGATATAAATGCATGTAAAATTACTGATGCAATACAGGATTATTAAAGCGCGGAACACCAAAATATGCAATTTAATGCAAAAGAATACAAAAGACTAAAACAAAGGGATAAAGAAGTCATGATTCTAGTAAATCAATCAAACACTCTGGATATTCACCTTTTGGTGGTACTTTTATAGACATTAAAAAGCCAACTTTTGACTAGAAAATAAACTTTCCTAATTAACACAAACTCAATTTCCTAAAAGTATGCCACTCAACTAGTTTTCTTAAGTCTAATGGCAGCTTAGAAGACTAACTTATCCTACCAAATAAAACATTACTGAAAGAAGAATTCATATAGAAATAGACTCTTTACTTAACTACTAATTAAAAATACAAATAACCTAAAATTAATCACAATAATGCACCATGTACGTAGTTTACCCCTAACTAACTCAATACATGTCAGAATCACATGATCTTGGGCTAGTTAGATAGAAGATCTCAACCAATGTTCTTAAAATTGCCAGGCGGGCTAGGGCGGTCAGGGGGATGTTCAGGCAGAAATCGCTGGGTGGCACCCGCGTGGGTGCCCCAATATCTGGGCAGCCGCTATGTGTGTTTGTGTGTGTGTGTGTGTGTGTGTATATATATATATATATATATATATATATATATACCCATAAGATCTATTGTGTGGAATATCGGGGTGAAACACGACCTCTGTCATCTGATCTGACGCCATCAATGGTCTTCACCTGTCACATGTCCCTAAAATACCAAGACCCTCTTTAAAGTTGGTGCAAGGGCCAACTTTCCGAGTGCAAGAGCCCTTTCAAAATCTGCCAAGTAATGACTCTCGAGAAAAAAAAAAAAAAAAAATTGGGGATTGGGGGGGGGGGCGCCCCAAATCCGGTTCGCCCAGGAGACACCCCGGCCTAAATTAGGGCGGCCGAACCACCTGAGCGGCATCCCTGGCGGCCGCCTCGGATGACTTTCAGAACAGTGATCTCAATAGTGTTTTCAACTACGTTTACACCTAACTAACTCAATACATGTCAGAATCACATGATCTTGGGCTAGTTAGATAGAAGATCTCATCGGTGTTTTCAACTATACCAAATTTGTTGCATGTTCATGTCATGATACCAGGGAAAATAACGCAGACGACATTTCAGTATGATTAAGGAGATAAGAATCCCTTCAATTCTGCTGATCTAAATGGGATGAAGAGCCGCCTTTATATCGGTGACAAACTATGTAAGAAGACAGTCTTCCCTGCAGTATTGATCTGTCATTAACTGTGTATTGAGGCTGAGATGTTGATAATAAATTGTAGGAGTAAAACTCTGGAATAACAGTTAATAGGGCAGATCTATACTAGTGATATTCAGACTAAAGAGTCTAGCATACAGTGACAGAATCCTGAACAAGCAATCTGGAAGATAAAACAGCACTATGAAAGGACTTATAGATCTGGTTCAGCACCCTCTACAGAAACTATGGAGTTACAAGGTTGACGTTAGAACCTCAAGCAGCAGGAGCAGGAGCTTAAGAGCAGCAATACAAAATAAAATAACTTGTACTCAAATCTGTTCTGTAAAAACTGAGTTCTCAGTTCTTTTACATATATACTAAACGGAAAGAATTTTAATTTTACTTCAAGTAAATTTCCTATTTTACCTAGACTCTAAACAAGTACAACAAAAAAAAGAAACTCTAATAGTAAATTTCCTATTCTAATTGGACTCTTCAATACTAGTAAATAGGGTAACATACTATTTACTGGCTTCCTATCTTCTAGCCCGTAAAATCTAGGACATAAAGATAACAACAGAAAATAATCAAACTAGGCTACTTTAGGTTTACCATGACCTCCTTTTGTAGGATTCCTAACAATCATCATCATCACAGCCTTATCCCATCTATTGGGTTCGGCTTTGCGAGTCCTATTTATCCATCCATTTCTGATCAGCGCTAAGATCTCGATAACTTTGCAATCCTTCATATCCCTTCTCACAGTTGCCCTTCAGGTCTTCACTGGTTTTCCTCTTCTCCTACTTCCCTTCAGGTCTACATTGCGCCTCCGACGAACATGTCCAAACCATCTCAAGTGATTCCATAATTTTTTCTTTATAGGTGACACTCTCAAATTTTCTCTTATATACTCGCTTCAAATTTTATCCTTTCTTGTTACTCCACAGATTCATCTCAACATAAGAATCTCAGCAACATGTACTCTATCTTCTTGTCTCTATTTCATGGCCCAGCATTCTGCACCATATAATATGGCAGGTCTAACAGCCGTCTTATAAAAACCCCCCTTCAATCTAAGTGGAGCTCATGAGCCGCATGATACTCCGCCTGCTTGCCTCCATTTCATCTAACCTGCATTAATCCTATTTGAGACGTACTCTTCAAATCCATCATTCGGATTGTAGGACTCCTAACAATCTTGCATCAAAAAATAATATTCAGATTTTTATCCCTTTAGACTGGGATTTCCAGACCTAACTAACAGCTCCACAAGATAATCAAATAAGGCCCAATGGGTCTTTATTTATAAGACCCTTAACCAAGGATCAAAATTTCGGCCGAAATGTCTGAAATTTCGGTTTTGGTCCCCACCGAAACCGAAACGATAACTGAAATTTTCAGTTTTTTTGTATTATGTTCAAAATTTCGGTTTTGGTCCCCACCGAAACCGAACCGAAAACCGAAATTTTGATCCTTGCCTTTAACCTCCTAAAGCCCGGTTTTAGGCCTAATTCTCAGTCGATTAATTTCTGATTTCTTTGTCTCTTTTGGGTCGTTTTAACCACTGTTTCGAGCTAAATAACAATAGCAAATTCCTCTCCATCTTACACTGCACCTGGTGGAGATGTTATTTCTATTGTATGAGTGTGTAGCAAGTAACTTTGGGTGTGTGTATGTGTTAAGTGAATTTTAAGTTGTACAATTCACTTAACTCGGGAACCATGTAATACATGAACATGCTAAGATGATATAAATAGTATTTTGCATTGGGATTTGAGTCACTTGACTCAACCTTAATTTCTCCAAGCTTCTTCTTCCTCTCCCAAACCCCAAGCTGACCCTAATCCAATTAACTTGGTATCAGAGAGGCTACGATCGACGAGATCTGATTGCTGATATCATCATCAATAGGTTGACGTCAGCGCTGACATCACGCTGACGTCAACAGTTGCTATAAAGTGGCCGGAATCAGCCCAAGTTCGAGGGTGTTGGTTGGATTTATATCCCTGTCATTTCTCTTCTGTGACATTTCGATTTGAAAGCTGGAAGTAAGACTTCCACGGTCGTCTTCTTCCTTGAGCTCCACCCACACCGTCAGTTGCAGAAACTCTAGGTTTCTGTCACAGCAACATAGCAACCTAGAAATATGATGTAAGACATTGAAACCTTCTTCAAACCTGATTTCGATGCCTTAGCTGAGTTCGATGTCGAAGATCTGTGGATCTACATTGCCGGAAACCTCCTAATGTTGCCGGAAACTTTGCAAATCCACTGGAACACCTTGTTGACTTGGTGGAACACTTTGTAGACTCGCCAGAATGCCTATTTTGAATCAGATCTATGAGATAAACCCTATTCATTGAGTTTTTTAATGTGTTTTTTATCTAGATTTCATCTATTATTGTTGCGTGCTTACCATTTCGACTACCGACATGAGTTATTTGTTGAGATTTGGCATGATTGTGGTGTTATGTGCTTGTTAAATTGGTGAAGAAGTTGTAGAACCACTGTTTGGAAGCTGTGGGCCTTCTATTTTTTGAATTATTTTGATCTCGGTATCTCTTAATCATGGACGGGAATAAATCCGGAATCGTTGGTGGGGGAGATATTTCTCGTAACTTACAAATTACTAAGAAGAAATTGAATGGGGCCAATTGTCTTTCACGATCACGGTCTGCTATTATGTACTTAGGGACGAAAAAAAAATTGGGTTACATTCACGGGACTATCCCAAAACCCAAAGAAGATGACCCTAAGTATGTTGATTGGAAAAATAACAATCTAACTGTCATGACATGGCTACTACACTCAATGCAACCAGACATCAGTGATTCTCTTATGCATGCCAATGATGCTAAGCAATTATGGGAGGCTATGAAGGATGCGTTCTCGCAGAAACAAAGCCTAGCAAAAATGTTTCAAGTTAGTGACAAAATTAACAATATGAAGTAAGGTGATTACACTCTAACTGTCATGACATGGCTGCTACACTCAATGCAACCAGACATCAGTGATTCTCTTATGCATGCCAATGATGCTAAGCAATTATGGGAGGCTATGAAGGATGCGTTCTCGCAGAAACAAAGCCTAGCAAAAATGTTTCAAGTTAGTGACAAAATTAACAATATGAAGCAAGGTGATTACACTCAAATGAGGAGTTTGTAGGATGAACTAGCCCAGTATCAAGAAGAAGAATTGTGCAGCTCGTGTGCTAGCAAGGCTAGTAAAAATACTGAAAGAAGGAGAGTGTTTGACTTCCTAAAAGGGGCTAGACCTGAATATGAGAATGTTAAACCAAACATTCTAGGCAGAGAGGAGTGTCCACTTGATACCGTGTATGCCCTCCTTCAGTATGAGGAGAGCAGGTAACAGTTTATGCAGATTCCTGGTGGTGATGTATCTGACAGATCTACCCTACCATCCTTCACTTCTTTTGGACATGGTGGAGGCAAATCTGGTGGTAGAGGTGGTGGTCGTGGAGGTTATGAGGGCCTCTCCGTGAAGAAAGAGAAAAATTATTGTGTTTTCATTGTGGTAAGAAAGGCCATATCAGAGAAAGATGTTGGGAATTACATAGAAAACCGAAATTCCTTCTAGGTCGTGCATTCCAGTCCTCCACTGAGGAAATTTCTAATCCAATTGGTGGTCAGAGTATCCTTACTACTTCAACTCCATTTGATTTTCAGAGCTTCAGGATCTCCAAGGCCGCCTTCAGCGCATGACGGTAACATAGGGACAGACATCTTCCTCCCACATAGCTGAGTCAAGTACCTATAGGTCTGCATATTCGACCTCTCAGTCCCCATGGATCATCGATTATGGGACGAAGGATCACATGTCTGGTATGACAGATTTATATTCATCTGTGTCTAGTCTTTCTGATTCTATTCATATTCGTATTGCTGATGGATCCCTTAGTCCTGTAAAGGGAAAAGGGAGTGTTCAATTAGGCACCTTGTCTCTTGACTCTACTCTTTTGATTCCTAACATGCCTATGAATCTATTATCTGTCAGTAAAATTACCAAATCCTTACATTGTAGTGTGACATTTTTTTCCATTATATTGTGTTTTCCACGACCTAAAATCGGGAACAACATTGGTCATGATACTGAAGAGAAGGGACTCTACCTCTTTCAAGATTTACACGGTTTCTGTTGATGAAGCAAGATTGTGGCACTCCCGATGTGGCCATCCTCATATTTGTTATTTGAAACTCTTATTTCCAGAAAAAGTTCATGGATTTGATAGTAGTTTGTTTAATTGTGAGACTTATCAGTTCTAAACATGTTCGCAATTCTTACTCCTTGAGTGGTAGTAAATGTGCTATTCCTTTTGAAGTTATTCACTCTGATGTGTGGGGGCCTTCCCTTGTTACTGCTTTGAATGATTATTGTTATTTTGTTACTTTTATTGATGACTGTACTAGACTCACTATGCTCTTTCTTATGCGCACCAAAGACGAAGTTGCCTCTATTTTTCCTATGTTTCACAGACTAGTTAGCACACAATTTCATAAGCATGTTAAGGTTCTTCGATCGAATAATGGTGGGGAATATTCCTCTCACGTTCTCCAGTCTTATCTTCACTCTCATGAAATTGTGTGACAAACTACTTGTCCATATACCCCCAAACAGAATGGGGTTGCTGAGAGGAAAAATAGGCATCTTCTTACGGTTGTTCGATCTCTGTTGTTTGATATGAAGGTTTCTAAACATCTCTGGGGTGAAGCTGCCCTCACCGCTGCCTACATCATCAATCGAATGCCTACACCTATTCTAGAAGGACATTCTCCCTTCCAACTTGCATCTCCTCATCAATCTCTATTCTTGGTGCCACCACGTATCTTTGGTTCCTTGTGTTTTACACATTCCCAATATTCAACGAAGTAAACTTGGTCCCAAGGCTACCAAGTGTATTTTTATTGAATATCCCTCTTCTCAGAAAGGATACAACTGCTTTGACCCTCTCACTCGTCGTGTGATAGTCACCATGGATGTCACATTCTTTGAGGGCACTCCTTTTTCCAGTCCTCTGAGGCCTCTTCAGGGGAGAAATAACTTAAAAATGAAGAGTACTCTGAGAGGTCTAGAGCTTTACCTATGGGAGATGATGAAGATTGTGAAGAAGTGGATGATGAAGTTGTTGCGCCACAGAAAAGCGAATAACCCACCTATGATAAATATGGAAAGGGAAAGATGTATGTGCGAAGGAACAAGAAAAGTATCGTTGAAACCACTGCGCATGAGAATGTAAATGAGTCACATTCTCAGAATACCGACTAGGATCCCTTACCCGAAGAGAGTCCTATTGTTTCTGATCTTCATCTACCCATTACTCACAGAAAACTTCCTAGATCGTGTACTCGTCATCCCATCAATACGTATGTGTCATATCACAATCTCTCATCATCTCATTATGATTTTATTTGTTCTCTTGATTCTATCACCCTTCCTTCTACTGTTTCTGATGCCTTATTGCAACCAAAATGGAAGGATGCTATGATTCAGGAGATGAAAGCTCTGGAACAGAATCAAACTTAAGAAATTGTTGAATTCCCAGAAGGAAAGGGAGTTGTTGGTTGCAAATTGGTATATACAATTAACTATAGACCTGATGGAACTGTTGAAAGATTTAAAGCAAGGCTTGTAGTAAAGGGGTACACTCAAACACAATAGTTGATTATCACGATACCTTTGCACCTATAGCCAAGTTCAACACAATCAGAGTTTTATCTCTGGCTGCCCACAAAGATTGGCCACTCTCTCAATTTGACGTGAAGAATGCATTTCTTCATGGTGATCTCAACGAAGAAGTCTATATGGACTTCCTCCTGAATTTGTATTTGAAGAAATCTATCTATGGAGTAAAACAATTGAAGAAATCTATCTACGGATTAAAACAATTCCCAAGGGCCTGGTTTAAAAAATTTAGTGATGCTATTATGATATTCGAATACCGAAGAAGTCACTATAATCGTACTCTATTTGTAAAAGGGGAATCAAGATGACTGTCATACTAGTCTAAGTTGATGATATTATCATTACTGATGATGATAGTCATGAGATTCTTAAACTGAAGGAGTATTTGAGCAGAGTCTTTGAAATTAAAGACTTTGAAAATAAAGACTGAAGGAGTATTTGAGCAGTCTTTGAAATTAAAGAAAGACTTGGGAAGCTTGAAATATTTCCTTGGCATTGAAGTGACGAAATCTAAGAAAGGCATCTCATTATCCCAGCGGATGTATACCATAGACCTCCTTTATGATATGAGGTTCTGGGGTGTAGGCCTGTTGTGACCCCTACTGAATAAAATCACCAATTAAATGGTGAAGAAGGTGATCTTCTCAAGGATTCATGTACCTATTAGAGATTAGTTGGTAAACTGATTTATCTAACCATGACCCGTTCGGACATTGGTTATGCAGTAAGTGTGGTGAGTTAATATATGCACTCACCAAGGGCAACACATTTGAAGGTTGTTCACAGGATCCTGAGGTATTTGAAAGGAAGTCCTGGCAAAGACCTTCTCTATAAAAATCGTGGTCATTTGAATGTAGAGATATTTACTGATGTCGATTGGGTCGGGTCTCTGGATGATAGGAGATCAACAACCAAAAATTGCACCTTCTTGGGAGATAATTTGGTCACATGAAAATCTAAGAAGTAACATGTAGTATCAAACTCTAGTGCCAAGGGGGAGTACCGCCATGTCCTAAGGTGTGAGAGAAGGCATTTGGCTTAAATTCATCTTGTCAAACTTGGGAGTTGTATCTTCTCAAATTATCTTGTATGGTGACAATGAAGCGGCCGTCCCATAATATTGCAGAGAATCCTGCCTTTCATTAAAGAACAAAATACATTGAGGCGAACTGTCACTACATTCGCGAGAAGGTCGAGTCCAAAAAAATCAGTATTCCTCAAGTTAGAACTGAGGATCAACTTGCTGACATCTTAACTAAAGGTGTTGGTGGCAAGAGACTTTATGGCATCTCCTTCAAGTTGGGTATGATCGACATCTATACTCCAACTTGAGGGGGAGTGTTGGAGATGCTATTTTATTGAATGAGTGTGTAGTAAGTAACTTTGGGTGTGTGTTAAGTGAATTTTAAGTTGTACAATTCAATTAATTTAGGAACTATGTGATACGTGAACATGCTAAGATAATATAAAAAATATTTTGCATTGGGATTTGAGTAACTCGACTCAACTCTAATTTCTTCAAGCTTCTTCTTCTTCTTCCTCTACCAAACCCCAAGCTGACCCTAATCAAATTAATTGCATCATCCTCCCGGGTCAGAGAGGACTTGACTCCAACGAGTTGTCCTTCATGCATATCTCGAATGGTACTTGGTATCGCTTCTTCCAATTTTTTTCATCAAATCCATTTGTTGAAATTCTTTCTCCTCCACCACACTTCCCCTTTAATCTTTTCCTTCGCTTTCATCTCTTCTTTCGCCTTTGCTCAAAGTTTTCACAGTTCTAGTGTTGAGAGAAGTACCACGGTGGAGAAAAATCCGAGTCTAGCGAAATTTCATTTACAATCCGTCTAAGCCCCTCGATGTAGCTTTGCTACGTTCCGTCAACCTCATATGAATTGCCATCCGACAATTGATGATTGACAACTGTTTGATTCGGCTCATTTTTGTGGTTCAGATCTCCATCGGACCGTCGGATTTGGTTGTGATGGGAATCCATCACCCTTTCATCACCATGATTCATGATCATCATTGTACCGTTAATCTTCATGTGGATGAAAGTCGGATGTCGTCTCAGACCCTTGATCATCGATAGGATGATGATCCAAGGGCTCCCCACCGTTGGATCTTTCATTGGCCTCCTGCTCAACGTTTAAAACTTGACCTGGAACATCTATGGCACGATGATCTTGGTTTGGACTTTGATCTTCTGCAAAACTTTAATCAGATGCCCTTCTTCGATTGAGTCTTCTTCGAACTACACGTAAAGAACAATGGTGTCAACGACACACGTAACTTTCACGCCTCACCTCTTCACGGATAGTGACTAAACCACTTCGACTGGGGTCTCCAGCTCGCTTCTATGCGGAAGAACCAATCAATCAAATTTCCAGAAGAGTCTCTAGGCTTCTCGCTCCAGTCAATCTAATCACGACATCGATATAGATTTCACCTTCGATGACGGGTTTGTTTTCCCACAGAAAACACCCTTCATTCCTTCCTCATCGAAAGAACTTGCTTTGATACCATATAACTCAAACTGCAACCCTTGATAATCAAAGACATAAGAATTCCTTTAATTCTGCCAAGATAAAGGGGATGAAGATCATACATCAGTGATAAACTATGTAAGAACCAAGTCTGTACCGCAGTATTAATCTGTAACTGCGTCTATTGATTCTGAGTTGTTGATAATAAATTATAGGAGTGAAACTCAGGATCAACAGTTAATAGGGCAGATTTACACTAGAGAATATTTAGACTGAAGAGCCTATATACAGTGACAGAATCCTGAATAAGCAAACTGGAAGACAAAAAGTACTATGTTGACTCGAAAATTTTGGAATTGAGAACTCTTTTTTTTCTTCCACTTAGCCTTAAAAATCAGATAGAATAAATTAATAGAAGGAATTAGGGAAAGAGACTATTTATAGTTTTTTTTAACAAATCCTAATCTAAATAGGATTTAAAGTCCTAAGCTATGCTTACCCACTAGAAAAATATATGTAGCTACCTAGGTGGCTAGGAAAATATATTTAGTCACCTAGCTGGCTAGAAAAAATATTTATCCACCTAGGTGGATAGAAAAATACTTATCCACCTAGGTGGATAGAAAAAATACTTATCTACCCTAGGTGGATAGAAATATACTTATCCACCTAGGTGGCTAGAAAATATACATAGTCACCTACGTGGCTAGAAAAATACTTATCCACCCTAGGTGGATAGAAATATACTTATCCACCTAGGTGGCTAGAAAATATACGTAGTCACCTAAGTGGCTAGAAAAATACTTATCCACCCTAGGTGGATAGAAATATACTCATCCACCCTAAGTGGATAGAAAAATACTCATCCACCCTAGGTGGATAGAAAAAATACTGATCCACCCTAGGTGAATAGAAAATATACATATCCACCCTAGGTGGATAGAAATATACTTATCCACCTTAGGTGGATAGAAATATACTTATCCACTTAGGTGGATAGAAAAATACTTATCCACCCTAGGTGGATAGAAAAATACTTATCCACCTAGGTGGCTAGAAAACATACATAGTCACCTAGGTGGCTAGAAAAATACTCATCCACCCTAAGTGGATAGAAAAATACTTATCCACCTAGGTGGATAGAAAAATACTCATCCACCCTAGGTGGATAGAAATATACTTATCCACCTTAGGTGAATAGAAAAATACTTATCCTCCTAGGTGACTATAAAATATACGTAGTCACCTAGGTAGCTAGAAAAATACTCATCCATCCTAGGTGGATAGAAAAATACTTATCCACCTAGGTGGATAGAAAAAATACTCATCCACCTAGGTGGATAGAAAAAATACTCATCCACCCTAGGTGGATAGAAATATACTTATCCACCCTAGGTGGATAGAAAAAATACTCATCCACTCTAGGTGGATAGAAAAATACTTATTCACCTAGGTGGATAGAAAAATACTTATCCACCCTAGGTGGATAGAAATATACTTATCCACCCTAGGTGGATAGAAAAATATTTATCCACCTAGGCGGTTATGAGAAAAGAATGACGTACGTGAGAAGAATCTTCTCAATCCGCGTGAAGACGAAAACTTACGCAGCTCTCTCAACCGTTCATTTCATGAAAACCTTACGGAACCGTAAGATCGTAACTTCTATAACCGCTACCACAAATCTATAAATAGCAGACCCGTCCTCATTGCAAGAGATTCGAAAATTCTGACACGAGAGCTTTGCCGAAAATATCTCCGACTCTTCTAAAAAAGACTTTAGGGTGATCTCCGAGATTCTGACTATTCTTTTCTTCTTTTTTTTATTTTCTTTTAAAGTGGACGGGAGGAGTAAGTTAGGATTAAGACTTTTAGGATAAGGGCTACGGCCCTTACCTAAAGGAGATACGCTTAGGATAAGAGCTACGGCTCCTCCTAAGTGGGATTTATGATCACAATTTGGGATTACGCGTTACGATTCGTACCCAATTTCTTGCGTACTTAGAAATAGTTAAGCCACGTGGGTACGACCCTGGGCATAACTCCTAGTACACTCGGATTGCAATCACAAATTCAATGCTCATACCGGTTGCAATCACGAACCCGAAGAATGATTTCGGACTATAATACTCAAAATATTCACCTATGATAATTAGAGTTTTCCTCGCGGTTCGGATCATCACTCCCTCAAATGAGGGTTTGGACCTTAACCTCGAGATCGAAAATTCTTTCACAGTGGACTCGTTGACTTTTAGTCAAATGATCATAATGTGATATCATAATAAGATCCAACGGTGGATTTATTACATTTTGACTAGATCTTATGAATTTGGTCAAATCCAACGATAGAATTATTGACTTTTAGTCAAACGATCATAATGAGAGATCATAATAAGATCCAACGGTAGATTTATTGTATATTGACCAGATCTTGTGATTATGGTCAAATCCAACGGTGGAATCATTGACTTTTAGTCGAACGATCATAATGCGAGATTGTAATGAGATCCAACGGTGGATTTATTACATATTGATCAGATCTTGTGATTATGGTCAAATCCAACGGTGGAATCATTAACTTTTAGTCGAACGATCAAAATGTGAGATCGTAATGAGATCCAACGGTGGATTTATTACATATTGATCAGATCTTGTGATTTTGATCAAATCCAATGGTGGATTCATTGACTTTTAGTCAAATGATCATAATGTGAGATCGTAACGAGATCCAACGGTGGATTTACTATGCATTGACCAAATCTTAAGATATTGATCAAATCCAACGATAAAATCATTATAAAATCATCTATGATCATCAAATTTTAAGGAATTTGACGATATCTAACTCATGATTAGATACCCTATCACTAAAAGTGATAATTCTTCTGATAATCAGTTGCCCGAAAAATGGATTTGATATTCGAAGTCATCTTTGAGACCAGAGAACAAGAATTCGTTTTAAGACTCGTCCACGAGTTTCTTGCTCCAGTAATGACTCGTGCTTTTCGATCAAATGGACTCGGCTTTTGGAGGAGGGGTTCTCCTATCCGTCGTTCCCTATTCCATATTTCTCAAATCTCCGATGGATATAGTCTGCTATCCATCTATCTCATGACGGATTGAAGATGTCGATAAAGACTTAGAATTAGAATCTTAGTTTTGTTTATTTCAGAGATGTAATTACGTTATTATTTTTTTAGTAGCTTTTAATCAGAGGTATTCAATTTTGATGTAATTAACGGGGAATCGATTGCGATACCCGGAAGTGTAAGGTTTGCCATTTTAATAAAACCCTCTCCTAGCGAGGGAAAATTTGTTATGATTGATTTGTGTTAGATTTATATCCTACGCAAATTTGTTGTTTACATACTATAAATGAACTTACAGATTCTAGTTCAACACCCTCCGCATAAACTATGGAGTTCAAAGGTTGAGGTTAAACCTCGATCTTAAGACCCTGACCCGCAATAAGAAATAAAATAAGTTTTACACAAATCTATTCTGTAAAAAATTGAATTCTCGGTTCTGTTACATATGTAATAAAAGAAAATAATTCTAATTTTACTCCAAGTAAATTTCCTATTTTACTTGGATGCTAAACAAGAAAAAAAGAAAAATAACTCTGATACTAAATTTTCTACTCTAATTTGGGCTCTTCAACAGTAATAAATAAAGTAACTAACTATTTACTGGCTTCCTATCTTCTAGCCCCTTAAAATCTTGGATATAAAGATAACAAAGGAAATAATAAAACTTGACTACTTTATTTTCACAATGACTTCCTAATTTGTCAGACTTCTATCAATCTCACATAACAGAATAATATTAGATTTTTAGCCCTAGAGAATGGGATTCTCGCAATTTTTTGACCACTTTAGTAAGACGCGTGGGGCCCTTATTTTAGAGATAGTTTAGCCTCAGGTCCAGGCCCATTAATTCTAAATTTCTGGGATTTTTTAAGACCTAACTAAGAGGTCCAAGAGATAATCAAATAAGGGCCAATAGGTCTTTATTTATCAGCCTTTTAACCTCCCCAATGATGCCCTATTTTAGGCCCAATCTCGATCCATTATTTCTGATTTCTTTGGCTGTTTTGCGCGCACTTAAATACTTCTTAGGAATTGAAGTGTCCTGATCTAAGAAAGGAGTAGCTCTATCCTAAAGGAAATACACCTGATGTTTTGAAGCAAACTAGTATGTTGGGATGTAAACCTGTTGTGACTCCTCAACATGTTTGCCGATGCGGATTGGGCTGGCTCTTTAAGCGATAGATCTACTTCAGGTTATTGCATATTCGTTGAAGAGCAAGAAGCAATACATCTTCTCCAACTCCAGTGTAAAAGGTGAATACAGAGTCATGTCCCAACGTGCTCGTCAAGAGATGTGGCTTAGGTTTATCCTAGTCGATCTTAGAGTAAACGTCAAACTACCCATGGTTCTTTATGGAGACAATAAAGCAACACTTCATCTCATTAACAATTCAGTATACCACGAAACAACCAAGCATATTAAAGTTGACTATCGTTTCATTCACGAGAAGGTTGAACCAAATAAAATCTGTACACCACAAGTAAGATCTCAAAATCAGTTAGTCGATACTCTTACTAAAGTTGTTGAGAAAATCAATTGTATTACATCACCTCCAAGTTGGGCATAATAAATATTTATGCACCAACTTGAAGGGGAGTGTTGGTGTGTGTTTAGTAGTAGTAGTAGAGTACCTAATATTGGTGTTAGGGACTTGTACAAGATTCTTTTTGTAAGTGGTATATATAGTAATAAAGGTTGTCAGACCATCTAACTCACAACCCTATTCTCTCTCTCTCTCTCTCTCTCTCTCTCTCTCTCTTCTCCCTTAATCAACCCTAACACAACCAAATCTAATCAGCTTTACTATTTTAATAAGATCCTTACCATCCTTTGAAGGTTATGATCGGGAACATAGACTTTGATACATTTTCTAGAAACATGAGATTGATTGGGACGGAACATTGGACCTAAAAAAATGATGGAAAAAATAGAGGCAATAAACAGATCCCTAATTTGCCGTCTTTGATCAATTATGAGAAAAGAGCACAGACATCCGATGTTTTATACATAGCCAATGAAAATACATTCCTAAAATGGTTTGAGGATTGAGGAGTGACAAATGGATGATGAGCAAGCAGTTCTTTAATTTATTTTATTTATGTAGAGTAATAAAGAAATTCCATTATAACAGAAAACAAAATACAATACTGTCACTCATAAACAAGAAGTTAAACAACAACAGCAAAGATAGCAAGATACAGTGCTGAAAACCTACACACAGGCTTAAAACATTCAGACTTACCGAGAAAGACTCAGATAGCATGGAACGCAATAAAAAGCCAAGTAAATCCCTTGCGACTTGCCAAAGATGCCTCTGCTATTCTTCCAGTCTTCAGCATCAAACTCTTTTGACGCTGGCACCAAATAGTAGATATCCTCAATGATAAGCTTTTCCATCAGCTCCACCTTATGTTTCACATTTGAGAATATCCTTGCATTCCTTTCTTTCCACAACCCCCACATGATGACCATGGGAGATAATATTCTAAAGTTCCAAACCGGCTTCCCTCTGGAATAGAGGTCCCCAATCCCCACCCAGGGAGGAGATCCTTAGATCTGTCCATAAAGCAAAAGTCTATTCCAAGTTCTTTTAAAATCTGACCCAAATTACATGAGCAAACAGGCAGAACAACAGAAGATGAGCAACAGATTCCCTATCCATATTGCAGTAACACACTTATTGGGGATTGAGTCATCTATCCAAATTAAGTAATCAACCGTGAAATGTTTTGCCCCAAGCCACACACAACCTAAAACACCTTACGCTGAATTTCTGGCCTCTAGATTATTGGCAAGCCCGAAAATATAACTAAACCTTATCTTGAATTTCTTGTGCTAGTAGCATTTCAATACTAGGTCTAGGCCTTCTAGGGTCTCAAACAATATTTCGTAATTTTTTTGACTTTATAAATGCCACTCTCAAATTTCCTTTGATGTATTTGTTCCAATATTTAACATTTCTTGTTACTCCACGCATTCATCTTAACATACGCATCTCAGCCCCATGCGGTCTATCTTCTTGTCACTTTTTGTTCCTAATTTTATCATTTCTTGTTACTCCACGCATCCATCTTAACATACGCATCCCAACCCAACATTCGCTACCAAATAGTAGGGAAGGTTTTACCGTTGTCCTCTAGAAACTTCCTTTTGATTGACGTGGAACTCTTGGGTTGCAAAATACTCCATTTTCTTGTTTCCATTTCATCCAACCTGCATTAATCCAATTTGAGATGTCCTCCTCAAATCCACCATCTAATTGTAAAGTTGGGAACTAAATATTGAAATCTACGACATTATAGCACTAGATGGTTTTCTATTTTAACTAAATCCTCCTCCAGGCTATCATGTTCACTAAAGTTGCATTCAATATATTACGTCTTTTGTTCGCTAATATTCAACTCTCTTAACTTAAGGCCTTTCTTCATAATTCCAACTTATCATTTACTTGTTTCCTCATTTTAGGATAAGTACTACATCATCCGCACATAAGAGGCACCATGGAATCTCATTTGTATGACTATTGTTAACGAATCAATGATCATGGCAAACAAATAAGGACTCAAGGCAGACCCCTCAACCAAACTCCTATAGGGAACTCATTTGTCTATTCGCACATAGGTTTACACCAGTTATCCCCCTCTCATACATTTCCTGGATAATCTCAATATATAAGTTTGGATTGCATTTCTACCAGATTTATCTATCTTGGCACTCTATCATAAGCCTTTTCTAAATGAATACAAACCATATGTAAGTTTTTCCTTCTCTCAAACTTTTCTATAAGTAGTCCCAATAAGAAAATAACTTCAATTGTTAATCTTCTTGGTATAAATACAATATGGTTCTTTGATACACTTGATTCTTGTCTTAGTTGTTGTTCTATTATTCTCTGCCAGAGTGTCATAACTTAGTTCATAAGTTTAATGCCCCGATGGTTGACAAAGTTTTGGTTGTCCCCTTTGTTCTTGCATAAAGGGACCACAATGCTCGTCACCCATTCTTTAGTCATTTTCATCGTTTTCAGTATCTTTTGAACAATTTAGTCAACCAAATGCTCCTAATTGTTGGAGCACGCCCTTCCCCAATATCCAAACCATCTGTTCCAATTTTGTATTTCAAACTGATTTGAGTTGCCCAAAGAGAGCCAATCTCCATACTAGAGCACCAAATTCATTTGCCAAGCAAAGCCCGTTTACTTCCTTTGGAGCCTTGGTCTCCAAACAACCATTCGGCATTGTAAACATGTTCCCCAATTGACTACTGAATACTTCCTATCGGGATCTCTACTCAAAAGAAAAAAAAGAATCTCTGAACCAAATTGATTCTCCTGATAATACTATCGTAACATTGAAACATAGCCATGTAATATACTGAGAGGTTGGTTAATGTTCCTTTGATTAGAGTGAGCGACTCGCCAAGTGATAACACCTTGGCTTTCCGCATCGCAAGTTTTTCTATTTTTACCTTCTCGACAACCATATTGCACAACGATTTATGAGGTTTCCCAATACATAATGGAAGCCAAATGAAAGAGAAAAGCAATCCCCCCCACCTGGCACACACATATATTGACAACTAGAGGACGACCCAAGAAAAAACAGAAAAACCAAGGCAGCAACAACAAAAAAACAGAAAAAAGGACCGAGGATCCCCCAACTCCCGACCCAAATTAACCCGGATCCTAGGGGGCCGATTCGTCTCTAAGCTCCCCGCCGCCCCTATAAACCCAAAGCCACAGTAGGTCATTGACTGATTTCCTTATCATCCCCACCGGCCTACTTTTATGCTCGAATATCCTCATATTCCTCTCGCACCAGATACTCCATATGACAGCAAAGAGCGTTGCGCTCCAATGGTTCTCTAGCTGGCCTTCCAAACTGGTCAATCCCACATCAAAAAATGGATATACGGCGTAGCGGGGGGGACCCAATTCATACGAAACAGATTTAGAACAATACACCAAATCTCGTACACCACCCCATAGTGGAGAAATAGATGTTGGCCGAACTCCTCCCCATGGGTGCACATGACGCAGCAATTAGGGATATCTTTGCCTCTCCGAATGATTTGATCCATTGTTAGAATTTTGTCTTTGAATAACGTCCACGCGAAGAATTTTACCTTCAGCGGGATGGTCGCCTTCCATATCCCAGCCCCCTGAAATCTGATTAACGGACAACACGATAGCAACCTGTAATAAGACTTGACGCTGAAGTTGCCATTCTTGCTAGGGCCCCATACCCACCGGTCCTGATTATGGGGGTTCGGACGCAGCTCGTAGAGAAGTTGGAGCAGCTTCGCAAAGGATGCCTCCTCCTCGCCTCTCAGGTTTCTATGAGTGTTAACTTCCCACAATCTGCCTCTTTGATTCTCATAGACAATCATCGATCAGCCCTTGAGGATTCACAGACAAGCCATAGATATCTAGGAACGACATTTTGAGAGGCCCACCATCGACCCAATTGTCCTCCCATAAATGGATCCGGGAGCCGCAACCCCAACTAAAATGAATCGCTCTAGAGTAATGAGGTCAGGTGCCACAAATGTTCTTCCACTGGGCCGAAGTACCTTTGTTGATCGATGTACTAATGCCCCAGCTACCGCTAGATTGCCCATATTTATTAGTTAGCACCTTCCACCAAAGGCTATCCCTCTCCTCCACATTTCCCGCTCTCCAGCTATGTTGGTCCACCTCAAACTTCAAATACCCAGCCCACCACAACTCACAGGAAGTTGACATGTGTCCCAATTAATCAGATGAAATCGTTTGTCTAGGCCCAACACCTCCCAAAGGAAATTTTGTTGGATTTGCTCTAGCCGGTTGATAATTCTTATCGGCCATTTGAACACTGATTTGTAGAAAATGGGCAGGTTCGAAAGAACCGCTTTAAGCAGGACCAGACGCCCTCCACTACTTAGCATTTTTCCTTTCCATGTGGACAGCCGTTTGTCACGGGGTCACTCTTTCAGCAGTGTCAGCCCGTGCGGCACCTAACGCCCGATGCACTAAGTGAGCCTATCTCTGATACCAACTATCACGGGGCGTCCTTCGACGCGCCATCAACCCGCGCGGTGCCTCGCTACCACATACAACGAAGCCAACCAATCTCTTTATCAGCTCTGATACCACCCGCCTAGAGGACGGGAACTCCCCCTCATGATTACCTTCTTTTCAAGGCCTACCATCCGATAAATCGTGCCCCTTACGACACACTCGATTGCACCACTGTTCCATACTTGGCCTGCTCAAGCTTCACCTTGTGCACTGCACTAGTACCTCGCTTCGCAACAATATTGGCATGCAGCTCCCCATGCCATCATGCCTTGCTTGCATACCAAACCAAGCCCACAGTTGTGTGCCTACCTCATGCTGTCGTGCTCAACGAAGTCCCACGCAGCACTCGTGAAGTTGCCCAGCCATATGCACCGCGATGAGTAGTTCGGTGTCATACTTCAACCTCACCTTGGGTGTCACACGACATCGCTGCGTCGACGTCCTAGGCCCACCCTTTCAGGCCTAGGAGACACTTGCGCCCCCTCTGGCAACGCAAGGCCCCATGTGGGTGGAAGGCATTCTCCAACACCTCTCCCACATAGATGGTCCAAACACTATCTATGGGTAAACAACCTGAGGACCTCAAACCCTTTGGTTGACATACTTTACTGTTCACACCGCAACGCCCCGGATTGCTAGCCCACCTGGCCATGTCGTGTCCGTGTCACACCCCCCATCGTCTTCCCCTACGATCGTGTCGCGACCACCGCAGCACGACCACGTCGCGAGGCCCTCCTGGCCCCATGTTGCGTGCCCTTCTGGCACCACATGTTGTGCCATCCCGACACCAAGATGTCGCGTGCCCTCTTGGCACCACATCGCATGCCCCAGGCACCAAGTCGCCACTGCCTCTATGTGAAGTACAAGGGGCTCGAGTGGCGCTGCGGATGGCCCGAGTAGCCATGTTGCATACCTCCGTCACACGTTGCTCAAATCTTTGGATAACCGGATACCAAGCTCTAGTCGTAGGTTGTCTGAGCCCAAGCGGCAACCCCAGGTACTTGATTGGCAGCTTCACGCTCACACACTTGACTATGGTATCTAATTCTTGCACCAACGTCTCATTGATCCCTATACCCGTGATTGTCGACTTGTGGAAGTTGATATGCAGGCCCGAGACACCCTCATACACACTAAGGATCTCAAAAAAAGCTTGAAACTCCGTAACTTCGACCTTCCCAAATAGAATTGTGTCATCAACATACTGGAGTAACGAGATATAACGACCTTGAGCACCCACCTGGATTTCAGTTATGTGATTCAGCTTTTTGGCCCGCTCAATCAACCCCATAAGCGCTTCCCCCAACATGTTGAATAAGAATGGGGAAAGTGGGTTTCCCTCACGGATGCCCCAGGAGCTCTTGAAATACCTAGCAGGCGTGTCGTTGATCAGCATTGAGAACCAGGCTGATGCATAGCAGCCCCGAAGCCATCTCCTCCACCTAGCTCCAAACCCAAACCTGCCAATCATATAGTCCAACCCATCCCAACTGACGCGATCATACGCCTTTCCCATATCCACTTTCACAGGGCTGCAGGAAAACGCATATGTCGGGCGGAATGAATGACTTCATGGGCCACTGCAACCTGATCCACTAACTGTCTCCCCGACACACATATATCACCCAAAAGCATCTACCAAATCCCTTCTTTTTTTCGATGCCATATGCATTGATTTCCCTATGTTCACCATCTAGTCTGAAACTGCTTCATAACACAATAGAATCTTTAAAACGTTCTAACTTATTCATTAGATGTGCCACCGAAGATTAAGATATCAACGACATATTATAGATGAGTAATCAACACACCAGCAGGAGCAATTCAGAATCCTTTTCTCAAACCCAAACTAGCTTCCTTGTCCAATTGAGAAGTATGCTCCTTTATCATACCACTAACACCTCCTCGACCAGTGGCAAAACTTACACCAAGGTGGTATGCCCGTGACCGAGTATATTGGCAAATTTTAAGTGTTCATGATGAGGGCCAAGGTATCGGAAGACCTTGAAATCACTCTCTCTAGATTCCGCACCGCGACTTGAGTTACAAAAAGAGTTGATTTTCACCCTGTGGAAACTCTTGAAAGATGTTACGCCGCTGTACAAGATCTTGAAACGGTATTTGAAAACATCAGTGGTGAAGCGAATTGAGCCACAACACAGTGGTTATCGCTCCAGTGAAGGACGATTTAATGTTGGAAACCCTCCTCCCAAACCTACACAACATGTCCCTAGCGATGGGACGTTTGAAAAGGGAAAAGGTGTAGTTGGGAATCCTCAAGGGGCAGCTCTCACATAAAGTGCTATAAATGTCATGGGATGGGGCACTTTGCTGCCCAATGCCCCACGAAAGACACCCAGAGGAGTCTCTTCATTGATGGAAAGGAGGATGATGTTGAGTTAGTGATCGAAGAAGAAAAGTTTAAGCCAGACGTCACACCCAGCGATGAAGAGGGTGATGATAGTGGTCGTGCTTTAGTTGTGAGGAGTGCTCTCGCACAACCTCAACGGGATGAGAAGGGTGACTGGCGAAGGGAGAACAACTTCCACACCTTTGCCAGGTTAGGTGGCAAGAGTTGTAAGGTCATCGTGGACAGCGATAGTTGCACCAATGTAGTGTCAACTCACACCATACTTCGCTTGGGGCTTACACCAGAAGCCCACCCAAGACCTTATAAGGTTGCATGGGTTGACTCTTCATCCATTCCCGTGTCGAAGAGGTGTCGTGTACCGATTCAGTTGAGTTCTTATTCGGAATCTTATGGTGTAATGTGGTGCCGATGGATGTGGGCCATATCATTTTGGGAAGGTCGTGGCTCTACGACATGAGCGTGACTCTATTTGGTCGATCAAACATATGCACATTCATGCATAAGGACAAGAAGATTACTTTACACCTTTTGCCTCCCAAAACCAACGACCAATAAAGTCGAGAAGAAGGGCGAGACTTCTAAATCCATCAATATTGTGAGCCCTTCGGAATTTGAAAAGGCTTCTATGGATGAGAACGTAGTCTACATTGTCATCACCGTCAAGAAAGCTCTCAAGTATATGGGCGAACACCCCAAGGAGGTTGAGCCACTTTTGAAAGAATTTACGGATGTCTTCCCCGAAGACTTACCGGATGAACTCCCTCCTATGCGTGATATTCAACATGCTATAGACTTAGTTCCCAGTTCCAGCTTACCGAACCTACCCCACTATATGTTGAATCCGGCTAAGCATGCCGAGTTAACTCGACAAATCAATGAGCTCCTTCAAAAGGAGTTCATTCAAGAGAGTATGAGCCCTTGCACCATACCCGCGCTACTCACACCAAAGAAGGATAGAAGTTGGCGAATGTGTGTATTTCGACGACATTTTCATTTATAGTCATGACAAAGAACAACACTTGAACCACCTTAAGTTTGTTTGTGAAACCTTAAAGAATGAGAGGTTGTTTGCGAATTTCAAGAAGTGCACCTTCATGCAATGTTCCATTGCCTTCTTTGGATTCATTATCTCGGTCGATGGAATGGACGCGGACCCCAAAAAAATTAAAGCCACTGTGGAGTGGCTCGAACATAAGAACATACACGATGTCTGCAGCTTCCATGGCTTGGTTACTTTCTATTGTCGCTTCATCAGAAGCTTTAGCACCATCATGGCCTCAATCACTGATTGCATGAAAAAGGAGGATTTTTGATGGGGCAAAGCCGCGATGAAAGCCTTTGTAGAGATCAAACAAAGGATGAGTAGTGCACCAGTCATGCGCTTGCCGGACTTTTCCAAAGTCTTCGAAGTCGCATGCGACACATCGGGTGTGGGTATAGGAGGAGTGCTTAGCCAATAGGGTCACCCAGTGGCCTATTTTAGTGAAAAGCTTAATGAGGCGAAGCAGAAATACTCCACCTATGATAAGGAGTTCTATGCGGTCGTTCGTTCCTTATGGTATTGGAAACATTACCTTAGGCCGCAAGAGTTTGTGTTATTCTCCGAACATGAAGCCTTACGCTTTCTAGCCTCTCAGAAGAAGCTAAATCCGAGGCACACGAAATGGGTTGAATACCTCCAAGGGTTTACCTTTGTATTGAAGCATAAGGCCGGTGTTGCAAACAGGGCTGTTGATGCGCTTAGTCGTCGAGTGGCGACTTTGCACTCTATGAGCACCGAGGTTGTCAAGTTTGAGCGATTAAAGGATGAGTACCCCGAGTGCCTAGATTTTGGGGTAGAGTACACTGCTCTCCTTAGTGACCTGGCCAACACACACTCCGCGTACGCCATCCAGGATGGGTACATGTTCAAGAGCAATCGCCTTTGCATCCCTCGCACTTTATTGCGCGACTTCCTCATCTTGGAGTTACATGCCGGAGGGTTAGCCGGACATTTCGAGCGTAATAAGACTGTTGTGCTCGTAGATGATCGGTTCTTTTGGCTTAGCCTAATGAGTGATGTTGCCCGGGTTGTGAAACATTATCGTACTTGCCAAGTGTCAAAACAGAGTAAACAAAATACCGACTGGTACACCCCGTTATCCATGCCACACACCCCGTGGCAAGACCTCTCAAAGGATTTCGTGCTCGGACTTCCCAAAACCCCAAGGAAACACGATTCCATCTTTGTTGTGGTGGACCGATTTTCCAAAATGACCCGCTTCATACCTTATTCTAAGACCTCCGATGCGTCCCATATTGCGAAGTTGTTTTTCACGAAGGTCGTGCGTCTTCATGGGTTGCCCAAAACCATTGTGTCTGATAGGAATGTCAAGTTCATTAGCTATTTTTGGAAGACCCTTTGGCAAAAGACATCATCAGGCGACGAACGTCTGTAGGATATTGACGGACGTCCGGAAATAAGGACCCCTACTGTTTTGTGGGACGGACGTCCGTCGTGCTGGTGACGAACATTCGTGACCTCCAGTACGGACATCAGTGGAGACGTTCCGCCCTACGACGGAAGCTTCCATTTTTGCGAAAATTACCTTTTTTCAGTCTTTTATTATTATTAGGACTCTTTAATTCAAAGTATTTTTGGTTGCCTATATAAGAAGGCTTGTAAATACAATTACTTTAGTTTTGAATATTATTGATTGAGTTTTTGCTTAGTGGAGAGTCTTCTTCCCCATGATGGGTTTGGTGTGAGGCTAAGGGAGTGATTCCCAAAGTTATCTTTCTATCTTTTCCATTCCCTATCTTTGTTTTTCCCAATTATCTTACCTAAATTTGATCCAATAGTCTGAAGCCCTAATTCAACCCTAAAACCCTAGTTTTCATCTGAGCCATCAAATCAACCTAATCCGACAGCCATAGTGAAAACTAGTGAACCTACATCGGATCGACGACGAACACCCAAGCCTAGAACGGCTACAGTTCTATCTCTAGGCCCAATTCCGCCATAAATCTAACGGGACTTGCACATCGGACTAGACCCTAGCCAGATCTCGCGTGATCTACCTATTTGAATTCTCAAAACCTGAAGGTATCATGATAATGTTGCGATTAAACTTGAATTAATTTGATTTAATTTCGGTAAAATTGCATTAAATCATTATTCACACATTTTTGGGTCCCGTCCCGCATCAAAATTCTACGAATTGTTTGCCAATAACCCATCAAATATTAAACAAAGATACATTTGGAAGAGATTGATATTTATCAGAAATTTTGGATTGGAAATATGCACGTATAGAATAATACTGTCTCCCGCCACAAGTAGGTGTATCGCAGTAAAATTTTAGTTAGGCATGTTTTAGTTGATTGGAGAAAAAGCAACTTCTGAATCGTCAGCTGATCGCCATATTTCATCTCTCTTTATAGGCTTACTAATGAAGTCCACCAGACTGGTTGCTTAGGATACACTCTTAATACTGAGATGCCTGGAAATACGTGAAGTTGAGAGTTGGAACTGTTCTAGCATCCACATAAACTCAGATTTAGAGATATGCAAGGTCTATGATTACTTCCCCATCTAAGATGTTATATTGCCACTTCACGATCGATAGAGGTTCATTTCGATAATTATAACACCGAAGAGGCAGCTATACATCAGAAGAGGAAGATTGAGCAAAGCAAGGGAGAAATCAGTCTACATTTTCTCTTCATTGTTTCATACATTTTACAATGCACAGGACAATGCGTGATATAGAAACGAGATCAATACGGATATAAATTATGAATAGACTGGAGTAAAAGGATTGGTCATTTGAAAAATCATAATAACATTGGTAGTAATTTCATGAAGATTATGTGCCTCCCATGGAAAGACATGACAAAAACCATACTTCAACATGCCTATATAGCTCAGGAGGAGGTAACTTGATTGCTTCCAGCATTTTTGGCTTTCCACACTTCTTGACTAAAGCCTCCACCTCTTTGCAAATTGTTCGAACCGCAACCTGGTATTAGGACAAGAGAAAAGTTAACCACTAGTCGTGTGGATGTATACACAGATATAAAACATTGTAGTACAATATTATGCTACATATGCTACAATCAAATTCTATAAGATTCAGAATGATAAAACTTCCAAGATGGGTGACCTCTTTCAATTTGATTTCTAAAGTTTCGTGACAAGAATAGTTATGCAGCATAACATATGCCTCACTGACGTTCCTGTGTATATTATCATATCTGATAAGGCAACAAAGGAACCAATATGTATCACCATACAATGGAATGAAAGAAAACACAATCAGCATCCTCAAATTTCAGCTCTAAGTAATAATAGAATGACAAAATCACATCAGCCACAAATTATCAGAAGAGAAATGTGTGATTATACTTCACAATCCACATAGCAGTTACATAATTAAAATAAAATAACAAAAATAAATTTAACAGCAAATTAATCAGACTATTAGTAAGAGGAAATTACGTTATTTCATCAAAACAAAAATTTGATTGAGGCTCAATTACTGTATCAGTAGCATGAGAGACGAATTTCATTCACCAGCATGTAGAGAATCAGATTGTACTAAGACTATCACAACTGTTGTGAGGTTGGCTTAATTATTTTATCACTTAGCATGAAATGTGATTTCCATTCACTGGCATGCAGAGAATCATACTTAAAATTAATACAACTTTTGTGAGGTTGACTATCTATGCTATTTCCACAGTTTTTTTTTTTTCAAAGAAATATATTAAAAATGCAAGCTGCAAAAATACATCCTTGACCACGATGGTCAAACCAGAACAGGCACCGAGAAAGGAGAGAGAGGTAGTGAGAAACTACACAACCCTCCAAAACCCGGGCCAAATCGCATGATGCTATTTCCACAGTTATCATGAGGAAAGCACTGGCATAAAATTATAGGCACGCTTGGAATCGATTTCCCTGCACTTCAATCATGGTTATCTCTTTAATCCCCTCCTTAGGCTCGTCTTGACGAATTCTCTGTTAATTCACATTTCCTTTCCTATTCCTTATGCTGCCTGATGTAACCTTATTTTTTGCTAATGAAGGCAATTCAAACCATACAAAATATTAATGAGAGATTAAGCTAATTCGTTTACAAAATGCGATCAATAGCTTCAGCAGCTCCTTTGTAAAGATTTTGATTTCTGAATATCTCCATAAAAAGGTGGGACTCGTATTTATTCAGACAGATTGGTCTAAAACAATATATGGAAGGGAAATCTTGTGCAAATATCCTGAGATACTAGTTCCCAGGGAAAATTTTCAACTGAGCATCTGCATGACGAAACATGGCTAGATCAAAACCAAGCCTAAAACATAAGCCTTCGTCACATGATACAATAATATAGCAACAACACCACTGCAAGTTACAGATGCATCATTTTTTTTTTAAATCAGTAACAAAGCAAATCTTATTAAAAACAAAAAAAAGAAATTACACGCAAAAAGGGTAGCAAGATGCTACCAAGAAACAAACTAAAAAGCGAGGAAAGAAAAGAGATAACGAACCCCAAAAGGAAACCCTGGGAGAGAGATAGCCACCAGAAAGCACCAGAACATCTTCTCGGTGGGGAAGGGGAAGGCAGGGGGGAGAGGAAAGTGTAGAGGGGAAAGTGTAGAGGGTTGGAGGGGGGTAGGGGTTGTAGATGGCCAACGAGACAACAACTGCAAAATTTTCTCATCATCCGCCTATTGGCAACCAAGAGAGACCCACTGGAGGAGGAAGTCTCTAACTGATTTGAGAATCAGCTGATACAGTCTACCAACCTTCCTAAACACTCTGTTATTGTGCTCAAGCCAAATAGCCCACAAAGTAGCATACATAAGGATTTGCCAAAGGTTCCCGAATCCTTGGAGAGGTGTAGATTCCTCCCATTGTTCCAATAACTCCACCACTTTCTCCGGAAAGATCCATTGGGATATACAACACCACAGCCCACACCATCCAAGCATAGGAGCAGTGAATTAGAGCATGGTTAACAGTTTCCCTTTCCCTCATAGAGAGGAGGCACCGTCCCATAACAGCGATCCCTCTTCTTCTAAGTTGATCTCTAGTAAGAATTCTTCCCCAGGCCGTAGACCAAGCAAAGAAATGGATCTTCGGAGGGATTTTGAATTTCCAAAATTTAACCCAATCTTTCTATCGTTCATAACATAGCTATTCTGTAGCAGGTGGGAAGACGAAACCGTGAAGACCCCTTTTGTATGTTTCCAAATTCTACAGTCTCTACGGCTGGTGTTCGGAGTTAAAGAGTGGCGCAGGCTAAAGGGTGCTATAAACTGCTACAGATGCATCATCTCTTCAGTAATCTACTCCCAAAATCATTAATACAATTTCCATCAAGAATCGAAGACCATGAAATGTAACAGAATATCTGCTAATTAAAATAAGTTACATTTGAAGTTTGAATTATGTAAGCCACATAAATTAGAAATACAAAAAGTACACAATTATCAACACAAAAAATGGAATTCAGCTTAATAGAGAAAGAAGTCAAAAAATTAGTTCAGATAATAATAGATTTAATAAATCATAGATAATAATTGAGTTAAATAGATGTTCAGCAAACCACATGCCCGTTAGGGCTGTCAATGGGCCGGGCCATGCTTGGCCATAGCCTGGGCCACCAAGGGCTCAGCCCTAGCCTGGCCCTAGGCTGGGCAAACATGTACTAAGCCCTAGCCCGGCCCTAAGCCAAGGCAGGTCGGGCCAGGTTGCAAGCCATTTTTTCTTTTAAATTTTTTTATATATATTTATGTTATTCGTGAACTCTTTTTTTAATTATTTTCTCTTTTAAAGAACTAGAGTATAATTTTGATTCCACGAGGGAGATTGTGCCGACTGGGGTAGTGGTGCTATGAGAGAGATTGAGAGAGAGTAGCCAGCGGTGGAGGGTGATGTGCCACGAGAAAGAGGGTGGCTGACGATGGTCGTGAGTGGTGCGACTGTAGTTGGAGTTTCTTGTAGATTGTAGTAGGTTGTAGGCTTGTAGCAGCAGGAGAGAGAGAGAGAGAGAGAGGGGTTATGGTTTTTGCAAAAAGAGTTTATATACTGGACTTGTGAGGGTGTTTTAATAAAATACCCTCAAATTCATGTGTAGAAAAATATACTCTGAGGGTATTTTAGGTAACCCTTTTATTAAAAATCTATCTATCTATCTATCTATATATATAATCGGTACCTGGGCTGGGGCTACAGCAAGCTACACATCATCAGGCCCTAGCCCGGCCCAGTCTAGACCAGGCCGCCATCATCTAAGCCCGGCCATATGTACGGGGTCGGGTTTAGTCACTACAGAGGCCCAGATTTTCCTGGCCAGGCCAGGTTGTGGGCCGACCGGGCTGATTCATAGCCCTAATGCCAGTGAGAAAAATATATTTTACATTAATGGAGTATATCTCGTTATATAGAGGATTATAGAGCTATTTAAAGAAACAAGCATCTAGTAAATAAACAACTTACATAATTAAAACATATTTTTAAATTAACATAACATTAACATCCCGAGACATAGAAATTGGCATTTCTTACTACAAACTTTTATATATGTTTGTAATAAAAGAGAGAAAGGAGAACAAATAAGAACAAGGGAAAGAAAGATATTGCAAATTGTAATAACCTGAAGTTTTATATTTTCAACTTTGCCCATACATATGTGAAATTATATGATTGCATTTGTATGGATGACTTGTTGACTTAAAATCTAAATCTTTTAATTTAAAACCTCTTAATCTAATTACTAATAAGGATCGGTGAAGTCGGATCTTAGAAATTAACCAGATAAAGCAGATTGAGAATTTTGCTCCTAGGGATGACATTTTACGAATAATGCTGCTGGGCAAGCTGACTGAACTACACTAATAATGACATAATGATAATTATAAATTACAAGGTTAGCTAAAGATCTATATGACCTTACACAAACATCAGGAACATTCAAAATTAGTGACCTATAATATAACAGCTTGGTACCCTGCCTGAAGATTCAATCTGGAAATTTAAAAAATAAAAATAAAAAATTGACCAACTTATTTTTAAATAAATAGACATATGGGAAGCGTGACCCAAACTTTAGTTTCTTAGCAAGGATTTAACAAAATAAACTAGGAAAAAATATGAGCCTCTAATTTTCGAGAAAAATGGTGGAAATTGAGTGAAAAATTTAGGAAGGGGAAATTGAAACTGAAAATTATAGAAAGTTGCCAAAATTTGTTTCAAATGAGGAAGGGGCCAAAATTAGGGAGTGGAACTGAGAGAGAGAGAGAGAGAGAGAGAGAGAGAGAGAGAGAGAAGGAAACTGAGAATTTGGGGGTTCTCCCCTTGACCAAAAAACAAAAGAGGGAGAGAGTGCATGGTGGGTTTTTTAAATCTTCGTTCTAAGATGAAACACGTCTAGAGAGAGAGAAAGAGGAGACGTGAGAGTTAGAGAAAATTTTAGTGTTTTGAAACCCTAGACCAACCAAAAAGACTAAGAAAAAGAAAGAATTGTTGCTCAGAGACCAAGCAAACCTAGAGAACCATCATCGAAGGACTTGATCGATGTCAAAGCGCACTTGGATGCCTACGCGCTCAGATCAAGTTTAATCGCATCAAAATCGATATAGGATGGTTTAAAGTAGTTTACGACTTTGAAACTCAAGAATTCTCAGTTTGGATCCAAGAAATACTAATTCCATGGATAAGAAATAAAAATAATGATAATTAATTATTTATATATGTTCTTGAAATATTTTGAAAAGATCCTGAAGATCCAATGCATATCGGTACATTGAATAATCACCAATTAACTTCCTAACATATCTTCAATTCGATTTTGGGGATTTAATACCAAGCTTTGTGAGGATCATATCTCCCAAAACACAGAGATCCACGAAGACCATTATATACCATTGGAAAAGTAGCCTACGACTTTCATGTTTAAGACTTTCATCGGTTCAACCTAAAACACCTTAAAAAACATGCATTAAGTCTCGCCTAGAAAGAGAACTGCAACTATATTATATAGTAATTTGACTTTTTGGTCAAACTTGATGCTCATATCTTTCAACATACAAAGATTCATGAGGTTCAATATATATTGTTAGAAAGGGGAAGTCCTCTACAACTTCCACTTTTTGAGTTAACACCTAGAAAATGTGCCCTATGTTTGGCCTAAAAGGGGGGACTGTAAGTATATCATATAACAGTTTGACTTTTTAGTCACACTTATGAGGATTATATTTCAAGGAATATGAGGAACCACGATGCCCCCTATATAGAGGTGGAAAGGGAAATAGATCCTCTATAACTTTAGTGTTTTGAGTTTTTACCAGATCAGCCTCTAATACCTCGAAAAGTGAGCCTTAAGTCAGACTTACAAAGAGGATTGAAACTATATTACATAGCAGTTGTATTTTTTTGTCAAACTTGTGTGTCCCATATCTCCCAACATATAAGAACCGCTGAGGCTCATTATATATCGTTAGAATTGGGTCAAAACCCACTTCAACTTTCATGTTTTGGTCGTGCCCAAATTCAGAATGTAGCACCTTGAAAAATCTTCCCAAAGTTGGCCCCAATACTAACCTGCAGCAATGCCACTGCCGCACCCTGAATTGTCTGAGATTGACCAGTTCTTGACCCTTTGTTCTCTAAGATTTTTGCTTCATTTTTGGAAAATATCAGTATGCTAACCAGATAAAATCAGGGTTAAGTGAGGAAAATGAAGATGAAGAAGAATGAAGAAATTAGGGTTAGGTCAATTGTAAACGTAGACTCCTATTATTAGTATTTATACTGAGCTATTACAATACACGTATACCAAGGAACACAGAATAAGAAAACAAGCATAAGTTGCTAGGCCAATACACACACCCATTAATCTAAGGACACATGACAACTTATATTATTACAATCACTAACATAGCCCCCCTAATTTGGTCTAAATTTTCAATCCAATGGTTCAAAATTTCCAAAATCTCATTCAAAATTAATTAAATGACCATTTTGTCATTGAAAATTTTGAATGATTGTAGCTTATGTTGTGCAATCTCGGATTTGTGGGCGTGAGTAACTTATCGTGCATAAGTTTACAAGATCTACGCAGAAAAGCCCCGAGCTTGATGATAACATGACAATCGACATGTATGGTATAACAGATCCATGCTGTTTAGGTTTATTCTGATCTAGGCATATTTATTTAAGTTTATTTTGATGTATGCATGTTTATTTATGTGTGTTTAAATACTTTCATAATGATGTTTAATTATGTTTGACCTATAATTAAGATCTGTTAATGTGCATTTGTGTACATTAAGGAGAAATATGAGATGAATTAAGATAGACATAGGCTTTTGTTCCTTGTCATGAGTTTATCCAGGGTCGATCAAGCAATGGCGGTATGGGACGTCATGGTGAAGTCTTCTTTGTGATGGTTCCATGGTATTAACTTAAGTATGGTGTGATTCCTGACTTTATCGCACCATGGCTATCCACATACAATGCTGTAAGCAAAGATCTGATGAAAAGATGCAACTGACGAGAATAATAAAATTTGACATGATCAACGATGAAATCAAGAAAAGATAAGTACCATGAACTTTATGTTATGCTATGAAGGCAAGCGATCAATATACATGAATGATTTCACATTGCTTCTACAACTTGGATCCCATCGTGGCAAGACAAGACAAGAGCCACCTTATTTGAGCAGGGTCAGCGTTGTCGAAAGCGCTAGGCACACCAAAGGCGACAAAGGTCCCTGGGGCCTAGGCACAGGCTTTTTTTTTTCGAGGAGCATTTTAATTCTAAACTATTATATATTTTTTTATTACTGATTATATATTTAACTATTAATATAAGTAATACATTATTATTAATTAATTCTAGTTATACTTTTGGTAATAATAATTCGTGACAATTAAATGTAAATATCTTTATAAATCAAATTTAAAAAATCATAAATATATATTTAAAATGAATAATAATGTTATAAAATATAATAGCAATCAAGTAGTCGACAAATATGAAATGCAAGACAAATAAATATCACAAACAATTGAACATTATGTATTTATGTGCATTACAAAATACAAATTAAAAAACTAGCAAGTAGGTATCTAAGTAACTAGCAAGTGCACGTTAATTCTCAACAGTCAAGTGTAGTATTGTAGCTTGTAAACTTAAGAGATAAGTTTTAAGAGCCAAGACTTAAAGAGACACAATTTCAACTTATAAGTCGTATATAACTTCTAAGTTCTACAAGATGTTAAACCTTTTTTATTAAAGTAACTCGAGGTGTGCCTAGGCACACTTTTGCGCTTTTTCACCTAGGCGCAAAAGGTGCACACCTAGGCACGCCTCACTACGCCTACGCCTAAATTACAAGGCGCGGGCGCAAAGGGTGCGCCTAGGAGCGAGGCGTGCCTAGGCGCACCTTTGACAACACTAAGCAAGGCTACAATTAACAAAAAAAAACTGTCCATGGACGACAATAGACAAGATCCCAACCGATATTTACAAGAACCTCTTAGCACCTGTAGTTATGCGAGGTTATTTTAAGTTACAATTAAGTCATGAATGAACCAAAGAACTATGATCCAAGGGCATGGCACGACATCATTTGCATGTTGCATTACACACTGAATTACATAAACCATATGTACATGATTGGATAATGTTACGATTATGAATTATTAGGATTGAACACTGTTGAACATATAACATGAAATTGTGATTATATGTTTATTATGAAAATATGATTGCTGGATTATGGGAAGAATGATTGGAGGTTAAGTTTAGAGGATTTTTTGACGCAGGATAATGATCCTAAATTACGTGAATCCCCATGATATGCTAATTTGCCAAAATTAAACTAATTAATTGAACAATTAATCACAAATTAAAGTGATACCTTAGGGTCGTAGGGTTCCGCTTCAGTGACCATGCTTGATTTCGTCTAGGTCGGGGCGTTAAATCGTAGTTCTCAGTGGAATCGGTAGCTCCTTGCTAGGGCTTTTGAATTGAAGCGATTAACGACACAAAAGAACAAGCTCAAGTCTAACAACGGTCATGGATCGATGGGCTAAGATCGGATTCAATCCACAAGGATGGACATCAAGGTTGTTCTAGATCTAGGGTTTAGGAATTGGAACAATCAATTAAAAAGGGGAAAATGGGATGCAAGAGATGAATAAGAAAATAGGAAGATTAAACAAGAACAAGAAATAATGAGAAGATCAAAGATAACATGGGCATCTCACCCTTCGCCTTACACCAAACCCACATGAGGAAGAAGACTCACTCTTCAAAGCTCCTCTCAAGCCCAAATTGCAATGCATTTTCATTAAAATCAACCAAGTGCCAAAAATGAGTTACAAAAATATACTTTATAGTGTTTACAAATGGGAATAACCCTAAAATAGAAAAGTACCATGTTACCCTAAAAGGTAACTTACATTTGACACAAAAGAAAACTCAAAAAAAGATTAAAATGACAACTCCTGTCACTTGACTCGCTCGAGCGGGAACCAAGGGTCGCTCAAGCGACAACCAGTGATCGCTCGAGCGAGTTTTGGACTTGATTTCTGATGCTCCTTCGCTCGACCGACAATGGGCCGAGAGTTTGCCCGTGTTTCTGAAGCATTCTCTCTCAAGCGAGAATGATGTTTGCTCGAGCGAGCCTGGGCAGGGACTCTCCTCTAAAGGCTGCTCCTCAAAGTCTTTCTCCAGTAGATCTTGGCGCTTCATGGTTCCTCCATCGCTTCTTCTTCCGCCAGTCCACCTTGTACGGCCTGAAACCTAGATCCTCGTTGGCGGCATCCCCGTCAATTCCCCCATACCGAAAGAGCTCCATCACTGATGAAGAGCGGTCATGGTATTGATCAAGCATGTTGAGGTCTAGGCGGCAGACATCGTCTTCATTGATCCATGTATTCTCAGATTCTGGTTTATGAACCCACTCACTAGGTATTTCTGAAACCCTCCGCCATGGGTGGAGACCACAATATCATCCAAGATCTTCTCGATTACATCTCTTTTCGACTTGCTTGGAGGAGGAGGTGGTATAGGTTGCGGGGTGTGGCTCGGCTCGTGAATAGAAGATGCTCGGAAAGGATTGCAAGGGGGTGGGGTTGAGCCTAGATAAGGAACTACGTCTTCCACGTTGAACTAACCCCCATATCTTGAAGAAGCTCATGAACATAGGCATTAGGGCCACTCCTCGCCACAATCCTGAAAGGTCCGACACTGCGGGCTTGGAGTTTCTTTGCGATTCCAGAGGGGAACCGTTCAGGCCTAACCCGAACCATCACATGGTCACCGATTTGGAATTTCTTGAAACGTTTGTGTGAATCCGTCGATAACCTGTAATTATCATTGCTCAAGTTAATTTTACGTCTAATTTCGGCATGCAAATTATGAATATATTGTGCAAATGTATCTGCGGACTCAGATGTGCGGTGAGATGCAGACATAGGGATCAAATCTAGGAATTTCCTAGGTTTGTGACCATGCACCACTTCAAATGGGCTCCTACCCATGGACCTATTTACAAAATTATTATATGCAAACTCAGTTAGTAGTAGAATGGAGTCCCAAGTCCTAATGTGATCACCGACTAGACATCGAAGGAGATTGCTCAAACTCCTATTGGTAGCTTCAGTTTGACCATTGGTTTGAGGGTGATATGCTGATTAAAAGTGGAACATAGTACCCATCATGAGGTCTTCCAAAAGTAACTAGTAAACTTGACATCCCTATTCAACACAATGGTCTTGGGCAACCCGTGGAGAAGCACCATCTCTCCGAAAAACAATTTCACAATATGAGTTGCGTTGGAGGTTCTACTGCATGGTATGAAGTGAGCCATCTTGGAGAAGCAGTCCACTACAACATAAATGGAATCGTGCTTTTGCGGAGTCTTTGGGAGTGCAGCACGAAGTCCATCGAGATGTCTTGCCAAGGCGTGCGCGGTACCGGCAAAGGAGTGTACAAGCCGGTTTTATGCTTTCTTTGTTTGGAGACTTAGCAGGTACGACATTGTCGCACAATTCAGGTGACATCTCGTATAACACTAGGCCAATAGAACCTATCTTCGACGAGTACAATGAACTTGTCGTACCCGAAATGCCCGGCAATCACTCCGGCATGCAACTCCCAAATGAGGAAGTCACGCAATGAAATGCAGGGGATGCATAGGCGATTGCCCATGAACAAATACCTATATTGCAGCGTATATTTGGAGTTAGTGTTTGGCGGATTGTCAAGGAGAGCAACATATTCTGCCCCAAAATCTGGGCACTCGGAATACTCTTGTGTCAATTGCTCAAACCCCACGACCTCGGTGCTCATAGTTTGCAAAGTTGCTACCCGACGACTAAGCGCATCAGCCGCTTTGTTCTCAGCACCGGCCTTGTGATTAAACACAAATGTGAACCCTTGAAGGTACTTGACCATGTCACGTGCCTCGAATTCAACTTCTTTTGGGAAGCAAGGAAGCATAATGCTTCATGGTCGGAAAACAACACGAATTCTTGCGGTCTAAGGTAATGCTTCTAATACCAAAGAGATCTTACGACCGCATAGAACTCCTTATTGTAGGTGGAGTATTTTCGCTTCGCCTCATTGAGTTTCTTGTTGAAGTCGGCCACCGGGTGGCCTTCCTGGCTGCGCACTCCTCCTATACCCACACCCGAAGCATCGCATGCAACCTCAAAGACTTTAGAAAAGTCTGGTAGGCACATGACGGGTGCACTAGTCATTTTCTCCTTTATCTCGGCAAAGGCCGTCGTCGCTGCTTTACTCCATTGAAACTCTCCCTTTTTCATGCAGTCGGTAATGGGAGCCATAATGGTGCTAAAGTTTCGGATGAACATGTAGCCAACCCATGGAAGCTGCGGACATCATAGATGTTCTTAGGTTCGGGCCACTCTACAATAACCCTGACCTTTTCTAGGCCCGCACCATCTCATTGGCCGAGACAATGAACCCCAAGAAGACAACGGATTGCTGCATGAACGTGCACTTCTTGAAATTCGCATATAACTTCTCTCCCCTCAAGGTCTCACAAGCCAACCTAAGGTGGAACGGGTATTGTTCCTTGTCATGACTGTAAATCAAGATGTCGTCAAAATACACAAGGAATTTGCCTAGGAATGGCCTCAACGCTTGGGTCATGAGCCTCGTGAAGGAGCTCGGGGCAGTTGATAACCCAAAAGGCATGACCATCCACTCATAAAGACCATCTTTGGACTTAAAGGCAGTTTTCCACTCATCACCTGGACGGATTCGGACTTGATGGTAGCCACTTTTAAGGTCAATCTTGGAGAAGATAGTGGCACCAACCATCATATCGAGCATGTCATCGAGCCTCAGTATGGGAAACCGATACTTAACCGTAATCTTATTGATTGCTTGGCTATCCATACACATGCACCAAGTACCATCTTTCTTACGTGTCAGTAATGCAGGTACGACACAAAGGCTTAGGCTCTCTTGGATGAACCCCTTTTGAAGGAGCTCATTGACTTGTCAAGCTAACTCGGCGTGTTCAACCAGATTCAGCCTATAATGAGGCAGGTTCAGTAGGGTAGATCCGGGAACCAAGTATATTGCGTGTTGAATGTCACACATGGGAGGGAGTTCATTGGGCAAGTCTTTCGGAAAGGCATCCGCAAATTCTTTCAAGATTGGCTCAACCTCCTTAGGATGTTCGCCCATAGACTTGAGAGCACGCTCAACGGTGATGACAACGTATACCATGCTCTCATCCAAAGAAGCCTTCTCAAACTCCAACGAGCTCACAATATTAATGGTCTTAGATGGACCACCCTTCTTATCAACCTTCCTGCTCGACGGTGTTTTGGGGGGCAAGGGGTTTAATCTTATCTTCTTGCCCTCATGCATCAGCGTGCACACATTAGACCACCTAAGAAGAGTCACGTCCGTGTCATAGAGCGAAGGCCTTCCCAAGATGATGTGGCCCACATCCATCGGCACCACATCGCACCACAAGGTGTCCGAATACGAGGAAATTGTATCGACACATGACACCTTTGGGACATGGGAATAGAAAAGGAGTCGACCCATGCGACTTTGTACGGTCTCGGGTGGGCTTCGGGTGTAAGCCCTAAGCGGTTGATGGTGTGTGTCGACACTACATTGGTGCAATTCTCGCTATCCACTATGACCTTACAACTCTTCTCACCACACTTGGCAAAAGTGTATAAAATGTTATCCCTACGCCAATCGTCCCTCTCATTACATTGAGGTTGTGCAAGAGCACACCTCACACCAAACACTCCTGGGTGCACATGAGCGCACAGTTACCATCATCACCCTCCTCATCACTAGGTGTGACTTCCGGTTCATACACTTCCTCCTCAACATATTCTCCCTCATTGACCTCTTCTTCAACCAAGAGATTTCTTTGGGGGTCTCTAGTAGGGCATTGGGTGGCAAAATGGACAAACCCATGACACTTATAACACTTGGTTTGAGAGCCACCCCTTGATGACTCACCCACCACACCTTTCCCTTTGTCAAACCTTACATTTGTAGGAGTGGGTTGTGTAGGTTTGGGAGGTGGGTTCCCGACACTAGACCTCCCTTCTCCAACTCGATGGCCACTGGCATGCGGATCAAATCGCCTCACCACCGTCATTTTCAAATACTATTCGAGGTCTTGCACAACGGCGTAACACTCTTCAAGAGTATCAACAGGGTGGGAGATCAACTCCTTTTGCAACTCCATTCGCAACCCAGTACAAAATCTATAGTGTAACTTACGAATCTTCCTTTACATTAGCTCTCATCATGAATTCCTCAAATTTGCCATTGTACTCGGCCACAAGAATACTACCTTGGCATACATTTTGCCATTGATCAAGTAGGTGATGGTAGTATGATAAAGGGACATACTTCTTCGTAAGTCGCTCCTTCATGTCCTCCTAATGGGTAATGGGAGCACGACCCGCATTCGCTCGCATACGCTCGATGTTGAACCAAAAGAGTCGAGTTTGACCAATGAGCTTCATCTTGACAAGTCTAACACACCGCTCATTGTTCATGCCATACCACTCAAAATGGTGGTATATATGGGAGACCCAATCGAGGAAAACTTTAGAGTCCATTCTCCCATCGAAGGTGGGAAACTCAACTCGAACATTTTTGAGGAATTGCTCATTCGGATCGTAGTCATCTCCGCGATGAGCTACTTCCCTATGATTCCGATTCCGACCCTCGGGCAGACTGTCACGCTCAAAACGCGGACCGTTATGCTCATTGCGTTGGTTGTGTTGCTCCTCATCCCGTTCCAACCAGTCCAAGCGTTTGAGGAGCATACCATTAGAGTCGGCCATAGCCTTTTAGGCTTCCTCTATAGCATTCAACCTCTCATTCATGGTAATCTTCATGACTTGGATGCCCTTAAGAGCATGGGCAATCACACTCGTGTCCATGGTGATCACGACTCGCTAACACGAGTTCTATAATGAACAAGCAACTATGAAACACAAATGATTGAGTAATTTTATCAAACATGCGATGTGCACACAAATGAACACACAAATGCCCTAATCTAAAACCTAAAGTCTGATACCAAAACTGACGGGAGACAATGACCCTAAATTACGTGAATGCCCATGATATGCTAATTTCCCGAAATTAAATTAATTAATTGAAAATTTAATCGTAAATTAAAGCAATACCTTAAGGTTTCGAAGGGTGCCGCTTAAGTGACCATGCATGATTCACGTAAGGTCCAAGCCGACGGGCGAGATCTGTTAGGAATTGCGAAAGAGGCGATCCTAGAGATAAAACTCTAGCTTCGTCTAGAACGAGGCGTTAGATCGTAGTTCTTGATGGAATTGGTAGCTCCTCGCTAGGGCTTTTGAATTGAAGCGATTAACGACACAAAAGAACAAGCTCAAGTCCAACAATGGTCCTGGATCGACGGGCTAAGATCAGATTCGATCCACAAGGATGGACATCAAGGTTGTTCTAGATCTAGGGTTTGGGAATTGGAACAATCAATTAAAAAGGAGAAAATGGGATGCAAGAGATGAATAAGAAAATAGGAAGATTAAACAAGAACAAGAAATAATGAGAAGATCAAAGTTGGACATCAAGGTTGCTCTAGATCTAGGGTTTAGGAATTTGAACAATCAATTAAAAAGGAGAAAATGGGATGCAAGAGATGAATAAGAAAATAGGAAGATTAAACAAGAATAAGAAATAATGAGAAGATCAAAGATAACATAGGCATCTCACCCGTGGCCTCACACCGAACCCACATGGGGAAGAAGACTCACTCTTCAAAGCTCCTCTCAAGCCCAAATTGCAATGCATTTTCATTAAAATCAACCAAGTGCCAAAAATGGCTTACAAAAATATGCTTTATAGAGTTTACAAATGAGAATAACCCTAAAATAGAAAAGTACCATGTTACAATAAAAGGTAACTTACATTTGACACAAGAAAACTCAAAAAAAGGATAAAAATGATAACTCCCGTCACTTGACTCGCTCGAGCGGGTTTGGTTCTTGCTCGAGCGGGAATCTTTACGGAAAGGTCGCTCGACCGATAACCAAGGGTCGTTCGAGCGACAACCAGAGATCGCTCGAGCAAATTTTGGCATTGATTTCTGATGCTCCGTCACTCGAGCGACAATGAGCCGAGAGTTTGCCCGTATTTCTGAAGCATTCTCGCTCGAACGAGAATAATGTTCACTCGAGCAAGTCTGGGCAGGGACTCTCCTCTTAAGGTTGCCTCTCAAAGTCTTTCTTCGGTGGATCTTGGCGCTTCATGGTTCCTTTGTCGCTTCTTCTTCCGCCGGTACACCTTATACGACCTGAAACCTAGATCATCGTTGGCGGTGTCCCCGCCACTTTTACTTTCAACCAATTGAACCCATGGTTTTTTGCTAACTTGACATTTTGTGTTGCAGGCTTAGGCATATAGGAGGATCCAATCGCTCACAAAGAGGATCCCAACTCCCTACAGAAGACGAGAAGGCAGCCCAGCGTGAGGATTAGTATCCTTAGTGGTTTTCAACTTATTAGAATCCAATATTCGTATGATAGAGACTATAGACACTTGTTATCTTATAGGACGATTCTTTATGATGGCATGGTTTCATTATATCATATACAAATGGATGTGTTGTGAATGAGCTAATAGATATGTGCTATTATTTTATCTTGAGTATGGGCTCATTATGGATGAATTTTTATTTATGGATGGTTTAATCGTGAATGGCTATGGATGGATTACGAACGGAATGGTGCAATGATAGGAAATTTTTTGTTTTAACTATGTTAAACAGATTTATTATCACACATGTTATGAAACGTGTTTTAAAAAAAGGTCATGTTTTCAGAAAGAGTATTGCCAACAATTGAGTTGAGATGCCGCTTTTTAATGATATGAATTTAATGAAAGCGAAGATTCAAATTACCCCTCTGAAATCTCTGATTGTTACACTACTTGCTATAATGTTCTATGTTATGGAATATACCTCTTTACATTGAGATTCACAAAGCTATTTAAAGAACCATGCATCTAAGAAATGAACTACTTACACAATTAAGCCAGATACCATATATGATATGATCCCACATAGGAAGTCCATGTTTACAAATGTATAACCCAATTCTAAACTTAGGCAATGAAGAAATAGAAAGAAAGACTGAATATAGGGGAAAAAAATGGAATGTCTTATAACTTGGAGAAAATAAATGTACCATAGTTTTAGTAGTGAGTGGGAGAAAGAAGAAGAAAACCATGGTTTTAGTAGCAAGTGGGAGAAAGAAGAAGAAAAAGAAAAGAGAGTAGAAGTAGTAGTAACAAAGGATTTAAGGGATAAAGTGATCCACTTCGTCTTATATTAGTCATATTTAAGATATTAAAATAAAACCCTCATATATGCGATAGAATACTGAAAGGAAAAAATACAATGTAAAGCACATGCATCAAGTTACACTAACTACATTAGGAACACTAACAACACTTCCCTCAAGCTGGAGCATAAATGTCAACCATGCCCAGATTGACAAAAATGTCACGAAGAAGCACTAGCCTAATAGCTTAATAAATACATCCGTGAACCTTCTCACAAAAATGCCCAGATTGACAAAAATGCTACAGCGAAGGAGAAACATCAATAGGTTCTAAAGAACAGAACCAATTCTCCCAAACAAAGTGCACATCAACCTCAATGTGTTTGGTCCACACATGTAAGACAAAATTTAAAGCAATCTTTTCTGTAGTTTCATTATCATAATGAAAGGGCATAAGGCCACTGATAGGGAACCCCAACTTAGAGATAAAAGAACAAGGGCACATAAGCTCACATGCGCCATGTGCAATAGCACGATACTCAACCTCAGAGGTAGAGCAAGAGGCAAGGAGTGATTTTTGCTCTTCCAGGTAACAGATTCCCTCTAGGAAGACCGAATATCCAGATGTGGGGCGAAGAATCAGTAGCTGATCTAGCCAAATGCATATCAGTGTAACCACAAATGTCAAGATGACCATAAGAGCAGCACACAAGGTTGTTAAATGCAGTAGACAGGCCCTAAGCAGCAAGAAAAAAAAGTAGCGTTTTAAATTTATATATTATAATATATTTGTAATAAAGAACTCACGCAAAAAGTAGAATAAAACAATAAATTTTGAAAAATGATAATTATGTCATTACTAACAAATTACAAAATAAAAAAATGACAAATATATCATTACCAACAAATTACCAAGCAAGGCGGCGATATGGCTAACTAACATGTTGCCAAAGTAAAAAAAAAAAAAAAAAAAAAACATGTAACCAAACCAATAATATTCAAGTAAACCTCAACTAAATTAACCACCAATTAAAGAGACATTAACCAAAAAATTTCAAAATAAACTTCAACTAAATTAACCAACAATTAAATAGACATTAATAATTAATATTCAAAATAAAAATTCACAATGTTCAAATAGAAATTATTAAGAACAATTAAAGAGACACAAGCAATTTAGCATCAATTAAAGTAACAAATAACAAGAAAATGCAAAAATGTAGAGTACGTAGAGTTTAGTTTTATCATCGACAAATAAATTAATCAAGAACATTCAAATATAAACTCACAATATAAGTAAAAACCATCAAGGAAAAACTAGCTTACACATCAAGGAAAAAAACATAAACCATAAAAAATTAATTCAGGGACATTAACATGTTAACATTTATGAAAAGTATTAACTAAAATGTAAAACAAAATACAGTACTAAGAATTTAGTTTTTCAACCATCATTGTACCAACATAGCATCAACTACACTAACTTAAACCCTTTAATCTAAAGTCAATGTTCTCCTCTATCATCAAATTGACTGGTACATCGCCATAACCATCATCATCGTCGATATCTCCCTCCTCTATGTAAACCCCGTCTTCAGATGTCTTGTTAGAGCCAATCTCTTCTTCTTCAATATCCTGTTGTCTTGCTCTCCTTATAGTGACGACAACAGGGTTAGATCTTGATTGTCTCCTTGGCTTTTATGATCCTTCGATCACCTAAGAAGCCCCTAATGCCTAGTTCATCTAGTCATGTGAGATCATGATACAGTAAAAACGCTGAAACCCTAGTTATGCAATTTTAAAATCAATTTGACATTTAATTGAGCAGCGGAGATGTAGCCCAAAACACATAAAATATTTAATAACTTTATTAGGGCAATTTCATCGATTCGATTTAGTGTCCGTCAGTAAATGAACTTCCCGATCTAGAAAATAGGTCTACAGATAAACTCTCGTTTCGATATAGTTTAGGGCACCAAGCAATAATCTCGATGTTGTCTCTTGACTCCTTGCTAGGATTGAATAATTTAAGGCCTGAAGGGTTTAAATCGTTCAAAGGGAATTCAAAAATTAGGGTTAGGAATTTATAAATAAAACCCCAGCAACAATATAAAAAGGAAAAGATACTTTGGATTTATGTGTTCTCGATAAAAGAAACAAACTAGATAAATTATCTGACAATAATCAAAAGACAAAATAGAAAAGGGATAGAAGATTCAAGGAATCGCTTCAAGGAAGATAGCTGGCCTCACACCAAACCGCTCGCGGGAGAAGAATCACTCTTCTAACGAAAACTCATCTCAAGTTCTCAAAAATTAACATAGAGCAAAACTCATAACTTTTATTAATCATCCATTCAATATCCTCATAAGAGATTAAAATGTATATTTATAAAGAAAAGAAACCCTAAGAATACTACTTAAAATAAAACTCCTAATCAACCATTAAAACTTTCTAATCTAACTGTCATAACTAATTTCACCATTAGTACTTTTTAATTACGCGACCACTTTTGAAGGGTCTAACGATGTCCGATAGACGTGAAATTGGTCTTATTTGAAAGCTTATCAAAATAGCTTCCCAACAAGACAAGAATCACGCAATTCCAACATATATTGATAAACTTATGACCACTTTTCCGATGGTTGCACTAAAAGTAATGAAATTAATAGTCACATATCATATAAATGTGCCTGACCCTTAAATGATTCAAATAAGGAAACTAATCCTAAAACAACCATTTATTAAAAGAATCCTACTGTGTTTCCTACTTTCTCTTTCGATGTCTCCTCTTTATCCGGCCATGATCTCGGCGAGTAGGCTTCAATTCCACATCATACCCCCTACTTTGAAGAAGTTCGACCTCGAACTTTGGTTGACATGGATTTTCATGGCGGAGGTCACAGACAACATATAGGTTCGATGAGTTAGGTGGTCTACTCATCGCAATCGATGCACTCTCAACCTTGTGCTTGCCTTTCCACTTGATAAGGAATTGTTGACGTTTTTCGATACGCATACTTCTTATTATCCATGTAGCTTTAGTATTCAGTTTACCCTTCCACTGGATGAGGTATGCTTGATGTTTCTCAGATTACGTTCTCCTTGCAATTCAACTGTTGCCAATTTTCGGTTTACCTTTCCACCTAAGAAGATACTCTCGATATGCTTGGTGTGTCGTTACCTTGGTAACAAAACATGGATCTCCCAAAACTTTTCCATCTAACTTCTTCACATATTGTTCAGGCAGGTATTTGGAAATCAATGGGTAGATAAGATTGGGCTTAGGTGGATGGGTATCAAGGAATGGGTCTGAAGGTTTTGTTGTTAGACCTAAAAAAGGTGTAAGATCCTCCAACGTAATCATTGCATTAAAACCCATGTCTAGAGAGGAAAATATAGACTATCATAATGACCCATTTTAAAGATCAGAATATTTCCAATATAGCATCTGAACAAACCCTCTACAATTTCTTGCGGGATTTGTTCAGGTTTAAATTGAACCAAAACAAAATCACCATCCTTAAATTCATTACACAAATTTTGTGAGTTAGAAATGTTTTCGATACTTCCATTGCTCAATACAATCTTATCATTGCTTTCATGTAACTCAGAATGAAAATCAGTTGGTAACTCACAACGCAATGCAGAATGTGACTCAAGACTTGATTCACAGCATGACTTCGAACGTGAATCAATATGCAACTCATGAGATGATTCAAAATGCAACTCGAGAATATGAGGTGTACGTACATCTACGGACTCTATATGCTCATGTGTAGGTGACACTACTGACACTAACGACTCATGTATAATCAACTCAACTGATACTAACGACTCGTGTGAGTGACTCGAGTCACTCATATGGGACCAACACGGAACTATCATTCATAACGAAAATAGAGGTTTCTTCAACACAAATTAGGTTTAGGGTCATACACACTTCTATCTCCTCCTCACTCATCACGGTATTAGTGCCATACACTTCTTTTTTTATTTTCAATTTTTCTTGCTCCTTATTTTCTTCAGCTTTAATGAATAAACTTCGAACAGAAAATTTGTGGGACATTGATAGGCAAAATGTCCGAACCCTTGACAGTTAGAGCAATCAGGACGCTTACCGTCTTGGTTTTCAAACTAGGTACAAGGTGATGGTGTGTTAAAGGAATATGCTTTTCAATAAGTCTCACCTTCATGTCTTCCCATGTTGGCGTTGCCCTCCAGTTTTGTTTTAACTAAACCTAATTTTGTACTCATTCGGTACGCTATACCAATCAAAATACTCCTCTACACTAGACAACCACTCCACGAAGGGTTTAGGGTTCATCCATCCCTCAAAATTTGGAACCTCATTCTGAATAGATTTTAGAAACTTCTCAGCAGGGTCGTACTCAAGTTCACAATGATGTGGATGTCCCCTAACTCTATTTCCATCCAAACCCTTGGAAGTCCGACTATGGTTTTGAGTATGACGGTTTTTTAAAGTCTCATGTTGAGTTTGCATCTGGGCTTGTAGTTCGGTCTAAACCGTGGTTAACTTGGTTGCAAGTTCCTTTATGAGAGCTTAGATTCTGGCAGAATCCATGCTAACGTAGGACTCAATTAACCACACTAACTAGTATGTGACCAATGAATATGGAACCTAGAACCTAATATGAATTCCTATTTGACAACATGCAAACAAACAAAAATTCCTAATGCAAACACCCAAAACTAGAACTGTGCTTTGATACCAATTTGAACGCTAAAACCCTAGTTATGCAATTTTAAAATCCTAGTTAAAACCCTAGTTATGCAATTTTTAAATCAATTTGAGATTTAATTGGGCAGTGGAGATGTAGAAATTATTCCCAAAACATATAAAATATTTAATAACTTTATTAGGGCAATTTAATTGATTTGATTTAGCGTCCGTTAGCATATGAACTTCCTGATCAAGAAAATAGGTCTAAAGATAGACTCTAGTTTCGATCTAGTTTAGGGCATTAAGCGACAATCTCGATGTTGTCTCTTACCTCCTTGCTAGGATTTGAATAATTTAAGGCCTGAAGGGTTTAAATCGTTCAAAGGGAATTCAAGAATTAGGGTTAGCAATTTAGAAATAAAATCCCAACAACAATATAAAAAGGAAAAGATATTTTGGATTTATGAGTTTTAATAAAAGAAACAAACTAGATAAATTGCTTGACAATAATCAAAAGACATAATAGAAAAGGGATAGGGATCTAAGGAATCACTCCAAGGAAGATAGTTAGCCTCACATCAAATTGCACGCGGGAGAAGAATCATTCTTCTAACGAAAACTCATCTTAAGTTCTCAAGAATTCGCATAAAGCAAAACTCATAAATTTGATTAATCATCTTAAGAGATTAAAATGTGTATTATAAAGAAAAGAAACCTTAAGAATACTACTTAAAATAAAACTTCAAATCAACCATTAAAACTTTCTAATCTAACGGTCATAATTAATTTCACCATTAATCCATTTTTTTATTACGCAACCACTTTTGAAGGGTCAACAATGTCCGATTAACGTGAAATTGGTATTATTTGAAAGCTTATTGAAATAGCTTTCCAACAAGATAAGAATTACGCAATTTCGACATATATTGATAGACTTATGACCACTCTTCCAATGGTTGCACTGAAAGTAACAAAATTAACAGTCACATATCACATATATGCGTATGACTCTTAAATGATTCAAATAAAGAAACTAATCCTAAAACAAACTATTTATTAAAAGAATCCTAATAAAAAATGAAACTAAGCCTAGATAAAATGCCTAAAATAACGTGCACACGGTCTTTAACGGGACTTTTAAAAACCCATTCGCGGATTCACTTTCTCTTTCGATGTCTCCTCTTTATCCGGCTATGATCTTGGCGTGTAGGCTTCAATTCCTCATCAGATCGTCTCCCTAAAACAAGCTCATCATAAGGTTGCTCAACCAATCACTAACAAGTAGAATCTAACTCATTCATATTGATGAGGTCATAAACATCTAGTGTTTCTAGTCATTCTAGGAACATCTCCGTTAGTTGTTGAGTGTATTGTACTCTCTTCTGCTCAAGTCTGGTTTTTCCTTCAAAGTTGAGGAAAAATAATCCAGTAAACATAACTGCACAAGTGACTATAAATATAGATTATACCAAATGAAAATGGTAACCTAAAATGTATCAATTATTTTCATAATTGACAACTTACATGCACCAATTGTGCTCGCAATTGGATGCACTGCAAGTTAGACTAAGGATACGAAAAAGCACGATTCCTTAATTCGGGAGATTTTAGTTCACATAAATCCCACCACTCAACTGCAGATAGATAAAATTTGTAAGTTAGTAGCAAACTAGAAATAGAGCATAAATTGCATATTTATGAATTAATAAATAAATTACTACTATTGATGGACATAACTAAAAGTTACTTACTAGGTTGACTTTTTTGTCCTTTGTTGGATTGCAAAATCTCTTTCAAAAACTCCTCGAGCATTCATATTATTTTATCTTGCATATTTTTATCAGGAATCATTTGCACCAAACACTCATAAAATCTCAGTTGGAAACTAGCTAGAGAATATTCGTCTAGCAATGATGGATTAAGTCGGTAAATGTAGTGGTTGATTGAGATGCATCTCCTACCATCTATCAATAATTTTGTATTCTTTTTAAGTAACGTAAAATGATGCTTTAATCTCCTCTCTAGCTTGAACCGATTTTCAATAAATATGTAACCCATTTAGGGCTTCTCTTTATTATCGATAAATCTTAACACATTAATAAGGAGATGAGTCTCCTTAAGTGAATTGATAACTGTTTTCCAGAAAGACAGACATAAAGTGTAAAATGCCTTAACCCCTTTTGGTTTCTTTGCTTGCTTACTCTGATTGTAGGCATTCAATCCAAGTAGTGCACATAAGGAATTCTTATGAGTGTGTGTTCTCAGTAGCGTCAAAAAAACAGTAGCGAATCTTGTAACTATTGGTTGAACCACATCCCTTCATTTTTCTTTCTCATGATACATAGCAACAAAGTGTGCTTGTAGATAAATATAGTAACATCTCAACCCTTTCCAAATATGGTACTTGCCATACACAACTTCCCCATCTCCACCAATATCAAGTTATAATAATGGGTTGCATACAAAGCCCAAAATATTTTTTTTTTTCCTTTTCTCCATTAACAGCCATATAGCTGCCACATGCAGTTGCGTTATCAATAATGAATTGCACAACATTATTCTCTCCTATTTAAACCATATTGTCATTGAATAAAAAGTTTGTTATGCACTAAATAAAAGGCATCAGTAGACTTGAGATAATTAACAAAGAAATGAAAAAGACTTTTCCCTCTGGTTTGTCCATACATCAGCCAAGGTGGTAAATCCACCACTTTGCTTGTGTTATTTATGACTTCTTTAATTATGCCTCACCAAGCTCATGATAACCAGGAGGCTTGAAACTCAATCCAAACTACCTAATTGCTTCCACAGCCAGCCTAAAGCTCTTTAATTTTACAGTGTTAAATGCAATTCCTACTTGATAAAGCGCACAAGATATGAACCAAAGTGTTCTCTCCTTGTATTTATTTTTTATAGTTGTTTGCACCATTTCCCCTTTCCAGCAATGGCAGCTATCACATCTTCGAGGCTCGACCTAGCCTATAAAAATATCCTTGGTCATTTTTGTTGTGATTTTTTCGAGGTCCACTGATCACCACCCCTGCAGAGGCCAGAGGCACCGAACTCCCTTCATCTTTGTGGCTAACAATTTCCCACAACTCGCTTTTTAATCCCTATTTGAAGTCGTCCTTGACATTTTGTTTACTTTCCATACTTTTTAAATAAAATCTTTAATTTATATGACAATGCCTTCCGTTACTTTAGGGTATATTTTTGTATTGCCCAAAATATCCACTAAACATTGCTTGTGGCAATAGTCTCCCTAGTTCCCCCAATGTAACATGATCGCATAGTGTACACTTCACCAACGTTTGTCAGCAGGATTGGGATTCACAACATGCTTCTATGTCAAATCATTTGATCTTCTTCATTGGTTAGATAAGGATGAAGACATCTACCATATTCTATTAAAAAATAATAATGAAAATAAATATAAGAGAACTAAAGAAGAATAAAAAATAGTTAATGTTTATTATTTTATGTATCAGGCTAGTTTACATTTATAATAACATGTAACATAGTAAGTTATCATCACCACTCTTGGTGCACTAACAGCATTATTGCATGGGTCAAAAATAAGAAAAAATCGAGTTGTTATTTATAATAACATGTATTCATGTAACACTGTAACAACACCTTGGTGCAAGAGCTCTAGCACTACGATAGAAATAACACCCTTGCTCTACTCTCTTTCAAGCTTCAACAACATGCAAAAAAAAAGGAAGGAAAGGAAGAGGAAGCAGCAAATTATGATCATATTCATAGAATGGGTAAAAAATACTATAGCATGGGTAAAAAATAAGTGAAACACAGACAAAAAACCTGTAGAAGTGGACCAATTTGACTGTGATGCATGGGTCAAAAATCAGTGAAAGACCAAAATTCAAAGAGAAGAAAAATTAACATGTGTGCTCATAGATTTCGGGGGATATCCTAGGGTTTGGCTATTTTAATGGAGAGATATTGACCCGTGCACCACCCTTGGTGCACTGGTCGGGTACCTAATACCAATTCTTCACAAATAGTAAGTTGGGATTAGGTATCCTACCCAAGCATAACCTGCAATGCACGGGTCAATCTGCCTCTGCCCAAAATAGTTAACTCCTGAGGCTGTGCAAATTGCACGTCAATTTATATGAGCACAAAAATTAGTGAAAGAAATTTTTTGACCTTTCAATGATTTGGTGTTAAAATATCCATGCATTTCTAAAGGTTGGAAAATGCAAAACCATGATGGAAACAGAGAGAGAGTTGGGATTAGGTAACCGAACCGAGCACAAAGTGCGGTGCGCAGGTCAATCTGCTTCTGCCAAAATAGTCAACCCCTTGGAGTGCACAACTATTTATGAGTGCAAAAATCAGTGAAAGCAATACTCTTGACCTTTCACAGATTTAACGCTAGAATGTGTGGAGGTCCAAAGGTTTATGTTGAGTACGCAGCACAGCCATGTAAAAAAAAAAAGAGGGAGAGGGGGTTGGGTATAGGTATCCGTAGAACAGGCTGCTGTGCTCAGAACAATCTGCTTCTGCCATAATATTCAACCCTCTTGAGGTGCATAGGTATTTGTGAAGATAAAAATCAGCGAAAGTATGTTATTGACATTGATTTGGTACTAAAAAATATATATGTATTTTCAAAGGGTTGGCTGCTTCTGTGCCACTGTGCCAATAGGCCAATGATGATTGAAGCATTAAATTATGATTTCTTTAACTTACTGAATTCCTTTTGATTATTTTAGAAACTATAATCCAACATTTATTGGTCAACTTACATTGAATTTCTTTTAGTTTGTGGCGTGAATGAAAATGTTGAAATTAATTGTTACTTGTTAATTTCATGAAAAAAATAGATAAAAGTTAATTTTACTTCATTTTCATAATTTAGGAGGTTTCTCTAATTTTTATGGATTTTTAGAAGGAAAAAAAATAAATCAAATTACATTTAACAATTTTCAATTTATTCGAAGTGACCTCTTACGATTTGTGATTCAATTTACAATTTGACAACTTTACTTAAGTGAGAACAGAAAATCCCCAGATATGAAACATTCCCATGAAGTTTAAGTGATAGATAACTTAGAACGCCATACAGGATGGAATAGTTAAACTAGTTTTGCTCCTGGCATGTTCTTCCAATTGATGTTATCTGAGACAAGACATAGGCAAGGGGCAACCTCATGATTTTTTTTAAGGACAAAATAATTAAAAGAAAAAGAAAATATCAAGGAAAAATGGAATATAAAGGGAAATTTTTTATGAGCCAAATTCTACCCAGTTGTCAAGCAATTCAATATATATATAAAATATTTTACTCAACAAAACGATACCATAAATGGTCCATAAAAGGTGCACATGGTACAAGAGTAAAATAAAAACTAGAGAGAAAAGAAACTAGTAACACGAGTAATCAATAATTTCAACTAAACAATAAGCATGAAACACCTATGAAGAGGGAGGAAAAATCCATGAAGGCTATATATCAAATAAAATATGATGGGAGCAAAGTTACAAAGTTACATAATTACAGTATTATACCAAGTCATAAATTTGGAAGTTAAGTTGAGCACTGTTTAATACTTGTTTGCTAAATCGACTGATCTTATACTGAAATCGGCCAATTGCACTAGTTCGGTCATAAGTTGAACCACATTTTAGAAGCAAACCATCTTCAGTCCACCAGAATTGGCAGGAACCGACTGATTCCATTTGGAACCAGTGAATCCACAGATTCCAGTTTCATTCTCAACAGTATAATATTTGTGAGAAGTGCGTGGAAAAATGATTTTCCATTAGGATGCTAAGGCGATTCCGGAGGGGCTATTTTTATCTGAAGTTCATTTCTCCTTTGAGCTTCATTAAGATGTTTTTCTTCCATACTTTTTTCCCTTTTTCACCACTCCTAAGAGAAGTGCTCAAATGTGATTCCAATTGATATTTTGATTTATTATTCTCTCATTCTCATCCGAGCATGTTAGAAGGTAGTTTTTTATTTTCTTTGTAATTCAATTTTATGTTTTGTGCATCTATCAATGCCAAAATTGTCGGTTCGTACATGAAATGCCCTAAACTTCTTTACTTCCATTGTTTACTTCTCTTTTATTTCAGAGACCAACTCCTATCACTGGCTCAAATCTTGTTAAAGAAATTGTAAGTCTTTTAAAGGCAATTACATGTCCAAACCATATATTTACAAATGCCATGGCCTCTGAAATCTGTTCATGTTAGCTTGCGATGGTGAGAGGTCGACTTCAATAGATGTCATACAATTGAAGTCGGTGACAGTGCATTGACCCTTTATTCTAATGTTATTTTATTTTTCCACTTTGATAATTATTGTTTTTTTCCTGTTTTTATTTAATTTAAAACTCTGGATTAGCAAGGTATAGCTGAACAGCCCACTTGCCTGATTCACCATTCTAGAACCTAGCCAATTCTAAATTAGACTCTGCATTTAAAAATCATATCTACTACCATGATGAAACCTATATACAAGAATCATTTGACCGTCTTGGAAACAATAATGCACAAAATGGACAACCTAATATAGAGATGTTTGAGTTTATCCTTTGTTCGAGTTTGTTCTGGAAAAGAGAGAAATCATGGATGTGTAAGGTTCTGTTTAACACTACCTTCATCCACATTGGAAAAACACACACGCAACACAACTCAACAAGAAGGGTTATAAGGAAATTAGAAAATACGAATCAGCATGCAAGATATACTGTAGCATACAATAGTGGTACTGCGATATTTAAAGCAGGATCCTCTCCATATCAAGTCATCACAATAAGAAGATAAAATCCGCCCGAACGAAGCTTCTAATATCAGAGTACGAAATATAACAATCTTCAAGCAATAATATAATATAAGCCTTTATTAGAGTATACCTGTCCAACCTCCACAGCTTGCAGCAACTTTTCCTCTGTAAGAAAATTGCAATACCCCTGCAAACAAATATGTTACACTTAAAATGAAATTGCAAGGAATACATAACAGTTACAGTATCCAAATCCAGTCTCAAAAAGAAAAAAATGATAATATTATATTTAATCATATTTACATTCAATGGGTATGCTGAGATCAAACATGTGACTACAAAGTTGAGATCCATACACCCTACACACTAGGACACAAGAATTTACCACCTTTCTATTATTAACATTCACATATCCACGCACACCCAAAAAAAAAATTGAATTAAAAAAAAAAATTGCAATATATTTCTAAAACAGTGACCACTGGACACCAAAGCTAAACACATTTAGTTAAACCATGCACATATGATTATCAGTTTTTGATGACCTTGCTTTACGACAGTTGCCAAAGCAGGAACCAAGTGCAAGAAACAATGCAGAATTGGGAAGTACGAAACACCCTTTGAAAAAATTTCATGATGGGAAACTCAGGGGAAACAGTATGAGGATTGCTAAAAAAATTGAACTTTTGTCAGTAACATTAGGGAAATAATATCAGAAACATTGGGTGGAGAAAACAAACGGAAGGAAGTATAAATGTGGCTAACGAATCTTTCAGGGCCCAAGGTTTGCTACGGCCAAAAGACCAACAGAGCAAACAAATGTGCAGGCTCCGTAGACAGCCAGAGGCAATCAACCGGCGGAGAGATACATCCCTACCATTCAAGTCGCGGGCGAAACGTACGGGAAGAGAAAAGAAAGCAATCGTAACAGTTTGGTAATCATCAATGCCAACAACCAACAGCTAAACGAGGATAACATTAAAGAACATTTTATAAGTATATGGGAAGGAGAGGCCACGATAAACTACCGGTCATTACACAAAGGCAAGAATGCAAGCTAAAGAACGGTTGGAACATTGCGGGTAGACAATACAAACATATCAACTCGTTCTTTCAGACCAACGTCGCTAACAACGGAGAGAGGGATGGGGCTTGTGGATTGGACGAATCTTTCAGGGCCCCAGGGTTTGCTACGGCCAAAAGACCGACAAAGCAAACAAATGTGCAGGCTCCGTATACAGCCAGAGGCAATCAACCGGCAGAGAGATACATCCCTACAATTCAAGTCGCGGGCGAAACCTACGGGAAGAGAAAAGAAAGCAATTGTAACAATTTGGTAATCATCAATGCCAACAACCAACAGCTAAACGAGGATAACATTATAGAACATTTAATACATATGCTTGGTATGTGTTTCAAAACAAGCTTTACAATATCCAAAATAAAAAAAATGTATTTTGTCGATGTCTTCCAGGAAGAGGAGACCGCGGCCATCGAGCTCCTAGTTAATCATGCACCATCTGCTTGGGGGGGAAACGTCATCAAATGCATCAGATGGGAAGAGTACATCTTCAGCACAACCATTCAAAAACAGGAAGACGACGGTTATTGGCTTCGTATCTACGGTCTTCCCCCATTCTTATGGACTACCGAGGTTCTTAGCGGTATTGGCCGACAATGTGGGACTTTTCTCGGCACTGGCGCGTGCAATACTAAGCGGGTAGACATCTGGTTCGCCAAGATCTTTGCACGCTCCCCGGACATTGCCGGCATACCAAGGGGAGATATCCTCTTTGAAGGTTGTAGGCACAGGTGGTGGGTCAAACTGGATAGGCACAAAAGGATAACGGTTGGAGATCACGGCAAAATAAGACCTGATGGGATACGGGCCGGTGAGGTACAAGATACGTCGATTACTAAAGGAGCAATTCTCGGCAAGGAGGGAGGGGTTCACGGGGAAAGGCATAGCGGGCAAGCGACGAAGCTCCCAAAATTCTAACGCTCGAGGATCGGGCTCCAAACAGGCATGAACAGGACCGCAGTATCGGACGACGCCGCATGGGGCACCCACCGCCCTTGTTTGCCGACGTGACATGCCGAGGTGGATAGAAATGAACACGAGGTCTTAGACCGGTGGGACAAAGTGTTCCTCGAGGCAGCGAAAAAAACAAATGCAAGGGAAAAGAACGTTGATCGGATTTATAGGATTTCGCAGAGCAAGCGCACGAGGAGTCGACACGCAGTTGTGTCCACTGACGAAGCGCCTCTATTTTTAATGAAGACAGATGGTGAAATGGGCATAATGGGATAAACGAGGAAAGGATGTTGCTATCCTCTGACGTCTTTTAGACACGTGACGACTTAGAACTGCTGGAGCGGGAGTCGAGACAAAGGCTGACGGTCAAACGAGATGGAAAAGAGGGTGTCATTAATGTAGGGAAGTATGGTTCGACTGACACGTGTCACTCCAGTCAGACTCCTAGATTTTCAAGGAACCGAGTGGACAAATGGATGGGACATCTTCCGACTGATATGCAACACCGATATTCGAGACCAAACATTGTGCACAGTAACCAGGTATCAAATGAGCCAACTAAGTTTGAGTCAAAGGGTAAGGAGATCTCTTACGACGACACGGTAACCCATGTAAGTCAAACTGATAGTAGCGAAAATGGAGGGCGTGGATCTATTTACGCTCAAAGACATGACACGAAGCTTTTTTGGGCCAACGGGTCTCCCCATGAGCCCAACGGGTTAATTTTGGGCCAGAGTCCGATTCCTGAACATGGGTCTAAAATCAGACCCATGGGCTCTAATGGTGGGCTATTAAATTGAAACTATGTAGTTCAGAAACCTGGGCCTTCAAGACCCAAGTCCTTTCCTTGTATTTCTAACTCTGTTTTGGGCTTGGAGTGCAGTTTCAATTTCTAACTATGTAGTTCAGAAATACTAGGGAACGCGACCGAGACCTTTTAGATTCAATAACGCTTGGCTGCAGAATGACGAGTTCAAACAACTAATTCATGAGTGGTGGACCCCTTGACGGAACTACGGGATCTCCTTCGTACATCTTTACCTCCAAAATCAAAAATCTAAAGGGCAAAATTAAGGAATGGAACAAGGAGTTTTTCGGAAAGTCGGCGCAGAGAAGAGATAGGATTTTGGCTGAGATTGCCTCTATGGATAGAGTTGAAGAGACAGCGACGCTCTCAGATAGCGAAAAGGAAATCAAAGTAGCCCTAACGAATGAGTTCAATCGGCTCGTGCTAGAAGAGGAGCAATTGTGGCGTCAAAAATCGAAAACAATAAATTCTTCCACATGGTTGCCAATGGGTGAAGGAAAAAAAATCATCGCTTCCATAAATATTAAAGGAGCAGTGTATGCGGGTCCTGCCTTAATCCCAACCAAAATTGTGAAATTTTGCGAACAACTTTATACCTCCAAGGAGGTGCTCAGACCACGCATGGACGAGATCCATTTCCATTGTATTAGTCCAAGACAGGCTGTTGATTTGGAAAGAGTTTTCGAGGAAGCTGAGGTGAAAAGGGCACTGAATAGTTTGGGCTTCAACAAGTCTCCGAGTCCGGATGGTTTCATGGCGGAATTCTTCAGGAAGTGCTTGGTGACAACTAGAGATGATTTTATGGCCATGATTTTTGAATTCCATGAGACGGGTAGAGTGGCCAAGAGTCTGAACTCTTCTTTCTTAGCGCTCATCCCGAAACGCGAAGGGGCCACCTCTATGACGGATTATCAGCCGATTAGTCTCATCTGGTGTGTTTATAAGATAATTTCCAAAGTGCTTACCAATCATCTAAAGAGTGTTATCGGCCATCTTATCTCTAACGTTCAAGGTGCTTTCATTCCAGGAAGACAACTTATGAGCATCGTTGTTGCGGGATCGGAAACTATTCACTCAAAGCGTAAAGATAAGGGTTGGGCTTTCAAGATCGGCATGGAAAAAGCTTACAATAGAGTTCAATGGGATTTCCTGGATTACGTTCTACAAGGATGGTTTTCGACGACAAATGGAGATAATGGATGAAAGGATGTTATGTGTCGGTTCGTTTCTCAGTTCTCATCAATGGGGCTCCGCACGGGTATTTTCGAAGTAAGAAAGGGCTACGACAGGGTGATCCGTTATCACCTCTACTTTTTAATTGTGTTGGGGAAGCTCTCCATAATCTCTTCGAAAGGGCGAAAGAGAGTAACATGATAAAGGGGTTCATGGCGGCTGATTCAGGACCTCAATCTCTCACCTTTAGTATGCGGACGACACTTTGGGGGTTTGTAACGACAGCAACGGGGATAGAGAGCTTAAGATAACTACGGATATGTTAACTATTTTCGAAGCGGTTTCGAGACAGAGAATCAACCTACACAAATCCAGTTTGTCTGGAATTAACATGCTCCGGGAAATTACCGAGCGGGTTGCTAGGGAGGCTGGGTGCAACACAGTTTCTTTCCCTATTACCTACTTTGGCATACCGTTGTGATTCGGAAGGAGCAGGTTTCGAATATGGGTTACGGTTGTTCAGAGGTTCCAAAAGAGACTGGCTAGTTGGAAGAGTAAACTGCTCAACTATGGTTCGAAGGCTTACCCTGATCAAATCTACTTTTGTGTCCATCCCGGTATTCATGATGTCCTTTCTTAGTGCTCCTGTTGATATCACGAAGAAGCAGGAAAATATTGTCAGGGACTTTCTATGGGAAGGAGTAGGGAATCGAAAAAAGATTCATTTAGTCAGATGGGATCAATGCTGCGAGACAAAAGAGTATGAGGGGCTTGGAATCAGAAATCTAAAGTTAGTTAATAAAGCACTTCTAGCCAAGTGGCTATGGAGGATGGGAGAGGACGAGGAGAGAGATAAACTTTGGTGCCAAATCGTAACTGCTAAATATGGTGCTCCTGACGAGGATGTATCCAATCCCAATCAGAGATCGGCCTGATGGAAGGCTGTTAAAGGGTGTACTCAGGAGGTTTTGGAAGGTACTAAATTAAGTTGGGGAGATGGCCGACGAATTTGTTTCTGGAAGGATGTATGGGCTAGAGATCCTCATTATCGGAGTTTCCCAACAGTTTTTAAGCTCTCCGATTCTAAGGACGAGGTGATCCGAAATACGTTTCGGATGGTAATGTGGAATGGAACATTCCTCTTAGGCGCCTGTTGAGGGAATGGGAAAATGAGGAATACAAGAACCTTATGATAGTTTTGGGGGGAATTACCACCAACCCGGCAAATCATGATAAGAGGTTATGGAAATACTCGGTCAAAGGGAGATTTACGGTCAAATTTTTCTATAACCTGCTGAAGTCGCGGGAGAGAGGTATTACGGAGAACAGGAAATGGTCCGGTTTTTGGAGGATTAGGATGCCACCAAAGATTAAGTTTTTTGCTTGGTTGGTTTCCAAGGGAAAAATTCTTACTAGGGACCAATTGATCAGAAGGAACATCCCAGTGCATAACAAATGTATGATCTGTATGAGGGGGAGAGAATCGGAGGTCACATTTTCCTACATTGTTCCTACGCTCGATCCATATGGTATAAGCTCTTTAAGGTCTTTAAGGTGGAGTGGGTTCTTCCATTTTGGCCTGCTCACATGATGGAAATGTGGAAAGAGATAAAGCTTGAGGACCCGAGGAAAAGATCTATGGCCGCTAACGGTGTATGCGGTATTTTGGGTTATCTAAGTGCAAAGAAACAACAGGATTTTCAAGCGCAAGGCTCAGCCGTTCATGCTAATTATTCGGGACATCAGAGATCTGGTCGTTAGTTGGAATGTGAGCAAGATGATGGTTTTCAATGAGGGTCTTCAACATTTCCTTATGCTTTGGGAGAACTGCTGCTCTTAGAGGTGCCGGATCAGCCGACTGGCGATGGGGATTAGCTCAACTCTTTCGGACCTTTTTCTAGCCCAAGGGGTGAGAGTCGATGGGGCTTTGGGTTTCTTTCTTTGCTTTGTTTGGGTAGTCCCTTACTACCCACCAAGGTATGCCTTTTGTCTTTTTTCTTTTGCTTCTATTAATATAAATCTTGTTACCGCCTCAAAAAAAAAAAAAAAAAAAAAAACGAAATATGTGGAATGTGTGAGAGATGGGAAAAATAGTAATAGTCAAGTGATTTAAGCTTTTAAAAATTATAATACTATTGGGTAATACAATTCTAATCATTTTATTCAAGGTATTAGAGTTTATTAGAAGCTCCATTTATTATGCTAAATGTGAAAATTGTATGCCACTTATTTTCTTCTTGCATGTACTTAACAATTTAATATAGTACTATATATACTATTGAATTCAGTGTAATACTATATTTGACAGTATAGTATTTGTACTCATTGCCTTGTCCCATAGGTTGGCTTTGCAAGCCCTATTTTACCACTAATTCCAATTTAAGGCTAGATGCTCACTTCGGAAATCTTTCAAGTTGCTTCTCACCACTTCCTTTCAAGTCTCTATTGGTCTGTCCTTCTCCTACTTCCTTAGGCTTGTATGGCGGCAATCATTAGTACAAGGGTTGTTTCAGGTCTTTAGTGGACATGCCCAAACTATCTCGAAAGACATACTTTAATTTTTTTCTTTTACCAGCAATTCATCCCAAACTTCCCTCTTCCGAGCATTCAACTTAGCATACACATTTTAGCTACACGTACTTTGTCATCTTCTTGCTTCTTCATATCCCACTATGCAAGATACATTAATGCAGCTCTTAGAATCATCATAAATAAATTCCCCCTCAATAGAATGCCACTTGCCTATCTCAACCTCACACACCCTACACCAATCTTGTTTGAGATGTCATTCTTGAACCCACCATACATCAGAATACCAAAATGCATCAAATTGTGGCAACAAATAGTTTCTATTTGAACCAAATCATTCTTCCTAATCTTGTGTCCACCAAACTAGTAACTCCTCTATTCCGTCTTTGTTATGATAGTTTTTAAGTTCCTTAACTCTAAATCATTTCTAAATACTTCGAACTTATCATTTACTTGTTTTCTTGTTGCTTAATTACCATCACCTCAGTACATACACAATGGAGTCTTATCTCTGATTTCTATTTTCAATTCATCCATAACTATTGCAAACAAATGAGGACTCAAAAAAGACACAACTCAACCCAACTCCAATTGGGAACTCAACTGTCTCTCCGCATGCTAACATTAATTACCGCACTTTTATATCAAAAGTTTTGGATGGGTCCTAGAAGTGCAGAATAAGAAAGTCAACCTATGACAAACCTTTCTTATCAACTAAAAATATTTTATTTAAAAAAAAAGGGAAAGGAACGTAAGTGCACATTAACGAGATGCTACGTCGCCAGAAAAACCAGAAACAAAAAAAAAGACCCAAACTTAACTACGACAGCGCCCAGCCAGCAACCAAACTGAACCCCAACTCCTCCGAGAACCTGGGCGAATGAAACCTCACTGCACGCACATCATACTTTAGCCAACTCCTACCAGTAGTCACGAATAGAGTACATCGGAACTTGCCCATTTGCTAGCTTTACCCTTGCTCATTCATGATACAATCTCTCACAATCTTCAGCACTAGAGAGTTATGTCTAGCAAATCTTTAGTTTCATTCCTTTCAAGTCATATGTAGGCACAATGAAAGCCTCAGTGATGGAGTATCATCAGCAGCCCGAGCAGCAGAGGGTCCCTGACGACGAGGTAAACCATGAAGTTGGAAGCACGTCGAGCGATCATGTCCCGTTCAAAAGCAAAAAGAACATATTGTGAGTGGAACAATACTATGGCCGCCATGACCATCCCTCCCCTGATCTGGGGTATTAGATGTAAGAGCAGAGTGCTCTGTCGGGGTAAAAGAGGAGGAAAAAATATCTCTTGTCCTGAATATCGGCTCCATTGTGGGAAAGAACATCCACAATCAGATACAAATCACCAAATGAGAGCAAACAAGAGTCCTAGTGGGAAAGAACATCCACTATACTTCCATAGAGCCATATGAAGAGGACCATATACAAGAAAATAAGGATGGGTGGCCAAAAAGTAAAAAACCTGTAGTCTACAACCCTAGGATGCAAATAGAGATCTGGTGGTAATACGCAACCCAGCTGCAAATACTGAATCTGCACTAGCTGCAAAAAACTGAATCTGCTGCAAATAGTGAATCTACTGCAAGACAACCCACAACTGCAAATACTGAATCTGCTGTAAATTGCAACCCCTGGCTGCAAATATAAAATACAGTTGTAGTTGCAACCAACTGCACACAGAGGCTTCAAGAACAGGATAAGGCTTCACAAACTCCCAATTATACCATTGATGCTCCCAAAGGATTGCAGATCAAGGGATTAGATATAAATTGAAGACTGCCACCCTAGATAGGAGAGGATGGGTTGGATGTTACAGAGAGGATGGCAAACAGATCTGTTGAAGTGGTTGCAAATAGATTGGAGAACACCACTGAATACTGTTAGAGAACCGTGGTTGCAAATAGATGTCACAGTTGCTGCTGGCTTCCGTATGGTCATTCCATGCAAAGGCTGGTCCAGCAACAACCATCACCTCACCGTGGTTGATGAAGCCTAATAATATTGGCGATCAATGAGATCCAGAAGAAGAAAGCACATAACAAGAAGGATGAGGAGCTAGCTAATATACGACCGCTAAGAAAGCGAAGTTATCGTTCTACAAAGGGAAAGACTAAGGAGCAAAGCCTTCAATTACGGACGAATTAATAGCAATATATAACAATATAACATACACCCCACATATTAACACACACACACACTCACACACACCATAAGTGGTACACTCTACACACACTCACTCACACCAATACACGCCAATAACCATTACTATAATCAACAATGAAGGCACCAACCCATGGAAATATAGGTTGAAGAAATCAAACTCGGGAAACTTCTCTTTGATTAGATTATTTTTACGCATATCCGATGTGATTGTAACAAGCCGGCGAATCACTTAGCTCGTTTAGGCCTCGCTACGAGCAATGTAGTCTGGTAAGATGGATTAGATCAGTTTTTCATTTCCTTTACCGCTCTACTAGAAGATGATTTACCTTCTAGTTGTAATTAAATTTATCTTTTGTGCTTAATGAAGGGTGAGGACACATCAACCTCAGTTGGCTTATAGAAAAAAAAATTAGCACAATGAATGGCTTCATGGACAAAACCCTAAACTAAGTGAATGATTATGAAATGATGATTTTGCCGAAATTAAACTAAATTAATTGATCAATAAATCTGAAAATAAATGCGAATACCTCAGGGTTTCGTAGTTTTCCGCTTGGGTGATCATGTTGACTCAGGTAGGGTCCAGCCCGTGCACTAGATCCGTTAGACTTGTGGAAGGAAGATCCTAGAGATAGGACTATAGCCGCTTCCAGATTAAGGCGCTCGTAGTTCAATGATGGGATCGTTGGTTTACTATGAGGTTTTGAATGCATAATGGATTATGGTTAAGGTGAGGTTCAAGGTGTATTGAATCGGGTCGATTCAATGGTTCAGATGAAAGGTAGGGTTTATCATTTCAAGGTATTTAAAGGGTAAAGGCTGATTTAGGATTATGGGAATAAAGTAACACAGAGAAAGATAAATTAAAAATAGATAAAATAGAAAGATCGTGGGCTTCGCACCCTAGGCTTCACACCAAACCCTTCTCGGGAAGAAGAATCACTCTTCGAGGAAACTCATCTCAAGTTCCAAAAGCAAAAGCTCTTTCATTCAATAATCAAAACTAATTACATTGTTTATATAGAGACCTTATATAGGACGTTTACAAAAGAAAATCCTAAACAAATAAAACACCAAAAATAAAACAAGTTTACCCCTAAAACTCTATTTCGAATTTTGACGAAACCCCTTTTCGTGAAAAATTGATCGATTGTTGCGTAGCATCGATCGATTGTGCATATAAATATATATATATATATATATATATATATATATATATATATATAACTTCACCAAAATAAGTTCTCATTGACCACAGTCGATCGATCGAAGCATGGGATCGATCGATCGACTGCGCATTGCTCCAATATGCAGATTCTGCTCCTTTACACTTGGTTCTAATTTCCATTCCGTTTCTTCCGATGTCGGTACACACGATATGGCCCGAAGCCTATGTCCACGATATCGGCGTCCCCGTCAATTCTCCCGGACCGAAAAGGCTTCATCACTGATGAAGCAGAGTCGTGATATCGATCAAGCATGTCAGGGTCGATACGGTGAACTTCGTCTTGAGTTAACCATGTGTTCTCAGAGTCCGTTGTGCCCAACCATTTTACCAAATACTTCTGAAACCCCCCATTGTGGGTGGACACCACAAGATCTTCCAATATCCCTTCGATTACACCTTTCTTCTGTCGGCTTGGGGAAGGAATGGGTAGGGGCTGTAAGGGTGGGGTGGGTATATGGGCGGGGGCTGTTTGCAAAGGGTTGTCAAGGGGCAGGGTTGAGCTCAAAGAATGAACTAGGTCCTCCACATTGAACGTAGAGTTGACCTCAATATCCGGAAGAAGTTCGAGAACGTATGCATAAGGTCCGCTCCTTGCCACAATTCTAAAAGGCCCAGCATTGCGATGACACAGGACAAAACCCTTAAGTATGTGAATGCAATGATCAATTGATTGCCGAAATTGAATTGAATTAAATTAAACAATAAGCCCTAAAATATAGCGATTACCTTAGGCTTTCGTAGTATTCCCTTGGAGGATCGCGTATCATTCAAGCAGGGTTCAGTCCGGGCGTTAGATCGGTTAGGTTGCAATGCGGATTAATCCTAGAGATAGAACTCTAGATTTCCAGAATTATGGCGCTCACAATTCAATGACGGGATCGTTGGTATTCTCTAGGTATTTGATATGGCTGGGCTTAATAGTTTGATGGAGGGTACAGCTGTTGAATCGGATCAATTCAATGGCTTATGGAAAAGCTAGGGTTTTAGGATTTCAAAAGGATGATGGCTGAGGGTAGTGGGATCAACACAAGCAGAGAAAATAAGAAATAGATAGATAGAAGATAGATTTAGCGGGCTTCGCACCCTTGGCTTCACACCAAACCCTTCTCAGGAAGAAGAGTCACTCTTCGTAAAGGCTCATCTCAAGCACACAAGCAAAAGCTCTTTTCATTAATCATCAACTAATTACATTGTTTAACTTAAGGACTTTATATAGGAGTCCTTTCAAACGAAAATAAAACCCTAAAACAAACACCAAAAGGACAAGTATGCCCCTAAAAAATAAGTTCGAAATTTTACAATACCAAAATAAAATTAAATAAATAAATTGCACGAGTTCGATCGATCGAAAATGAAATTCGATCGATCGAAATTTAAATTTCATCAATCAAATTATATACTCCAGAACATGTGTTTTTCCACTCACTGATGTTCGATCGATCGAAATTCAAATTAGATCGTTCAAATTTGTTGTGTTCTTCCAGTTCTCCAGAATTTCCTTCTTTTGCCTAGTTTTGATTTCCATTTCGCTTCTTTTGACGTCGGTATACACGAAACGGTCCATATCCAATGTCTACAATGTCAGCGTCCCTGTCAATTCTCCAGGACCGAAAAGGCTTCATCACCGATGAAGCGGCGTCGTGATAGCACTCGAGCATGTCAGGGTCTAGGCGTCGCACCTCGTCTTCAGCTAACCATGAGTTCGGAATCCGACTTTCCCAACCACTTGACCAAGTACTTTTGAATTCCGCCCCCATGGGTGGATATCGCCAAATCATCTAGCATCCCTTCGATCTCATCTATGCGCTACTTGTGTGGGGAAGGGAAGGGTAGGGGTTGCAGGGTGGGGCTGGCATTTGGGCTCAGGGCTGCTTGGAAGGGGTTGTGAGAGGGTGGGGCTGGGGCCAAAGAAGGAACCAGGTCCTCCACATTGAATATAGAGCTGACCCCTATATCCGGTGGAAGCTCGAGAACATATACATTAGGTCCGCTCCATGCCACAATTCTAAAAGGTCCAGCATCGTGGGCTTGAAGTTTCTTTGCGGCTCCCAATGGGAACCGCTTAGGCCTAACCCGAACCATTACGTAATCTCCAACCTGAAATTCCTTGAAGCGCTTATGCGCATCCGTAGATATTTTGTATTGTTCATTGCTTGCATTAATTTTTTTTCTAATTTCGGTATGCAATTCATGTATATGTTGTGCAGATGAATCGGCTGACTTGGAAACTTGATGGGATGCAAACATGGGGATTTGATCGATGGGTGTTCTAGGCCTATGACCAAGGACGACCTCAAAAGGACTCACACCTAGGGACCTATTAACTGAATTGTTGTATGCAAACTCGCCTAAAGGCAAAGTAGAATCCCAAGTCCTACGGTGATCACCAACAAGACAATGGAGAAGATTACAAAGGCTCCTATTGGTGGACTCCATTTGACCATCTGTTTAAGGATGATAGGCCGAAGAAAATTGGAGCATAGTACCCATCATGTGCCATAAAGTTTTTCAGAAATAATCGGTAAACTTCACATCCCGATCTGATACAATCGTCTGGGGTAACCCATGTAGACGCACAACCTCCCCGAAAAATAATTTGGCTATGTGAGCCGCATCGGAGATTTTAGAATAGGGTATGAAGTGGGCCATCTTGGAAAAGCGGTCCACTACCACAAAAATGGAATTGTGCTTCCGTTGGGTCTTTGAAAGTCCAAGCACGAAATCCATAGAGATCTCTTGCCACGGGGTGTGCGGCACGGGTAAAGGAGTGTACAAGCCAGTATTATGTTTGATCTGCTTCGCAACTTGGCATGTACGACATTGTTTTACGACCCTAGAGACATCCCTCACAAGGCTAGGCTAATAGATACTATCCTCAACGAGCGCACTGGTTTAATGTCCGGCAATCCCTCCGACATGTAACTCCCAGATGAAGAAGTCACGAAATGAAGTACAAGGGATACACAAACGATTTCCTTTGAACAAATACCCATCCAGCAGGGTATATTCGGAGTTAATGTTGTTCGGATTTTCAAGGAAAGCAGTGTATTCTGCCCCGAAATCTGGGCAATCAAGATAATATTGTTTCAACTGCTCAAATCCGATGACATCGGTGCTCATAGACTGCAAAGACGTCACTCGACGACTAAGCACATCAGCAGCCTTGTTCGTGGCACCGGCCTTATGCTTCAAGACAAATGTGAACTCTTGAAGGTACTCGACCCACTTCGCGTGCCTCGGGTTCAACTTTTTCTGGGAAGCGAGGAAACGTAAGGCTTCGTGGTCAGAAAATAACACAAATTCTTGCGGTCACAGGTAATGTTTCCAATACCACAGAGATCGGACAACCGCATAAAACTCCTTGTCATAGGTGGGGTATTTCTGCTTTGCCTCGTTGAGCTTCTCACTAAAATAGGCCACAGGGTGACCCTCTTGGCTAAGCACTCCGCCTAGGCCTACACCCGATGCGTCACATGCTACTTCGAAGACTTTAGAAAAGTTTGGTAGGCGCATGACGGGTGCAGTAACCATTTTATCTTTTATTTCGGCAAAGGCAATCGTCGCAGCTTTGCTCCACAAGAACTCCCCTTTTCTCATGCAATCGGTAATGGGAGCCATGATGGTGCTAAAGTTCTGGATGAAGCGACAATAAAACGTGGCCAAACCGTGGAAGCTACAGACTTCATGAATATTATGAGGTTCGGGCCACTCCACAATGGCCTTGACCTTCGCAAGGTCCGCATCCATCCCATCTACCGAAACAATGAATCCCAAGAATACAACAGAGTGTTGCATGAAGGTGCACTTCTTGAGATTCGCGTATAACCTCCCTCCCCTCAAGGTTTCGCAAACCAACCTCAGGTGGATAATGTGTTGTTCCTTGTCGGGATTGTAAATCAGGATGTCATCAAAGTATACGACAAGGAATTTGCCAAGGAATGGCCTTAGCACTTGGGTCATGTTCCTCATAAATGTGCTTGGGGAATTGGAAAGCCCAAAAGGCATGACCATCCACTCATAAAGATCGTGTTTGGTCTTGAAGGCAGTTTTCCATTCATCGCCAGAGCGAATACGCACCTGATGGTAGCCACTTTTAAGGTCAATCTTGGAAAAGATAGTGGCTCCAACCATCATGTCAAGCAAGTCATCAAGCCGCGGTATGAGAAACCGATATTTAACAGTGATCTTATTAATTGCTCGGCTATCCACACACATGCGCCATGTACCATCTTTCTTAGGCGTGAGTAATGCCGGTACAGCACGGGCTCATACTCTCTTATATGAACCCCTTTTGAAGGAGCTCACTAACTTGCGGAGTCAACTCAGCGTGCTCAACCAGATTCAACCTGTAATGGGGCAGGTTCGGTAATGTAGATCCGGGAACTAAATCAATTGCGTGTTGAATGTCACGCATGGGAGGGAGCTCATTAGGTAAGTCTTCGGGGAAGACATCCGCAAATTCATTCAGGATGGGCTCAACCTCCTTGGAGTACTCACAGACTGACTCAGAAGTACTCTCAACAATGACAACGACATACACGACACTCATCTAACGATGCCCTCTCGAACTCTGAAGGCCTCACAATGTTGATGGCCTTGGATTGGCCTCCCTTCTTTTCAACTCTATTGACCGATGGTGCTTTTGGAGCCAAAGGATTCAAAGTGATTTTCTTGCCCTTGTAATTGAATGTGCAAATGTTAGATCGACCAAAAATGGCCACGTTCAAATCATAGAGTCATCGCCTCCCTAAGATAATGTGGCCCACATCCATTGGCACCACATCGCACCATAAGGTGTCTGAGTACGAACCCAACTGTATGGGTACACGACACCTCTGGGATACAAGAATGGATGAGGAGTCAACCCATGCGACTTTGTAAGGCCGCGGGTGGGCTTCAGGTGTAAGCCCTAAGCGGGTGACGGTATGTTCTGACGTCATATTGGTGCAGCTTCCGCTATCCACAATTACCCTACAACCCTTTGTCCCACATGTGACAAAGGTGTGAAAGATGTTCTCCCTTCGCCAATCCTCCTTTTCATCCCATTGAGGCTGTGCAAAGGCACACCTCACAACTAGAGCGTGACTCATGTCATCACCTTCCTCGTCACTAGGTGTGGCATTCGGCTCAAAGACCTCTTCCTCATAAACTCCTTCACTTTCTTATCCTTCTTCGTCGATGAAGAGATTCCTTTGTGGGTCTCTTATAGGGCATTGGGCAGCAAAGTGTCACAATCCTTGACATTTGTAACACTTGACATGAGACCCACTCTTTGAGGATTCTCCGGCTACGCCCTTACCTTTGTCAAACCTCACATTGGTAGATGTGGGTTGTGTAGATTTGGTAGGCGGGTTTCCAGCACTAGATCTCACTTCGCCGATACAGAGTTGACCGGGGTGAAAATCAAATCGCTTAGTCACCGTCATTTTCAAATATCGTTCAAGGTCTTGAACAACGGTGTAACAATCGGCGAGAGTCACCCCAGGGTGGGAGACTAACTCTTTTTGCAAGTCAAGTCTCAATCCGGTGCAAAATCTGGAGAGTGACTTGAGGGTCTTCGGATACCTTGGCTCTCAAATTCCTCAAATTTGCCAATGTAATCCGAAACGGACATACTACCTTGGCGCAGATTCTGCCATTGGTCGAGGAGACGATGGTAGTATGAAGAAGGAACGTACTTCTTGGTAAGTCATTCCTTCATGTCCTCCCAATGGGTAATGGGAGTATAACCCGCATTCATTCTGATGCGTTCAACGTTGACCCAAAAGAGTCGGGTTTGGCCTATGAGCTTCATTTTAGCAAGTCTAACACATCTCTCATCGCTCATGCCAAACCACTCAAAGTGCTGGTCCATATCGGATAACCAATCGAGGAAGACTTGAGGGTCTAATCTTTTATCGAAAGTTGAGAACTCAACTCGGACATTTTTGAGGAGTCTCCCTTCCGGGTCGTAGTCATCTCCATGATGATCTAACCTATGGTTCCGATTTCGATTATGTTGGTAGCCATTTCATTCAACACGTGGACCATTACGCCCACGGGGTGGTTCAAGGTACTCATCACCCTCGTCTAACCGATTGACTCCGTCTAACAACCACTCATTGGATGTTTCAAGAGTCCTTTGGGCAGTCTCCATGGCAGCCATTCGATCATTGATCGAGTTTAGATCAGCCCTCATGCCGTTAAGAGCCTCGGCAATCCCATTCATGTCCATAGTGATACGGTTCACTAATGATGGGTTCTAGAATGGAATGCAAAATGTACTGACAATGAAGGGGAACTTTTGACAAACAATTGATGCACACTTTGGCCAAAGCAGAAATAATATGCGAAGAAAATTAAAGTGCAATGAATTCAATGTCACACAGTATGCCCTAACCTAGAACCTAGGGCTCTGATACCAAAACTGACGCAGGACGAAACCCTTAACTATGTGAATGCAATGATCAATTGATTGTCGAAATTGAATCGAATTAAATTAAACAATAAGCCCTAAAATATAGCGATTACCTTAGGCTTTCGTAGTATTCCATTGGAGGATCGCGTATGATTCGAGCAAGGTTCAGTCCGGGAGTTAGATCCATTAGGCTACAGTGTGGATCGATCCTAGAGATAGAACTCTAGATTTCCAAAATTAGGGCGCTCACAATTCAATGACGGGATCACTGGTATTCTCTGGGTATTTGATATGGCTGGGCTTAATAGTTTGATGGAGGCTACGGTTGTTGAATCAGATCGATTCAATGGCTTATGGAAAAGGTAGGGTTTTAGGATTTCAAAAGGATGATGGCTGAGGGTTGTGGGATCAACACAAGCAAAGAAAATAAGAAATAGATAGATTTAGCCAGCTTCGCACCCTTGGCTTCACACCAAACCCTTCTCGGGAAGAAGATTCACTCTTCGCAAAGGCTCATCTCAAGCACACAAGCAAAAGCTCTTTTTATTAATCATCAACTAATTACATTGTTTAACTTAAGGGCTTTATATAGGAGTTCTTTCAAACGAAAATAAAACCCTAAAACAAACACAAAAAGGACAAGTATGCCCCTCAAAATTAAGTTCGAAATTTTAAAATACCAAAATAAAAATAAAAATAAAAACTGCGAGATTTCGATCGATCGATTGAAAATGAAATTCGATCGATTGAACAGAAATTCGATTGATCGAGTATATAATTCGATCGATAGAATTATATGCTCCAAAACATGTGTTTTTCCACTCGCTGATGTTTAATCGATCGAGAATTTCGATCGACTGAAATTCAAATTCGATCGATCGAATTTGCTATGTTCCTCCAGTTCTCCAGAATTTCCTTCTTTCGCCTAGTTCTGATTTCCATTCCTCTTCTTTCGACGTCGGTATACACAAAACGGTCCATATCCAATCTCTACGATGTCGGCGTCCCCGTTACGCGGGCTTGGAGCTTCTTCGCGACTCCCGAGGGGAAACGTTTAGGCCTAACCTGAACCATCACATAATCCCCAACTTAAAATTCTTTGAAAAGCTTATGCGCATCCGCCGTTACTTTGTAATGTTCATTGCTCGAATTAATTCTTTGTCTAATTTCGGCATGCAAGCTATAAATGTGTTGTGCAAATGCGTCGACGGACTCAGACACTCGATGTGATGTCTACATGGGGATTAAATCTAATGGAGTTCTAGGCCTATGACCATGTACCACCTCAAACAGACTCATGCCTATGGACCTATTGACAGAATTATTGTAGGCAAACTCGGCTACTGGCAACATAGAATCCCAAGTCCTAACATGATCACCAACAAGACAATGGAGGAGATTACCTAAGCTCCTATTTGTGGCTTCTATTTGGCAATCAGTTTGAGGGTGATAGGCCGAAGAAAACTGAAGCATGGTACCCATCATGTGCCATATAGTTTTCCATAAATAACTGGTAAATTTGACGTCCCGATCCGACACGATGGTTTTGAGTAGCCCATGAAGACGCACCTCTCTGAAAAATAACTTTGCGATATCAGCCGCATCGGAGGTTTTAGAGCAGGGTATGAAGTGGGCCATTTTCGAAGAGTGGTCCACTACCACAAAAATAGAATCGTGCTTCCGTTGAGTCTTGGGGAGCCCGAGCACGAAATAAATGGAGATGTCTTGCCACGAGGTGTGGGGCACAGGTAACGGGGTGTACAAGCCTGTATTCTGTTTACTCAGTTCTGTCACTTGGCATGTATGGCATTGTCTCACAACCCGAGAGACATTTCTCATAAGGCTAAGCCAATAAAACTTATCATCAACAAGCGCAATGGTTTTGTTGTGCCCGAAATGCCCGACAATCCTCCGGCATGTAACTCCCAAATGAAAAAGTCATGCAATGAGGTGCGAGGGATGCATAGGCGAGTTCCTTTGAATAGATACCCGTTTTGCAGGGTATACTTGGAGTTAATGTTGTTTGGATTTTCAAAGAGAGCACTGTATTCCGCCCCGAAATGTGGGCACTCGGGATAATCTTGCTTTAACTGCTCAAATCCAACGACCTCGGTGTTCATGGATTGCAAAATCGCCACTCGACGACGAAGTGCATCAGCTGCCTTGTTCTCGGCACCGGCCTTATGCCTTAACACAAATGTAAACCCTACTCGACCCACTTCGCGTGCCTCGGGTTCAACTTTTCTGTGAAGCAAGGAAGCGTAAGGCAAAATTCCTGCGGTCTAAGGTAGGGCTTCCAATACCAACGAGATTGAACGGCCGCAAAGAACTCATTATCATAGGTGGAGTATTTTTACTTCGCCTCATTAAGCTTCTCGCTAAACAAGGCCACGGGGTGACCCTCTTGGCTAAGCACTCCACCTATCCCTACACCCGACGTGTCACATGTTACTTCAAGGACTTTAGAAAAGTCAGGTAGGCGCATGACGGGTGCAGTACTCATTTTATCTCGGCAAAGGCCCTCGTCGTGGCTTTGCTCCATTGAAACTCCCATTTTCTCATGCAGTCGGTAATGGGGGCCATGATGGTGCTAAAGTTTCGAATGAAATGACGATAAAATGTGGTCAAGCTATGGAAGCTACGGACTTCATGAATGTTTCGAGGTTCGGGCCACTCCACAATGGCCTTAACCTTCGCACGGTCCACAACCATCCCGTCGGCCGAGGCAATGAATCCTAAAAAGACAACGGATCGTTACATGAATGTGCACTCTTTGAGATTCGCATAGAGTTTCTCTCCCCGTAGGGTCGCACACACCAGCCTAAGGTGGATTAAGTGTTATTCCTTGTCATGACTGTAAATCAAGATGTCGTCAAAACATACGACAAGGAATTTGCCAAGGAGTGGCCTCAACACTTGGGTCATGAGCCTCATGAAAGTACTCAGGGCATTAGATAGCCCAAAAGGCATGATCATCCACTCAAAAAGACCATCTTTAGTCTTAAAGACAATTTCCCACTTGTCACCCGGACGGATTCGGACTTGATGGTAGCCACTCTTAAGGTATATCTTGGAAAAGATAGTGGCACCAACCATCATATCGAGCATGTCATCGAGCCTCAGTATGGGAAACCAGTACTTAACTGTAATCTTATTGATTGCACGGCTATCCACACACATGCGGCATGTACTATCTTTCTTAGATGTGAGTAATGCGGGTACGACACACGGGTTCAAACTCTCTTGGATGAACCCCTTCTGAAGGAGCTCATCGACTTGCCGAGTCAACTCGGCGTGCTCAACCGGATTCAACCTGTACTGGGCAGGTTTGGTAGGGTAGATCCGGGAACCAAGTCTATGGCCTATGGAACGTTACGCATGAGATGGAGCTCATTGGGTAAGTCTTCTGGGAAGACATCCGCAAATTCATTCATGATCGGCTCGACCTCCTTGGGGTACTCGCTTATTGACTCAGGAGCACTCTCAATGGTGACGACGACATACACCATGCTTTCATCTAACGAAGCCCTCTCGAACTCTGAAGGCCTCACAATGTTGATGGTCTTGGATTGGTCGCCCTTCTTTTAGACCCTGTTGGTCGATGGTGGTTTGGGAGCCAAGGGGTTAAGAGTGATTTTCCTGCCCTCATAATGGAACGTGTAAATGTTAGATTGACCAAAAATGGTCACGTTCAAGTCATAGAGCCATGGCCTTCCCAAAATGATATGGCCCACGTCCATCGACACCACATCACACCACAAGGTGTCCGAATATGAACTCAATTGTATTGGTACACGACACCTCTGAGACACGAGAATGGATGAGGAGTCACCTCATGCGACCTTATAAGACCTCAGGAGGGCTTCAGGTGTAAGCCCTAAGCGGGTGATGGTATGTTCTGACATCACATTGGTGCAGCTTCTGCTATCCACGATGACACTACAACTTTTTGTCCCACATGTGGCGAAGGTGTGGAAGATGTTCTCCCTCCTCCAATCCTCCTTTTCATCCCGTTAAGGTTGTGCAAAGGCACACCTCACAACTAGAGCACAACCCATGTCATCACCTTCCTAATCACTAGGTGTGGCATTCGGCTCAAAGACCTCTTCTTCAAAAATCCCTTCATCATCGCCTTCTTCTCCTTTAATGTAGAGATTCCTTCAAGGATCTCTCTTGGGGCATTGGGCGGCAAAGTGTCCCAACCCCTGACAGTTATAACACTTGATGTGAGAACTGCTCTTTGAGAGTTCTCCGGCTACACCCTTTCCTTTCCTTTGTCAAACCGCACATTGGTAGTTGTGGGTAGTGTGGGTTTGGGAGGCGGGTTTCCAGTACCAAATCTCACTTCTCCGGTGCGAGGCTGACCGGTATAAGAATCATATCGCCTTACCACCGTCATTTTCAAATATCGTTCAAGGTCTTGAACGACGATGTAACACTTGGCGAGAGTCTTAACGAGGTGAGAGAGTAACTCTTTTTGTAGGTCAAGCCGCAACTCACTACGAAACCTGGATAGGGTGACATGAGGGTCTTCGGATACTTTGGCTCTCATCATATGTTCTTCAAATTTGCCAATGTAATCCGATATAGGCATACTACCTTGGTGTAAATTTTGTCACTCATCAAGGAAAATCACTCTAGGCGATTGAACACCGGGCGCCCGATGTAGGCTGGGGGCTGATGCGGATGGTTGGGGCACCGGCCAGCCGCCCACCCCAAACCCGCCTTAGGCCCCTCGAACCCGCCCCAGTCCCTACTTTTTTTTTATCTCCTCAGTTTTTTATCTTTTTCCTTAAGTTTTTTTCTTCTTCCCTCTGTTTTTCTTCCTCAGTTTTTTATGATATTGCACAACACTTTTTTCTTGGCAACTGAGCGGTGAGCACGACTCTTTCTTTCCTTCCTCCTATTCTGGCACGTGGCACAGACACACACACACACACACACACACACACACACATATATATATATATATATATATATATATATATATATATATATATATATATACACACACACACCAAATATGACTTCAACATCCCCAACCGCCCGAGTCCGCCCAGCGATTTTAAGAATGCTGTCAAGTAGGCGATGTTAGTATGAGGGAACGTACTTCTCCGTAAGTCGCTCCTTCATGTCCTTCCAACGAATAATGGGAGCACATCCCGCATTCATTCTGATGCGTTCAATGTTGACCCAAAAGAGTCCGGCTTGGTCGATGAGTTTCATCTTGGCGAGCCTCACGCACCGCTCATCGCTCATGCCAAACCACTTAAAAGTGTTGGTCCATGTCAGATAACCAATCGAGGAAGACTTTAGGGTCTAAGCTTCCATCGAAGGTTGGGAACTCGACTCGGGCATTTTTAAGGAGTTTCCCCTTCGAATCATAGTCATCTCCACGATGATCCATCATATGATTCCGGTTCCGATCATGTTGGTAGCCATTGCGTTCGAAGCGTGGACCATCACGCTCACGACACTGCTTAAAGTGTTCATCATCCCCGTCTAACCGATTGATGGTTTAACAACCTCCCATTTGAAACCTCAAGGTTCCTTTGGGTTGTTCCATAGCAATCATTCGATCGTTGATCGCTTTCAATTCGGATCTCATGCCGTTAAGAACATCGGCAATCTCATTCTTTACTAACATGGGTTCTAAAATGGCATAGAAATATGAACTGACACGAATGGGACTTCTAACAAACAGTAGACGTGCGCACTTTTGAAATAAAATGCAATGAAAATTAAAATGCAATAAATTGAAATGTCACACAAATATGCCCTAACCTAGAACTTAGGCTTTGATACCAAAACTAACGTGGGACAAAACCCTAACCTACGTGAATGATTATGAAATGATGATTTTGCTGAAATTAAACTAAATTAATTGAGCAATAAATCTGAAAATAAACGCGAATACCTCAAGGTTTGTAGTTTTCCGCTTGGGTGATCATGTTTACTCGGGTAGGGTCCAGCCCGTGCGCTAGATCCGTTAGACTTGAGAAAGGAAGATCCTAGAGATAGGACTCTAGGCGCTTCCAGATTAGGGCACTCGTAGTTCAATGATGAGATCGTTGGTTTTCTTTGGGGTTTTGAATGTGGAATGGATTATGGTTAAGTTGAGGTTCAAGGTGTATTGAATCGAGTCGATTCAATGGTTCAGATGAAAGGTAGGGTTTATGATTTCAAGGTATCTAAAGAGAAAAGGCTGATTTAGGATTATGGGAATAAAGTAATGCAGAGAAAGATAAATCAAAGATAGATAAAATGGAAAGATCGTGGGCTTCGCACCCTTGGCTTCACACTAAACCCTTCTCAGGAAGAAGAATCAGTCTTTGAGGAAACTCATCTCAAGTTCCAAAAACAAAAGCGCTTTCATTTAATAATCAAAACTAATTACATTGTTTATTTAGAGACCTTATATAGGAGGTTTACAAAAGAAAACCCTAAACAAATAAAACACCAAAAATAAGACAAGTTTACCCTAAAACTCTATTTCGAATTTTGACAAAACCCCTTTTCAAGAAAAATTGATCGATTGTTGCGTAGCATCAATCGATTGAGCATATATATATATATATATATATATATATATATATATATATATATATATATATATATATATATATATATATATATATATATATATATATATATATAGCTCTCGGATCGCTAAACAATTGATCGATGGAAAAGGTGCTCGATCGATCGAAATATATATAGATAACTTCGCCAAAATAAGTTCCCACTGACCACAGTTGATCGATCGAAGCATGGGATCGACCGATCGACTGCGCATTGCTCCAATACGCAGATTCTGCTCCTTTATGCTTGATACTGATTTCCATTCTGTTTCTTCCGATGCCGGTACACACGATATGGCCCGAAGCATATGTCCACGATGTCGACGTCCCCGTCAGTTTAGGCCTTCGGGGATGAAGGTCTTGAACAAACAAGTGCACCTGCAGACTTTGGGTGCAATCTCAAATAAAACAACATTAAGCCTAAGGTTATGAAAAGGAATTTGGCATTTCAAAATTTGACTTGGGGTACGGTTAATTAAATGGTTGCGGTAAGCAAAGCAACAACCCAATAGAATTGGGGAACATGCATCCCTTGTAGAAGAGATCTCGAGCATCCACATGATGCCTATTCTTATGCTCCACAACACCATTTTGTTGCGGAGTGTAAGGATATGGAGTCGATGCATGATTCCCATCTTCTCAAAATAAGACTTGAAAGCAATAGAGAGGTGTCCTCTTCACGATTATCATAGCGAAGAGCCATAACAGACTTGTCAAACTGAGTTTGAACCATAGTAGCAAAATTGATAGAAGTGGAAAGCACATCTTCAGGAGTCTAAAGCAAATACACCCAATGACCCAAGTACAACAAGAGTGGTCATCAACCAAGGCAACATAATATCGAAAAGCATCAAAAGAAGTGAGAGGGGCAGGGCCCCAAACATCACTATGGACAAGATCTAATAAGCTATCACTATGATGCAAGTGAGGAAAGGAAGAATGAGCATGCTTGGAAAATTCACAAGTCTGACATTGAAATTTCATATGGCTGCATGCATTGTTTGAATGGAGGAAATAACAACCACAAATGCTGGAGCTTGGCATGTTCTAGATGGGTATACCACAGTTTCAAAGCATCTTTCGTAAAAATACCATGAGTAAATAAAGGCAAGATTTGAACACTCGTAGTAAGGCAAAATTCATATCACCACTAACACTGTCCCATTGATAACTTGTGCCAATGACCCTTATAGTAAGGCAAAATTCATATCACCACTAACACTCGTAGTAAGGCAAAATTCATATCACCACTAGCACTGTCCCATATCTGAAAAATATAGTGAGAAGGAAGAAACGTCACAGAACAATTTGATATTTGGTTAAACCATATACAGATAAAAGGTTGACCTCAAGACAAGGGACATGATGAACATCAGTGAGAGTGAAATTAGCTGAGAGAGGAATACTATCCATATTGAATACGAGTGTAGGATCCATCAGCCAAGCGTAACTAGCGAGATGAGGAATGTGGAACATATGAGGAGAATAAACGTGGGTCACCAGTCATATGATCTTTGGCACCGGAATCAATGATCCAAGTTGAAGGAGAGTACAGGGCAGTGTAAGCAGAAGAGGCAAGGAAGCACCTGGCGACATGATAGATGCTGCAATCTGTAGCCTTCCTCATAAATTACCAAGCTTGGTACTCACCACACAAATTACCCCTCAATTTGGAATACATCATCCATCCAATCAATAGAAACACCAACGATCAAAACAATGATCACAATTGAGTGGCAAATACATCCACAAATAACAATCCATATGGGAAAAGCATCAACAACCATATTGATCGATGGGTGAAAAACAGAGAACGATAGTCCAGCAGTCACCTTTTTAGGTAACCCAATAATCAACAGAAAGATTCACTTCAACAATATCAGGGGAAAAAACAAAAGGAAAGCATCATTACCCACCTGGAGGGATGACATTAGGCAGAACCTCTACTCAGTCCAAAGAGAGCATAAAAAACATTATTAAAAAATCAGGAATACTTCAAAGAACGACCCACTCGATAGTAAAAAATGTGGGAAAATCCATCAAATCTCGCAAAATAACTTCCAAACACCAAAGACAGCATAGGCAGTGTTTCCTAGGATTGAATTCCATCCATTTCCACATGTCAATCCAAGCAAAAACAGATCGAAGTCACATCTATTGCAAATCAGAGCATAAAACACAAGAAAATAAAGGAAACACGCAAACACGATAGATCTCTTCAAATCCTCCACCAAATCATAAATTATATATGAGAAGCTTCAGCAGACAAAACTGATCCAAATGGGAGAGATATAATGGAGTTTTGCAGCTCACAGAACATCAAAAACACATGAATCATGGGTTTCACCAAAGACCTCTTTGAAGGTGGACAATATACTGGTTAAATGCTGTTGCATCCTTCATTAAAGTTGCAGGGGAGGTCAATCTGATTCTAATGGTGAGCTTCTTTTCGCCATCAAAGGTCAGGTTAAACCTGATTGACGTCAGCATGACATCACGCTGATTCGATGAAAGTGGTACTGTCAGCAACGTTTTAGGGATCTAGGTCAGGATATGTAGCTCGAATACCAATTTGACTTTTGTGATAAAATTAGGGTTTAGTTGTTATAAGGTTAAGTTTATGGAGGAAGAAATAGAAGATAAGCAAGAGAGAGAGAGAGAGAGAGAAAAAACCAAAGAACCTAGTTGGGGTTAGAGTCCCTACTGGCCTGTATATTAATACGAAATGGCAGAATATCCTTTACAGCCATGGGTCAAAATATCGTCCGATACCGATACGTATCGGTTTGGGCCTCACCGATACGGTACATTCAAGGTACCGTATCGGTGCCTCCCATACAAAAATTGAAAATACCGGACGAAACATTGGAATGTATCGTCCGGAACCGATACATATCGGTTTTGGGGATGGACGATACGTATCGTTTTTCCGAGATTTTGATCCATGTTTACAGCGCACACACCCAGTACCTATATTAACACACCAGTACACCAGGATACTATATACATGCGCATCTCAATAGTTCTAATGTCAACATATGAATTTGAATTAATTGGGACTGTTAAAAAAAATTGCGATAAGAAATCTGATATAACAGATTTCTAGAACCCCTTTTACGAGGATATTAAGATTGCACAAAGACTGATTTCGAGTGGGCAACCTTAAGCCCAAATACCAAAAACACAAAACCAGATTTCATTGAGCTGTTAAAATAATATCCCAGATTGCTGAAAATTTGTTTTAATGGGTTGTTGAAAATATCCAATCAAGTTGTGCATCAGGTTCACTCTAGCGTTAAATTGCAGATACACAGATTGCATAAAAAGCAATTCAAAATTGTTCTACAAAAGCTATAAAAGGCTGATTCGAAAGACAGTGATATAAAACTCGATTTAACATGCTGCTATGCCAGTAATCCACAATCATATGATGAGTTGTTAAAACAGCAAGAAACACAATACGCCAGAGTACCTTGCTCAACTGTTCCCACTCAACAGATGCCATTCAAGTAAAATGTAAGCTAAAGAACAAGAGATGCAATTTGTTGAAAAAGGGCCACACACAGAAGTTACAATAAAAGAAATTAGCACAGTGAAACATGGGAAAGAAAAATCTAAAATTAATTATATGATAACTGATTAACAAAGGGATGGTATAGATTGGAATTAAAACCCACATAAAAGACATAGTAAACCTGTACCATTGCATGCCTAAAAAGGAACATTTCTTGAAGAACTAAATGCTAGATAATATCTGTCCAAGTATCTGTCATGTATTCCCCCCCCCCCCCCAATAGAAATATGAGCTACCATCAACATTCATTGAACTTCAGAATACACGAGGTCAGAAATGAGAAAGAAATGAACCTCTATCATCAAAATTGCGCTGTCTGTCCCAGCAAGCAGTAAATCCAACTCTGATTCTTCCATCTCTTTAGTAGTTGGGTTGACAATAAATTCATCCCGAATCAGGCCGACTCGGACTCCTGCAATTGTTTTGGAGTGTGGCACTTCTGAAAGAGCTCTGTAGTATTTGACACAATTAAGCAGCATACATGTCGTATTACTTATTCAGGCAGCTAAGTAGTCCCTCCATAAGGAATGCTAAAACATATAGCAGACAAAAACAAGCTTGGAAGTGAAAACAAAATTTAACTAGACTTACACAGCTATTCCTGCTGCTGTCACCGCCAAAGAATCAGGGGAATGCAAACCATCATAGCTCCAAACCTATAATTCCAAGAACAGGACAGGATAATGTTGTGCAGGTTATTAATTGCTTGAAAATGTGGCATGGTATAGCAAGTAAATCTTACTTTGGTAAATAAGAAATGACTTAAGCATGCCAATGCAGAGAAAGTTGGCTTCTAAAACAATGGGCTATTATAGGAGATGTAAAAAATATAGCTACAAAACAGAGATTCATACATGACAAGCAGGCATTTGACTCAACGGGGAATTTAAGGACCATATTTTCATTTGAGAGATAAAAGATGAATATCGTACTCATAAAAATGTTCCAATAACGATCTTGAACATGAACTACTAGTATAGCCAAATAGAGAAGGTATGAAACAATTTGAAGGAGATCACACACCGATCTATGAAAGATTCTTTTAAGCCACACCAGAATCTCATGCCTCGACATCAATTTACTACGAATTTTTATTATACTTCACTTTCTTAAAAAACAAGTGATACAAAACATACCCATACCATTAGCTAGCTACCCTCAACCCGTGAAATGCTTGGACATCGAAGAGTGCTCCCATGAATGAATTGGTGAGGTGATTAGCAGTCAAGAGTGGAAAAAGTGGATCTATGAGATGAATGCTGTGTTACCTAGACTCTCTACTTGTAACATGAACTTCCAATTCAACAAGTCCCCAAGTTGGCCCATGTCGAACAAGTTGGACAAACAGGGGGAAAGAAATTGTGGTCTACACAGAATTGAGACTGGAAATAGCAGATCTATGACATGAATGCAGCGTTACCGGGACACCCCACTTGGGAAGATAGACTTCAAAGTCAACATGTCCCAAGTCGGTAAGTTTCATAGAGAAGGTATGAAACAATTTGAAGCAGATCACACACCAATCTATGAAAGATTCTCTTAAGCCACTCCAGAATCTCATGCCTTTACATCAATATACTACGAACCAAGGTAACAAAATCGGTATCGAACTCGGGAATCGGTCCATGGAGGACCGATACGAATTGGCTGATTCCGATACATATCGGCCCCTTTTAAAAATAAATAAATAAACCCAAAGTCTCGGCTCAAACCGATACATATCGGCTGATACCCGATACGTATCCGCCGATACCGAGTTATAGGACCGATACGTATCGGTTTGCCAAGATACCGATACGTATCGGTATCGGTCGATTTTTTATAGCATGCTACGAACTTCATTTCTTTTTTTTAAAAGTGATACAAAACATTCCCATACCATTAGTTAGTTACCCTCAACCCTTGAAATAATTGGACATTGAAGAGTGCTCCCATGAATGAATTGGTGATCTGCATAGCAGTCAAGAGTGGATCTATGAGATGAATGCAGTGTTACCTAGACACTCTACTTGTAAGATGGACTTCCAATTCAACATGTCCCTAAGTTGGCACATGTCGAACAATTTGGACAAACACTTGGGGGCAAGAAATTGTGGTCTGCACGGAATTGAGACTGGAAATAGTGGGCCTATGACATGAATGCAGTGTTACCTGGACACTCCACTTCGGAAGACGGACTTCAAAGTCAAAATGTCCCAAGTCGGCAAGTTTCGAACACTTTGAACAAACACTTGGGGCAAAACAATGTAAAACATGTGGACAAAATTTAGGAATGTTTCTACCCTATTTAATGGTTAGAACTAGAAGTTTTATACACAGATTTTCTGGTATTAAAACCTAAAAAAAATAAAATTAAATAAAATAGTATAAAATAAAATTGTTACTTGACTCGAATCAAAATGGGAGCAGGTTAGGATCTAAGAGTGCCTAGGGTTGGGCCAGGAGGGTCTCTTAATGCCTTCTTTTTTAGCCCTGCAATGTGGTCCTTGTTGATTCACACAGGATTCCACGTGCACCATGCTACTCGGGGATACTAGATAAAAGGTAATTCAATCTTTAATTCCTAATTCTAATGCTTCCTCTCTGGATCAAGAACCCTTTCGTTTCTTGGGCAGGACACCAAGTACATGTAGCTTTACCGATTAACCAATATCTAGACATTGGAGTAGATCCTAAAGATGTTTCAATTTACATTTACATTTATATATGCGTAATTTATAAAGAAAATACACTTATTGTACGCACATCATCCCATATGCTTAGATCAACAAGTATTGTTACTAAATCTATAAATGTATATACACTCATAACAAAATACACTTATTGCCTTCCTGTTCTCTTAAGCTCTAAGTGTTTATATCATTTTAATGCTTCATATAATGTATGTCTTTTGAATCCCTGGTGGACATTTCCAAGCTATCTCAAACAAAAATCCTTAATTTTCTGTGGGATACTCATTCCTGATTTGAACATTTCCTACGATGTCACGGACCTACCTTAGCATACGCATCTTGGCCACATGTACTCTATCTTCTAGTTGCTTCTTTAGCCCAGCACTCCACATCATACAACAATTAAAATTTTATCTCCACCTTGTAAAAACATCCCTTCATTTGAAGTTGAACTCATTAATCACACGAGACACCACTCAACTATCACCACTTTTCCTACCCTACATTAATTCCAGATTGAATGTCTTTCTCAAATTCACCTTCAGTTTTATAGTAGAGCCCAAATACCAAAATCCATGTCGATGTGGGCTTAATATTTTTTTATTTTAATCTATGACAATGTGGAACTAAATGGTTTTATATTTTGAACAAATCGCCTCCCCGCTCCCTCATTCACTAAATTTATTCGTAACCAATGGAAACAAATACAAACTCAAAGCAGACCCTTGAAGCAAATTAACTCTAACAAGGAACTCAGTGGTCTCTCCACATGCAGTTCTTACACTAGTCACTACTTACTACTTCTTCGGACATGTCATGGATAATCTAAATATACTCATTTCAAATGCATTTCCTCCTTAGCATCCACCATATTATTTTTCTTGGCATCCTATCATAGGAGTTCCCCTAAATTGATAAAAAAGCCTATGTAAATTTCTCTCTCCAAATTTTTCCATTAGTTACCTCTACGAGAAGTGGTTGATATTTCTAGCATAAATAGGTTCAGATAAATATTTGACTTTGTCTTAGTCGTTGGTCCATTAATCTCTCCCGGAATAATACTTGTTATATATATAAGCAAGACATACAATAGATTTCACGGCATAGTCTATTGCAAAATTGAAGCCTACATGCCGCGATCATGGCTGGATAAAGAGGAAACGTCAAAAGAGAAAGTGGACCTGCGAATGGGTTTTTAAAAAAGGTCTGTTAAAGACCCGTGTGCACGTTATTTTAGGCAATATGTTATGTAGGTTTAGTTTCTTTTTTTATTAGAATTTTTTTAATAAATGATTTTTTTAGGATTAGTTTCCCTATTAGAATTATTTAGGGGTAGGCACATATATGTGATATGTGACTGTTAATTTCGTCACTTTTTACGCAACCATCGAAAAAGTAGTCATAAGTCTATCAATATGTGTCGAAATTGTGTGATTCTTGTCTTGTTGGAAAGCTACTTCAATAAGCTTTCAAATAAGACCAATTTCATGTTAATCGGGCATCGTCTAACCCATTAAAAGTGGGCGTGTAATAAAAAAACGAGATTAATGGTGAGATTAATTATGACCGTTAGATTAAAAAGTGTTAATGGTTGATTAGGAGTTTTATTTTAAGTAGTATTCCTAGGGTTTCGTTTCTTTATAAATACACATTGTAATCTCTAATGAGAATTATGATTGATGATGAATGAAAAAATTATGAGTATTATTTTGTGCGAAATCTAGAGAACTTAAGATGAGTTTTCGTTAGAAGAGTGATTCTTCTCCCGCGTGTGGTTTGGTGTGAGGCCAATTTTTCTTCCTTGGGACTTAGTGCCCCTGATTGATAAACTAGTGTGCCCCAACTAACGACACCCTAGTCAAAATTAAATAGACACCCACCTGAACTAGTACCTTAATTTGAGAAATTAAGGGAAAGTACTAGTTATGGGATAAGAGAAGGAACTTTTAAATATTATAGTCCCGGTCAAAGCTTGACCAATTCTAAAATAGATGGCACTAAATAGACCACCATTTAATCCATTTTGGTGAAAAAGATAGTTAAACATTATCTGTGTGCAACTAATGATAGACATTGTTGTGCCTTAATGATTTTGAAATCATTTGAGAGATAGACCTCTCTTATAATCCTACTAAATTGGTTAAAAATACAAGTCGCCTATGGACTCTGAATTATGGGAACACTAAGTATAGTGTAAACTGATTTAGAAGATCAGTATGCCTAGTAATTTTGTTATGTATATGGATTTGAATCATTAATAATAATGACTGTTTTGATAGAAATCAAATACTAACTCTAGAATTTGAATTAATTGGATTGTTAATCCTTGATTGAACCCGTAATTTGATTGAATTTCTGAACTATAGTATACTAGCATTGAACCCGAAAACCGATTGAATTATTGATTTTTTATATAGATTGAGATTGAATCTGAAGACTGATTGAATTGTTAATATTTGATATACTTTGAGATTAACCTAAAAATTGACTTTGAAATAGTAAATTACCCGTTGAAAATGATTAACAAATAATATCGAAAGAATACCGATATGAAATTGAACCCAAAAATATTGAATAAATTACGAGAATAGCAATATTGAAAAAGATCGAAATATTTTTATTTTTTTTTATCAGTAATAGAAACGTATATTAGAAACCAGCGAGGCGCTGAAAAAACGTACACCGACAAAAAAAAGGAAAGAACATACAAAACCAGGATTAACCCAAGGAAACAAAAGAAGAAAAAAAAAACAAAGGAGAAATCCTCCGCGACCGACAGCCCCAGATCACAGGTACCCTGATGAAAAAGTGACCCTAGCCCGGATCCCAAGGTTTAGCCAGCTCCCCGGTTGGGGCTCCAGTACTAAGGGCCCAACTAGCAATATAGTCCCTAACCTCCTTGATGAGCACCCCCACCGGTCGCAATTTGTTAGAGAAAATTCTCTCGTTCCGTGCCAGCCATAAATTCCAGCAAACAGCAAAAAAATGCCACCTCCCAATGTGTCGGAGCCTGAACCTCGACGCACGTCGAAAACCAGGTGAGAAAATGTAGGTTGAAGGTCTGAGGGATAACCCAGCTCAGCCGGAAAAAACCGAGAACCGTACCCCAGACCTTGGAGGCGAAGTGGCAGTGCAAGAAAATGCCCGACAGATTCTTCATCCTGCTGACACAACGCGCAAACATTTGCCAGCTCCATACCCCTTCGGATGAGGTGATCAACCGTCGGGACTTTTCCCTTGCACAACAGCCAGGCGAAAAATCGAACCTTTGGAGGGATCCTCGGCTTCCAAAGGAGCACACTCTCAAATTTGATAAGAGGGCGACGCGAGAGCAAACGAAAGTAGGACCGAACGCTGAACCTCCCATCCTTGCTGCCCGCCCAAAAACGCTGGTCATGCTGAAGAGTATCAGGTCGTGCAGCATAGAGAGTAGACATGAGGCTGGTGAAGAAGGCAATCTCATCACCCCTAAGGGACCGGCGGGTGGACACCTCCCAGATTCGACCCCCACTGGTTTGGGACGTGAACTGGCTAACAGTCCCCACCTGGTTGGAAGCTATAGCATGAATATCGGGGAAGAGAGTTTTTAGGTTGACCTCAACAGCCCATCTATCCTCCCAAAAACTTATCTGAGCCCCACATCCCCACTTATATCTGACCCCTTTGCTGTAATTTGCCCATGTGCCACTGACCCCCTTCCACCAAGCCGACATCCCACGATGAAGGGTGGTGTGGATCCCCCATCCACCCCTAGAAACCCCATACTTTTCAGCCAACACCTTCCGCCACAGGCTTTCTCTTTCACTATCCAGGCCAGCGCGCCATAGCCATTTGCCCAGGAGACCAATATTGGTATCTTTCAGGTTTCTAATACCCAGTCCACCGCAGGCCCGAGGTAGCTAGCAGGTATTCCAATTCACCAGATGTAATCTCCTTCCAAGACCCGAACCCTCCCAGAGGAAATTACGTTGAATCTGCTCAAGCCGATAGACCACCTCGGCAAATGGAAAGTAGACATGAAAAAGAGGGCAATGCTAGACAACACAGCCTTAACCAACAACAGTCGGCCCCCACTACTCAGTAATTTGCCTTTCCAGGTAGATAGCCTTCTTTCAAACCTCTGAATGACCGGTTCCCTCGCACTCCTCGAGAGCTTTCTGATGCCTAACGGCATCCCCAAATACTTGATCGGAAGTGCCTCAATGTCGCAGTTTACGGTAGCAGCGAGGTCATCCAACTGCTGGGCCCGTGTACCAATACCAGCAATCGACGATTTTTGGAGATTGACGCATTGGCCAGAGACAGTCTCGTACACAGCCAGGAGATCAGCCAAATTAGAGAACTCATGGACCTCAGCAGAGCCGAACAGGATTGTATTGTCGGCGTATTGAAGGTGTGAGATGGTCCGGCCATGAGCACCCACCATGACACCCGAGATGCAATTGTGTTGGCGTGCCTGCACGATAAGGGCAGCTAAGGCTTCACCGACCATGTTGAAAAGGAAAGGGGATAGAGGATCTCCCTGTCGAAGACCCCTCGTGCTTTTGAAGTAGCCTGCCGGAGTTCCATTTACAAGAATCGAGAACCAGACCGAGGATAAACAGGCCCCTATCCATTTCCTCCAGGTCGATCCAAATCCGAATCTACCGAGCATATAGTGAAGACAGCCCCAGTGGACGCGATCGTAAGCTTTCTCCATATCGACTTTCCATAGAGCAGTGGGCCGACGTGAAAGGTGTGCCAAATGGATAACCTCTTGCGCAACAGCCACAAGGTCGATAAGTTGCCTGCCCTGCACAAACGCTCCTTGATTATCCGAAATAATCTTCCCCATAATCGGTTTCAGCCGGTTGGCAAGCACTTTGGCGATAATTTTGTACAAGCAATTGAGAAGGCTGATGGGTCTGTAGTCTGATAAGTTCTCAGCACCACTAATCTTAGGAATCAGCGTTATGAAGGTGGAATTCAGACATCGACCAATGTCCCCATCACGATGAAACTCGTGGAAGATTTCCATCAGCTCCGATTTCAGCAGCTGCCAAAAAGCCCCAGAGAACTCAAATGAAACCATCCCACTGTGGGATTTATTTTTCCCACCAAACTTGATAGCTCTCCACACCTCGTCCTCGGTAAATTGCGTCTCCATTTCAGCACTTTCCGACGCCGAAATGGATTGGAACGAGAGCCCATCCAAACCCGGCCGAGCGAACCCGTCATCCGTATAGAGATCATGATAATACTGCACAATATTGGGCCTAGCCTGATCCACCGAATTGTACTCCACCCCATCGATCACAATTCTGCCCATAAAATTAGTCTTATTCCTGGCATTGGCCACCGCATGAAAGTATTTGGAGTTCAGGTCCCCTTCCTTGAGCCATCTGACCTTGGACTTTTGTCTCCACATCATCTCCTACACTCTACATTTATCCTCAAGCTTCTGCTTCATGGCCATCCTTTCCCTTCGCTCCCCATCAGACAAAATCCTCTCCTCCTCGATGTTGTCAATCTCGTGAAGGCAGGCGAGGAGTGCATCTTTCGCCGCGCGAACGTGGCCATACACCTCCCTATTCCATACTTTGATGTGGGTCTTTAAGTGCTTAAGTTTAGAGCTAAACCAAAAACTGGCAGACTCAATCGGCTCCAGTTCAGTCCACCACTCAGCAACAAGTGCCTTGAAATTATCTGCTAACAGCCACATGTTTTCAAATCGGAACGGCGCAGGCCCTTTCCCCCTAAGGTCACAATTCAAGAGAATTGGCCGATGATCCGACACAACCCTCGCATGGGCCTCCACCGTAGCAGCCGGGAATAGCGTCAGCCACTTTGTGGAACAAAGAAATCGGTCGAGACGACTAAGGGAAGGAACATCATGAAGGTTGGACCACGTGAAATTAGCACCCATGAGCGGCAAATCGACCAATTCGGACTCTGAAATGAAGGCGTTAAAGTCCCTCATCACACCCCTGTCCGGCGGCCCACCCGTTTTCTCATAGTCCCATCTAATGGCATTAAAGTCTCCTCCCCAGCAATGTGGATGATCCCATCTCTCGAGAGGGCAGCTAACTCGAACCAGAAATCATTCCGTAAGGTTGGAGTCGTCGGGCCATAAATACCTGAAAAAACCCAAATGTTGCCAGAAGCCCTGTTGCGAAACACAACCGACGCAGAGAATTGACCCACCTCTTCATCCAGGCGTTAGGTAGTGGTATCCCAAGCAAGTAGTATGCCTCCGGAAGCTCCCCCCGAGTCCACCCCAACCCACTCCCATTGGTTCCCCTGAAGCACAGTGGCCACCTTCTGATCATCACACCTCCCCCATTTCGTTTCCTGTAGGGTAACGATCTGAGGCCAGAACATGGATATAACCTGCTTAACTCGACTCTGCTTGTGACCGTTACACATTCCACGCACGTTCCAGGAAGGAATCTTCATCGGCAACGAAAAAAAGACCGCCCATCGAAGGTACAGAGGAGTACTATTGACTCACACCCCCCTTCCCATTCGACATCCCCCATTACAGCCGAGCGAGCTCCCTAGAGGTATTCTAGCGGCGCCTCTTGTTGCCCTTATTTCTCCCGACGATTATAGATCGGAAAGCCTCCCTGATTGAATCTTGGGGTCCAGCATACGTCATCCCTAGCGATTCCCCCACTCCGATCAAACGGTCCACCTCCCTAGATGCGAGGTCCGTAGCAATCACCATCTCCCCCCTTGATCCCCTGTCATTGACAAAGTTGAGCGACTCAGAAGGAGCACGACGCCGCCTCAACACAGAGAAAGAAGTGTCGCCTGGAGTCCCCTTCCAACTTACGTCCAAGGGATAAAGATATCAACCCGGATCCACAACCCCTAAGTGGACGACATAACCGCCCATGGCCAGAGAAAGAAGGGTCGGATCAGGTCCCAATAGCCAATAAAGTGACCTTCCTCTCGACTTCTGCCCCGCTAAAGACCTAGAAGGCCCCTCAGGTACCGAACTCCTCGAACGTTCGAAAGGGGCACGTGTCACCCTAGGGACAACCCCAGCTTCCTCGATGGCCCCTTTAAACAGGTATTGTCAATCGCAAGCATGGAAGTCTCTGGAGTCCCCAAGTCGTCGCCACGTGTCAACGCCCGACAGCATCCCATGAAAGTAGGACACGTGGGGAACGACAGTAGAGGGCCAACCCACCGATTAGGAACCGCTAAGTGGTTTTCAGCAACCCTCAATCCACGTGGCGTCCTCTCCGTCAATTTGAGGCCCATACCCCTTTTACCCTTCCCTCTTCTTCTATAAAAGACCCGCAGCTCCTTTTGGGCTACAAAGACCCCTTTCCTTTTTGGGAGAGACAAGCTCTCCGTCTCCATCGTCTCCCCTCGACAAAGCTCTCCACCACTCGACGCGACCGACAGCCACCTCTGCCCAGCCGACAACCCAGCCTCCCTAGCCGGCACTTGACAATCAGCAAGATCGTACGAGAAATCTCCATCCGTGGAAGGCAGATCAGACAACGCATCCCCCTTTCCCTCCCGGCTCAGCTCCGACGCCGGCTCCACCGCAAGCGGCAAACCTCCTTCTGATCCATCACTCTTTGCTTCCAGAAGCTGCAGTCGGCAGAACTCGTCGATCACCTCACCCTCTTCAAGTTCAATCACCGTCCGATCATCGGTAACCTTCCAGGAGCTATGAGTCACCCCTCTAGATCCCAAGTAGCCGAGGCATCTCGACGGCGAGGACGAAGGTCCGCAATGGCGAAGACCCTGTGTAACAAGCAAGGAAGTTGGCGTAGAGGGGAAACCGCGGTCGTACCCGCGCATCTCCCCGCCACGATTCGACGAACCCCTTCCATGTCCGACTGGATCCCGGAGCGGTTGAACTACTACTACTGGAGGATCGGCGAAGATGACATGGCGGCCCCCGGCCCCCTCGGCAGCTTCAACCGACTGATGCGGGACGACGACCCGCTCAAACCAGTCAATCTCTATTCCGAGTTGGCAACATTGGCCGCCGATCAAAGCTACAACGGAGCTAGGGATGACATCCACGGAGGCCGCAGCAACGAGGATACGGGCATGGGACGTGTCCCAGAGATCATCCGTCCGCCGGTCAAGTCGGATGAAGCGACCGCATTGATCCCCAATCCCCTTGAAAACGTCCAAGGACCAAGCGTGCAGCGGTAGGCCCACAACACGGAGCCAAAAACCTTCATCCTCCCTATAAGAGTATACTTCTCCCGCCACCGGGGTCCACGGCCGGCAGTCCGCCGGGGTGGCGGGGTCCACGGCCGGCAATCCGCCGGGCAATCCCAAATAGAAAATGGATTAGCACTGCATAGCTCCGAAGCCCCCGCTGCGTTGGAGAATCGCAAGAGGAATTTCGAAGAGGAGATATGGGACACTGCAGGCCTATCGATAGGCTTCCACCTGTTAAACTCCATCTGTGGATCGATAACAGCGATAATGTATCTTTATTAACATGTAAAATGACCCAAAAATGTTGTAGATTAGTCGCAAGCGATCGGAAGTGATTCGAAGAAAACGAGAGAATGGCACTGTTGGGTTCTGTCAGGGGTGAGCATAGAATCGTAGCTTCGAACCGGGGCGGCGCAGCCTTTACCATTTCTGCGAAGGATGGAGGAGGAGAACCTCGGAAGGGCCCTTGGGAGCTTTCTCCATCCAGCAGCCCTTGACCCCCGCAATCGACCAACCCCTCAGGATATCACGTCGCTGAGAATCAGTAATGAACGACTGTGGGGATCTCGACCTCGATGCCCCTCTAAACTCAGTAGGCTTAACCAGAGTTCCTTGGGCACGAGTAGCGACGCAGCCTATCCGGTGGCAAATGGAATGGCGCCGGAAATTGACATTCCGACACCTCCCACAAATCCAGTCCCCCGCCCTGAGCACCAGAATTGTATTTTTCATTTTTTTTTAATCCAATCAAAGGTCCTGGAACGTACCACTTTACTTTAATCTAGTTTTCACAAGTGCACTAATGGATTTATCTCATATCAATAGACAGCATTCCCACTAAAAAAGATCGAAATATTGAACATTGAACACCGAATATTGAATCAAATATAGAATATTAAATATTAAACATCGAAAATTAAATATTGAATATCGAATATTGAATAATGAAATTGAAAGTGGAAAGATGATACTAATATTGATACCGGAACCTCACATGCTAACCAATGTTCTTACGAATAGGCTCGAAATGGGTAACTCAAAAGAGTTTGAAATGTTAGTGGAGGGTTGAGTCCTAGATGGACTAACAAGGTCAATATGGTCCTTGTCTTGATTGACTAATTGGCAAAGAGTGTCTGGTCTTGTTTGCGGGACATTAGCAATTGATATTGATATCGGACCATGGTTGGTGTTAGTATCGCGCCAAAATAAATAAGACATTAATAAATCACCATACCAACTAAATTAAATTATTTACTTAATATTATTAATTTTGTGATAACTGAATATATCTGAGTAATTAATTAAATGAATAAACCTTGATTAAATTACAATGAAGCAACCTGATACTCCTTGATGATATTGATAGAATGGTAAATTGGTATCTGAATTTGATACGTTCTTGTTGATATTGATAAAATCGCTAATGATAGAATGGATTATTGAAAAATCGAACTTAATGTTTCTTTATTGATATTGATAATTGAAATTGATGATTGATCATTAGAAAACTGAATGATCACTTTATTTTGAATGGATCCTCAAACATTATCGTCATTGACTTATTAGTGCTTAATGAGTCATAGATTGATAGATTTGGAACTTATATATAAAGACATTATATTATTGATCAGATAGATAGTTGATAAAATTTAATTGAAAACGCTGGTTACATTATGAGATTTACTGAAAATTCATTGATAAATCTAGCTAATACTTTATTAAGCTTCACCGCTTACGTTTTTCATGACCAAAAATTCTAGAGACAAGATAGCAGTTACCCAGTCAAAGTATGATAGAGCGGTCGGGTAGAGAATTAGAAGCATCCATCGAGCTGAAAGTGTCTAACTCAATTCGTCTACGGAATCACCAGTACATATGTGGGTACCACGTGACACATACGTTGAATCTTGATTATGTACAGTTGATTTACTTTTGATCCAGACCAGTTTTTGGTTGTTTTATTTAACTACTGGTCTTATTGTATATATGGACTTTGAAATTACTTTTATGGAATCATTATTTCTTTTTTATTTTAACTTGTCTTTCCGCAACAAGCAGAATTCTTAAAGAAACCCAAAATTTCCTACAAAAAAAGAATAATCGAATTTGAAAATCAAGTTAAGAAAATGGGATTTTCTGCAATAAATCAGTTAAACTTATATTTAAAGACATTAAGTACTTTCTCTATTTGATGAGAAGGTACCGTTACCGAATACCGATAATTGAGGAGTGTCGCGTTGACCAGGTTGGTGGATCGGAACGTGCCGGCACGAAGAGCTGCTCGTCGTACAAGGCCAAGGGCTAGGGGCGTGACAAGTTCTAAACATATAATGTTTATACACGCACACGCACACATATAAAAAGATGTTAGAATGCTATATGACGCTGGATAACGACCCTAAAATGCGTGAATATGATTTTTAATGCGAATTTGCCGAAATTAAATTGATTAAAACAAACTTAATCTCAAAATTTACTCGATACCTTCGAGTTCATAGAATTCCGGTAGGTAAATCACGCGAGATCTGAATAGGGTGTCCAATCCGATGCGCAAGTACTTTCAGATTTGAGGCGAGATCGGCCTAGAGATAGAACTCTGATTTTTCTAGGCTTGGGCATTTGTCTTCGATCTAATGTAGATTCGCAGGCTCTAACTAGGGTTGTGAAATGGATTGATGGTTTTGTAATAGGGTTATGGTTTGGTTTTAGGTTATAGTTTCGAAAAGGGCTTTGGCTCTGATGGATGTAGGGCTAAAAAAAAAGGTTTAGGGTTTGGGATCAAGAAATCAATGGATTGGGATTTAGAAATCTTATATCAATAAAATAACAGATTCAAAGAAGACAGTGATAGATAATAGAATAAATTAAAGCAAAAGATAAACAAGAAGACATATGGGAATCACTCCCTTGGCATCACACCAAACCCATCACGGGGAAGAAGACTCTTCATAAAGCAAAAGCCCTCATTCAATAATCAATAACTAGTTAAAAAGTCTTTACAAGCCTCAATATATAGGCCACCAATAATTAATTTGAAATAAAGAATCCTAATAATAATAAAAGACTGAAAAATAGCAATTTCCGCAAAAATTAGAAAACCCGTCACGACGCCCACAGACGTCCATCACTGTTCATCACGGATGTTCGTGACACTGTTCTCGGACGTCCGTAGTACTGTTCACGGACACTGTTCATTAAAAAAAAAATATTCTGAAGTTGATCTTGGCGTTCCCCGTCATTCTCCTCCACTCAAAATATTTCATCACCGATGAAACACGCACATGGTACTGATCAAGTGTATCGGAACTCGTACGGTGGAACTCCTTGTAACTAGCCCAAACAATCTCGGCACCGGGTGGTGTATGATCATGATCTCGGTTGATTGTAGCGTGACGCACACTGTAATATTCTCCTCAACGAACCAAATAACCCGGCTCGCCAACCCACTCTACCAAATATTTTTGAAGCTTCTCATCAACTCTCCCGGACCCGAAGGAATTCATCCTCGATGAAGTGTGAACGCGATATCGATCGGGAATACCGGAACTCCAGCGGTGAACGCTTTCATGACTGACCCATGCACTCTCGGTAGTCAACGTATTAACCATTTTCATCTCATAAACCAGAAATTCTCTATCGCAGGTGAATGCCACAAGATCATCTAATCTTCCCTCAATTAATCTTCTGTAAGTATCAGCAAATAATTTGTATTGATTATTGTTTGAATTAATCTTATGTTTAATTTCGGCATGCAATGTGGAATGAGACTCAAAAGTTGACTCACAATAAGATTCGAAATGTGAAGCAGTATGCAACTCGAGACTATGATGTGTATGTGTGTCTATGGACTCGGTACGCTCATATGCATGCGATGCTAATGACTTAGGCACAATTGACTCTGTGGGCTTTATCACCTCATGTGTGATCGAATTAAGTGACACTAATGGCTCATGTACGCTCGGTTCGACCAACTTCAAAAATTCGAGTGCACTCAACTCTACCACCAATAAAGACTCGTGCACAACTAGCTCTACGGGCACTAACAAAGAGTGCGTAGGTGACTCGGTCGAATCATGCGTGGGTGACTCAGTTGACTCATGTGTGGGCGACCAAACACTACTCACAAGGGAGATAGAAGTCTCTTTAAAACAAACGAGACTTTCGTCAGCTTCTTCCATCTCCTCTTCACTCATCATGGTTCTAGGGTCACATACTTCCTCTTCTACTTTCATATTTTTCGGCTCCTTATAACTTTCGCTTTCAATCAATAAATTCGGAGTGGGAAGTTTAATGGAGCACTGGTAAGCAAAGTGTCCGAACCCTTGACACTTAAAACAATCAGGGCACTTATTTGTCTTAGTTCTCAAACTATGTAGAAGCTGACGGTATGTCAAATGAACATACTTTTCAATAAGTGTCACCTTCATATCCTCCCATGTGGAGATGGGTTTAATCCGACGAAACTCAACACGGAGTTCTATATAAATCCAAAAAATCTCGGCATTACCCTTAAACTTTGTTGTCACTAGTCTAATTTTGTACTCATCTGGTACATCATACCAATCAAAATACTCCTCTACGCTAGACAACCACTCTATGAAGGTTTTAGGGTTCGTCGTACCCTTAAAATTTGGAACCTCATCCCGAATAGATTTTAGAAACTTCTCAGAAGGGTCATACTCAGGTTCACGAAGATGAGGTATCCCCTAACTTTAGTTTCATCACAACTTTGGGGACTTTGCCAAAAATTTAGGGTGTAGTGGTTCCCTCGTTCGACTAGCACCCTTTCAGGACGGGTAAGGAATACATGGTGGCATGTAAGTGACTCATACATGATACTTGACACAAACACAACTTAGACACAATTCTATGGACCACACAACAGTTGAGGAATTTTAACAAACACTAGACGTGCACACTTGATGAACATAAAATGCATTGAAAATTAAAATGACACACAATATGTCGTAACTTAGAAAGCCTAGGGCTCTGATACCAAAACTAACGCAGGACGGTAACCTTAGAATGCGTGAATATGATTTTTAATGCGGATTTGCCGAAATTAAATAGATTAAAACAAACTTAATCTCAAAATTAACTCGATACCTTCGGGTTCATAGAATTCCGATAGGTAATCACACGAGATCTGAATAGGGTGTCCAATCTGATGCGCAAGTACTTTCAAATTTGAGGCGAGATCGGCCTAGAGATAGAACTCTAGCTTTTCTAGGCTTGGGCGTTCGTCTTCGATCTAATGTAGATTCGCAGGCTCTAACTAAGGTTGTGAAATGGTTTGATGATTTTGTAATAGGCTTATGGTTTGGTTTTAGGTTATAGTTTCGAAAAGGCTTTGGCTCTGATGGATTTAGGGCTCAAAAAAAAGGTTTAGGGTTTGGGATCAAGAAATCAATGGATTGGGATTTAGAAATCTTATATCAATAAGGTAAAAGATTCAAAAAAGACGGTGATAGATAATAGAATAAATCAAAGCAAAAGATAAACAAGAAGATATATAGGAATCACTCCCTTAGCCTCACACCAAACCCATCACGGGGAAGAAGACTCTCTCTTCATAAAGCAAAAGCTCTCATTCAATAATAAATAACTAATTAAAAAGTCTTTACAAGCCTCAATATATAGGCCACCAATAATTAATTCGAAATAAAGAGTCCTAATAATAATAAAAGACTGAAAAATAGCAATTTTCGCAAAAATTAGAAAACTCGTCACAACGCCCACGGACGTTTGTCACTGTTCATCACGGATGTCCGTGACACTATTCACGAACACTGTTCATTAAAAAAAAAAAATCTTGAAGTTGATCTTAGCGTTCCCCGTCACTATATCATTCAACTTTATGGATATTATTATATGAAAATAAAAGTACATTACCATCATAATAATGTTAAATCCTTTTAAGCATCTGGGGCTCCAACTAATGGCCAAGCAGCCAGTGTGTTTTAACAGTTTTTTCTCTCTTGTTGCATTTCTCACTTTCTGTTAAACTCTTTTAAGCGTTAATAGAATATCCATCACAGTTTCACTATATATATATATATATATATATATATATATATATATATATATATATATATATATATATATATATATATATATATTCTTGATGGTCTGATTTTGTTTTGGTTCTTTTGTGTTGTTTTCTTTCTTGTCTTGTCTGGCTTGAATAAAGCGGGTGTTTTCCCGTTTCTTATTCACTTGGGGCTGTTATTCGAGCCTACGGTTTCCCAGGATGCATCAGTCCAAGAGGTCATGGAAGGAGAAAAGGGTAGTACTATGAAGAATATCTGACTTCACTGTAACTTACTTGCGGAATGTTGAATGCTGGCAACTGTATCTGGCAGACTTGGAGAGGTGTACTCGAGTTTCCAATAAGATAGAAGGGTTTGTATATATATAAACAAAACAATATTAAATGTAGGAAGATCATTCTAAATTATAAAAGTATCATAATATACATATATAAATATGTGTGTGTGTGTATTCTACACTTTCATGATTTTCGTAAGTCCTATGAATATAGTTTCTAGTTATACATGTGCACAATGTGAGAGAGAGAGAGATACGAGATTCAGCATTTATTAACTTTATATCGATTAATAGAGAAATCTTATGTGTGGGGTTTATGAGGGTTTATAATCTTGATTGGTTGAGGGAAACGAGCATAGTTAAAGGTTTTATTTAAGAGAATATTATATTTTATATTTCAGAAAGAGGGAGATAAAAGTAGGAAAGATTTTTCGTTGTTTTTTATGTTCATAACTGATTAATAGAGAGATACTATGTATGGGGATAATGTAGGGTTTATAACTTTAATTTTCAGAGACGGGACAAGAAAAGAAATGAGGAGATTCTCTACACTTCCATTTTTAATTTATTTAGTAAAAAAGCAAAAAGAGACAAAAAGGGAGAATATAAAGGATTTGAGTTCCTAATTTCAGTTAGAAAAAAAGATCAGAATGAGAAAAAAGGCTTAGGTTTTAAGTGTGTTTCCATCTTTATTTTAAATTTTAATTAATTAAATTGAAAGAGAAATATGACGAGAAAAGTGGCTTAGGTCTTAAGTGAGGTTTCCATCCTTATTTTTTAATAAATTAGAAACAGACACAACATTGGGGCTTTGATTGGGGAAATGAGTCAGAAAATCCTCATCCACTAATTATATTTCACCACATATAGTGTTCCCGATCACAAATGGCCCATGAATTGGACTGCACAATCCATAACCTGGTATGGAAGGGTGGTTGCATTTTCAGATAACCCGACATCTGCTAAAACAATGTGATCTAAAAGATCGATTAACGGAAACCCGAGAATATTTTATTATCTTCTTATGTCAAATGCCAAGCATTCAGGGTGCCAACTGGAGAAATAGAATTTAGGACAACTAAATAAAAGCATCCATGTATTGATCAAATAGATAAAAAAAGAGATAGCGTGTTGAACAAAAGATGTAAATATTGATACCAATTACCAAACATTATGATGAATAAAAGTTGAGTCTCCACTTAGACACCAAATGTAAGATGCACCAACAATGAACACTAATTAAGGCTTAAGCATGAAGGCTGTACCCAAGATAGAATCTGTGTTTCATGGTAGAAGCCTTTGAGCATTGTTGGACGCAAAGGCCTATCAATTAATCTGCAAATAAGAACCTGCATGCAACAGCTATAGAAGCTTATCTAAAAGGCATCTAAAATTATAATAGTGTACTTCTCATACTAACTTCATTAAAGTGCCAACCATCTTTCAAAGGAAACAATATGCTCTGGATATGGATCTAATTAAATTATTTGTCTTAAACAGTTGACATTGGTCGTGGCTAAAATTGTAGAAATACTGAGCATTATATCATTAATTTTTCAGGAATAATAGGCATAAACAAGCTGGTGTTTAAATAACCATTAAGTGTGCGATGTGATGCAAATACCACAATCTAACAATTTGTGGGGTCTGCGATTCCATCGAAAAACAGCTCTACCATGTGATGCAACGGTTCAATGCCTCTAAAATGAAAGGTTACCACATAAATCTCCAAAATCAATTTTAGCCGTTCATTATTAAGGTGCTTTCTTAAATCCCACGATGAAGATGTTTTTTGAAAATTTTCAACACCACCAGATTTTCACATCGGATACTCACCGCGTGTTGCACTTGATGACAAATAGTGTTACGTGTCCAAATCGGTGACCCGTTCATCACCCAGATTGGAAATTTTTGATTACCCCATACAAAATATTACAGATTGGGGTGTGATCACCCCACTTTTAGGCCAAGTGGCCCATTACAGTTTTGAGTTGGTTTAAGTACCCGATGCAAGCACCAACTGATTTGGTTCACGGGTCACTTTTTGGGACGCTTGGCACGCGGTTTCATCATGCGTGTCATGTGATTTGAAAACCATGATCTAAAGATCTATTGTATCAAAGATTGGGATAACAAACATTTCTACCGTGTGATTCAGAGCTGTCAACACCTTGTATAGATCAATGTTGTCGAAATTTATATGTTAATTGTCAATTGTAGAAGTCATTGACCCCTTAAATGACACGATGGAGATGTTTTCTCGTTCCAATCTTCTGCACCGTAGATTTTTAAAAAATAACGCCGCACATGATGAAACAATATATTACATACCATCTGTCCAAAAAAGTGACCCATGAACCAAATTACTCGATGCTCTGGTTGGGTACCTATTACCAACTCTCTTATTTTTCCTAAAGTTGAGTGGGACAACTGCCCCCACTCATCCCTTAGGCTTCAGTCTTAAGCGCCTAGGCGCAAACGTTGAAAAACATGCCTAAGGGAAAAAGGCATGCCAAGGCGCACGACTCACAGCACCACTTGAGCGTATCAGTATTGGCCAGGATATAAATTGATATGTATGGTCGAGTTATGAAACCATGCATGCGATTCTACTGAAGCTTTTATGTATTCAATGGCTAGTGACAAGGGAGTCACTCGCTATCCAAGGAAATATGCTTAAAATTATTAGATAGGTAAGCAAGAAAAGGTAAATACTTGGAATAGTGAATTTTCTTGAGGAAATATTTAATGTAATCAAAGACTGTGCTATATCTCATGACAACATGTCGCAGAGAATCCAATTTGGTGGCCAACAAATACACTAAGATTTGATAGACAATTCTCTTCTTTGAGGATCCCATATCATTTTTTATTAGTACGTTTGCATTTTCCCTCTTCATCCATGTAGTCTAGTGCCTAGATTTGCTGTGGCCATTTTATTGTAGTTTTCTTCTTTTTCACAGAGTAATTTGTGTGTGGAAGAGAGAGAGAGAGAGAGAGAGAGAGAGAGAGAGAGCTTCCCACTATGCAGTTCCTTTTCAATTTTTTTAGGACATCATACAAAAGAATATTATGAAGTTTCAAACAGTTGCTTCATTATGATCACCCACCCTTTTCACTATTATGCAAATGCTAAAACTAGAAAGAAAATAGAAAAATATTTATCAAATTTCTATTCATCTAGGAAATATTTATATACGATGCAATATGTTGTAAATTTAGGTACACAGCATGTGCTATACACATAAATCCTCGAACATCACTTTTTGAAACAGTTGGACGGCGGAGAACAGCTATGCTCCATTATATTTATATAAACCAAATTTGAATACAGCTGCACCAATTAATTAAAATTTTCAAATCATTGTTGGTGGTGTAAGATTTATGTGCGTAGCAGCTGCTGTACACGAGTGTACAGCATCTTGCTTCTATACATAACAGTGGAATCTAATTTGCAACCACAAGTTTATCAGAAAACAGCAAGAAGTTACCAACAGATTGGATAAAAAAAAGTTCCAGGTTACAAAGTTAATCCTCACACCTCATGATCTTTTGCCCTCCCTTCTCGTTTGAAAAAACCACCACTGAAATGATATCAAACCAAAAAAAGTAAAAGACGTAGCAGTTGACAAGATTTCTTGAACTAAATGAGAAGTGCAAAGTAAATCCTACCTAGTCCGACCTGCAGCAGAAAAACGCTCTTGATAATTCACTGAGAGAGGGAAAAAATCAGATGGCTCACTTGGAACATCAGCCAAACAAACAGATGTGTAGACAATCTACAAGCAGAATAAAACGAGCATTTATTTCCAAAACAATTGTGTCATTAATTTGTCAAGTAAAACACATCAACAGCGAAAATGCAACAAACTCGCTGCTACATGGAAACAATCACAGGAAGTGAAAGAAGAAAGTCTTTGAACAAAATGAAGCAATCAAGGGTCGAGGTCTCACAAGCCTGAGACTCAGAATACAAGCAGTCCGATAGGCTATACAGGTTATAACAAATGTATCACCACAAACTAAGACTTCATTTACAGGCCAGTCAAATACTGATTCAGAAAGGCAGTCGATTTAGTTTACCCACAACAATAACAATTCATCGTACAGAAACATGCTATAAATGCAATTAACCCAAGAAACACTTTATAAAGGCACAGAAGGCAAAGCCCCTTTGCAATATCAGAAAAAAAACTAAAGAAGAAAATAAAGAAAACAATCAACAAGAAGATCCCCAACATATTACGCATCTTTTAAGACACTTTCGGCAAGGTGTTAACCATAGTTGCCAGGAGTTGTTACCGGTACAGGTACATTTAGGTGAAAAAAGTTTCAGGTACGTTTTTATTGATACATTTTGGTACAACATTGGAACGCCATAGAAACAGAATAGATACGATAAAGGTACGAAAATAGAAACAATACTGGTACAATATAGATACGAGATGGATTCTCATAGAAACATTATTGGTGTGATATAGATGCGAAATGAATATTTTGAATAGTGTGTGATATTGGTGTAACATTGTGTAGACACAAAAAGTTTGTGTCATTTTCTTAAACAAATATACAGATATAGATCTGTATATACACATTATTTGTGTCATTTTTTGGATAAAATAATATATATATATATAAAGAGAGAAGATAAATAGAAACCCGGGCAGGCCATCTTATTTCTCTCTTTTCCTCTTCTTTTTAAATATATTACATTGAGACCATACCTGGGTAGGTCGTGCAGAGGAGGTCGTGCTGCGATGTGGTCTCATGTATATGTCATACTGCGTGGTCGTGCTGCAAAGTCAAGCTGCATGGGTGGGTGCCTGTAGGTCGTGATGTAATTTGGGCCTGCGTGGGTTGTACCTGCATAGGTCGTGCCTGCGTAGGTCATACTTGTGTAGGTCGTGTCCGCGTAGTTCGTGTCTGCGTAGGTCGTGCCTGCATAGGTCGTACCTGCGTAGATCATACTTGCGTAGGTCGTGCCTATGTAGGTCGTTCCTGCCTAGGTCGTGCCTGCGAAAGGTCATCTCCTTCGAATATGGATCCTTTATTTTCTCTGCTTAAACAAATAACCACTTGCATAGGCCAGATATCTGGAGAATAATCTTTTCTCAATCCGTGTGAAAACTAAGACCCACGCAGTCCTCATAATCCTTGATTTTTGTGAAACTCATGCGGAAACCATAGGATTATAACTTCTCGTAACCACTACCATAAATCTATAAATAGCATATCTGTTCTCATTATTAGGGATCCAAAAATTCTGACGCGGGAATCCTGCCGAAAACCTCTCCGACTTTGATCCTCTTGCAAGAGGCCTTAAGACATCAGAAAATGGATCCGGTGTTTGAATTCGTCTTCCAGAAAAGTGAGCATAAATTCATTATGAGACTCAACCACGAACTCCTCATACCCATATTTGACCATGCCTATCGATCGGATGGGTCTAACTTTCGGAGAAGGGGCTCTCGTTTCCGACGTCATTTATTTCACATCGCCTGAGTCTCTTAAGAAGGAAGCATACTGTGTGTCCATCTCGTACCATGAAGGCGAAGATATTAATGACGACTTAAGACAGAATTTATTTTGTTTATTTCAGAGATATAATTATTTTACTTTTCTTTAGTAGCTTTTAATCAAAGGTATTCGATTTTGATGTAATTAACGGGGAATCAATTGTGATATCCGGAAGTGTAAAGTCCATCATTTTCAATAAAACCCTCTCCTAGTGAGGGGAAATTTGTTACGATTGATTTGTGTTGGATTTATATTTTACGCAAATTTGTTGTTTATAAATTTCTGGCACGCCCGGTGGGACACTTCTCTCATCTTTAAGCTACAAATTGAAACGAATTCTCAGAAAATAAGTTGCATATGATGAATGATTAATCGTTGGTTATTCCATGCATACATTCATTTAATCGTTGGTTATTCCATGCAATAGATTTATTCAACTTACCAATCAACTCAATGGCTTATGGAAAGAGCATTGCATCCTCTTCCGCTAACAATCAACATGTGGAGTGGACATACCCTCAAACTGAGGCGACAGCCCTCTGATACTCAACCAGCCGCATGACTTGCGCTACATTAGAAGAAGAACGTTCTCATATGGAGGAACCAGTGTCTCCTTATTCGTTCACTTCAACTGAGAACCCACTATATGGAGATTTTGATTCCCTCTTCTTAAAGGATGAATCTCCTGAAACTCCATCAACAAAATCACCTCGATCAAACTCGACGAGCCCTACAACAATACTGAGAATTGTTAGTACACTTGCTTTGCCTCATCTGGAGGCAATTGATGGCTCATCGTCATTCAACTCACCTCGTCTGGAGGAAAACAAGATGATCATTTCATCTGATAATGAAACTTCGCCTCATTCAGAAGTAATCAATGACTCATTGTCATTCAACTCACCTCTTCTGGAGGCAAACAAGATGATCGTTTCATCTGATATTGGGACTTCGCCTCATCCGAAAGCAATCAATGACTCATCGTCATTCAACTCACTTTGTCTGAAGGCAAACAAGATGATCGTTTCATCTGAGATTGGGACCTCACCTCATCTAGAGGCAATTGATGACTCATCGTCATTCAACTCACCTCATCTGGAGGAAAATCAGATGATCATTTCATCTGATAATGAGACTTCACGTAATCCGGAGGCAATCGATGACTCATCGTCAATTAACTCACCTCTTCTTGAGGTCAATGAGATGATCATTTCATCTGAAACTTCGCCTCATCCGGAGGCAATCAATGACTCATCGTCATTCAAGTCACCTCATCCGAAGGAAATCGATGACTCGTCGTCATTCAACTCGCCTCGCTTAGAGGCAAACAAGATGATCATTTCATCTTTGAAACTTGATGATAAGTCTTCTTCAAACAAAGCTCGTTCTTCGAACTCCCTTCACCACGAAACCCGTTACATTGCAACAGAAACTATAATGATGGCACCTCCTCCTATCATGTCAGTCATGATGGTTTCTAGTAAAGACAATGTATCTCTTTTAGAACAAATTCAAGAACTACATCGCTATCAGTATTCGGGACACTGAAATAGCTGCACTTCTCAAGAGAGAAAATCAAAGGAAAGAAATAAATGATATTTTATCAATGGATCAAGTTCAACATATGAGAACCGAAAACCTTAAAGACTTTCAAAGGACTTCTAAGTCTTGCAGAAAGCCTTACCTGCAAGAAATCGACAATGTTCCATTTCCGACCGACTCTCAACAACCAATATTCACCCGTTTCACTGGAAGTGGTTCCGCTCAAAAGCATTTGGCACATTTCGTCGTAACATGCAGAGATAGCGCAAAGAATAGTGCGTAGTTGCTAAGGCAATTCGTACAAACCTCGGAAGGACCAGCTCTCACCTGGTATACGAAGTTATTACCCAATTCAATAACGAGTCGCGATCAAATGTAGAAACAATTCCTATAGAAATTTTTCAGTATTCAGAGATCTGTAGGGATTGTAAAGTTATGACAAATGGAGCAGCAACCATGTGAAAGAGTTGCCGATTATATCACGAGATGGAGAGATGTCAGTCTTCTTTATTCATCAAAGATTTCAAAACCGGAGGGAGTTCAAATGTGCCTCAGTGGTTTAAAAAAGGCTATAAGTATACCTCTTCATGGAAAGGCTCTGAAAACGCTTGAAGAATTATCTTCACGAGCTACGGAGATTGAAAGGTTTCTTACCTAATGCTTCAAAAATGAATAAATATATATATGTGCATATACAAACTCTAGTCATCAGCTAAAGTTTCCAACATACTAAGAGGCAAAAGGATAATATGGTACTATGATCCTCTAAAGCACTTATTGAGCGTAAGCTCAAAATACAAAAGGTTTGGAGGCATATCGGATTCGAATATCATAGGTCTTCGAAAAGAAAGTTAAACATTGATTGTTCAAGAACGATCTTGTCTTCATCGTTTAACACCCTATACTCGTCACTCAAAAACGCTTAGGAGCTCAAACCCAAGTGGAAAAGACTATATGTGCATTCCCTTCAAATGGTTCACATCTGTAGAAGAAAATGAGTTACCACTTATCGATGGTTGCTTCATTCATAAATATACATTCTCTCCCCCTCGTATGAGAATAAACTACGTAAGAACATATGTAGGTATGTTATATCTAACCTCCTACTCGTATGAGGATAAATTGCGTAAGGATTGTACTTAGGTGCATTGTTAATGTAAACAACATAGGTATGTTTTGAGGATAAACTGTGTAAGGCTTGTACTTATGTACATTGTTAATTTAAACATCGTAGGTATGTTTATATGTTACCTCCTACTCGCATAATGGCTAAACTGCATAAGATATGTACATAAGTGCATCATCGTCATCATCATGTAATCTCCTACTTGAACGAGGCTAAACTACGTAAGGTACATACATAGGTACATCATCATGTAACCTCCTACGTGCACAAGGTTAAAATGCGTAGGCTATGTAGGTAGTTGTGTTATATGTATTCCTCTACTCATACAAGAATAAATTGCAAAAGAGCATACGTAGGTATGCCATATGTAATCTGGATTATTCACACAAGAATGAAGTGTGAGAATATGTGATTGCAACTTGTGAAATAAATTGGGTAACTTGATACCTGTCAAAATCTGGAATCAATTATTTCGATCAAATTTTATATTCAATGAATCAGGAGAGTCAACAAAAGTCTACATAGTGCTGTTATCACATTTCCAGTCAATCATTCTGACCATCCTAATATGTTGAAAAAAATCGGGCTACCTAATACAGAGTCCGTCAAAATTTTGAGTAAGATACTCTGATCAGATTTTGCTAAAAATAATCGAGCAACCTAATACAGAGTCCATCAAAAATTCGGAGTTAGATATTCCAATCAGATTTTGCAAACATTATAGAGCCATCAAATTTTGACATAATTATTTTATTCAAATTTTACAAAAAGCTACATATCGGTTCATTCGATAAGTTTCCGAACCAGTACCTTTTAAAATTCTAAATCAGATAGCCTGATCGAATTTTATAGATTTAATCGGGTCATCCGATGAGTTTTAAACTCGAACCCCGATCAAAATTCAACTACATGTTTTAGTTGAATATTTAAAAATATCAATTTGATCCTCCAATCGATTTTATCATCGGAAACCATCTCAGATCTTGATTCAGACAGCTGGTCAGATCTCATGTAAATTTTATCGGACCATCAGATGAATTTTAAACTCGAAGGTTGATTGAAATTCAATCTACATATTTTAGTTGAATTTAAAATATATATATTTATTTGGTCGTCTGATCAATTTTATGATTGGAGACCGTCTGAGATCTTGATTCGGGTAGCCAGTCAGATATCATGTAAATTTTATTGGGTCATCCAATGAGTTTTAAACTCGAAGCCCAATTGAAATTCAATCTACACATTTTAATGAAAAGTTTAAAAATATGGCTTTGGTCCTCTAATCAATTTTATGATCGGAGACTATCTCAGATCTTGATTTGGATAGTTGGTCAGCTCTCATTTAATTTAATCAAGCATCCTATGAGTTTTAAACTCGAAACTCGATCGAAATTCAACCTACATATTTTAGTTGAAGCGGTTGGTGATCAGAGACAGCCCTGGCTAATCCCTCTAATCTGGCATCCGAAAATATGTCCATCCACTCGGATGTGCATAGAAATCTATCAAACCGACTAAACGAAGGAGTCTCCGGAAGGTTGGACCAAGTGAATGGAGATCCCGCGAGGGGGACATCAATCAACTCCCAATCAGATATAAGTGAGTTGAAGTCACGCATCACAGCCAAATCCGGTGGGCCACCCACCTTTTCATGGGCCCATCTTATTGCGTTGAAATCGCCCCCCAGGCAAAGACGATGCTCCCATCTAACTGCAACCGCAGCAAGTTCGAACCAGAAGTCTCCTCTGTGCCTATCTTCCGACGGACCGTAAACACCCACAAACGTCCAAATTTTCCCGGAATCCCTATTCCGAAGAACAACTGACGCAAAGAATAGCCCCCACCTCCTCGTCAATTTTGTTAAACACTGTAGAATTCCAGGCAACAAGAATACCTCCCGAGGCTCCCCTCCCACAGAATCAACCCCTGTCCAACACCATCGGTTGCCTCCGAGCACAAACATAACTTTGACCCTGTTGCAGCTGCCCCATTTAGTTTCTTGAAGCGTGATGGCAGTCGGGTTGATCATCGCGATTACTCGCTCCACTCTGGCGCACTTCGACACATCGCAGATCGCTCAAACATTCCAAGAAAACATCTTCATAAACAAACAAACAGATGCCCGCCCGAGACAAAAACCTGCAAATAGGCTCCACCAGCTCTCCTTCCCATCAGACATCCCCCACTGTAATCGGGCAAGTTCCCAAGATTTGGCACACGGCTTCATCGTGTTGTTATCGGCCCGGTTAGCAATAATGGAGCGGAAAATTTCCCTGAGGTTATCGTCGGACCCTTTAAATGTCATTCCGAGGTCGCGACCGACACGAATTAGCCTATCAATATCGTCCTTACATTGAAGGCCATCCCGGCTCGCGTGACAACTTGCAGAGCTATCAAGTTTTCCAGCATAAGAAGCGATGATTGCGTTGGAAAGGCTGCAACAAATTTTCCAACATAAGAAAAAATGATGTAAGAAGCCAGGGAAAAGTGGCCTTGAAGAGTGACAAATAGGAATTAACGGGATGCCGACATTATAGACATCGGCTTTGAACCATATCGCGTATACTGGCGTCGGAAGAAACGGAAAGGGAACCAAAATTGAAGAATTGGGAAGAATGAAGAATTGAGAAGAAATTGATGCATGCATTAACGATCGATCCCCGATATTCAATCGATTGATTGAGGGCAGGGGTTTTGGCTTTTGGCGAACTTATTCTTCTCAGTCGATCGATCGACTCCAAACTTTCGATCGATCGATTGTAGAGAGAGACTTCGAGCGATTTTATTATTTATAAATAGATCAATTGATCGACCGCGTAAGCCAAGTCCGCCAAAAGACAAAATTTCGATTTTATTTTATTTCGAATATAATCACTTTAGGATAGTTTAGTAATTTTTCTGTTTTAGAGTTTTGTTTGTTTATGCTTACTATAAAACATCTTTTGTCAGCCTTTCGAAGGCAGTTGATTATGAATGAAAAAAGAGTTATTTGCTTTAGAGCTTGAAATGAGCTTTCTCAAAGAGTGATTCTTCTTTTCCGGGAGGGTTTAGTGTGAGGCCAAGGGTGTGATGCCCATATTTTTTTCTAATCTCTTATATCATTACTTCTCTATTTTCTGCATTCTCCTATTTCAACCAATTTCTATTTGATCATTCTGAAAACTCAAACCCTAGATTTCATATGAACCGTTAAATCGACCAATTCAACAAACCCTAGTGAGATCTAGTGATTCCACATCTGATCGACGAATGAACACCCTAATATGGAAAAGCTAGAGTTCTATCTCTAGGATTGCCCCTTCCGCGAAGCTAACGGATCTCACGCATTGGATTGGATCCTAGCCGAATCGAATATGATCACTCAAGCAGAAATCTACGAAACCCTAAGGTATCGTGAGTATTTTGAAATTTTTGCTTAATTAATGAGTTTAATTTCGGCCAACCATCATTTAATTATCATTCACATGTTTTAGGGTTGTTGTCCTGCGTCAGTTTTGGTATCAAAGCATAGGTTCTACGTTAGGGCATATTTGCATGTTATTTCAATCATATTGCATTTTATTTCATTTGTGTTCATTACTGTGCACGTCTAGTGTTTGACAAAAGTCCTTATTCATTTTGGTTCACATATGTATGCCATTCGATGTCATTTGATTTTATGTCATTTGTGTGCACGTCTTGTGTTTGTTAAAATTCCTCAATTGTTGTGTGGTCCATAGTGTACGTTTATTATAATATTATATTTGAATTGTGTTTAGGTCAAACGTCATGTATGAGTCACTTACACGTCACCGTGAATTCCTTACCCGTCATGAAAGGGTACTAGCTGAACAAGGAAACCACTACACACCAAATTCTTGGCAAAGTCCCAACAGTCGTGATGAGATTAGAGTTAGGAGATACTCTCATTATTGTGAGCTCGAATATGATCTTGATTGAAAATTTCTAAGGTCTATTCAAGTCGAAGTCCCAAATTTTAAGGGTACGGTGAACCTTAAATCCTTCGTGGGATGGTTGCCTAGCATAGAGGAGTATTTTAACTCGTATAATGTGTTGGATGAGTGTAAGGATGAGTTAGCCAAGACAAGGTTGGTGAGCCATGCAAAACGTATTGGGCTAATGTTGAGTTTCGACGCGAGTTAGTTCGAAGTAAGCCCATCACACAATGGGAGGACATGAGGGAGCGACTTATCGAGAAGTATGTTCCTTTCACGCACCACCACCTTCTACGTTGTTTGGAAGCTAAGATGGATAAGCGTCATAAACACACCCAGCTTGAGTCAAGGAGCACCTACACTAAAGAGAGCTCTAATTCCGGGGTTCAACCATTGAAACCCGTGAATACTCCTACGAAGCCTCAAATTGATCATGGGAAAGGAATTGTCCACGAGAGATATAATTAGGGGGTTCAACCATCGAAACCTGTGATTGTTCCTCTGAATCCCCAAGTCGATAATGGGAACGGAGCGATTATTGAGAGCCTCAAAACTAGTGGTCACAACAAATGTTCCAAATGTCACGGATTTGGACACTTTGCTTATCAATGCCCCACAAAATTTCCCGCTCAAAATTTATTGACTAAAAGAGAGAGCCCTAGGGAGTCGAGAAATTTGAACGTGGAAGAAATTGTGTATGACCCTAGTACCGTGATGAGTGAAAAAGAGATAGGAGAAGTTGAAGAAAGTCTAGTTTGTGTTAAAGAAACTTTTATTTCCCTTGTGGGTAGTGATGTAGAATCGCTCACATGTGAGTCAACCGAGTCACCCACGGGCAATTCGACCGAGTCACGTACGCACGATTTGTTAGTGTCCATAGAGTCAGTTGTGCACAAGTCGTTGTTGGTAAAATCGAGTGCACTTGAGGTCTTTGAAGTTGGTCAACCCGAGTACACACGAGCCAATCGAGTCACTTGCCTATGAGTCATTGGTATTCTGACGGGGAACGTCAAGGAAAAAAAAAAAAAATTACTGTTCACAATGAACAATGACGGACGTCTGTGATGAACAGTGATGGACATCCGTGAAACACTGACGGACATCCGTCATTTTGCCCCTATCTGTCCGTAGGGCACTACGGACGTCCGTGGATGTCGTGACGGGACTTCTAATTTCGAGTTTTTTGTTGCGAAAACTTTCCTTTTTGGTGTTTTATTTCTATTAGAACTCTTTATTTCCAGTTTAATTATTGGTGGCTTATATATTGAGGCTTGTAAAGATTTTTTAATTAGTTATTGAATATTTTGAATGCTTTATGCTTGAATATTCTTTGCCTGAGATGGGTTTGGTGTGAGGCCAAGGGAGTGATTCCCAAAAGCCATTGTTATTTTCTCTATTATCTATCACTGTCTTCTTTGGATTTTTGCCTCATTGATCCCTGCTTGTTTCTCCTGCATCCTAACCTATTGATTCCTTGATCCCTAAAACCATAAATCCCTTTCAGAATCCCAAATCAAACAGAGCCCAAAACCCTTTTCTAAGTCATAAATCAAACCATAAGCCCATTACAAAACCACACACCTATTTCCAAAGCCCTAGTTAGAGCCTACGAATCTACGTCGAATCGAAGACGAACGCCCAAGCCTGGAAAAAGCTAGAGTTCTATCTCTAGGTCGATATCGCCTCAAATCTAAAAGTACTTGCGCATCGGACTGGACCCTACCTAGATCTCGTGTGATCTATTCATCAAAATTCTGCAACTCTAAGGTATCTTAAGATAATTTTGCGATTAAACTTGAATTATTTTATTTAATTTCGGCCAAATTGCATAAAAAAAAATCATATTCCGCATTTTTGGGTTATTGTCCCGTGTCATATTCATAGGGTTGGTTACGCACGACTTGATGGTACCCGTTGGGTCAAGTACACGTGAGTCCATCGAACTAGACACACAAGAACCATTAGTGTCAATTGAATCGAGTACCCCAGAGTCTTTGATTTTGGTTGAAGCAAGTACGCACGAGTTAATCGAGCCGAGCATACATGAGTCATTAGTGTCCCTTGATTCGATCACACATGAGTTGATAGTGCCCACAGAGTCGGTTGTGCATAAGTCGTTAATGTTAGAAAAGTCAAGAGCACTTAAGTCGGTTACATGTGAGTCGCTAACACTGCATGCATACGAGAGTGTCGAGTCCCTAGGGGCACATGCACATCATACACTCGAGTTGCATAGGGACCTACTTTCCAAGTCAAGTTGTGAGTTAAGTCTTAAGTCACATTCCGCATTGCATGCCGAAATTACACTTGAAATTAATTTGTGCAATGAAAATCTCAAATTATCGATGAATTTACCGATGGCTTTTATGGAATTCCAATTAAGTAATCATGTGATGGTTCGGATTGGATTTGAACAATTACCATCGAGAAGAATCGCTAGGACGCTCCAAACCCGTCATGCTAAATCTTTTAGGATTTTGGAAAGGAGTAGTCCTAATGCATATGTTCTTAAGCTTCCTCTAGATACAGGAAGTAGTTCAACGTTCAATGTGAAAGACCTAGTTCCTTATCTAGGCTCAGCCCCACCCCCTTCCAACCCATTCCACACCTCTTATTCATGATCTCAACCCAACTTTGCAGTCGATGCCCCTTCCTTCCCCAAGCAGACAGAGAAAAAGGTAATTGAGGAAACATTAAATGATCTTGTGGCATTCACCCATGGCAGAAAGTTGTCGATTTATGAGTTGAAGAGGGTTACAAAGACGATTCTCAGGATTGCATGGGCTAATCATGAGAGAGTTCACCACTTGAGTTCCTATATTTCTGACAGATATCATGATCACACTTCTTTGGTAGAGTGGGTTGGCGAGTCTGGTTATTTGGTTCGTCGAAGATAGGTTTATTGTGAGTGCTCTATTACAATCAACCGGGATGATAATCGTACGTTACCAGATGCCGAGATTGTTTGGGATAGTTGAAGGGAGTTCCCCCAATCAAACCCCGATACACTTGATCAGTACTACATGCGTGCTTCATCGGTGAGGGAAATGTTTTGGGCCCGAGAGAATTGATAGGGACGTCAACTTTACTAACCAATGTCGCGAGCTAGTTTCATTGGTGATGAAACATTTCAGGTCCGAGAGAATGATGGGGGACATTAAGATTGAGAGCGTTGGATTTTGGCCACAACAGATTTTCCAACATAAGAAGCGACGGAAAAGTGGCCTTAAAGAGCGACAAATAGGAATTGGCAGGGACGCCGACACTATGGACATCGGCTTTGGACCATATCGCGTATACCGGCGTCGGAAGAAATGGAAAGGGAACCAGAATTGAAGAATTGGGAAATTTTGAGAAGAAATTGATGCGTGCTTTAGTCGATCGATCGATCGATCCCAGATATTCAATCGATCGATCGTTCGATTCCAAACTTTCGATCGATCGATTGTGGACAGAGACTTTGAGCGATTTTATTATTTATAAATCGATCGATTGATCGACCGCGTAAATCAAGTCCGCCGAAAGACAGAATTTCGATTTTCTTTTATTATGAATATAATTACTTTAGGGTAATTTAGTAATTTTTCTGTTTTAGGGTTTTGTTTGTTTATGCTTACTATAAAACATCTTTTGTAAGCCTTTTGGAGGCAATTGATTATGAATGAAAAAGAGTTATTTGCTTTAGAGCTTGAAATGAGCTTTCTCAAAGAGTAATTCTTCTTTTCCGAGAGGGTTTGGTGTGAGGCCAAGGTGTGATGCCCATATTTTTTTCTAATATCTTATATCGTTACTTCTCTATTTTCTGCTTTCTCTCCGATCCCATAAACCTATTTCAACTAATTTCTATTTGATCATTTTGAAAATTCAAACCCTAGATTTCATCTGAACCGTTAAATTGACCGATTCAACAAATCCTAGTGAAATCTAGTGATTCCACATCTGATCGACGAATGAACACCCTATTTTGGAAAAGCTAGAGTTTTATCTCTAGGATCGCTCATTCCATGAAGCTAACGGATCTCGCGTATTGGATTGGACCCTAGCCGAATCGAATCTGATCACTCAAGCAAAAATCTACGAAACCCTAAGGTATCACGAGTATTTTGAGATTTTTGCTTAACTACTTAGTTTAATTACGGTCAACCATCATTTCATTATCATTCACATGTTTTAGGGTCGTTGTCCCGCGTCAAGGGTTGTTTGTCAATGATGGCAGAAACCAGATGAATGTCTTAAAGGTTTTGTAGCGTGTGAAAAATTCTGCAGTCCTTTTTTCTGTTTCTTCGGTGATGGCAATGATAAAGTTGATGGCTACTGAGATGTATATGGTTGTAGAACCATCCGAAAGATGCTTTTGTGATAAGTACTTGGATATTAGGTAATCAATAAGATTTTGGACGTGCTATGCATTCTAAAATCTGAGGTCTAGAGTGGAAAATTGTTGTGTTGTGCTGGTATGGACAGCCATTTTGTAAATATTTTGAGGAGCTGATGATAACCAGATTTACTGTGTGGATCCGTGGTTGAAAGAGGGCAGTGTGTACATCATCCCTTGTGAATATTAATTCATGTTTGCGAATATCGGATATGGTTTAAAGGTATTCTGATTTTGACGTGTTTTTGTGTGATGCATATGTTGCGGGTTGTGTGCACAATGCGGGGAATTGCAGTTACAATGCCTCGTGTGGTTGTTAAACCCATAGTTTTCAGGAGGTGGTACGGGGTACTAGTACGGGTAATGGTACTAGCATGTTTAAGTGAAAAATGTGTCCGGTAAGTTTTTTATCGATACGTCTTCGGTATGATATGCGTACATAGAAATAACATAGATGCATTATAGGTACAAAATAAAAACGAAATAGATGCGTTATAGGTAGTTAGGTACGAAATAGGCACGACATTGGTACAATATAGATACGAGATAAAATCATCATAGAAATGGGTAACGACCGAGATATTTCACTTAGTCATTAATTATTTGCTAGATTTGTAATTATGATTAGTTTGATTGATTTGACGCATGTGATTAGTTGTTGCGCATGAATGTAATGCTTACTTTATGTAATAATGACCCATGATAATTAATTAATCTAATTACTAGACCTTAAAAGCCTTTAAATATATGTTAGTAATAATTGGATGCGTTTAGTAATGCTAATGGATCATAGAAATGTATAACGACCGAGATATTTCGCTTATTTAGTCCTTAATTATTTGCTAGATTTGTAATTATGATTAGTTTGATTGATTTGACACATGTTATTAGTCATTGCGCATGAATGTAATGCTTACTTTATTTAATAATAACCCATAATAATTAATTAATCTAATTAATAGACCTTAAAAGCCTTTAAATATATGTTAGTAATAATTGGGTGTGTTTAGTAATGTTAATGGACTTTTAAAATATGTTAGTAAATTAATTAAAGACCCAATAACTAATTAAAGACTCATGAAGTATTTAAAGACCCATTGACTAATTAAAGACCCATTAAGTAATTAAATGCCCATAGAATCACTTAAGACCCATGTAGGAAATTTTAAATAGAGTTAGATCTTAAATGGGAAACCTTAGAGTATTCTAAATAGAGTTAGATCTTAAATAGGAAACCTTAAAGTATTATAAATATAGAGATTAAGTTTAATTTACATAATTTTTATAACCTAATAACCTTTTCTTTTTTTTTTATCGGTAATAAGCAATTTATATTGATAAGCAGCAAGACGCTGACGAAAGACCAATACAAAAGGACACGACCAAAAAGCAGAAAAAACAAAAACTACAAACAACCACCTCCACTCTCACACCTCCCAAGCTTAACCCGGATCCCACACAAAAACATCCCCCCCCCCGACCCCGCATCCCTTTTAGCAGCCCACAACCACATCAGGTCACGGACCTGCTTCATGATCATCCCCACCGAGTGACTTTTATTCTCAAAAATCCTGCGGTTTCTTTCACCTCACATAGTCCAGAACACAGCGAAAGAGGTGGCCCTCCAGTAATCAGACATAAGACCTTTGACACGAACGGATTCCCACATCAAAAATTGACATAGGGGTGTCGCCGGCTTCACCCACGACATGCCGAAGGACTTAACGACAATACCCCATATCTCATGAGCCACCGTACAATGCAGCAGAAGATGAGCAGCGGACTCCGCCTCCTTATTACACATGACGCAGCAATTCTGGATTTCTTTCCCCCGACGAATGAGCTGATCCAAAGTTAGAATCCTTTCTTTGAACATGGTCCACATAAAGAACTTGATTTTAGCCGGAATGGCCTCCTTCCACAACCTGGCCCCGTCAAACCTGATCAAGGGCCGAGAGGATAACATCTTATAGTAGGAAATAACGAAGAACAAACCCCCTCTGCCTGGGCTCCACCTACGCCGATCACACCCAACCAGGTTACGCTGGGAGCCATAAATCAGCTGCATCAGGTTAGAAAAAGAAATCACCTCCTCATCCCTCAGCATCCTTCTAGTAATAACAGTCCACAGTCTCCCCCCTCGGTCTCGGAGACGAACTCGTCGATCATGCCTTGAGGATTCACCGAAATAGAAAAGATATCCGGAAAGGAAGATTTTAGGGGCTCGCGGTCCACCCAAATATCCTCCCAAAACTGTATCCGAGTAACACAGGCCTCTCGAGAAACAATCCCACGTACTGCACAAAGCCTTCCACCAAGCCGAACTGCCCCTATGACAAGACACCGAAATGCCCCAGTTACCGACTGAAATGCCCCTGTGACAATAACCTAATAACCTTATAGAGAAAGAGAGAAAATTCTAGAGAAGAAAAAGAATTAGAAGAGGAACCCTAGAGTTTTTGGTTTGAAGGCTTAGAAGAACGCAAGAGGAGCTTACGACGCGATCGGATTGCAGATTAGAGCTTCGGATTGGATCAAGGAAGAGGACTATGTAAATTTTACACGAAGACTAGAGGTATGGAGAAATTATGTTAAGATTAATCGGAAACGTAGATAACACAAAAATAAAAGAGGAACTAAGGTTTATTTCATTTAATGAATATTCTTCATGTTAGATTGCTAAATTTTTATGCTTAATCGCGGGTTTTCAATGGTACACGGGATTTCGTGATTGATCACGAAATTCTGTGCAGAATCGAGAATCTGTTTAGAATCCAAAATCTGTTTAGAATCCAGAATCTGTCAAGAATTTCAGAATTTGTTCAAGATGGAAGCAATGAATTTCAATTCAAATATTGTCTATGTTTAATCATCATGCTTAAATGTTTATTTATAGTTATCCTTATTTTTATTGCTTAGAATCCATGCAACCTAGGATGTTTGATTTACACAATATGAAATAAGTAGGAATCGATAGAGATTACATGTTTATGATATATTAAGCCTAAACAAGTGACAGAGTTATTGCATAATCGATTCATTTTCAATTTTTTTATGCATGTACATTCATGACATACATAAAAGTGAAAAGATATATTTATGACATGACACATGAAAGAAAATATTTCTATGATTACGATAGAATTCCTTTTAGCTTATGCTAGAGGAATTAACATGAATAAGAATGAAAAATAATAAAAGTTATGCATTCATACATTAATGATAAGACTCGAGAGATGGAGAAGGTCTTTAATTTTAAGCTTACTACTTAACTGAAGAGAACTTATGCGAAAGTTAATGTAGATACTAATCGAAGGAACAGAGAAGATTAGGATAATGATTAAGAAAGAAATAACTATGTCCATTATGCATGCCAATTCTTGAGCATTAAATGCACAATTAAAATGACCACACATGAAATTAGGGTAGAAACCCAAGTCATAATGTTTATTTAGATTTAACGCTATGTTTCAGTTTCATTCTATTGCTTTACTCATTATTTATGTCATATGTTATATCTCTGTTATTGCTTGATTACATGCGTTGTTTGTGTTATGGACTTTTTCTATTAGACTCATCATGTCTAATCCATAACGGTTTACTTGGTAAACTGACCCATTATTTGGGATTCCAAGGAGTACAGCTATACATGGAGTGGATGAAGTAGATGCGTCAATGATTGATGGAAATCCAAATTTGAGCAAAAAAGTATTTGAAGCTTAGTTGATTAGGTTTTTCTTTATGCATTAATAAGCATTTTAATATATTAATTTCAGATTTATTTTTATGAACAAGTTCATGTTAATGATGGATTAAGCTTGATTTCAGTTTTTATTTAATTTAAAGAGTAAGCATACAATTTGGTATAATAGGTTGATACCTCATAATTTAGAATTGCTAGAATTGCTCTCATGATGGTAGTAAAGGGAAAATTTTTGTGTGCGCTTTTAATAGTTATTTTTCATTGTGTTTATATGCAGATCTTTACGGATTAATTGATTTAATTATGATCATGGATATATGATGTAATGTGATGTCTCTAAGTGAGCGCATTGATCCGGTGTATGAATTTGGGGACGTCACAAAATGCTAGTAGTGGGACATAGATGCAAAATGGATGTGGCATATATATAGTATAAAATTGGTAATTCTTTTTTAACTTTATATGAGAATTATATTTGTATGTATCAATATTTATAGTTTTGAATGTCAGAGTTTAGGCACATGCATCATTGAACTCATCTATTAAGGGGTGAAAAAATACATGATTAAATTTATCCATTAGTAGTATATATAATATAATATATTATCCGAGTTACTTATTAAAAATATTACCAGAAACATATATATATATATATATATATATATATATATATATATCTGCATGAAGCTCATTCCATGATTTCATCAATTATTAAAAAATATATGATTTTAATGTCCCAAAAATTTCGTAAAAGTCAGATTTTGAAATAATCTAATGGCTCTACAAAATTGTTATGTCAAAGTATGAAACTGCTTTCATTTTTAAGATATAGAAGTATCAAGTAAGTAGGACACAAGTTTCTTTTCTGGTAGAAATGTGTTTCTATATTAATTGAAACTAGTTTCTTCTAAGATAGAAACTAGTTTATGTGTAAAATGAAGCGAGTTTCGATTAGATATTGAAACGCGTTACTGAAAACATTTCTAAGAAGTTCCAGAAATGTCTCATACCAGTCCCTGGTACTGGTACGCAGAGGGATTCGTACAGTAGGGCTAAAAGGGTATCTAAGTAACTATGGTTAAGCCATTATACAAGCTGATTGTGCGATTAGCAGTTGTTTATTTATTTCCGTGTGGCTGATTTGTGGTCATAGGACCCTCCAATAAATTGTTTGTGTGAATGATAGTAATATGCGTTTGTAGTGAAGCAGCCCTCTACACCCTCTTCTTGATCTTTAACCATCTTTACCCTTCAATTCCAGTATAGGTACAGCAGCAACCTATGTAGGTGTCAGTGTTGACCAAGAAAAAGACCACCCTATTCAGTACCAAAGAAGACCTCTTGACTGGAGATATATCAAGTAGGTAACCGGTCTGCTTGAACCCCTTTCACTTGTTGCATTGTTAATCTGTGGAAGCGCTGTGGCCGAAATTAAAGTACAGTTTGTGGCTAGAGAGAGCCCACATGGCTGAAAACTACTAATGTGCTCCTTGATGGGAGTAATTATTTGGAATGGTCCAGATCTGCTTCTACGTATATAGGGTCAAAGAGAAAGATTGGATATGTTGCGGATGTGATCACTGAACTAGCCCTTATTAATCCAAAGTATGAAGATTGGCAATGTGACAATCTCACTGTGATGGCATGGTTGCTACACTCTATGCTATCAGCGATTAGCAAGTCCTTTATGTATGCAACTAGTGCCAAGCAATTGTGGGATGCTCTTACAGAGGCATACTCACATAAACAAAACCTTGTGAAGATTTTCCAACTAATGGACAGGATCAGTACTACCCATCAGGGGGAGAAAGTCCATTGGGAAATACTACACTCAGGTTCGTAGTATGGTGGATGAGTTAGCACAGTATCAGCAGGAAGATTTGTTTGAGTTGTGTTCAGAAGCCGCAATGCAATGGTTGTGTTTCGAAGGCCAATCTCGTTGTGGAAAGAAAGGCCTTTGACTTCTTGAAAGGAAACAATCTTGAGTACGACAATCTGTGTGCCAATATTCTTGGTAGATAAGTGTCCCCCACTTGGCACTGTTATCTCCCTCCTCCAGCATGAGGAGAGTCGGCGCCGAGAGATCTGCTCTCCCATCCTTCTCCGTGTTTCGTCATGGTGGAGGAAAATCTGGTCGTAGAGGTAGACATGGTCGTGGTAGCATTTCTAGAGAAGAAACAGAAAAGCTGAAATGCACTCACTGCGGTAGGAAGGGACATCTGTGTGACACGAGTTGGGACTTGCATGGCAAGCCTACCTTTCATAATAACTGCTCATTTATTGTTAAGGGAGATGCCCCACCTCCAAACCAAAATGCACTTCCTACTGGACCTATTACTGTTGTTCCTACTCCAGCTACTCCAGCTGCAGTTACTTTGACACCAAAGGAGTACCAGGAACTTATGCAGAAGAGGGCCTCCAGTTCACAAGCCTCCTCAGCATCATTACACCTTGTCAAGTCAGGTATCATTGGCTCTACACACGCCTCTTCACCTCATCCTGCCTGGATTGTAGATTCAAGAGCTACAAATCATATGTCTAGTATGTCTTCGCTGTTTGAAAATGTTTCTTTTGTACCTCATCCTAGCCATATTCGTGTTGTTGATGGCTCCCTTGTTCCTGTAAAGGGATAAGGCGATGTACACGTTGGGGTTTGTCCCTTAAATCTACACTTCTCATTCCTTAAATGTTATGAACCTTGTATCTGATAATAAACTCATTAAATCCATGACTTGCAGTGTAACATTTTCTCTTTCTCACTGCATGTTTCTAGACCAGACTATGGGGAGGACATTTGATCGTGGATGTGAGGGAGGACTACATCATCAGTGTAACAATTGCTCGTGGATGGAAGATCCTCAGAAGTCAAGGCATGTGGCTGCTACTACATCATCTTTGGAGATGGTGCATCTATGACATTGTCGCTTGGGACACTTACCCTTAACCTGTTTACGCACTATACTTCCAAAACCTTTTTTCAGTCAACTTGAGTATCAAGGTTTTCAATGTGAAGTGTGTCAACTTTCTAAACATTGTAGAACAAGCTATCCATAGAGTAAGGATAAAAGTGAAATTCTATTTAGCGTTATTCACTGAGATGTTCGGGGTCCATCCCTTGTTGTAGCTTTACACGGTTATCATTATTTCGTTACTTTCATTAAATGAAGATAAACTATTGTTTTTTTATGAAAACCAAAGATGAAGTTGGTGCTAGTTTTCCCTCTTACCACAAGATTGATGAAACTCAATTCAACGCAAATGTGAAGGTTTTGAGATCTGATGATGGGGGTGAGTTCTCCTCCTATCATCTTCAGTCCTATCTTCGCATGCATGGAATTGAGTGGCATACATCTTGTTCCTACACTCCACAACAAAATGGAGTGGTTGAGCAGAAAAATAGACATCTTCTCGAGGTTGTTCGACCCTTGTTAATGGAGGTGAGTACACTCCCCCTATCATCTTCATTCCTATCTTCGCATGTCTGGAATTGAGTGGCATACCTCTTGTTCATACACTCGACAACAAAATGGAGAGACTGAGCAGAAAAATAGACCTCTTCTCGAGGTTGTTCGATCCCTGTTAATTGATATGGACGTCCCTAAACGTCTATGGGGTGATGTTGTCCTCACTGCCACGTATCTTATCAACTGAATGCCTACCCCTGTCCTAGAGGGCCAGTGCCTGTACAAGGTGGTCTTTCCTAACAAACATACGTATCTGGTTGCACCTCGCATTTTTGGTTGCTTATGTTTTGCTCATATCTCTTCCATCCATCGGGATAAATTATCTCCCAAAGCTATCTGATGTCTCTTCATTGGGTATCCTTCTTCCCAAAAAGAGCATAAATGTTATGATCCTGTGACTAGTAAATGTTTTGTCACCATGGATATTGCCTTTTTAGAATCATCCAAGTCCACCAACTCCCATCAGTACCCTCTTCATACGAGAAGTCTAACAATGAAGAAGAGAGCACTTCATCTCCACCAGCTCCCCTGCCTATATTTCAAGAAGATGAAGACGATGTCTACGTTGAAATCGAAGAGTTGGCCAGTGCACGTGATCCAAAAGTGCCTGGAACTTGCGATACGAACAAAATGTCTCTTCCCGAAGAAGGTCCAAGAGAATCCCCACATTCCGATTTGGATCTCCCAATCGCACTTTGGAAAGGTACAAGAGACCCCATCAGTAAATTTGTGTCATAACGCGCTTTATCTGCCTCCTATTCTAGCTTAATCTCTTCCTACCTATGTCTGAAGCATTAGCTCAACACCATGGAAAGAGGCTATGGGGCAGGAGATGAAAGCTCTTGATCATAATCACACTAGGGAAATTGCTAGGCTCCCCAAAGACAAGAGAGCCGTAGGATGTAAGTGGGTGCCCACAGTAAAGTACATGCCAGATGGAACCATCGAAAGATATAAAGCTAGGCTTGTAGTGAAAGGATTCACACAGACACCTGGGATAGACTTTCAAGGCACGTTTGCCCGTGGAAAAACTCAATTCTATTTGTGTCCTTCTGGCTCTAGCCAGACACAAGAGATGGCCACTACATCAGTTGGATATAAAGACTGCCTTTCTTCATCGTGACCTGAAAGAGGTGTACATGACGTTGCCTCCCGGTTTTATTCCCCAAGGGAAAGAAGGTCGAGTACGTAGATTGAGAAAAGATACTTACTGGTTGAAGTAATCACTGAGGCTTAGTTCAGAAAGTCAGTGATGTTGTAATCATGCTTGGGTATGAAAGAACTCACTAAGTTCACACCGTGTTCACGAAGAAGAGAGGAGGAGATAGTAATGCTCAAGTGTTTGACATAAAGGACTTGAGTCGTCTTCAGTATTTAATGGGAATCAAAATGGCCAGATCGCAAAAGGATATTATTTTGTCATAGAGAAAGTATACATTAGAAGCTCTAAAGCAGGCTGGAATGCTTGGGTACAAGCCAATTGATACTCCTTTGCATCAAAACCATAGGATCAACATTGAGACTGGTGCGTATTGTCCAGTACGTACCAGTATCAGAAGGGTTCGATCTGATAAATTGATCAGGACATGCCCAGTCAATGTATCGTCTGATACGGCCATTGTATCGATCATATCGGACGATACAATGGGAAAGTCAAAATCCCGGACGATACTTTGACTGTATCGTCTGGGATTTTCACAAAAAAATTGGTACACTTTTTGGCCCACTAAGTGAACCGAGACATTTTTGTTGCTACACTTTTGTCTCCCTTCTCTCTCCTCTTTTGTTCTCTTCGCTTCTCCTCTCTAAGGGAGGCAATGGGGCTGGTAGCCCAGCCCAGCCCGGTTTAAGGAGGGTTCGGACTTGAAATAAAGCCTGAGGGACGGAGTTGGGCTATCACTTTAAGCCTGAAATTTAAACGGGTCGAGCTTGGGCTCAAGCTCTTAGGCCTGTTGGGCTCTTATATATATGATGTATATATTGAGTATCACTTCTAATATTTAAAAAAATAAACTTAAAGATCTATAAATTTTCTATTTTTAAGCTTTAGACTTCCTTGGAAATAAATTTTTGCATTGCATCAATTTTATATTTTTACAAATATAGAGTTACTTTTTTATAAATCAATAAATAACTTATGAATAAATGAACCAGGCCAAGCTTGGGCTTTTGAAGTTTATTACGGGTCGGGCTTGGGCTTGGGCTTGGGCTTGGGATCAAAACCCATCATGGGCTAGGGCCAGGCTTGGACTAAGTTCAAATCCGATAGGCCAGGCTTGGGTTTACCCTAGCTTGGCCCAAGTCCGGCCCATTGCCACCCCTACTTCTCTCCCTTACCCTAGGCAATAAACCACCCCCAAACTTCATTTCCACACCGAATCGACGCTAATTAACGCATAAAGGCGCATCAAAACTCGGCTCTACCCTTCTTTCATCACAGTTAGGTATTTTTTTCCCCTCTTTTCTTTCATATAATGTTTTCTCTTTATAATGGGTAGAGAAAACTTAGATCTACCCATTTAAAAAGAAAAAACATGTTAGATCTACACATTGCAGGTTAAATCTACTCCTTTTTTGTTGGATTTCCCCACAAAATTAGGAATTTTATGGTGAAATCCTAATTAACCCCACATTTGGAGCTTTTGCCTTAAAATCAATTTTAATTAAGTAATTAGTTATTACACTATATAATAAACCCCACATAAGTAATTTTCATGTTAAAATTATTAATTTTTTAATTATTTATTAAATTGTTTCGAGTTAGGGTTATTTTAAATAAAAAAGGTGTTGGGGTGAATACGCTTGGGCGCATAGGATGACCTGGGCCCACACTTTCACATGCTACATGGCATGATGACCCAAAAAAATGTCGTTTTAGGTTGATCAGCAATGGCACATGTGGTTTGAAAAAAAAAATACCTTTTTTTACTTTTTTGACCTCCATTTCATGAGTCAAAGATAAGGTAACGCCCCAAAAAATATGGTGCATGGATTTATTGAACTTTGACCACATTTTTAACGGTCGATATGTATCGGAGAGCGCCCAATTTTTTTGTGGAACTTAATCGATCTTGTCCAAGTTGCCGAGTCACCCGATGCTCATGATCATGGATTAAAAATTTGGAAAAACGATACGTATCGTTCAGCCCCAAAACCGATACATATTGGATGATACGTATAGGTTCCGGACTACATTCCAATATATCGTTCGGAATTTTCAATTTTGTATGGGAGGCACCGATACAGTACCTTGAATGTATCGTATCGGTGAGGTCCAAAACCGATACGTACCAGTATTGGACGATATTTTGACCCATGCTCATGATGGATGCTACATGATGCCTAGCTGACAGTGGGTGTAGAGATTTCTCTACACCCAAGCGCATAGTCCTGGGCCTCATAAAAAAATTGGGTTTTTTTTATATTTAAACTAACACTAAAAATTGATCTTATAAAAATAAAAGTAGATTATATCAATAACTTTTATCATGAAAAAATAACATTGTCTATTTTCTTTTTCTTTTTTTATCAGTAATGGAAACTATAACCAGTGAGGCGCTGAAAGGACCAATACAACAACACGAGCAGAAAGAGCAGAAAAGAAAAAGTACAAGAAGACACGAAACTGCTCCCCAACCGATCAAATTAGCCCGGGTCCCATGGGGAGGAGTCGCCTCTAACCACATCACCGCCTCTAGCCACCCAAAACCACACCAGGTCTCTGACCAACTTCATAATCATCCCCACTGGGCGGCTTTTATTCTCGAAAATCTGCATATTTCTCTTGCGCCGCATACTCCAATAGACGGCAAAGAGAGCTGCCATCCAGTAATCGCCAAGATGACCTCCAATTTGACAGACGACCATGTCAGGAACTGAAGGTAAGGCATTGTCGGAGTTACCCAATTCATACCAAAAGATTTTATGACCACGCTCCAAATCTCGTGCGCCACCCCACAGTGAAGTAGGAAATGCGAAGAGGTCTCCTCTCCATGGATGCACACCACATAACGATTAGGGATATCCCTCCCCCTCCGAATAAATTGGTCCATCGTTAGAATTTTCTCTTTGAATAGTGTCCATGCGAAGAACTTAATTTTGGGCAAAATGGCCGCCTTCCACACCCCTACACCTTGGAATCTGATCAGCGGGCAGTGCGAAAGCATCCTGTAGTAGGATTTGACGCTGAAGCTTCCATCTTTGCTAGGGGTCCATATCCGCTAGTCCTGACCATGCGGATGCCGCGGCACCTCGTAGAGCGTGTGAAGCAGTTTCGAGAACGAGGCCACCTCGTCGCCTCTCAAGAGCCTTTTGGTGGTAACTTCCCACAGTCTACCTCCATGGGTTTCGGACACAAAATCCTCGATCATCCCTAGGGGGTTCAAAGATATAGCGTAGATATTTAGGAAAGACGACTTGAGAGGTCCACCTTCCACCCATGCGTCCTCCCAGAACCGAATACGAGTGTCATAACCCCAACTGAACCGCAGCCCTCTAGCGTAAAGAGGCCATGTGCCATAGATATTTTTCCACCAAGCCAATGTACCTCTGTGAACCGTGGTGCAGATCCCCCAATTACCAATGGATTGCCCGTACTTCTCGATCAACACCGCACACCAAAGACTATCACTTTCTTCAACCCTCCCCGCTCGCCAGAACCATTTTCCTAGGAGCGTGATGTTGGTTCACCTCAAGCTGCGAATGCCCAGGCCACCACAACTCACGGGCAATTGACATGTGTCCCAGTTAACTAGGTGGTGTCATTTGTCTAGACCCGACCCCTCCCACAGAAAATTCCATTGGATTTGCTCCAAACGATTGATGACTCCCGTCAGGCATTTGAACATCGACATATAGAAGATGGGCAGACTCGATAAGACCGCTTTAACTAGAACAAGACGGCCTCCACTACTGAGGAATTTGCCTTTCCACGAAGACAACCGCTGTTCGAACCTTTGAACTATCGGATCCCATGCTCTAGCTGTAGGTTGTCTGAGGCCGAGTGGCCGCCCCAGGTACTTGATTGGGAGTTTCTCAATCAAGCAATTCACCTTTTGTGTTAATTTTGTCATCAAATGATCATCGGTTCCAATACCCGTGATAGTCAACTTGTGAAAGTTGATGCGTTGTCCCGAACAGCCTCATATACCGAAAGGACTTCAACCAACGATCTGAACTCCGCGACATCGGCGTTCCCAAAAATTGTGTCATCAACGTACTGGAGGTGTGAGATGTATCGACCTTGAGCTCCCACCTGAATTCCAGTTATGAGATTCAGTTGTCTCACCCCCACAATAAGACCAAATAGCGCTTCGCCCACCATATTGAATAGGAATGGGGAAAGCAGGTCCCCCTGATGGATTCCTCTAGAACTCTTGAAGTACCTTGTTGGAGTGTCGTTAATCAATACCGAAAACCAAGCCGAAGAATAACAACCCCGCATCCATCTCCTCCATGTTGGCCCGAACCCCAACCTACCGAGCATATAGTCTAGGCAATCCCAACGATCATACGCTTTCCCCATATCCACCTTCCAAAGGGCTGCGGGTCGATGATCCTGACGGGCCGAGTGGATCGCTTCTTGGGCCACCGCAACCAGGTTCACTAATTGTTTGCCCTGACCGAACGCTCCCTGATTGACCGAGATTATCTTACTCATTAACGATTTGAATCTATTGGCTAATACCTTGGATATTATCTTGTACAAGCAGTTGATGAGGTATATTGGTCGGAAATCCGAGATATCCTCAGTCCCTTCTCTTTTGGGAATGAGGGTGATGAAAGTGGAATTTAGACTCCGCCCTATGAATCCGGTGGCGTGGAACTCGTGCATTACTTCCATCTAAGTTTGCCATTATGGCCGGTCAAAAAAATCGAAAAAATTCCATGGTGAAGCTATCGGGCCCCGACACTTTGTTATTGCCCCCAAACCTGATGACCCGCCAAACCTCCTCTTCACTAAACTGCAGCTCCACACCCACACGTTCTTCCGCTGAGATGGATTGATATGGCAGCCCATCCAGCTCAGGCCGATGCAATCCTTCATCAGAGTACATCTTATAGAAAGCGAGGACGTTCTCCCGAATCTGCTCCTCACCCGAATAAGTCACCCCATCCACCGCAATGCTGCCCAAATAATTCATTTTGTTCCGTGCAGTGGCAATCGCATGAAAGTACTTGGTGTTGGAATCTCCCTCTTTGAGCCATCTCACCTTAGCTTTTTTATTCCAGCACACCTCCTCGGCCATGCAAGTGTTGTTGAATTTCTGTTTTTTGTTATATCTTTCTTCCTCCGTAAGGTCCCTAACTTCCGCTAGTTTGTCCAACTCTTTCAGCAGAAAGAGCAAACCCTCTTTCGTGATGTGGACCAACCTGTACACCTCTCTGTTCCACACCTTAATTCTTCCCTTGATCCGTTGAAGTTTGGAAATAAATCTGTAAGTAGCTGTCCCTGAAGGCGCCGGTTCGCTCCACCAAGAAGGCACCGCCGCCTGAAAATCCTCATCCAACAACCACATGTTTTCGAATTGGAATAGGGACGGCCCCTTCCCCCGAGATTTGCAAGTAAGCAGTAACCGCCGGTGATTGGAAACTGCTCGGGCTAAACATTCTAGTCTGGCAGCCGGAAGGATATCCAGCCACTCCATATTGCAGAGGAACATGTCCAGCCTGCTTAAAGAGGGATTCTCTTGGAGATTAGACCAAGTGAATCTCGCTCCCGTTAGTAGAACATCCATCAACTCCCAATCAGAGATGAAGGAATTGAAATCACGCATCACTGCTACATCTGGCGACCCACCCTATTTTTCGTACCCCCATCTTATGGCATTGAAATCACCCCCCAGGCAAAAGGGGTGATCCCATCTGGCTGCGAGGACAGCCAACTCAAACCAGAATTCGCTCTGATCTCTGTCATCAGACGGACCATAAATACCTGAAAACATCCACACCTTTCCTGTATCTTTATTCCAGAGCACCACCGAGGCCGAGAAAAGTGTCACTTCCTCATCCAATCTATCGAACAACAGTGAATTCCAGGCCACCAGAATGCCGCCTGATGCGCCTGCGGAATCAATGCCAATCCAATCCCAACGATTTCCTCCGACCACAGAGGCGACTTTTCCCCTGTCACAGCTACCCCATTTAGTTTCTTGTAACATGATAACTATCGGGTTTAAAGCAGCAATCACCCGTTTAACACCGGCACACTTCCACCCATCACAGATACCCCTCACATTCCAGGATAGCATCTTCATACTCAGACAACACACAGCCCGCCCATAACCGAGAAAGGTGGGTGTTAAGCACCCCCCACTCCCCTCCCATCTGACATCCCCCACTGTAAACGAGCAAGCTCCCGAGACCCACCCAGACGCTTCTTCTTGTTATCCTGACAACTAACCAAAATGGAGCGGAACACCTCCCGGACGGCACCATCGGATCCCTTGAATGGCATTCCAAGGTCACGGCCAACGCAAATAAGACAATCAATATCGGTCGAATTGCCCATCTCATCGCCGAGACCACCTCTCGTAGTCACCGTAGGGCTGCCCTCGCTGGTCGACTTAGGCGATGCGAAGGAGCTTTGGGGCCAATCTTCCGTCTCGGTGTGACCCAGCGATCCCCCGGTAGCCTCTCCGTTAGAGAGATAAAGAAGGTGAACGCGGAGCAAAGATTCCTTGTGGAGATCTGATCTAGCAAGTCGAAAGACATAATAGAAGGATTTTCAATGTAAAACCCCTCATGAATTGTCGAAGACGTTGGAGAGGATGGGCCAAGTTGCGTTGCATCCTTAACTCGCCGAGCAACCCCACCCTCTCTCCAGGCCCACCTATGTTTCTCCCATCCCCCATAGACGTGGTATCAGGCCCAAAGAGACGGACCCACCCAAACTCGGACCATCCTCTAAGTGGTCACCGAACCCGCTTGTAAGATGTATCCCCACGGGCCAAGGCCACTAAGGACCCCAGTAGCAGCCCCCGCCAGCTGTTCCCCATTTGAGTTGGAAAATCCACGTGTCTCCCACCTATCATGCCGATGAGGCGCTAATGGATCTATCACATGGCGGTCACGTGAAGCGTCAAAGCCTAGGGACCATACCACCCCCATAGTCGAAACAGGAGTACCAGGATGCCTATGGTCAACTCGCCTCAAAACCACTGACTGGTTTCCGGAAGCTTCTGTCGGTCCGTGGCGTGTCGAAACCCCAGCTACGCTCGATGCCCAAGGTCCCCTATATCTCTTTCCCCTGCGTTGAAACACTCTAAACCCGTTTTTGTTGCCCGTGTTTCTTCCTCAAAGGGGAACCCGCAGCTTCTATCCCCATCGAATCCCAGGTACGGATCCTGACCTCGTCCTTCACCGTTGGCATCCACGTCGGCTCACCTACCTCTTCCGACTACATCTGTAAGTTGTCGTCCTTGGAGTACGACACGATCTTGACCGTTGGAAACATCGACGGTGCGAGATTCGTCGCGACGCATCTCTGCGACTTGCGGTGGTTCATCGGCTCCGAAGATTTGCAGTGGTTCATCGGCTCCGAAGATTGCAACCGATCGAGAAAGCCCCCCTCGCCGGCCCTCGGGAACAGTACTTCATCATTTAGATCTTAAAAGTCCTCGACGATTTCTCCTTTCTCAATCTCCCCTCTTGAACTATAAGCACTTCAAGCAACTCCCGAGGAACCAACCCCCCCCCCCCGGCCGATGCGGACAGCCACCTATGGTACAGCGAATTCGCGGACGAGCACCCCTCCGAGCGTCACGACGCTGGCCAACCGGACCTTTCCACCCCGTCCCGAGTGATTCGATCTCCGGCGAGATTTCTTCTGCAGAACCACCGAATATGTCTATCTTAGCATTTCGGGGCCTCACGGCTTCATCGCTCGGCTATTGTGGGACGAGCACCCTCTCCATGAGTTCCATTTCTATGAAGACCCTATGTTTTTTGCCGCAGAGGTGGATCTCGCAAGATCTAGGAATGTGTTCCCAACGGTCGACGGCGACCAGGATTCGGGTGGAACCAGTTTCCCAGAGATTGACGGAGCTCCGGCCAACGAGAACGAACTCGTCACACTTATCACTGATCCCCTTAAGGAGCTCGATTGTCCAAGTGTGGATCAGAATGCCGAACAATCGGATCCAAACACCTCCTTCCCACCACTATAAATGAAGATTGCCCACTGTTGGTTCCTAGACACCGCACTCCACCGGGGCTCTGTCAATCCAGAAGGATATTTTGCGATAGAGAGTCAGGGCTCCTTCCTCCGACATCTCAAGAGAAACTTATTTTTTGTGATAGTCAAGAGTGAGGGCCTTTTTGTGTAATCCCAAGAAGTTTGTAACCACCAATGTAAATGAAATAGTGATAAAGTGTCTTTGACTGTATATAGCACCACCCAGTATTGTTGTAAATTCTTTGCAAGAGATCCAAACTGGGGGGAGTTAAACTCCAACCGGTCTCTGCTAAGTCCCCAATCGGTGGGGTGAGACGGTAAAGAGCCCATCGGGGTAGTAGGCGTGGCCAACAATTCTGCCTCCCCCCGGTTCTTCCTATCTTTCCCCACGACGTCGGCAAACGAGACCCCGCGGCAGCGGATTGCCCCTCCCGTAATCAAACCGAAGGGTCAATTAAAGCTTTTACCTGTGATAGACCATCCGTTGCTTAGGACTTGAAATTGACACCCTTTAAGAACCACTTGACAATTGTTACTTCCCCTAGGGATAGGATCGTAGGCTGATTTGACCACCACCCCATCAGCTCTGGCTGAGACGCATCCAATCTGATGGCAAACTGTCCTATGCCGGAAATTAAGATTGCGGCAGATCGTGCAAAACCAATCACCCACTCTAAGCACCAAAGCCATTGCCTTCGTTCGTTTCTGGTTCCATTGCTGGGACTCGAACCCGGGTCTCTTGGGTGAGAACCGAGTATCCTAACCAACTAAAAACCTAAAATATACTTTTACACTAATTATTAATATAAATTAGTATTAGAAAATGGGAAATAATTATAAAAAAATTATGAAAAAATATAAAAAGTTACGAAAAAATTATAACAAATTATGAAAAACTATAAAAAATTACGAAAAAATTATGAAAATTATAAATATTATTTTTGCTTTCTATTTCTAATTTATCTTTTGCATCACTATTTTATGTTGATGTATGCGTGAAACATTAAACATTAACATGGTACGTGAGCGAGCCTTGCTTAGGAATATGGAAGTGCAATAGTGGGCAACAAAAATAAGATTAAGTGTCTTATGTGGTAAAGATAGTAAGTGGGGGTATTACGAGATTGAAAGAGCATTTGGCTCATATAAATGGAGAGACTACATGATGTAAAAAGTTTCAAAGGAGAAAATGTTAGGCATGAGACAAAAAATAAATGAAGCCAAAGAGAGAGAAAAAGATAACAAGAGAATAAATAGAGATATGATGGAAAGGATTAGGCACCCTAATCATGGGCCCATTAAAAATGATGAAGGTGAATCAGATGATGAAGATGAGTCTCTCAGGTGAAGTGCCTACAAAGAGAGTAAGATGGGAGCCATAATCAAGCTTGATCAAGAAGATGATGAAAGAAGGTTTAGGGTTGGATTGAGTGGCCCATCTCAGTGTGAACATGAGGGTGGTTCTAGGCAGACCCCGGTGTCTATTGATGATGAGGAAGACGGTTGTTGAGGCTTGTGTAGGTCATCTACTATGAGAGAGCGTACGACTACGAGACGCATAGGGAAGTCTAGATCCATACCTCTACAAGCAAGAAAGTGTCAAGCAACCAAAGATAAGAATAATATCTTTCAAGCAATTGGGGAAGAAATTGGGAAAGGCAATCACAAAGTTTATTATTTTCAACCACATTCCATCTCAAGTGGTAGAGTCCCCATACTTTAGGATGATATTGGATACCAGTGCAGAAGCAAGGCCTGGAATTAAGCCTCCTTCTACGCACGAAGTTGCAGGCCCTCTACTAGACGAAGAGAAGAAAGAACTCGAAGCATATGTGAAGAGCTTCGAGGAGGCATGGGAATGAGAGAGATTACACAATAATGTGTGATGGGTGGACAGGCCAAACTAAGAAGAGCCTCATTAACTTAGTATACAGGGATTTTGAGATAATTTTCTTAAAGTTTGTGGATGCATCTAACGTTACTAAGGATGATGATTATCTTTTCACTTTAATGGATCAAGTGATTGAAGAGGTTGGTCCCAGCAAGGTGGTACAAATTATCACCGACAATGCCACGAACTACAAAGCTGGTAGGGTAAACTAATGTTGAAGCAACGCCACCTTTACTGGACTCCTTGTACTCCACATTGTCTGGACCTCATCCTTAAAGGCTTGGGAAAAGAAGTCATGGCCCAAGTTGCTATTGCAAAAGTCAGAGCAATAACTTTTATTTATAACAGTGAGAAACTCGTCAATTTGACGAGGACATTTACAATAGTCAAGCTTCTCAGGCCTGAGATAACAAGGTTTGCAACACAGTTTTTGGCCTTACAATGGATAGATTCTCTTTTGGATAAATATGCAGATTGACTGGTTTAGGAGGAAGCTTGGATCTTTTGGCATCACCTTGGCCCAATCACACGTTTATGTTTGTGCTGCAGCGGATTGGTGGATGCATTATGGAAAGAGTGGGTGAGTCTTGAGACTGATTGCGATGCGGGTATTGTCTCAAACATGTTCATCATCTAACTGTGAGAGGAATTGGAACTTCTCTTTGATTCACATAAAGCCCAGAACTAGACTGACTATGAAAAGATTTGGAAGTTGGTTTATTGTCACTACAACATGTGTCTAAGGATCAAAAACAAAGAGCGATCAAACCGCAGTGAGGAATTAATTTTTTGTTAAAATTTAAATGTTTATTGTCATTTGACATGCTAATTGGTTAGTAATGTCTTTGTCATTTAGATGTGGAATATTTCAATCCAATTGAGTTGGACCACATAGTCGCAGATGATGACCCATTAAACTTATGGGTTAAAGAGAGGGAAGCTCCAATTTTGGACAGTGACTCCACAGATTGGTTGGATCGCGTAGAAAGACTGGCCGAAGAGCAACCTTCTCAAGCTAGTAGAGAGAGAAAACTGGTATGTAAATCTACATTGCCTCCTCAAGAGAGCTCACATCCCGATGATGATGACGACAATGATGAGCATGGTGATGATGGAGGTGATGAGACCTATGATGGGGACCTACGTCCAACTTATGGGTAAACCTCTCAAGTTGTTTTCTAGTGGAGTGATGATGACATGACGATGTTCGACACTCCAACATTTCGCGGTGGAAGGATTGAAGGAAGAGGATCTTTTGAATCCTATCAATCCCAAGAAAATGCACTTGATCATACAATCAATAACTTCGGCGGGTTTGGGTTTCACAATACTGAAGACTCATGTGTTATCAATCCAATCCCTTAACCCAACGTATCCCAAAATGAAGTATTTGTTGCGCAGCTATTTGGAGCCCCAGGATAACCTTGTTACCCCTTGCCTCAATATTAAGGAAGGACCTATGGCTATGAGTATTATTATGGCCCACATTATAGGCAAGGCTAACGTAACAATGACGAAGACGAAGAAGAACCAGGCAGGAACTCGATGTGGCTGTAACACTTATATACAAATTACTTTTTTAATATTCTGTAATTTCAGTTGTTCCTTGTTACTTGTTTAAATTTGATGTCTTATTTAATCTATATAGATAGGAAAAACAAGTGAAATCCATTATATACATGGATCAAAATACCAAAAACAAATAGGTATATAGCTCAAAACAATTAAAAATAAGAATTTTACTTTTTTCTGGATTTTTTTATTCTTTTTATCGTTTGTATCAGTTGATACATAGAATGAGTATATTGGCCGATACAAATGATACCTATCGTTCCAGAGCCTGAACAATATGTATTAGAAATCCGAGATTTTGACCCATGGTACCGGTGCCGGTGGCTTGTTATGAAGCCAATTTATCTGACTATGACCGGGTCTATTAGTGTTGTAAGTCAAGATATGCACTCTCCTAGAACACCTCATTTGAACGATGTCTATCTCATCTTGAGGTACTTGTAGTCTAGCCCATGTAGAAGTCTTCAGTACAGAGACAACGGTCACCTAGATGTTGAAATATTCACTGATGTCGACTATGTTGGATCCCTAAGTGACAGGCGATCTACTTCAGTTATGTTACAATCCTCAATGGAAATCTGGTTACGTGGAAAAACAAGAAAGAGACCGTTGTCTCTAATTCCAGTGTTGAAGCAGAATACGGGGCCATGTCTCACGGGGCTCGAGAAGGAATGTGGCTAAGCTTCATTCTCTCAGATCTTGGCATCCAAGGCGATAATGATGTTGTCTTACATATTGCTGAGAATTTCGTCCTCTATGAACGAACAAAGCATATTGAAGTGCTTAAGAGTTTTGTACTTCGGGTCGCCTCTGAAGACCAACTTGCCGATATATTCACTAAGGCAGTTGGGAGAAGAAGATTAAAAGCTATTGCCTTCAAGTTGGGCATGACTGACATCTGCACACCAACTTGAGGGGGAGAGTGTTGAAATGTGTATGCATCCCTTATCGGGTGTCACTAATAGTAGTGGGTGTGTGGTAACAAAGTTTTAAGTAGGGATTTCCATATTTCTTTTGCTCAGTTATACGTGAGATGTAAGTACCAACATGTATATGCTAATAATAGAAGGAATTTGAGATATACAACTCAACCCTAATTGTCCTCCATCTCTCTTTTCCTTCTTCTTCCTCCTCCTTCCTAACCCTGGCCCTAAATACCATTAAATTTAACAGCACCTGAGGGGAAACTAAGGATACACGTAATACTTGTGCCCCACCTGGGGGTGTAGGCAAGTGCAGAGGCCAAAGCACATGCCTAATTGTGCCCAGGCTCATCCCTATGGCCTAAGCAAGGAACACTATATTTCATGCTTGGATGCAGGCTTCTCAAAGACAAGCGTTTGAGTTAGCACTTATGTATAAATCCAAGATCAGAACAGATAGCTCAAGAATCCTTCCAAGCCTAATTAAATCCTACAATACCAAACTCAAAACAAATAGATACAAAAGCGAAGCAATCAAACGAGAAATCAATGTCATCAGTATTAGATGATATTTTCTTACACAGAACTACATGGCTGTAGAGAGAGAGAGAGAGAGAAAGAAAATCTCATACTGATGATGGTGATTCACCGTGAATCAACGTGAATCGAAAAAAACAAAAAAAATAACTTACAGGATTAGGGTTCTTTTTCTTTCTATCGGTAACAAAGATTACATTAATAAATAAAAAGAAATTACACAGGAAAGTAAATGCGTACCTGAGGGTAGAGAGTATCTACCCAAAGGGAAAAACACTCACCAAAAACCGAAACCCCAGGAGCAATGAGAGTGCTTGCATCCACGGACGCATCCTCGAAACTGGCAGAGGGTCAAGGCAAGGAGGTGACTTTAAGGTTCTTCTTCTTTTACTTGCTTCTTCTTTTTCCTCTTTCTTCTTCTTCTTTCTTCTTCCTTCTTCTTTCTTCTTCGCAAGGGTGAGAGTTTAGGGTTTCTATGCTAGAGGTTAGGGCTTTTGCTTTTCGTTGTTTTTCGGATCTTCAAGAGGGTTTAGGGTTGTGAATGTCAATAGAAGGTTGGGTTTTATATAAATCCAAAATTGTAGGTAAATTCCCTTTAAAATATACAAAAACCCTGCCTATCCCTCGTTTAAGTGCTTGAGTCGACTCAATGAGCCGACAAACTTGGTCAAGTTTCCGCGTCGGCTCGGTGAGTCGAGCGAGTTTTAAGCCTATTCGAGTCTTTAGACGAGTCAGCTCGAAACTTGGGCAAGCCGGGTCGACTTGTCGAATTTTAACACCATGGAAGAAAGACAAAATATATGAAGTGCAATTTTTGTGACCATGATATTCTCGAGGAGGATTTAGTTATTAAAATGCCACATTATGTAAATCATTACAAATGACACGTTGAAAAATGTTACTAAAATATGTTCGACCATATTTTGATCTATGTGATATGCTATAGTTAGTTCTTTATTCATGTGTTTGAACATTACCACTTGAGCATATACTAGACTTTGGACTTGTACGAGGAGTTGGAAATTCTCAAAGTAGGGGGAACGTTTTTGTACCTGATCTTGTGACAGGCATATCTAATATTTTGACTTGCATCTAAGCCATGTAAATTGTTGGGGTGAGTCATTGTGAATTGTACTTCTGTAAAATGTTGCGACCAAATTTTAAGTACGCTTACCTGTGGAAAATCCACACTTGGACCATGTCAATCTGTCCCGTCTTGTCCAAACAGTTGGGGAAACCCAAAAAATCTAGAAAGAAGTAGAGTAAATTATATAAACGAAAGTTTTAGCGGCCTTGTTCCCCTTTCCATCAATGTATAACACAGTGGTATTGGAGCCTGGTATCTTGGTGTTCCAAGCTCCTAATTGAAGAGGGAAGACTGCAGTCTATAAATTGGACAATAGCAACACCTCTATAGTTCGAGTAATTGATAAAAATATCATTGAAAATCTGACCAGGGTCCTTTCTCAGACAAAATGTAGCTCTGTAAGTCTTGTTTCAATCCTCACAGGCAGCACTCCAACTAGAGCTTCCAGTGAAGAGTTGTGATTTTTCTCGCAAACCCGTGCAATTCTAGAATTTGCAAACTGGGTTCTGTTGTTAACCAAATAACAGCAGACTACCTGCTAATTAAAATTTTGCGATGAATCTCAATGAATTCCTTCTTAAGAGTGGCAGTTCACTAAGGGCCCATTTGGATCGTGTGACTCTTTAATCCAGAGACAAATTTGTTTGTGAATAATTTTGTCTGTCAACTATTTTGTATGTTGTTTAGGTAACATTTGGGCTTTCCAGTGAGTAATAATTTTGTTGTTTAACATCCGAAAGTTCTCAATGATTCATCTATCTTATTTGATGGTAGTGAAGAGGTGTGTGGTCATAATGGAGAAGGTAGTGGTGGTGGTGATGTGGTTGTGCGGTAGTGGAGGAGGTGGTGCTGCTGCTGATGTGGTTGTGTGGTAATGATGGAGAAGGAGGAGGTGGTGGTGGTGTGGTGGAGAAGGTGGTGGCGTTGCAGTGATGGAGGAGGAAGAGGAGGTGGTGGTGGTGATGGTGGTGGTGGAGGACGTGTGGTGGAGAAGTTGGTAGTCACGGCGGTGGTTATGGTAGAGTGTTGGTCATGGTTGTGGTGGTGGCAGTGATGCTCCTATTAGGGTGGTGGTTCTATTGGTGGGGATGGTTCTAGTGGTGGAGGTGGTTGGTTGGTGAGGGTGGGGATGGTGGTCGTGGGGGAAGCAGTGGTGGTGCTAGTGTTGGTTACGGCGGTGGAGATAGGATGGAAGAGGTCATCGGGGAGATGACGGTGGTTGTGCCAGTGGTGGTGGGAGGTGGGGTGGTGGTTATGCTAGTAGTGGTGGCAGTAGTGGTGGTGGGGTGTTGATGTTGATGGTAAGGCAAATGAGGTTGGGGTGGTGGGGTGGTGGGTGGTGGTGGCGGTGATGAGGCGGAGGTGGTTGTCATCGTGGTGGTGGTGGTAGTAGTAGTTGTAGTTGTAGTTGTAGTAGTAGTAGTGGTAGTAGTAGTAGTAGGTGGTGGTGGTGATGTGGAGCAGGTTGTGGTGTTGGGTTTGGGGGTGATGGTGATGGTGGTTGTGGTGTGGAGGAGGTTGTGGTGGTGGTGGGTTTGGTGGTGGTGGAGTGGAGAACGTTGTGGTGGTGGGGTGGTAGGTGAGGTGGAGTAGGTTGTGGTGATCATGGTGGTGAGGTGGAGGAGGTTGTGATGGTGGCCTTGGTGGTGGGGTGGTGGTGGTGGTGGTGGTGGTGGTGGTGGTGGGGGGGTGGTGCCGTGGTGGTATCGGTGGTGGGGGTGGTGGGGGGAGGAGGTGGTGGGGAGGTTGTGGTGGTGAGGTGCAGGAGGTTGTGGTGGTCATGGTGGTGGTGGGGAGATGGTGACCGTGGTAGTGGTGACGGTGGTGGTACTAGTAGCATTGGTGGTGGTGGGGTGATTGAGTGGTGTGAGGTTAAGTTTTATAATAGAGACAAATTTCTCTCAATATTTGATGACAAAAAAATTCTACCTATTTTGTTGGAAGGAAAAAATCCTCATTTTAAGTCAAAATGGATACTCTTTTGTCAACGGAAAAAAAAAAAAGTCAAAGACATTACTTGATACCCAAACATTATACTGAGACTTTTTCTGAAGAAAAAAACGTCTATTACTTTTTAATCCAGAGATCCAAACAAACCCTTAGTTTTCTTTCAAACCCCACTAGAAACACCCAATCGAAACTTCCATTAAGGCGTTGTGACTTTTCTAGTGAACCAGCACAGAGCTGGAATTGACAACCTGAAACCCTGCAATTAGTCACTATTCCAGGTGAGCCTGATGTTGAACCATAAGTATTTAGTCCAAGGTCCCTTCTTGAAAAGTTTGCATGAATGGGTATGGGTATCTTTCAGACCTTTTTGACATTTCTCCTCTATGATAAGTTACGAGGATAATCATAAAACTGTGTGGAGCAGTTTCTTGTGACAAGTCATGTAATGCATCGAAAATGGATTGTGATACAAAGCTTGTCCCTTAGTGAGCACACCAACGTATGTGAGCATTGGACTGCTTCTGTTTGGGCTCAATATGTAAGCACCCTGAGACTTAACGACCATTCTTAACGTATAAAAAGTACTTGAATGTGTGTTTTAGTTGAAATGTCAAGATCTTGAGATCGATTACGAATGTCGACTCTTTCCTAGGCTTATTGAGCCGTTTGAAAACAATGGTCCACTATTGAGCTCAATATAGCTAAAACATGGCTAAATTATAATAGAAACTCTTTAAGAGAGTATGTATCATGATTCAACATGGAACTTCAAATGTAATTATCCTCGGATAAACAACCTTAAAGAGATTCACCTTTGAGAATATGCTCGGCTAGCAACTCCCACTGTAAATTCAAATTTGATATTATAAATTTCGACACATATAAGAGTCTTTGAACCTCGACCTGACTTAAAAATGAAAGTGGAAAGACACGATATGCATCATTTATTTTCTGAAATGCTTGGGGTACATAAGTGTTCAGAAACTCTGCATTGTTCTTCATCCTATGGGATGCATTGACGGCTTGGAGTGATTGCATCCACCCTTGCGCTAGTGTGACGCTCCCATGTTTGCAAGTCAAACTTGAGAACCTCATTGAACCGGTAGGTGTCACATATCAGCAGCACCATTAATTAAAAGACTTAATAAAACTTGTGGAACAATATCCTACTGATTGATTGAAAATGTGCGCAAAGAGACACTTAGATACCGTGCATGAAAATCATTAGAAATCACAATTTGATATGAAACTAGTGTTACTCGAGTTGCATGTTCTGTTTTAAATTCTGCAACATTGCCTTGTATAGATGCATGAAATGACTAGATTTTACTTGGATCGTTAGTTTCATGCTAAGTGTAACAACTTATAGTTGTCTTATCAACCTTTCAGTGTCGACAATTCAGCTTTAGATCGATTCAGCCTTTAGACCAGACCTCGGCAGGAGTCTTGCGCTATTTAGAATACTTTAATTACTTCGGGAGTCCAGACGACCATGTGGATTGGCCTAGGAGACTTTTGATAAAACGAAATTAAGTTGTGCATTGGTATATCTTTTGTCAGCCGAAATTGGTGGGTTTGGACAGTTTTGTAACAATTAATTTATATAGATGAAATCATTCAATAATAAAAGCAAATTCAATACAATAGGAGGGACTGTCATATGAAAAGGACAGGAAAGGTGACCTCAAGTTACTATAACAAACGAATTGATTCATTCCTCGAAGACACCTTGTGTTGTTCTAAATAGACAACATCTGCATAGACAGAGACATAGGATGAATCTAGATTAACAACTTTGCTATCTCAGTCCCACAATGAAATCTCGAGAAGTTGCCACCTCAAAGAGAGAAAGAAGGAAGAGGCTTTCATGCAAGGATAGAGTATTATAGCCACTTAATTGCCCGTCTGACTCCAATTTGCGGGCAATTTTCAAGCTTTAAGTTCAATCTCGGAGGAACTTTTTTTTCTTTTGCATTAATAGCTTGACCCTTGTAGTGACTACTCCTAATCTGTAAAATTCATTGTTTCCTTAAGAACATTAAACTTTTTGCCACATACTTTGACCAGATTGCTGATTATTAGGCATGAAAAGATAGATAAGCTTCTGATGTGTGTGTGTGTGTGTGTTTGTTTCCGATCCGACACACCGCACGTGCACCGGCAATGCGGGGGATACAGGCGCCGGGGAGGGGAAGGGGTGTTACTGATTGATATATTTGAATCCCCACAAACAAATTGAAAACCTACTCTTCCATAGAGTCTCCCCATTCAATTGGACATGAAATGCTATCACAGTCATTCCATCATGTTCTCATATTACTCTTTCATAACAACTTAATCAAACATAACAACTTTGAGGGCACTCCTAAGTCTTATTTACCGTAGGTACCCCACTTAACACTCTATTTCCATTTCTTTGTGTATCTGCCCCTCTTAATTGTTCAATACTCTTACATATTAATCACAGCTGATTATGTGCACCTTGATATCGCTGATGATCATTTGTCAAGACCTCGCTTTATTTTTTAAAATTCGATTGTTGAGTTCCAACCAAATGCTTTGAAGCACTGCAATCAAAACCATCATCCACAAGATCAGAATATGGGAAACAGCACCTAAAACCAAACAGTTGGAAGAAGTATCACCATACACAATTAGCTACTAGATAGTTAAGCATGCACTGATCAACCATTCCCTCTTCTTGTAGGCACATTAGGCATCAGTTTTCAATTATAAATAAATAAAAACTCTTCCTTAGAAAGTGATCCTCATTAGTATTTTATTTTACGTCGCCTTCCAAGAGAAACCAAGAACCTTAGGTGGAGTAAGAGTGCTCCAAAGCTAAACCCAATGAGTATCAACCACATTAAATCATCACACTTTACCCTGATATACGTGGTTAGGAATTGTGCCCAATTGGTATATAAAAGGATCCACAATACCCCAAAGAGAGTGTTATTCCGCATTTACCCAATCACCGTACTTTTGTAACATTGATATTTTATCCCAATACAGCCTCATAGCCCCAAAGTACCCCTTTCATGTTGGTCACATCCTGAATTGATGCATCACAAAAGAGCAAAATGTTATTTAGTTGTTACTATTAGCAAACTCTTTAATACATTAGTGCGCGAAAAATAGTAGATTCTTTGGTTTGTGCCACACTAGATAGAAGTTAGTTAGAATTTAGAAATGTATGCAATTATTGTTCTTTGCTATTCATTTATTATCAACGTATGCACATTATTTAAAACAAAATCTGTGCCCAGCTGAATAAGGCATGCGCCTTGAGCCTCAGGTGTTTTGGAGCCACCACACTTCAATTCAAGTGTGCCTAACACCTTTCATTCCCCTTTTTTTTAACTACAAACTAGAACCACAAACTATTCAAACTATGCATGTGCACGGCAGTCAAACTTGGTCAGCAATATAAAAATAGCATCATCAGACTGTTAGCACCACAAACTTTATTGTATAATCTCTCACTACCCTTCTGCTAAGTACAAAAGTACAAACTAAGAACCAAAAAATACTCAAACTACTAAGCGCATGTGCATAGCAGTCAATCTTGCTCCACATTATAAAAATAGCATAGTGGGAGTACTAGCACCACCAATGCCAATGTAAAATCAAGGTTTTTTCTTTGGAAAATCTGAGATTGTCCCTGTTTTCCTGTTTTTATTTAAGGTATCAAACCCGGTTTCAGTATCAGGTATCGGTCCAATCTTTGGACCAAGACTATATTTTATTTTATTTTTTAAAATAAGAAAAAAAAAAAAAAAAAGACCATACAGTCAAGGTAGTTAAAGCAGTGTGGCGAGGTCATGGTGAAGAGGCTCGTCATGCCATGGCGAGGCCATTTACTTTTTTTAATTTTTTTATAATATTTATTTTTATAAATTAATATTAATATCTATTGTTTTGGTTTTATATTTTTATAGAGGACAAAAAAATTCAACTAATTAATCAGGCATAAATAAAGAGCAATAAATAGAGAGAGAAAATTAATTATGATATGAAACATCAATAAAATCGCAACATGAGCAAGTATAAATATGAAATATCAACCAATATAGAAAGATTAAAAGATATGAAATATTAAAGTGTATAACGACACATATTGTAGTGTCGCCCATTGCTCAATTCGTGATAGAGGTTACAAGAAACCTATAAAAAAAAAGCTTAGGGATTGCGGAAGCGAAGAAATTGAGCTTGCAAAGGTGCAAATAAAAAAAAATTATCCAACTGAGAGAGAGAGAGAGAGAGAGAAAAGTGGCTGATAGAGATACTTCGCTGAGAGAGAGAGAGAGAGAAAAGTGGCTGATAGAGGTACTTCGCTGAGAGAGAGAGAGAGAGAGAGAAAAGGGGCTGTGAAAGAAGGGGCTCAAGAGAAAGGGTTTGAGATTGCGAGAGAGAAAGGGGTTGCGAGCGAGAAAGGGGCTAAGAGATAGACAATAGAGATTAAAAAAATATAGCGTACATGTATTTTTTTTGTTGGGACTGTGTGAAACATAGAATGAGAGAAAGAGAGACGCGGACGGGAAGAGCTACGTAAGAGAGTTAGAAGATGACAAAGAGGAGATTTGGTCTCCAAACCCTAAATAACTCTTTTATATATATATATATATATATAAATGATACCTTATAAAATATAATTTATAATTGTAACTTATAAATTATAAGTTATAAGTATTGTAACTTATAAGTTAATTTATAAGTATTATAATTAATTATTATATTACTTATTATAATATAAGCTATTATATTAATTTTATAAATAGCGCCCATGGCGACGCCATGACGTCATTCAACTATGGCGTAGCCATGGCATTGCCATTTCACCATTCCCGTCATTTCTGTTCATATGGTGAATTCTATCACCATTCACCATGGCATCGCCATGACTACCATGCATTCAGTATCGCCAATGCGGCGATACCAATACCAAAACCAGTCCGGTACTAGTATGGGGCTGGTATTTGTATCGACATCGGTTTCCGGCAAAACCGATACATATGGGTATCAGCCGAATACTTGATACCATGTTCTTACCCTGCATATACATGTTTACATCCTTAAAATTATCACACCACACTCTCATTATATGATACAAAAAATGCCGCCAAAAATCGCATATGTGTAATACATTTTCCATTTAATAATATTTAAACTAACCAATAAATTATGCAGACAGACAAATTAAGTCCAATAGTCCATAACTTACAGTTTCCCCATCTGTTACCATAACGGAACCACTAGCTTGTCTCCCTATGTGACCCGTCTCAACCAATATCTGTACAAGTATAAAACAAGCTGGCTTACCCAAATTTGTCGATTCCAACTTCCCAAACTTTTATTTAATTATAGATGCTAATTTCACATAATCGAAACATCATTTCACATTCTACTATTCCAAAATCAAAATTAAAAGAAAAAATATATTGAAATCAAAAAAGAAACCATAATTCCTCCAAAAAAAAAATATTGAAAAAAAGAATCAAAGCTGCTCAAGAACACATACGTGACGGTTGCCGATGGGGATCTTAACAGAGTGCGACTGCGTGAACTGAATCGAATCGGTAGAATCGTTCGTCTCTGAATGTATGGGCTCTGTGAGAGCTCTGGTTAGGGATTTCTTCATCGTCGAGTGTGCGAGCGAAGGAGAGGGAGGTTTACCAGAATGCAAAATTTTAGGGGGAAATGCGAAGAAGAGGTTTTTGGTGGGAAAAGGGTGGAGAAACGTAGGACATCCGCCATTAAAGCTAGGGTTTGTTAGCATTTTTGTTCGTTTTTGTTAGAGTTAAGAAGTGTAAACCAAGCTCTGGAACTTATCCGCTTTCTCTCTCTATGAAATCTGATTTGGAGCGTAAACGCGCGGAGAGAAGCTCCTTATGTAGTGTCTCTTTGTTGGAATAAATTTACAAAAATACCCCTAGACTAGTCATCGGTTGATTTTTGAACTGCCAACGGGTGGGGTCGGGTCGGGTCGACCCGATGCCCAACAGGAAATTTTACCAGGTCAGGCTCATAGACTTGATTCGTCGGTCGGGTCGGGTCGGATTGGCACTTCATGTTGGGTCAGGTCAGATTGACTACAAGATCAGGTAGGATAGGGTCGGGTCAGAAAACTTTTCATGATTTTTATATATAAAATATCGAGTTGGGCATTTTCCCATTGGGTAGCTAAAATTTTGTATTATTGACAACAACCCTAGTTTTTTCGATCCAACAAGCTTGACTTTTTTAAACTCGTTTCACATGGGCTTTGGGTTTATGCATTGGTACGTGGAGTTAAGGCCTTGTTTGGCAAGATATGTTGAAAATAAAATAAGGTTGATTACCCAGTCGGGTCCCAACCCTTTCTAATCTACCCATTAGGGTCCCAACTTCATGAAATGGCCCAGCAGGGTCTTGACCCTAAACTTTCTTTTATTATTTACTTGCAAGGGTTCCAAAATTCTGCACATACTTATTTTGTTACTTTAAGTTAATATTTAGAGGACCAAAATACCCTAACAGAAATTTACTAAAATATTCATCCTTTCATACGAGTCAAAAACGCTGGTGTTTTGGGATTAGCTTTTCATCTTCTTCCTGCCGACGACAAGGTTTTCTTTTATCTTCATCTTCTTTCTATAAAGAGAGCATCTTCTCTTCATCTTCGTCCTGTAAAGATAGTATTGGGATCTCATATAGCTCCCGTCTTCGCTTCATCTTCTTCTCTGCTGACGAACAATCAGGGAGAAGTTTGATGCTGCCATCTTTGCAAACCTTCGACTTTGCCGACGTTTCATCTTATCTTGATCACGTACATCTACATTTTTCTACGTGTATATCTTCAGTCGTCCGATAAACTCATAAGAGCAATTCATAAAACAGTGTTATAGTAATGTTATCCTAAATGCGCAACCTTTATTTTAATAAATAGCTTGTTTGAGCTATATACAAATGTAATAATGATGTTTTAAATGTTGATTCTTTGTTTTAATGAATCACTTGTTTGTGGTAGATAGAAATATAGTAATTATGTCCTAAATGTTTAACATTTGTATTAATGTAATAATGATGTCCTAAATGCTTAACCATTGTGGTAGATAGAAATATAGTAATCATGCCCTAAACTTTTCAGAATACTCATACAGGTCAGAATGTAGTTTAATGAGTCTGATATCAGTCTTGTACTGTCTTACATCAGCACCTTATTGTCTGATTTCAGTCCTTTAATGTTCTCACATCAGTAATTTATAGATTCAGATTACTCATGCATATCAGAATATAGTTTAATGCTGAATATGAATCTAATATCAGTCCTGCACTAACTCACATCAGTACATTATTGTCTAATATCAATCAATTAATATTGTCACATTAGTACTTTATAAATTCATATTAACCTTTGAAATAATAAATGACTTATTTTTAGAGATAATAACCGACCGCGGTCCCAACTACCCTACTATTTATCCTATTTATAGGGGACACATATAAGATCATTTTCATCTCACATAAGATTATTCAGTCTCATATAAGACCATTTCCGTCTTATATAAGATCATTTCCTTCTTATACTTTGTCACTCACGATAAACTTTTAATGCCATTAATTTGTCAAAAAATGGTAGTTAATATTAGAAAAATATATTTATTATTGTAAGTATATTTATTAATTTTTTGTATGAATTGTATTAAGTCTGTTGGCAATATCGCGTAAAAGTAGATAGAGGACTGCATGGGCAAGTACATTTTATTCAATATAAATACCTGCTCTCCTTTAACAATACTCGCATTGGCTTCTCCTCTCTCTTCAACTTCGACTGTCGCATTGTCAACTCCCTCTCCCACTCTCTCTTCTTAGCGCTCTCCATATCTCTCATACTCTTTATTTTCTCCAATGTCATCTCCCTCTAGGCCCTCTCCCACTCTCTCTTCTTGGCCATCTCCATCTCTCTCAAACTCTCTACTTCCTCCAGTCTCGTCTCCCTCTCTGCTCTCTCCATTCTTGGTTCGATCGCTTTTAATGTCGTCTTAACAAATATAGCACGTTTCAATAATAACAAATTTTATTTTTTAAGGACTTTGATCGAGTGAGCTTGCTTCTCAAAAATCGCGAGAAGGGACCGAATCGACCTCACCTCTACTTCTAATACTTCAATTCTAGCAAGAAGTCTTCTTTCTACCTCAGAATCTCGAAAATCAGTGCCAATCTCGACTGCACACTCTATTCATCGACATCGATGTCATCATCTTTTTCCTCTTCCTCATTACCTTCTCCATCTATATACTAATAATTTCCTTCTTCTTCTATATCTCTTTTCCTTGGTATTTTTTTTAGGCAGCTTGGTTTATAAAGTCCAGGTTCCTTTGGTGGCTCAAGATCTCCAGCGACAACCTATAGTAATAGGCATATGTATATCAGTATTATATTAAATGTCAAGAGTTAGTCCTCTAATAGTCTGATATCAGTACATTAAGGCTTGTCTGATATCAATCCTCTAATGGTATGATATCAGTACTTTATTAAATGTCTGATAAATATCTCATATCAGAATTTTATTGTCTGATATCAGTCCTCTAATGGTCTGATATCACAAATATTAAATGTCTGATATCAGTCTTGTAATGGTCTGCTATCAGTATTTTATTAAATGTCTGATATCAGTCCTGTAATGGTTTGATATCAGTACATTATTAAATGTCTGATATCAGTCCCCTAATGCTCTGATATCAATAGTTTATTAAATGTCTGATAAATGTCTGATATAAGTCCCCTAATGGTCTGATATCACAGACATTAAATGTCTGATATCAGTCTTCTAATGGTCTGATATCACAAATATTAAATGTCTGATACCAATCCTGTAATAGTCTGATATCAATACTGATCTTGTTCATAGAATAGTACCTCGAACTTTTGAAACTTTCGATAATAGAAGTTCGCATCGGAGCGCGAAATCTTTAGAGATATATTTTTTAAGAGCAGTGGCCACTCGTTACATGCATTTTTCACTTTATTCGGCGAAATTTGAGTAATATGCTCGAACGCCCATACATGTAATACAATAGTGCAGCCTAGCACACAATACCTCTTACCACCAAGAGAGCGCGTGGCTGCATATACGGAATCTATCAAGTAAGCGTATACCACATCCCCCAATTGTGTCCATTGAACATGCGAAGATCATTAAAAGATTAATGTAGTCCTAATCGATCATGTGGCGAATGTCGGGGAGGAGGAAGTTCGCTAACATGTATAAGTTCCTGAGCCGGATGAAGTCTACATCGGATAGGTTTGGTGAAGCGAGGGCTGACTCAAGAAGATCCCTTGACCAACTGCCCCGCTGCCACTTTGCCAAATAAGCGTTCTCTGAAAGTGGGTGCACCTTCAGGATCTGCCGACACTGAAGGTATTTCCGATGCAGAAGGGGACCCAACTTTCAAACCTAAAATCTTACTCACGTCGGTCCGGAGGAAAAGAACAATATACTCTCCGATCGTGAAAGTCTCTTGTTTCGAATCGAATCTTCTAACAATAGCATGCACAAGCTACCCAGATTGCGTGAGGGATTGACTAATTAACCATAAGTATTAGAAACAACTTGAGGAGAGGAGGAGCTCCTTCCTGTCACTACTTAATTGACAGTAGTATCAGCCCAATTTCCGATAGTTTATCGCACCTTTGATGGCTTATCTCTCATCCTCATCGACTTTCCATTTGCCTTTCCTCAACCGTTTTGCCTTTTTTTATTAACTTAAAATTAGAACTCAATATCTGAAATAAGAAGATTGTAAGATGTTAGATAACTAATGTGACATCGAGATAAGACATTATAATATATTAAAAGACTGATGTGAGAATATTAAAAGATTGATATCAGACAGTAATGTATTGATGTGAGACAGTGTAGGATTGATATTCGACTTAATTTAAGCAGAAAACTATATTCTGACCTGCATGAGTTATAAAATACTATAAATTACTGATGTAAGATCATTCAAGGACTGATATCAAACAATAATGTACTGATGTGACAGTACACGACTGATATCAGACAATACTGTACTGATGCTTATCAGTGCAGATATCAGACTCCTTTTCAGTATTGAACTATATTCTAACCTGCATGAGTAATCTGAATGTTATAAATAACTGATGTGAGAATATTATAAGACTGATATCAGACAATAATATACTGATGTGAGTCAGTGCAGGACTGACATCAAACTTATTCTCAAAATTAAACTACATTTAGTCCTGCATGAGTTAAAAGATACTGTAAAGTCTAGATGTGAGAACATTAATGGACTGATATCAGACAATAATGTACAGATGTGAGACAGTGCATGTCTGATATCAGACAATAATGTACTAATGCTTTTCAGTGTAAGACTGATATAACTCCTTTTCAGCATTAAACTATATTCTAACCTGCATGAGTAATCTGAATGTTATACATGACTGATGTGAGAATATTAAAGGACTGGTATCAGAAAATAATGTACTGATGTGAGACAGTACATGACTGATATCAAACTCATTTTCAGCATTAAACTACATTCTGAGTTGCATGGGTAAAGTTATCTGATTCACATATAATACACACCAGAGATCAATATATATTACACATCAGAGAAAAAAAATACTGGATTATCCAATAACATTACAAAGTACAGTAGTCGTACAATGAGAAGCTGTACATTGTCCGACGATATACTTATTACAATGTTCTATACATGCCTTACCACTTTTCTTATTCAATACCCTACTTATTACAATAAGTTTGGGGCTTAGCAAAATTCATAATTTCTTTCTATATTTTTTTGATCGTGGTCTTTGTCAAGTGCAATAATTGTGTCCCTCATCAACTTCCCATTTATCTTTCCTCAGGCGTTTTGTCATTCTTAATCTACTTTTTAAGGAGACCTAGATATCTGAAATGATATCCACCTTCAAACATATGAGTGAGTAAAAACAGGCAGGGCCGATGACATTGTAAGAATTGATATGAGATAATAAAGTGTTGTTGTCAGATAATAAAGGACTTATATGAGAGTTAAATAAAACTTTAAACTTCATTTGTCCCCTGCATGAGTAAAGTTCAAGAAGTAAATGTGACATTAAATGACCGATGAGAGACATGTTAAGCAATTTACATGAGACATAAGAGAACCTCTTACAAACATTATGGACTGATTAAATAAATGTCTACCGATATTTTATACATTCCTCACTATTGTTATGGTTGAATACTCTATTTATCAAAAATATCTCACTTATCATAATTAATTATTTTATTTTACGCTTTTTTTACTATGGTCCTTGACAAGTTGAACGATTGTGTCTCTCCTACTTACAAGTTATACAATGTATTCTCCATTTTTTTTCAAGTGCGTATTTTAACCTCCTTTTTCATGGGTGACTTGGGGGGTTCCTGCAGTGAGGCGGGTGAACGACAAGACTAACATGCTTGACGTAACATTGAAATTCGTCTAGAGTCAGTTCGATTGCCTTACTGTATGTCTCACAGTACCGTGCAGATGTATACCATTCCTCACAATATATCAACGGATCTGCATTACTCCAACGAATGGCAGCCATGACATGTATACAAGGGAGGCCAAAAATGCCAAAACATCGACAAAAACAAGACCTCTTATCTAAATATATATTGTACTTAAATGTTGATGTTGATACCTCAAAAACGTTGCGTGATGATGGTAGAACTTGACAAAACCTAACTGTTTCGTCAGCCTCTTCCAAAATATCAGATGCATATGGGGTTAAACCCTTCGATAACTTTTGACCTTTTATAGCTCTGTCATGAAAAAGTTGGGCAACTTTCTTTCTCGTTGCTTCAATAAAGGCTATTATTGGTAGACCTCTAGCATGAACTAGGATTTTGTTCAAACACTTAGACATGTTTGTAGTTAGAAGATCGTATTTATGACCAGGGAAGAGCGCTCTAGACCACCTCTATGGTTCACTCTGTCGAAGATATTTTTCACTAGCAGGGCTCACACCCTCAAGTTTCGTTAGTAGCTCATCATGTTCTTTTACGGTATATGCCCGAGCAATAGGCAAGAGTTGACTCTACAAAGCCGAATTTCTAAACTTCTCCCTGAAGTTCTTGGCAATGTGAAAGAAGCAAAAGGTATGAGTGACATTGGAAAATACTTTTGGAACCGTTGATCTAATTGCATTCGCACGGTCAGAAATTATGACAATTGTTCTATCATCATCCATGATCGCTTCTCGAAAACATCGAAGAAACTATTCCCAAGCATCTTCTGTTTCACCATAAACTATAACAAAAATAATAGGGAACAAATCGTTGTTGCCATCGACACCTGTCGCAATTAGTATCGAGCATAAAAACTTACCTTTTGAGTGCCGTCAATCAAAATTATGGGCCTCAACGTTCTTCTATATCCATCGATAGAGGGACTGAATGCCCAAAAAAATCTAAGGAATGAGTCATTATACAAATATTGTAGTTTCGTGAAGGCGTCGGGATCGGATCTACGCAATTCTGTAATATATAAGGGAGAGTAGCATAAGATGACTCCCAACCCTCTCTAATGTTAGCCAACGCTATCTCTTTTACCTTTCACGCTTTACGATAGCTTATTATAACCCCCCAATTTGTTTAGATTTTAGAGATAATTTTGACAGGCGCATAATTAGTAACGTTATTTAACATATTTATTATTTTAGAAGCTACCCAATCATTTGAGGCTTGTCGATGGCCTCCCTTTTTTTGCATAGCTACACTAAGTAGACCGTGCTTGTGCTCGAGATTTATTATTTTAATTACGAAAGAATCGCCACCGATGTTGCCCCTACTCGCGCGAATACGCTATGGACAAATATTATCCACACATCTAACAACAACAATCCTCTTAGTTGTCTTTATTAGTTTCAATTGAAAGTTCCCCAACACAACATTATTCTTCAAGGCAATGAGAAATTCTTCTCGAGAAGAAAAAGTTTTTCCGACAGTCAAAGATGTATTTCCAATCCTATCGAATCTCGGCTTCCTTGCGAAACTCTCTCCTTCTAAGCTATCATCTTCAATTTCGAAGTCTGCATCTTTTGATTTATTCCCAATAATTTGTCTCTAAAATCTCACTCCAACTAAATAACTTAAGTCGCTATCTGAGCCCGTATATTTAGTAATCTCATCGTCTCCTGATAGTTCTTCGATACTATAATTCTAGGTACTAACTGATTCGGAAACCCATGTCTTCGATGGGGAAGCATTCTCGTTCCTTTAATTAAAACAGATATACAAGATATCACTCATACATGCGATATGACTATAATATTACACATGATTATGCACAAACTTAATTCATAGTCACCTCTGAATTGGCGGAGAATTTTTTATTGAATTTGAGTCTTCATATACTTTTTCCTCTTCAATTACTCTCCTCTATATGAGTATCGGGGAGGGAATGTGGAAATAGACGTGAATGCTCAGAACTGCAAAATTACTCATAAGTATCAACCAAAGGATGTGAGTCCTTATTAATAAAACTCATCGTTTTTTGAAGAAAATGAGTGACCAACCTACCTAAAATTGGTACTCCATTTACACTTTTCTTCGATAATAGGGGGTGAAAAACTAAACCATAAATATTGTGAGAGGTTGAATAGTATGTGTATAAGAAAATAATTGTAAACTATATAAAAAATAATGTAAAATACTTACTGTCGTCGGTCGGATTGATAGCACGATCGGTGAGTTTGATGTGCTATTGAATTAGAAAACATGCGATCATGAGCAATTCTACGATCGAAAGCATACCAATATATATCGGTAAACTTATTGACAATTTCTTAATTAATATTAAATAACAAATATATAACTTCATCGATTTACCTAAATATCTCCGTTTCCTCTCATTTCTTCACTATGTCTAAGTAGAGGTTGTATTGTTTATTACATTCAACACCTTTACTCAGCGAGCTGTCGGGTTTCTCATTACCAAATAAGCAACTTAAAGCATGGAATGTTTGACTACTGAACAAATTTAATTACATTTACTTCTAATCTACTAGCACATACCTCCCTAGCATTCCTGTCTCAAAACTTTCCTTTCTTTTATGCTTGTTGACCTTTTTTGACTCCACGGTCTTTTCAGAAATATGTAGAACAATGTGAGGACAGTCAATAGGGCATAGGGTCATCATGTCATGATAGTCGATTTCATTATTTATGTCAAAAATAAAACTCCCTTTGGTAGTCGGGTATCTATATCTAAACCTTAGATTCATCTGCTCCGATATTGACTTACACAAGTTATACATCTTTCCAATAAATTCGTTATATGTTGCATCTCGGCTAATTAATTTTTGTTTATATTTTTCGCTACTATACATCATATTATTTCTTTAGACTTTCAATAACTTATTATAGTAACATATTAGTATAACTGTGTCTGTGACAGCCCGGATTTCGATACCCCGAAACCCGTGCCATCAGCACGATCATCTTGACCGTGCCCCTTAGCTAAGCATGGAACATTGGCATATCAAGCATAAAATGAAATAATAAATGAGCTGCGGAATTTAAATCTATATTAAGTAATTCTCCAAAAGACAGTTCTACCCTCATGTCTCTGTATGAATGGAGAACCGACCCGAACCATCGATGATAGCAATCATCACGGATGGTTCGCCCTAACAGAATAATCTCAAACTCAATATATACATGGTTTAACCAAACAAGGCTTGACATACCAAGCCGTACAAATCTCTCTCAAAAAGCCCTCAAAGTGGCACAACGGAGTCCTCTAGAAGAAGTCCTCAGGAGGTGGCTCTAACTCGTCGCCGGCCGCAAGGTCCGACTCACCAGGGTCAGCGTCTCCTGAAGCCTCGGCCGCTGCTAGTAGTGGACCTGCGACGTCTATAGGGTGAGCTGCATCCTAGCTCAATAGGGAACAAAATACAGTTGAACATATAAATTATTACTCACATATATTCCATGATATGACATGCATGATGTGTCTATGCAATTACTGATAAAATAGTTAAAAAGTATTACATTTTACTGGTAATTTACTCGTGTCTTTTATTTACTCATGAATAATGCTGAAAAGGCCTAAAGCAAAACTTAAACTTTCAACTTAAGTAATCCCCGAGCAATATAGCATCGAGCCCCGATGAGATACCCTTCATCGTCATCTATATAGACACTTTTAACGTATTCTCTGGGAATACCATATAGTACCCAAGCCCCTTTCCCTTGGGGATTGGTGGCGGGGTTTCACTTGTCTCAAATCAACACCCCTGGAGTATGCTTACTATGTACGGATAAGCCTCCGCACTGGCCTACGGTTTCGCCGCCGTATCGGTCACGGATATCCTGCCGTGTCAGTCGTGGATATCCCGCCACGTCGGTGGGGTACCCTATCAAACCTCAAATAACAAAAATATCGGTGCCTTACATATAGTTATTCACCGTGTAAGTGTGCTATCTTATATCAGTTAAGCCCTATCAAACATGATTCAATCTTGGATACATCCCTGGGATGTATCCATTTACTTGCATCACACCTGATGCTCTTATCTCTTTACTTCTTCATCCCCTGGGGATGGCTTATTATACTTACTCTTATAGGTGTCACTCACACACACTTTTCACAGTTCTTAAGCAATAAACATTTGAATTTGAATTCTATATCACTACATACATGCTCTTGTAAAAATAAAGTACATGTTCAAGGTGTTCCCTACCTCAAGTCTTCATTTGATCAATGCATCAAGGTCCCACGTGGCTCCTTGTGCACTAGCTCACTCGTACCACATATGGTACCACATAACATGTGAAACACATCACTAAGGATGCAATAAAGAAGGTCCAAGACCCTCCAAGAATCTTAAAGTCAAACTCAAAAGTTAACATAAATTAGCTCAGTCGATTAATCGAACTCCAAAATCGATTAATCGAATCTAATTCGATTAATCGATTTCCAAAATCGTTTAATCGAAAGTCAATATCGATTAATCGATTAATCGAGATTTTCATTCGATTAATCGAATCCTAATTCGATTAATCGAAATTCTCTGTTCAGCCAAGTCGATTCTCAATTCGAGTAATCGAGTTCCTAAAATCGATTAATCGAAAATTGAAATCGATTAATCGAAATCCCATTTCGATTAGTCGATTTTCCCCAAGTCATTTCCTCCAGCCCCTGGGGTCCACTGGAGGTTCCCAGTCGATTAATCGATATACAAATCGATTAATCGAAATCCAAAGTCGATTAATCGAACTGAATTCGATTAATCGAGATCGGGGTCCTCTGACTTTTCAACTTCTTGGCCAATTTCGATTAATCGAAACCCAATTTCGATTAATCGAAATTGCCAGATTCAGCCCCCTTTTGGCTGTTCTTCTCAACCTTTTTCCACACTTTTTCCTCTATTTTTTCTAAACCATTATCCTCTAATTTAAACCATTTTTAGCTACAAATTAACCTCTACAACCTATGCATTTTATTCACAAAGTTTTACCTTGAATCAATCTCAAATTGATTTCAAATCAAGTGGTTGGAAGGCTAGGGTTCCAGCTTTGCTTCTAGCGGATCCCTCGCGTCGAATCCGGCGTTTATTGCTCGAATCCCCCTTCCTCAACTAGCATTTACTCCTTGCATTAACTATGCTCTCCTTCTCTCTCTCTCTCTTCTTTACTTCTCTCTCAACAACCAAAGCTATTGGTTTTAGGGTTATTAAACCCTTTTATCTCCCCCTAGCTTGTGTGTTGAGCATATGCACCTCAATAGGTGTATGTGACTTCAGATTCACAACACACACCACATAGCTACACAAACCATCTCATCTCATTCGCTCATCACACTCTATGCTAACTATTGAACTCCAAATTAGTCAAACCTGTGACCGATCGGGCACGGATCCCGAGGTTATAGTTTAGTATGATTTTTCAGGCTATTACATCCTCCCCACCTTGGGAATTTTCGTCCTCGAAAATAACCCAAGGTTGGTCTGTCTGGGTCTCTCTCTCTCTCCCCCCCCCCACACTCTCAGGTGAGGCGGTCCAATTGACTCAGACGCATCCAGGTAATTTCGAATACCAGCGTAGAATTAAAATGTTACAAAATTGAAGAGTTTACACCAAAATTTTGATTTATATTTATAATTGAAAATTTTTACAATGCCAATTAAGTTGGCATACAAAATCTACATGTATACAATCATGGCTCAAACAAAATAAAGGGTGTTGGGGCGTGTCTGCCCATGAGAGGTGACGGTCATGCACAAGGTGGCCAAGTGGTCTCTTGGAGCCGGCGTGGCTGCGATAGTGGCGATCGTGGTCTTTGGTTGGTCGTAGGCCGTGCGGCGTCTCGGTCGGCGGAGCGGAGGTAGATGTGGAAGGAGCCGCGTCTGTAGTGGCTGTGGTAGGATGGAAGACGGGTCCTCTGTGGAAGGCTGTGCGTCCGGCTGTCCACTCCTCCTCCTGGGCGAGGTAGCGGCGGTAGTCGGTCGGGTAGATGTGGCGGAGGGTGTGAAAGAGGAGGAAGTCCATCCTCCGGTTCATCCGTTCATTGTTGGCCTCCATACGGGCCAACACCTCCTCGATGTCGGCCCTGATGAAGCGGCGCGCCGGCGGTAGGATGAGGTGGGTGTCGCGGGCGCGGAGTGGGCTGGTGGTGTCGGTGAGGCTGCGGTGTGAGAGGTGGCCCTCTCCACTGATGGCTCGGCTGCGACAGGGTGTGCCCCACCCACGGGTGGGTCCTGCTGTGGTGGTGGGGGTGGCGGTGATGCTACTGTTGTTGCTGCTGGGGCTACTGGAGCGGGACCCAGAGCCGGTAGGGTCCGCTTTAGCAAGTTGTAGCTACAGGCCCATGAAGACATGGAGAATGTCTTCACGCAGTCCGTAGCCCTCTCTTCATGAGGAGAGACGGCGTAGGATGGATCGTTGGAGTAGCACTCCAACATGCTCGATATGAGGCGAGCGTAGGGCATCTTCTCCTTGGGCCGGAGATTGCCCTTCATGAGCTTGCCCTTGATATACCTCATCCCCTCTAGGATGAGCATGGTGGCATCAAACCACCGGCCATGTATGTCGAGTAAAGTGCCTGCACACTTTTTCCACGCGCTCAGTGTCGTGGCGCATCGGGTATAGATTGCACTTGACCACCGAGTCAAGCATCCACATATAGTGGGGAAGGTCAACCCTCTTTATGGAGGAGCCCGACCCCTTTTTACCATTTGTCATGCGGGTCATGACCTCCTCGAAGCGAGGTTCCTCCTCGAAGGGTGGGAATAGGGTGGTCTCATGGGTGAAATCGAGGTAGCACTCGAGCACCTCGTGTATATGACGACGTGTGATCGTGTAGTCGCGACCCTCGATAGTGGTCTTGATCACATCATCGGTCGGGCCGTCCACAAGCCCTTGGTAAAATAATCTCACCAATCTAGGGTAGTAAGAACCCCGGATTTGTTTGAGAAGGTTGCCGAGACCGTCGTTATTGAGGTAGTTTCGAGCCCATTGGGTCTCGCCCAGTACATCGGGATTTGTGAAAAGGGTAGGGTCGATAATGTATTCGACTTCAAAGGTCTTGGCTGCCCACCATTCATTTGGCTGCACCACATTTGTGGGTGGTGGTGGCATGGGTGTGGACTCGCGGGATGACTCGTGCGTAGACGCGCTTGTCGAACCGGAGGTGGTCTCCGATGTCGACTGTGACGGAGTCCTCACCGGCGATGGGGTAGGTGGTGGTGGTGTGGCGTTCTTACGCCTAACCGGCAACTTAGAGGTTGCCTTCTTCGAAGACAACCGGGTTGTGGGCGGCATTTGTAGAAAATCTAGGGTTTAGATAGTTCAAATTGAAGGGAAAGTGCGAAATTAGGGTTTACCGTGGGTTTTGGATGCGAATGCGGATGTGAATCGACGGAAATCCAAACCCTAGAGTGCCGGATGGTCGGAGAAGAAGAAGATGATGAAACGCCCAAAAATCCCAAGCTGAAAAGATTTCGAATGGGGAATGAAATCCCCAAATTTTTATATATAGGCCCCAGCTCGATTAATCGAAATTCAGAATCGATTAATCGAGATTCAAAACTAGGTTAAGCTGCGCAAAATCGATTAATCGATTTCCCAAATCGATCAATCGAAAGTCAAATTCGATTAATCGAGAACATTTCGAGTAATCGAAATCGTATCTGTTTAAAAATTTAAGTTTTAAAGCTCACTGGCGCGAGCCAGTCGATTAATCGAAATCCATTTCGATTAATCGAAATTTCAAAATCGATTAATCGAATTTCACTTCGATTAATCGAAATCGTGCAGTAACTTCCAAAAATTTCAGAATTCCTTAAGTTATTCGATTAATCGAAATCCATTTCGATTAATCGAAATTTCAAAATCGATTAATCGAAATTCACTTTGATTAATCGAAATCGTCTATCTGACTTTAATTTCTTCCAAGTCCCTTTAGTAAATCGATTAATCGAGGATCCAGTTCGATTAATCGAAATCCACAATCGATTAATCGACACTACTTCGATTAATCGAAATTTCATTAATTTACTCCCAATTCTTCTAACATTCCCAGTTTGTTCGATTAATCGAACATGCAGTTCGATTAATCGAATTCCCAAAATCGATTAATCGATCCTAAATCGATTAATCAAAATTATAACTCGATCAATCGAAATTGCATTCTATGTATATTCTAACCCCTATTCAATTTTCCAGTCACTGGCACATGCCAGTCGACTAATCGAACAAAATCGATTAATCAAAATTCCAAATCAATTAATCGATCTGAAATTCGATTAATCGGTTTTGCCCAATTTTTTGCAGATTTTCAAGTTCTTTGGTTCTTTGATTTCTTTTGGTAGTCTATGGCATCAAGTGGTTCATATTATCATAAAAACACATACACTTGGTCATATTCATAAAATCTGTTCGTTAAATGATACTTTGATCACAACTTCCATTGAATTACAAGTATCGTGGAGATTCCACAAATTTGTTTGTGGTTTACATTGAATTCTCACGTCGTTGGAAACAAGGCTGGATATTGTTCTTTCACATCGGCCTCTCGTTCCCAAGTAGCCTCTTCTTTTGGATGATTGTTCCACCGAACAAGCACTAAGGGAATCACTTTAGTGCGCAGTACTTGTTCCTTTCGATCCAAGATTTCCACAGGTTCCTCTATCGTGCTCATGTTCTCACACATCTCCATAGGTTGCTTTCCTAATACATGAGACGGATCATTCACATACTTTCTGAGCATCAATATGTGGAAAACGTTATGTACTCGATCAAACAGCGGTGGTAAACCAATGCGATACGCAACTTCACCTACGCGTCCCAAAATTTTGAATGGTCCAACATAACGTGGGCTTAACTTCCCTCTCTTGCCAAATCTCATCACGCCTTTCATAGGTGACACTTTGACAAACACGTGCTCACCCACTTTATAGTCGACACTAGTCCGCTTCATATCGGCGTAACTTTTCTATCTACTCTGTGCTGACTTCAGCCTTTCTCTGATAATTCGAACAACGGTGGCGTTATCTTCAAGTAGTTTTGGCCCTAACACAAATTTCTCACCTGTTTCCTCCCAATTGAGGGGTGACTTGCATCGTCCATCTGAGCTTCACACGGTGCCATGCCAATGCTCGTTTGGAAGCTGTTGTATGTAATTCCGAACGGAGGAGGTACTCATCCCAAGATCCTGCATATCTAGCATGCACGCCTCGAGCATGTCTTCTATTACTTAGTTCACTCTCGTTCGCCATACGCCATCAGTTTGAGGATGGAAAGCTGAACTAAAGTCTAGTCGTGTTCCCATTCCTTCTTAAAATTTCTTCCAAAACTTGGATGTATATAGTGGATCATGATCTGAAACTATGCTGCTTGGAATCCCATGTAATCTTACAATCTCCGTCATGTATAAGTCTGCCAGTCTTCTCAGATAATGTCGTAGTATTGTACGGCAAAAAGTGCGCTGATTTGGTCAATCGGTCTACAACGACCCAAATGGCATTGTGTCTCTTGGTAGTACGGGGTAATCCAACAATGAAGTCCATCGAGATTGATTCCCATTTCCATTCTGGGATTGGTAAAGGTTGCAATAGTCTAGCAGGGTGTCTATGATCAACCTTCACTTGCTGACAAGTCAAACACCGTGACACGTATTCGGCCACGTCTTGTTTCAGTCCTCTCCACCAGTAGTTCTTTTTCAAATCTTGGTACATTTTGGTGCTACCAGGGTGGATAGCATAATTTGACTTATGGGCCTCATCAAGAATCGTTCGTCTTAGATCGGCATTGTCCGGAATGCATAGACGGCCTTTAAACAATAAAGAACCATCTTCTTTAACCGAGAAGTCCGACCTGATGCCTTCACTCACGTCTTGATGAATCTTTGTTAATGCCGGATCTTTCATCTGTAGATCGTGGATATGTTCAAATATTACTGGCTTTACTGATATGTTAGCCAAGAAGGATCCGGTGGCTTTTGACTCAATGTTCGCATCGTAGAATGCCAGGTCTTCCAATAATTTCCATCGGTGCATACCCAAAATCAAACAAGCTAACTGAGCTGAACCTTTCCGACTCAATGCGTCGGCTACTACATTCGCCTTGCCTGGGTGGTATTGTATGGAGCAATCATAATCCTTGAGGAATTCCATCCACCTGCGTTGTCTCATGTTGAGCACTTTTTGTGTAAACAGGTATCGGAGGCTCTTATGATCAGTGAAAATTTCAAGAGTCTCACCATACAAGTAATGTCTCCAAATCTTTAGCGCAAAAATGACTGCTGCTAGTTCCAAGTCATGAGTCGGGTAATTTTTCTCGTGTTCTTTCAGCTGTCTTGATCCGTAAGCTATCACCTTCTTGTGTTGGTTGAGTACACAACCAAGGCCATTGTATGACGCGTCGCTGTACACGGTGTATCCTCCACTGCCTGAAGGAATCGCTAGCACTGGAGCCGAAGTGAGTCTCATTTTGAGTTCTTGAAAACTCTTCTCGCATGCCCCACTCCACTCAAACCTTGAATCTTTTCGTGTCAGCTTTGTGAGAGGTCCCGATATCTTTGAAAACCCCTCGACGAAACGTCGATAATAGCCTGCTAAACCTAGAAAACTTCGGACATCGGTCACTGTCTTTGGTTGCTCCCATTTAACCACTGCTTCTATCTTCGCTGGATCTACAGTGACACCATGTTTTGAGACAACATGTACCAAAAAGCTAACCTCTTCCAACCAAAACTCACACTTGCTGAGTTTGGCGTACAATTGGTGTTCACGTAGCGTCTGTAGAGCAATCCTCAAATGTTCTTCGTGCTCCGTCTTGGATTTGGAGTATATCAGTATATCATCAACAAACACTACGACGCAGGAGTCCAAGTGTGGTTTAAACACTCGGTTCATCAGATCCATAAACGCGGCCGAGCATTACGTCAATCCAAGCGGCATCACAAGGAATTCATAGTGTCCATACCGTGTTCGAAAGCTGTCTTAATGTGTCCTCGTCCTCACTTGACTAACAATCGATGATACCCAGATCTCGAGTCGATCTTGGAAAATACCTTGCTCCTTGCGTTGGTCGAATAGATCGTCAATTCTAGGCAAAGGGTAGCGGTTCTTCACGATGTGAGTTTGTTCAATTGTCGATAGTCAATGCATAGTCGCATTGACCCATCCTTTTGACAAACAAGATGGGTGCTCCCCATGGAGACACGCCTAACAAACCCCTTGTCCATAAGCTCTTGTAGTTGTTCCTTCAACTCCTTTAACTAAGAGGAGCCATTCTATAAGGCGCCAAATAGGTTCCGTTCTCGGTGCTAAGTCAATGGCTAATTCTACTTCTCTCTCGGAGGTAATCCGGGCAATTCTTCCGAAACACGCCGAAGTCTCGCATTAAATCGCTATCTCGAAATGACATTCTTTTCTTCCTTGTCCTCCTTTAAGAAAGCTAAGTATCCACGCAACCCTTCGATCATCTTTTCGCCCTTCATCACGAGATCGATTAGCACGGATGACGACCTCACTCCTTGAAACCGAAATGATCTTCTTGTGTTGGGTCTGAAAATGACTACCTTATTCTTGCAATCGATTTGCACAATGTCATCAACGGTCCATGCCAAGGATCACATCAAACCCTTGCATGTCTAACAGTATCAACTTTGCTTCCAATTCATGGACCTCTAGGTCTCGAACTGCTATAATGATGGATTTGCAAGCTAACTCCGTGTCTACTAACTCTCCAGTCGGAATAGACATAGATAGGACAATATCCAACGCCTCTGGAACAATCTTCATCTTCTTGGCGAAACGTGGAGTGACGAATGAGTGGGTAGACCCTGGGTCTATCAACACTCGAGCGTCATATCCAATGAAGCATCCTTTTTCATATATAGTTAAAGTACCTATAGTATACATACATACATACAATAATTTACACATCAAAATACACCCTTAATTCACATATAGATATAGTACTGAGAAAAGAATCTATACAATTTCTAATGCATGCTCCTTCTCTATCTAAAATTTTTAATAAAATGAAGATTTTCTTTAATTTAAAAGGGTCTCACCTTGGATGACGTCATGCACGTTCCCTGCTTCCTGAGCAGTGACTGCATAAGCTCTCCCCTGAACGATCGGCTTCCTTGCTTGAATGGGTCGTGGTGCTGCAACTGAAATCGTCTTTCTTTTATCCGTCTCGGGGCAATCCTTGATCAAGTGGCCCACCTTGCCACATCGGAAACAACCCCTAGTTCCCAATCTACAATCCACTGTTCTATGAGGCTTGCCACACTTTGTGCAAGTCTCCCGAGGTGCGAAAGAAACAGTACGAGAACCCTGTGTGATAGTGGCGCCAGTAGACATGGCAGGGCTCTCATAGCGTAAAGATCTCCCTGACGCAAGTAATGGAAACCTCTGTTGGTGTTGTTGTTGCGCCGGCCTTCCGAAACCTCCCTGAAACTGTGGTCTCTGATTTTGGGCCATGAACCTTTGCTTTTTTGTTCACCGGTTCATAGTGCCCCGATCTTCCTTGTTCATTTCCTCCTCTCTGTTGCTCTCTCTGTCGATATCTATTTGTATTCTCCTCTTCAACCACTAGTGCTTTACTCATGACCTCTTCATAGGTCCTCAATTGAAATGGAGCTACGCCTCCCCTAACCTCAGGCTTCAAACCTTGTTGAAACCTCTTGGATTTCATCACTTCAGTAGCGACGTAATCCGAAGCAAAACGGGCAAGTCGTAGAAACTCCACCCCATATTCTCTCACTGTCATTCTCCCTTGCACTAACTGTAGAAATTGTATCTCAAGCTGGTTCCTCACCACTTCCGGAAAATATTGTTTGTTGAACTCCTCAACAAACTCCTCCCAAGTCCAAGGCAACTCTGGGGTCTCCTGAGCCCGAGTTCGTATCACGGACTTCCACCAAGGCCCAGCCTCCCCATCCAACATATAAGCTGCCCATCTCACACTCTCATCTTCCGTGCATGTCAGCACGCTAAAGACTTTCTCCATCTCCATAAGCCAGTTCTCAACAGCCATTGTGTCTGCCTGCCCAGAAAATGAAGGAGGTCTCATCCTCCTAAACTCTGTAAAAGATGAGGGCATAGGCAGCGCAGGTCCTACAGGTGGTGTAGGTGGCTGCTGTTCTCTTGACGCGTGAGCTGCAAAGGATGCGGCTTGTTGTGCCATGGCAGCTGCCATAGTCTTCATAGTGTGCATCATCCTTTGTCGCTCCTCTCTATCTTTTTGTCTTTCTCTCACTCTCTCTTGCTCTCTTAGATCTTGATCCTGATGATCTCTATCCTCTTCATCACGCTGTCTACTACTACTGCCCCCTGGGGCCTTAGTACCTCCTAAAGGGACTCTATTAGTAGGAGAGATGTAATCATCTCCACTACGTAGACTCCTCTGCTGGCCTCCCCTTGGTCGGCCTCTTCCTCTAGATGACATTTGCGGCTGCTTTTGAAACTAAAGTTTCGTTAGCAGAAGCCCTTATGTTCTGACCCAAAGGACAATTGTCAGAATTGTTAAAAGAAAAAAGCTTTGATACCAACTGTGACAGCCCGGATTTCGACACCCCGAAACCCGTGCCATCATCACGATCATCTTGACCGTGCCCCTTAGCTAAGCACGGAACATTGGCATATCAAGCATAAAATGAAATAATAAATGAGCTGCGGAATTTAAATCTATATTAAGTAATTCTCCAAAAGACAGTTCTACCCTCATGCCTCTGCATGAATGGAGAACCGACCCGAACCATCGATGATAGCAATCATCACGGATGGTTCGCCCCAACAGAATAATCTCAAACTCAATATATACATGGTTTAACCAAACAAGGCTTGACATACCAAGCCGTACAAATCTCTCTCAAAAAGCCCTCAAAGTGGCACAACGGAGTCCTCTAGAAGAAGTCCTCAGGAGGTGGCTCCAACTCGTCGCCGGCCGCAAGGTCCGACTCACCAGGGTCAGCGTCTCCTGAAGCCTCGGCCGCTGCTAGTAGTGGATCTGCGACGTATAGTCTATAGGGTGAGCTGCATCCTAGCTCAATAGGGAACAAAATACAGTTGAACATATAAATTATTACTCACATATATTCCATGATATGACATGCATGATGTGTCTATGCAATTACTGATAAAACAGTTAAAAAGTATTACATTTTACTGGTAATTTACTCGTGTCTTTTATTTACTCATGAATAATGCTGAAAAGGCCTAAAGCAAAACTTAAACTTTCAACTTAAGTAATCCCCGAGCAATATAGCATCGAGCCCCGATGAGATACCCTTCATTGTCATCTATATAGACACTTTTAACGTATTCCCTGGGAATACCATATAGTACCCAAGCCCCTTTCCCCTGGGGATTGGTGGCGGGGTTTCACTTGTCTCAAATCAACACCCCTGGGGTGTGCTTACTGTGTACGGATAAGATAAGCCTCCGCACTGGCCTACGGTTTCACCGCCGTATCGGTCACGGATATCCTGCCGTGTCAGTCGTGGATATCCTGCTACGTCGGTGGGGTACCCTATCAAACCTCAAATAACAAAAATATCGGTGCCTTACATATAGTTATTCACCGTGTAAGTGTGCTATCTTATATCAGTTAAGCCCTATCAAACATGATTCAATCTTGGATACATCCCTGGGATGTATCCATTTACTTGCATCACACCTGATGCTCTTATCTCTTTACTTCTTCATCCCCTGGGGATGGCTTATTATACTTACTCTTATGGGTGTCACTCACACACACTTTTCACAGTTCTTAAGCAATAAACATTTGAATTTGAATTCTATATCACTACATACATGCTCTTGTAAAAATAAAGTACATGTTCAAGGTGTTCCCTACCTCAAGTCTTCATTTGATCAATGCATCAAGGTCCCACGTGGCTCCTTGTGCACTAGCTCACTCGTACCACCTATGGTACCACATAACATGTGAAACACATCACTAAGGATGCAATAAAGAAGGTCCAAGACCCTCCAAGAATCTTAAAGTTAAACTCAAAAGTTAACATAAATTAGCTCAGTCGATTAATCGAACTCCAAAATCGATTAATCGAAAGTCAATATCGATTAATCGATTCTCAAATCGATTAATTGAGATTTTCATTCGATTAATCGAATCCTAATTCGATTAATCGAAATTCTCTGTTCAGCGAAGTCGATTCTCAATTCGAGTAATCGAGTTCCTAAAATCGATTAATCGATCCCAAATCGATTAATCTTAAATTGAAATCGATTAATCGAAATCCCATTTCGATTAGTCGATTTTCCCCAAGTCATTTCCTCCAGCCCTTGGGGTCCACTGGAGGTTCCCAGTCGATTAATCGATATACAAATCGATTAATCGAAATCCAAAGTCGATTAATCGAACTGAATTCGATTAATCGAGATCGGGGTCCTCTGACTTTTCAACTTCTTGGCCAATTTTGATTAATCGAAACCCAATTTCGATTAATCGAAATTGCCAGATTCAGCCCCTTTTGGCTGTTCTTCTCAACCTTTTTCCACACTTTTTCCTCTATTTTTCTAAACCATTATCCTCTAATTTAAACTATTTTTAGCTACAAATTAACCTCTACAACCTATGCATTTTATTCACAAAGTTTTACCTTGAATCAATCTCAAATTGATTTCAAATCAAGTGGTTGGAAGGCTAGGGTTCCAGCTTTGCTTCTAACGGATCCCTCGCGTCGAATCCGACATTTATTGCTCGAATCCCCCTTCCTCAGCTAGCATTTACTCCTTGCATTAACTATGCTCTCATTCTCTCTCTCTTCTTTACTTCTCTCTCAACAACCAAAGCTATTGGTTTTAGGGTTATTAAACCCTTTTATCTCCCCCCTAGCTTGTGTGTTGAGCACATGCACCTCAATAAGTGTATGTGACTTCAGATTCACAACACACACCACATAGCTACACAAACCATCTCATCTCATTCGCTCATCACTCTCTATGCTAACTATTGAACTCCAAATTGGTCAAACCTGTGACCGATCGGGCACGGATCCCGAGGTTATAGTTTAGTGTAATTTTTCGGGCTATTACAGTGTCAGTACTCATAATGCACCTGCATGTGAAGCCTAAATATATTAATATATAAGGCATTATCCAACTCAATAAAAATTAAATATCCCATTATAGTCATATACTAGTATAATTGTGTCAGTACCCATAACGCAACTACATGTGAAGCCTACATATATATGGATTATCCAACTCGGATTGGTACCGAGAATACAACCACGAATAATTAATTGGTGATCCTAATATTTTATTTCATACTTCTACGATGTGTCTTATATAAAAGCCAAATAAGAAAAAAAATAAATTCTTAAACCCTAATGTCTTAAAGAAGACACTGATCATGTTTTAAAGAAGACACTACCTAATAAAGGGATATCACAATCTTATATACAAACTACGATGCATCTTATATAGAAACAACTGATCGTGTCTTAAAGAAAAAACTGTCTAACGAAGGGACATCACCTTCTTATAAAAGGCTGATTGATCATGTCTTCTAAAAGATACTGACCTATAAATAGACAATACAGTCGTATAAGAGACTCATCATGTCATCGAGAAGCAACTGACTAATAAATGGACGATACGATCTTCTAAAAGGCTGATCATGACTTACCACTGCTGTAATTATTCCAATTTTTTTTATCAATGTATGATGGAAGCATGTCATTACACATGCAAAATCGAAAAATAATAAAAAATTTATTTTCTAGATCATAGTTTTATATTCTATAAAGATTAAAAATCACATTTTGATTCAAACAAATAATTCAATCTATACGATATAGGTCAGAAAGATAATTCGCTATATGTAATAGTATACAAACCCTAAAATTTACAGATTTTTATAATTACTTACGTACAAAGGAAAAAATAAGCTTAAACTCTAAAGATTAGTATTTCAAAAAATACAAAAATATACCCCATCATCAAAGAGAAGATTACGGTTTCACAAATCCATAAATATCGAACAGTTATCAAACCTAAAAATTAGGATTTCACAAACAAAATAATGTTTCTATTTGATATATATATATATATATATATATATATATATATATATATATATATATATATATATACATATATATATATATCTTGTGACAAAAAATTACGGATTTTAAATATTTATAAATAATCCCATGATTTGCATTTTCTGTTTAAATAACACCTTCATTTATTGTTATATTAAGTGCCATCTCTAAAAAAGCAAATTGTAATTATCATCTACACTATTTTTTTCTCGTGTTGGGTAATTGCACTTTCATGATAATTGCACTTTGATTTTCTAGAGATGGAACTTAACAAAATATTAATTCAAGCTATTATTTAAATAAAAGAGTAAAAATTAGAGGGTTATTTATAAGTAAGTTAAATAGGGGTGGCATTTATACATAATGCTAAACATAGGGTATATGCTAAAAACCCATATATATTTTTTCCAATGGATTGGTTATGATTAAACTTGAGACTTTGAGCTTGCAATAGTTGGATTACCCAATACGGATTTTAAATTGAAAAATATGACAAAATTAATGTCCCTATTTGTATTGAGTTAGGGTAAACCCTATTTCATTTCCATCAATCCAAGATCATAACTCTAAACCCTAAATATTAGAGTTTTGCAAATGAAAATAAACTAAAATTATAACCCTAAACCCTAATAATAAGTTTCTCTGCAATATCAGAAGCCGGAGAGTGAAAAGGGGGACAGTTAAGATCACTAAAGCTACTTATGATAGTCCATTTACGCTCTAAAATAAAAATTGAAAAATAAAACTGATGCAAATAAATTTCATACTACCAATTAAAAAAACACAAACAAATTACATATTGATTGCAGATTATCGAAAACTTGAAATTCAAAAAAGAAAATACTATGATATATAAGTCATCGAGACCTCTATCTACCCAAAAAAATGGATTAGATATGAGATAATCGTTTTTCACCTAATCGATTTATAGATCCATAACTTTGTAAATTCAATTTTAGATGAAGTCAAACAGAAAAAGGAGAAAAAATTTTAATTAAAAAAAATGAATAAAATTTAAACTAAAAAATGATGAATATAATCGAATAACAGAAGCCCAAATAATCATCTAAGCAGTCTACGACTCAGAGATTCAAGAGGATTTTTCTTGTTCTTCTTTTTTTTCTTTTTTCCCTTTTCTCTTGGTTGACTCTACTTCATTTCCACAAAATCAAAATCATAACTATAAACCCTAAAGAATAGACTTCATTTCCCAGAAACCAAGATCAAAACTCTAAACCCTAAAGAATAGACTTCATTTCCCATAAACCAAGATCAAAACTCTAAACCCTAAAGTTTAGAGTTTTACAAATGAAAACAAACTAAAATCATAACCCTAAACCCTAAAAATATAGTTTTACAAATGGAAAAAATAAAAAAATTGAGCTTTATGGGTTTTTCTGCAATATCAGAAGCCGGGGAGTGAAAAGGGGTCTGAGACTCCACCTTTGCAATGTACAGACGACAGCAAACCTTCTCTTCTCCTCAGCGGCGACGACCTCCAGCGACAAAAACGAATGCCCTTCGCTGCGTTTAAAATGGGGGCCAACACTCCACCTCTGCAATGGCCAATGATAAACTTTTGTCAACGACGACGAGATCCGACAGGGACTGCGAATGCCTTGGGAGGGTTGAAGGGTTTCCAACGAAGATGAGAGGAAAGAAGGGAGTGCCCGCTCGTTTGGTTTAAAATGATGGCATTTTCGTTATTTCATTCGTTTATAAGTAATGTCATTTTTGTCATTTCATCTTTTTCAAATATTGTCTTTTTTACCCTTTTATTATGCATGTTTCATCTTGGTTTGAAGTTAAAACCCACAAACTGAAAAGTTTGAGGGTCTTAGATCCTGCTGGGTTATTTCATGAAGTAGGGACCCTGTTAGGTAGATAGCGCTAGAGTTGGGACCCCGCTGGGTATTTTTCTCAACAAAATATTTTGGTTACAAATGGGTACCTCTATTTGCAGCCCACTAGAACCATAAGCAGGGCTAGCCCTGACATTTTGGGGGCCCAAGGCGAGTTCTTAAAATGGGGCCCCTATTTCATATTACATTATAATATAATTTTTTTTTGCCACAATTTAATTATCAGCATAATAAATAAATTTTTAAATATAAATAAGGGTACTAATTGGCTCCTCAAACATTCAGAGTTTCCCAGTTTGGGCTTGGACAACCCCTACGGGGTGAGAATCCCAACCGTGCCACGATTATTTCATAATTTACACACACCCACCACACCTGCTTAACAAAAGGGGAGTTGTTTCAAACCAGTAACCTTGGGAAACACATCCACCAGTAGTAACCAATGTGGGAAAGTCATCCACAATAAAACCAAACTTTTGGAAAATGTCAATTGGAGCAGCAAACACCAAAGACCCCAATTCCATCTTTCCCAGATAGTTCCAACACCAAGAAGCACCGCTAAAAAAAGGGCAATGATCAAGTATGGAAGGAAAAATCTCCACCAAAAATCAATGATGTAAAAAACAGAAAATGATCAACAAAAAAAAGCTGTAAAAGTGTTGGTCTCAACAAATCCAGAAAACAGTGTCGCAGGGATCTCAAGAAGTTCTATAAACAGTCTTCTGCCATCTCCAGTAAGCATTAAAAGTTGAAACAACTCCAAGAGGGAGGCTATGCCAGTAAAAAGGAAGCAACCTACCAAAAACTTGTAGCAAACAGGCCTGAATGAGATCTAAGATCCGATTCAGCCAAAACATAGATAAAATGGGGAAAACCTAAAAATGATAGAATTTTTTTATGATCCATTCGGATCTTCCACTTTATCAGAAGATTTGCTTTAAAAAAAAAACAATGCATCAGCTATAAGAACTCTTGTATAAAATGAAATAAACAAACAAATCTACTAGCTGAAGAACTTATTCTATTTACAGAGTGAACCCACATAAATTAAGTTAAAAAAAAATTAAAAATATAAGGAGAATCAAATTAACTCCTTGAAGAGTAAATTAATTGGTATGCGTTTGAAAAAAAAAAAAAAAAAAACTAACAATGAGATTGATGAATTATACAGTTAGAGGTTTGTTTACTTGTAGAAAGGAGCGAATGAGAAACCCTAATTGCTTCCTTTGGTGGCCTATAATGTCGCCCAGGCGCAGAGTAGCTGAAGAGAGAGAGAGAGGCGCTGGAGAGAGCCAGAGAGGAGAGGGTTTGGAGAGAGAGGGCCAGAGGGGCGAGAGAGAGAGAGAGAGAGAGAGAGAGAGAGAGAGAGAGAGAGAGAGAGAGAAAGAAGAGAGGGTTTGGAGAGAGCGAGAGGGTTTGGTCAGTTTGGAGAGACTAGAGAGAGAGAGAGAGAGAGAGAGAGAGAGAGAGAGAGAGAGAGAGAGAGGTGACGGGGATTGGGGGCCTTTATAAGTTTTTTTTTTTTTTTAAACATACTTTTTAAAAGATTTTTTTGGAGGGCCCCTGGAAATCGGGGGCCGCCTGGCTAGCCTTGGTCCAGGGCCGGCCCTAACCATAAGGGAACCAACGCCGAAACCATTTGATTGCTTTGATTTCGAAGGAGATCATTTAGGATCCCAATCTTTCATAGATAGTCGATCTTGAGATCATAGGCGTACCATGAGATAGTCAGATTTAAATTTTGTCTAGCACACATCCTTAAAAGTGATATGAGAGTCATGTTTGATGTATGCCTATAATCACCATGCACTTTTTGAGATGTGTGCCAGGTGGAGTCAAAATTTTAGTGTATGATATTAAGAGCGATTGTGAAATTTGGGACAAAAAGCGATCTCCAAAGCAGTAAATGAATTTTAACATTGGCGTCCTTAGATTTTTGGTGGGTGAAAATAGATGTATGCCAAACAAATATTATCGAATTATTATTTTGGAATCTCTAACACAATTAAATACCGAGAGATTGGAATCCCTAAAATCAGCAAGTCGAGTTGTGTCTTCACTTTCAAATTTTTTCCAACGGCATGCCTGATTTGGAGTGTGGCACTAAATTTTAGGACAGTTCAATCCATGCATCTTAAAAGGTTCTATGTGGATTTGATATTTCTCCACACAGCTTTATAACACAGTTTTTAAATAAGGGAGTCATTGAATGGAGTCATTACTTGCACACAAGAACTTTGCCCTTTACTTAGTTTAAAACAAAGAGTTGATATTTTGGGGACCTTTGTCATGTGAAAACACCATCTATGCTATGAAGGCCATGATCTAGATATCGAGTGAATTGTATATACATAATATATGGGTAAGTGTGAGATAGATAAAACTACCAACTCATCATCATCATATCTCTATCACCATCATAGCGTTATTCAATCAATATGTTTGTTTATTTGTTATCAGTGCTAAGCTCTTTGTAATATATACTTTTTTATGTTCCTTCTCTTTGCTTTCCTCCGTGTCTTCACCACCGTTCAACCTCTCCCACTTCCTTGTGATTGTAGCGCCTTAACCGTTTGTAGAAGGTCTGCATCTGGCTTTCAATAGAGTTTTTGAGACAAATAATTTCGTGGAGTTTAAAGAAAAAATGCATATCGAACTTATATATCGAAATTATCCAAGACATGTAAGATAGAGCAGCAACGTGTAAAACTTGGCAGAGGGACAAGTGAGTTTCATGTTGGAGTTGGGCTTCATCAAGGATCTGCCTTGGATCCTTTTTTATTTACCTTGAGCATAGATGTGTTAGTTATAGACATACAAGAACAAATTCTATGATGCATGTTATTTGTGGATCATGTGGTACTAATATCCTAAGCAAGGAAGAAAATAAATAATAAACGAACTTATGGAGAAGACCTAAGAGTCACGAGGTTTGAAAATTAGCAGAACAATGACATAATTTGTGGAGTACAAATTTAGTGGATATAATAGTTTAGAGGAGGATTTAGTTAAAATAAGAAATTGCCTAGTGTCTCATTGTTATAGGTTTCGCTATTTAGGATCTACTTTATAATTAGATGGTAGATTTGAAGTGGCAATCTAAAATGCAGGCCCCGGATGAAATATATGTAAGCGAATAGAATATTGTGCAATCCAAAATACTACCTCTATTGAAAGAGCATTTATATAAGACGACGAGAAGACCTCCTATGTTATATGGTGTGAAATGTTGAACTGACTATAAAAAAGATAGAATATATGGGGTTGAGATGCAAATGTAAAGATGAATGTGAAAATAACAAGAAATGATAAATTATGAATAAGTACATAAGAGGAAACTTGAGAGCTTTTTGAAATGTCGCTTCAGGTAGTTTGGATATTCTATTGGAGGCAAGAATTAGACCTTACACGGAGGCGCTATAAACACAAAGAAGTAGGAGAAGAGAAAGGCCAATGAAAACTCGGTGAAAAGTAGAGAAAAGGAACATGAAAGATTGTTATGTTGTGAATAGTTTAGCATTGATATGAAACAAACGGAGATATAAATGTGATAACACTTTTAAGATGATGATGAGTTGATAGTTCTATCCATATCACACTTACACATATATTATGCATATAATTCACATGGTAGTTAGTTTGTTTTAACATCTCAATCTGTCTAAAAACATAGGCCCATTTGGGCTAAACTTAATAGTCACTTGACTGATCTGACACAGGTAGAAGTAGCGACACCGAAGGGTCCCTAACAATCCCTAGTTTGGTGGATGGGGTTTTAGAAATTGGTATTATATTAGGGTGCATCTATTAGCGCCCACACAATCTCTGAAAGCATCGGCTTCAAAATCATTGATTGTTTCGGATCATATGATGGAGATCGTGTTTATGTCCGATCTTCCAAATAATGGATCTTGAGATCATGTCTTACCTATCAGATGGGTAGTTTTTTATTCACATGTCATGGATCCCAAAAAATGACACTAAAATCGTGTTTGAGCGTGATGTGTGTCATAGGATTCAAGGGTTTTTTTGGGATATGTGATATGTGGAATAAAAAAAAATTAACCGTCTGATAGGTGCGATATGATCTCAAGATCCATTATGTGAAAGATCGGGGTGAGACAAGATCTCCATCATCTGATCCGAAGCAATCAATGATTTTTTAGGGGTCTCCAACATGGGTGCTTTTCAGAGATTGCCAATAGAGGTACCCTTGGTATTCTAGAAAATCTAAATAGGAAGCTATTATGCTCATGAGTAGGATAAGAATCGGGTATGAAAGGATACATGGTGGACTTGGTTTTGGTGAAAGAAATGAGATGGGAAAATTTTCCATTGATTTTGTAGTTGCTTTCGACCTAGCTAAAGCAAATAGCTATTTAGGTGAAGAGTCTGTAAGCAATAAGGTTTAAATGGTCACCTTAAGGGCCTGTTTGGATAGGGGGAAAGGAAAAGAAATTATGGGAAAAGAAAGAAAATGTGATACTTTCTTATATTTGGCAATAAAGTTGTGTCACTAAAAAATCATAGAAAAATTCAAAAAAAATTTTTCCATCGGAAATCGACAAATCCCTCTAAAATAGGAGGATTTCATCGGAAAACTTTTGCCATTCTCAATTTCTCTCTTTCTCTCTCTTCTATCTCTTATTCTCTTTTTTGATGAATAATTTGAAACAAAATCAACTATTGAAAAAATTACAAAAATTAAAATAAAATAATAAAAATTTAAATTTTTTTAAAAAAGTAAAAAAAATAAAAATAAATAAATAAAATAAGACTTAAAAAAAATATAAATAAATAAAATTTTAAAAAATAAAATAAAAATAATTAAACAAAAATATTAAAAAATTTAAAAATTAAAAATTAAAAATAATACAAATAATAAAAAAAATACAAAAATAAAAAATATTTTTTTAATAAAATAAATAAAATAAATAAAATAAATAAATAAAATTAAAAATTAAAATAAAAAAATATAAAAAATTTAAATTTAAATTTAAAAAATTAAAAAAATTAAAAATATAAAAATGAAAAAAAAAAAAAGGATTTAAAAATAAATAAAATAAAAATACAAAAATAAAAAAATAAAAAATTATAATTATAATTAAAAAAATTAAAAATTAAAAAAAATAAAAAATAAAAAATAAATTTTTTGAATAAAATAAAAAAAAATAAAAAAAAAATAAAAATAAATAAAAAATAATAATACAAAATTTTAAAATTTTAAAAATAAAATAAAAATACAAAAAAAAAAAATTATAATAAAATATAAATTAAAATTAAAATTAAAAAAATAAAATAAAATAAAAATAAAAAATAAATTTTTTTAATAAAAAAAAAAAATATACAAAATACAAATTTTAAAAAAATTAAAAAAATTTAAAAAATAAAATAAAAATAAAAAAATAAAAAATTTAATAAAATAAATAAAAAATAATTATTAAATAAAAAAAAAATTTAAAATTTTTAAAAATATAAAATAGTCAAATAATAAAATAAATAAATAATAAAATAAATAATAATAATATATAAATAATAATAATAAATCAAATAATAAAATAAGATAATATAAATAATAATAATATTTTTATTTATTTATTTTTATTTTTTATTTTAATTATTTTATTTTATTTTATTTATTTGATTTTTATTTATTTTATCAAAAGAAAAAGAGAGAGAGAGAGAGAGAGAGAGAGAGAGAGAGAGAGTGATTTTATTATTTATTATTTATTATTTTTTTACTTTTTATTTAATATTTATTTATTTATTTTAAAAATAAAGTAAAAAAATAATAAAAATAAAATTAAATATAAAAAATTTAAAATTTTAAAATAAAAAAATAAAATAAAAAAATAAAAATTAAAAAATTAAAAATTAAATCTCTCTCTCTCTCTCTATCTCTTAGCTCTGTATTATCATTCTTCTTTTTAGATGTCTCTCTCTCTCCGAGTCTCTCTCTACATATTTCTTTTAATTTCTCTCTCTTAAAATTTTTCTCTCTCCTCAAATTTCTCTCTTTCTCTTAAACTCACTTTTTTTCTTTCCTAATTTTTCTCTCACGAAATTTCCTTCATAATAGAAAATTAAATTTATTGGGTGTGTGAGATATACTATCGATAACGATCATTCTCCATGTGCCAATTACACAATCCAAACACCGGAAAATAATGAATTCCTATGAATTCCCAAAGAGCTAGAATCCATTGGATTTACAAAATGTTTTCCGATATTTTCCGAAAAATTGCCAAACAGATCCGAAGAGAGCCTTAAGAAGAAATATAAATTGATAGTTTTAGATGTATCAAAAGCCCTATGACTAAAAAGATGACAATTGATTACCCAAAAAACAAAAGATAAAATTTAAAAGAAGAATAAATTAAATTTTGAAAGAAATACCCAAGCTGTGAAATTGTAAAGGGTATCGAAATGAGCGGTAGAAACAAATAACTTAATCTTTGGAACAAATTGCTAAGGAGTTGCTTGAGAAATATAGAGGAAGAGTGGGCGTGCAAAAGAAAACATGATAGTAGAACATAAATATTCAAAATTGTTAAAAAGAAGTATTTTAAATAATGATAAAAAATAAGAAACATAGAACATACTAAAAAATATTAAACTCATCAAAATATAAGTTAAGGAAGTTGTAAGGTTAAGTATGAAGTGTATAACAATCTACATTCTAGGTTGGGAATGAAATGAGAGAGATATTTGGTTTCCCAATTAGTGTAGGGATCCATTATGGGTCTGCCTCGAGTCATTACTTGTTTCTTAATAATAGATGCGTATAGGAAGAGATTTCATGATACATATTAATTGAGAATAATGTGGTACTCATCACCCAAATAAAAAAGCAAGTAAATGATAAGATGCAATTATAGAGAAAAGCCTTAGAGCCAAGAGGATTAAAAATTAACAAAATAAAGACAAAATATATATAGTGCAACTTTAGTGAACATGATAGCCTGAAGAAGGATTTAGTTAAAATAGAAAATCATCTAACCTCACACTGCCATAATTTCAAAATTTAGGCTTTGCTTTTATAATCAGTTGCTAGATTTAAAGAGTACATCTCAAATAGGATTAATGTGGGTGGATTGAAATGGAGATAAACAAACATAGTGTCGTATGACCTAAAAGCTTCACTTCGATTGGAGGGACACTTTTCTAAGATAAACGGTAAGACCTATCTTACCATATGATGCATTATGTTGGGCTATAAAAAAGTGATTTAGAAGATAAAATGCTTGAGGCTAAAATGCATATGTTAGACAGATATGTAGAGAGACAAGAAGGATAAAAATAGGATTAAATACATAAGAAGAAATTTGATAATGTTAAGGTCCAAACCAATACTTCAAAAATGCCTAAGCATTGTGGAGCATGGAGTTAATTCCTTATAACTTTGGGGTCATAACACACCACCATGCTCCGCAACCGACGTCCTCGATGCCCACTCTATAGCGGCTCTTACTCCGGTACCCCCTTTGGTCCCTCAGGTAACCCTTTTCTTAAGTCGCCCCTTACGGGGACTCTACGGAGCCTCACTCTGTGGCGACTTTCACTCTAGTATCCCTCTTTGGGGCTCCCAAGTTTCTCCTTCCGTGACTCGAACTCAGGACGTGGTGTTTGGCTCTTATACCATTTGTTAAGGCTCTAACCAATATTCTAAAAATTCCTAAACTTAGTAGAGCGGGAAGTTAATTCCTTATTACTTTAGGGTCATAATAGATAGTGGAGGTTATAAAGAATTCTTTTATGAAATTTAGATTGAGTTGATTTGCACAAGTCCATCAGAGGTCAACAGTAGACCCTATGCAAAGATTGAGATGTTATAAGTACAAGTAAGAAAAGAAGTTCTGCATAAACCTATGGATAAGCAATTAAAAGTGAAATGATGGATCGCAAAATTACATAGTGCTATAGAAAAGTGAGTGAATTCACCAAAAAATGAGTGAATTCACACAGAAAAATTAGATTTTATGATCACACTATTTTTGGGTAGAAAATGGCCAAGTCTACTATGCCTACAATATCAACAAAGATGCGTGTTGTGTAGGGAATTGAGGACCGGTACACTTGGCAATCCCCATAATGTTACTCTTCTCCAATGAGAGGAGGCTTCAGTTAATAAAGGGAACCTAAGCGTCTTGGTCGCAAGATCCTTGACATGGACTTCCATAGGCTTCAAATTTGAAACACAAATTGTTTAACATCAGTATTTGTAAAGTGCACTTTTCCTTTGAACTCGTGACTAAAGGCACGTTGTTTAACATCATTATTTTTTAAAATGTAGTATTAACTCTAACAAGAGTCACTAATACCGCAAACCATATTGACCAAGTCGGGTTCGGAACAAATAAGCTTGGGAAAATTCAAAAAATTCAGAAAAATTTATCAAATTTGAGATAAAAATGGTTAAAATTTGGAAAAATAGAAAAAAAAAATTATAAAATATAATAATTAAAATTATAAAAAATGAAAAGAAAAAAAAAATCACAAAAAAAAGGGAAAAGTCGGAAATTCACATGTAATTCTCAAAATTTGTGACTTATTCGCAAATCTCATTCATGTGTAATTCACAAAATTTGCAACTTATTTGCAAATATACGATATTTTCATTTCTTCAAAATGTCATGAATATTTTGTTTCAAATAAATTTAGTCACTATTCTCCAAAGAGGAATGACTCCAATCTTCTAAGTAACATTTTAACCATTCATGTATCATACCCGAATGGAAATGGGAGGTCGGAGTTAAGCAAACGCGGCTAGGAAAGCCTTTGACTTAGTGAGAACAATACTTCATGATGCTAAACTTGTTAGCAGCAAGTGCAGAGGAAGCATGTGTGAAGTTGGTCCCAATAGATTATGGGTTTTTTACACAATGGCGCTGCCTATTTTTATCACAAAAAAAACTTGTGCTTCATTTTATTCCAATATGGCGCCACAATACACTTTGCACAGGCGCCCGACTATAGCAGCCCATGTTCTCTCCTATATGCAATTATGATTTTACCCCTTATATAAAAATACTAAAACCTGGACGCCATTGCCGGAGAAAAAGACCTGCGAAAAACGACTTTTAAATCGCTCCGGCGACGGTGTCCCACCTTCGCCGTAGAAGAAGTTCCACTTTCAGCTCTATTTTTTTCAAGCAATGGCTATTCGCTTGAGAGCTTCGACACCGTCATCGGAGAAGAAGACCCACTTTCAGCTCTATTTTTTTCAAGCAAGGGCTATTCGCCGGAGAACTTGGACGCCATCGCCAGAGAAGAAGACCCGTGAAAAACGGATTTTAAATAGCTTCGACGACGGCGTCCCAGCTCCGCAGGAGAAGAAGACACACTTTTAGCTCTATTTTTTTCAAGCAAGGGCTATTCATCGGAGAACTTGGACGCCATCCCCGAGAAGAAGACCCGTGGAAAAGGCTTTTAAATTGCTCTGGCGGCGGCGCCCCAACTTCGCCGGAGAAGAAGATCCACTTTCAGCTCTCCGGCGACCCAACGAACCGTGTCGACAAACAGCTGACAAGAAATGAACGGTGGAGAATGCTATTTTTGCGATGCCGAGATCCGAGCTCTGGCGACCCAACGAACGTCATCAACAAATGGCTGGCAAGAAACAAAGAAAGAGAGAGGCGGGGAACGAAGGAAGAGGGGTTTTGCTATTTTTTGGGTTGTATTTTTTGCTTTCTCTGGAAGGGACTAATCAGTAATTTCAAGTTTTCCACAAGTCATAAAACGCCTTATTGCGGCCCATTTCGAGGGTGCATGGGCACCTTTTGGTAATAAAAAAAATGTTAACCGAAATAGTGATAAAAATTATGGAGGGGCATTTTCTGATACTTTTCTCATAGATTATTGTTACCAACAAATATGCGAAACTCATGTAAAAATAAATATAAGAGATATGGGCTGGGCCAATAGCACAATTAGAAGGTTGACACTATTGCATTCTTAAGGTCATAGGTTCAGTCCAACTTATTTATAAAAAATAAGGTGTTTGGCATTTAAACCCCTAAGATATGCCATATTTGCACTCTACCCCTCATGTTTCATGTATTTGCACTATGATCCTTGCTTTTGTGTTTTCTTTACTAATTAGCTCCTCCAGTGATAGATTAGCTACATAACTGATCTTTGATTGCTCTAAATTAGACGATGGAGATCATTTTTCACCACAATCTTCTACCCAATGAATCTTGAAGTTAGAATCTTGCCATCACGTGGTCAGATTTTGATTCCACATGGTGATCATGGGTGTACATTAAACGTGGTTCTTGGATCACTTTTTAAGATGTGTGCCATGTGAAATCGAAATCCGACCGTCTGATTGTATGTCAATTATCTCATGATCGATTAGATCAAAGATCAGGGGTGAAAAACAATCTCCATCAACTGATTCAAGGCAATCAAAGGTTATTTTCTCGGAGAATCCATTGTAGGGGATAATAAGTAAAAGAAACATAGAAGCAAAGGCTGCAATGTAAATAGGTAAAACATAGGGGGTCGGAGTGCAAATAAGACATATCCAAAGGATAAATGCAAAAATCCCTAAAAAGTAAAACAAGAAAATATTAGGAGATTAGAAGACAAAAAGAAAATAACACTAATTAGAAGAGTTAAAAGTTTAAGAAAATGAATGAAAAAAAGGTCTTTAATACATGAGTCGGTAGAAATATTAGGGATGATATTCGCATTTATCCTGTAATGACTTTTCTTTTGTTTCATGTGTTCTATTTATTTCTTCTTCTTTTTCTCATTTATAAAAGTTGGAATAGAGTCGGATGGTTTAGATAGGGTGAAAAGCTTAAAGAGAAATTACTTGATGTCAATGGGTATTCAGATATGTGCGTTTTTTCCCCAAAACCTGTAACTAAGGAATTAATAGCCCTTATTAATCAACGACTATAATGGGTGTCATACAGCTATAATGGTAATTATTTATCATGTGTGAAGCATGTCCTAGCCACAGAACTGCTTCCAAATTCCATGACACGATTTCAAAAACCTTGAAATCTGTGCACTTCAGCTTCGTAAGGTTTTCGTAACCTTATGGTACCTTTCGAAGATAATCAATCCTAACTGTTATAACGATCACCATAGAAACCAATGTTGGCCGTTGTAATTGGATGGATAAATGCCGGTGACTGTGAACGGTAAAGACTACTGTGTGCTCTTTACCTGTTTTAATCCTTCCGTTCCATGAGGAATAGCCTCTCATCATAATGCAGGAGGGACATTAGGCATATCAGTGGGTATATTCCAGAGAGTTCCGTTCCGAAAGCCGATGAAGAAAAACTAACGAATTTGCTATTTAGGTTCTTTGGGTTTTGTTTGCTAATATTTAATCACCCCTGCATGAAGGAATGTTTATGTAAGAAAGCACACGAAAGTAAGAGGGGAAGATTAATAAAGACCTAGAGAGAAGCAACAATAAATGACAAAAAGGATTGTAGAGTAATTGAGCCGAGAAATAGGATTCACAAAACCCGCCCTAAATAGATGGGGCAGGGTGATGAAGACAATAAGTTATCAGTATCTCATAAATAAATACCAACATTTATGCTGAGACTAAGCTAGTGAAGGTGGATGGTAAAGACTACAGTGGCTTTTACCATTATGTCCTTTTAGTTGTGTTTGCTACTATTTAATCAGTTGTTCTAAAGATTGAAACTATGTGAGCACATGGAAGTAGAATGGGAATATCAATAAAGACTCGGGGAGAAGTAGCAATAAGTGATAGGGAAAGCTTGTAGAGTGACTGAATGGAGAAATAGGACTCACGAAACCGACCCTAAATAGATGGGAAAAGTGAAGATGATAATGAGTTATCATTCTCTCCAAAAGAAATACAAAAATATATTCATAGACTACAAAATAGCACCTTTCATTGGATCAGGTTACAACAAGCCAAGACCATAATATGCTCCTAAATCAGGTACAGGAGTACTTTTATTCGTTATTAAAATATTATACATATTATAGGAGCATATTATGGTCTTGGCTTGTTGTAACCTAATCCAATGAAAAGTGCTATTTTGTTATTCAAATATTATACAATGGGCATTCATTACGAGCTGGTCGCAGTGTGTTACCTTTCTAATATAGTTGTGAGCTGCCATTCCGGAATCTCTGACAACTCTGTATACGCTGAGTCCTAAATAGTTGTAAAAATGTACTGTTGGCCCCACATTTTATGCTTTATTCTACTTCCCATAATTAAGATTTTATGTCATTGATCACTGATATTTCTGATGGAGTTTTGGGTTCTCCCTCTTGTGGCAACTTATCATATCACTTGTACGTATGAATAAGCATCGAGTTTGCCTCCATTAACTCGGAAATGTAGATTGGGACATATATATCGGTGAAAAAAGCTATCTTTTTCTCCTACTTGAGATACCAACGTTCCCTCCTATAAAAATGTGTGATGGTAATGTAGCCTAAGAATGATAAAACAAACATCCAACTCCAAAATCCATGTAGTGAAGAAATGAGAAGGGATAAATCATTGATAAGGGGATCCAAAAGTGATATTTCCCAGGCTCCTAAGCTTCGGGGTTGACAAATGTACCTCAAATACTCCTCGTAAGATAAATAGCATACGGTCCCAAAGTAGTTACGTTTCTGGAAATTAGAATTCTAATACCTTCGATGTGCCATTGTGCCCATGGATCAAAATATCGTCCGATACCGATACGTATCGGACGATACGTATCGGTATTGGACTCGAACGATACATTGAATGTATTGTTCGATACATTCAAATGTATTGAATGTATCGAACGATACATTCAATGTATCGTCCGATACAGACCGGTACCGATACGTATCGTCCGATACGTATCGTTTTGGAGCTCGGACGATACGTATCGGTAACCCGATATTTTAACCCATGATTGTGCCTTGATGTCTGAATGAAGCTAATTCAAGAAGGGTAAAAATCGGATTTACCAATTTCACCAATAGTTCCCACAAGAACATTCTCCATCCTTAAACAGATGGAAGCGGTTCCGATCCCTCACAACTATCTCCCTCTCTTCAATCTGTGCGATAAACTTAATCGCTGAATGACAATCACTACAGATACGAAGGTTCTTAACTATCCTAATTGGCACTCCCGGAGGTGCATTGATAAGCCCAAAGGCAACAGCCAATTTCTCACTGTGATGATATATAGCAGTCTCCTTCTCTTCCGCGATATAACATGACAGAGAATCCATATTCCGAACATAACCTACTGCTTTAATCCGCTTCATCAACTCATCCAAGATCGCTAAAATCTTATTACTTTGTGGGTGAGAAGAGTCCCCAGCGAAGAAGTTATTAACGGATCCCCCTATCTCGATTAAACTACATCCGGGTTCTTTCTCAATCCCTCTAGACTTCATCAACTTTCTCACCTTATCAACATCTTCCCATTGGCCTTGAGAAGCATAAATGTTCGAAAGAAGGACATAGTTTATTGAATTCTCCGGATCCAATTCAATAATATTTTTCACAACAGACTCTGCTAAGAGAGTATTCTTGTGAATCCGGCAAGCGCTGAGCAATGCACCCCATACAACACTATCTGGAATTAAAGTCATCCCCTCAATTACTTCTAATGCTTTATACAACTGGCCTGCTCGGCCCAGAAGATCAACGATGCAAGCAAAATGCTCCAAAATTGGCTCGATCCCAAAGTCAATGCTCATGCTTTCAAAGTATCTCAACCCTTCGTCCACTAAACCTGAATGGTTACATGCATTCAACACCCCAATGAACGTAATCTCATCTGGTTTCACACCTTCCCTTTTCATTTTCCCAAAGAGCTCCAATGCATCTTTGCCTCTCCCATGCATTGCAAATGCTTCAATCATAACATCCCATGAAACGATGTCCTTTTTTGTCATTCTCTCAAAAATTTGAAATGCGTTTTCAATATCCCCGCACTTAGCATACATATTAACCAAAGTAGAATCTATGAACTCATTAGAAGTACAACAAAGCCCCCTTTTCATACTGTACAAATGAACCCACTTCCCCAAACTCAATGCTCCTACATCTGAACACGCGGAGAGTACACTAACTATAGTAACAGGATTCGGTTTCATTCCCTCAAGCTGCATTTGTCGAAACAACGCCAATGCTTCATCGTATCTCCCATTTTGCATATATCCTGATATCATAGAATTCCACGAAACCATGTTCCTTAAACCCATTTCCCTAAACAAAGCCTCAGCAGAGCTGAAATCGCCTATCCTTATCAAACCCGAAAGCAAAGTGTTCCAAGAAACCAAATCGACTTCATTTGTTCTTTCAAACAACTTAAACGCAGACTCCATAGACCTAAACTTCACATACATATCAATCAAAGGATTCCGAATAAACGCCTCACATTCAAAACCACGCTTAACAACATGAGAATGAATCTGAGTCCCTTCTCCAACACCCAAAAACGAAGCGCATGCTCTAATCAAAACAGAATAAGTGAACCCATCCGGCACAATTCCGTTTTTCAACATAACCACATAAAGCAAAACTGCTTCGAATTCAAAACCGGAAAACTTCGAATACCCAGAAATCATGGAATTCCAAGAAACCAAAGTCCTCTGAGTTATTTCGTCAAACACCCGCCATGCAATGTCCAAATACCCACAACAAGCATACATATACAGGAGAGAATTCTGAATAAAAACGTTATGCGCGAACGAAAAGCCGCGTTTTACCACATGGGCATGCAATTGTTTGCCTTCTTCAATCGCCTTTATAGAAGAACAGGCCTTGAGAACAAAAGGGAAGGTGAACTCATCAGCAGAAACCGAGTGATCAACCATAGAAAGATACAGAAGCAGAACTTCTTGGTGTTGGTTGTTATCAATTAAATTTCTGATTCTGGTGTTCCAAAGAAATGGGTTTCTGGAAATTTTTAAATTTGTGACTTGGGAGATGGTTTTTGAGGCAATCTGAGAGCGGGTTTGGAGGGTTTTGTTAAGCTGGTTTGGGCCACCTAAGGGGTTTTGGAGAAAGGAACGTGAAGTGCCGTGAGGGAGAACTATAATCATTTCTAACTTTTCAGGTTATTTGTGGACGTCAAAGGAGAATTTTCGGGTGGCTATTGGCGGTTTTTTCCCCCGCCAGAAAAGCGGCTTAGAGCACGGCTAGTGAGTTTAGTAGGGAGGGGCAAACCGGTCATTTGAACCCTCACACACTGCTCGGTTTTGAATTTCGCTACAATGAGCGAACAGCTCGTTGAAAAGCCATCCTAACCAATGTCTTTCTAGAGCTAAAATTATGGCTGTCAACGGGGCGGGTAGACCCAATACCCTCCTGACTTGACCAGATATTTTACCGGGTCGAGCACAAAAACTTGATCCACGGGTCGGATTGGGCATGACCCGACCCGTCCGGACCTTCAGTCGGGTCTGGTCGACCTGGCCCGACCAATATTTTGTACTAGAAAAATGTAAAAAATAGGGTTTTTTCCTGGGTCGGGTCAAGTTTCCGGGTCGGGTAGGCTTAGGTGCACGATGGGGTCAGATCAGGTGCACTATTGGGTCGTGTTGGACATATGCAATTTTCTTGTAGGGCAACCAAAATTTTAACCTGAGCTCGCCCGACCCGACCGGTTGACAGCCCTAGCTAAACCTCCTGCCCGAATGTGAAAAATGGTTGCTTTTGGTCAGGTCCAACTGAATCTTGACTTTAACTTTTAAAGTGGACAATAACTTTGGGATGTCTTCTCTTGTAACTGATAGGCGAAGCCTTCTCCATAGTTTGTGAATTTTCGCAAGGAAAATTTGTCGGATCAATAATGACATTTTCGAAAACAGTACCTTTAAATCCACCCACCAAATCTTTGAGTTCACCCACGCTAAAATACATTGATTATATTGAATTGGATGATGGAGATTGTTTATCGTCCCAATCTTTCACATGATGGCTCTTAAGAACATGGTCGTACCATCAGACGATCAATTTTTTATTTCATGTACACACCCAAAAAAGTGACCTTAAAATCAATTTTGAGTTTGCACGTGATATTAAGGTCACTTTTCTGAGATGTGTGCCACGAGAAATAAAACAATGACCGTCTGATGATAGGCCCATGATCCCAAGATCCATCATGTGAAAGATTGGGAGGATAAACGTTATCCATCATCTGATTCTACCACGTCAATGTGTTTCAGTGTGGGTGAATTTAAAGGTAGTCTTTTGAAAATTGTCAAACTTAGAATATGTTTTTAAAATTGGAAAAATTGCATATAAATTCCTGAACTTTCACCTCAATGTCTGAAAGGCAACTGAACTTTACTAAATGCAACATAACCCCCCAATGAATGCAAATCACCCAAATTAGACCCCTACCGTCAACCTCCGTCTCCCTGATCAACATAAACTGCTGACGAAACAGTTAACCCATGCTATCTTCTTACATGGGCTTGCCAACGTGGCAGTCAACCCTTTATAACTTGTTAGAGACGCCCCATTTCTCTCTCTCTCTCTCTCTCTCGTTCAGAAAATTGGCGCTAACAACTCTTCTTCTTCTTTTTCTTCTCCTTTCCTCTTCAGCCAAGCAAAGCTCCAAACCTTCAGTGCATCATCATCTTCTCTAACAGATTTGTAATGGCATCGTTGTTGGCAACCTTTGACAGTGCATCATCTGCGATTCGAAGCACGCCAGAGATCTTACGGTTGTTGGAGGAGAAGCCTTATCGCACCTGCAAAAATCGAAGGCCGATGCAGACATCATGGACATAGTGCAATCCTGGGAGGGGGTTCGTTAGCTACCTGAATCGTGCATGTCGAGACTTCGACTGGGTTGATCCATCAATGTGCACAAGATCGATACAAATAATTCCGGGTTTGCTTTGAAGATCCAACAGATTCGAGGCGGCGATTTCGAGACAAAAGCTGAAAGAGAAATTTTTGTGACTTGCGTTGGCTGCTAGTTGGATATTTTTTGTATATTCATAGTCGAAATGCTAAAGTTTTTAGGGTTTAGGGTCTTTAGGTTTATATGGTTTATGGTCTAGGGTGTGTATTATGATATTTATGTGTTATCTGAACTGGAGTCTGTACTGTGGTCTATAACAATGACCATTTTTCGTTTGCAAATGGAAATGGAATGAAATGAAACTTTTTTGTTTAATACATTGTTTTGAAATGGTTAATGGTATGAATGAAATGAATGAAGATTACAACAAAATAAATTTGGTTAGGGTTAGTGATGGTTTAGAAATGGACAATGGTCTATAACAATGGCCACCCCATAAAACCCTTGTCATCATCTCAACCCCCTACTGATTATTACATAACTGTTTTGACATGACAAACACTAACATATTTTTTTATAATAGAACTTTGTTTCGACATTACTTAATGACGCACCTGCACATCATTTGCATATCACCTCATTTCCATTGGTAGACAAAGAACTCATAGCATAACCTGTTACCATGGCTTTAATTTTAAACAAAAGATTTCATACATCCTTTTTATTGTGTGTTATATATACACAACAAAATTTATAGCATGAACTGTTTGGAAACCAAAGCACAACCTTTTTGGCAACCAATCATTTCCATTGATAGACAAAGAATTCAAAGCATAACCTGTAAACATGGCTGTATCTGTTAACAAAATAATTCAAAGCATTAAATGCTAATATCCAAGATATCGCTTACACCATAGGAATCATCACTTGACGATTCCTAACATATTGTTTACCCAAAATATACACCTCCTAAAGAACTAAACTATGATATAGACAAATCATACACCTCCCAAAAAATTAAAGAAGGATATGGACAACATAAACAATTCCTAAAAATTAAAGTATGATATGGACTACATATACAACTCCCAAAAAAATAAAATATGATATGGTCATCATAGGTGTTTCAAATCTCTTGACTTAGATGCTCTTCTCAGTCAAAGCAGTTGAACTTCTCGTAACTCTGCATTCGGATACACCATTGGTTGGTGATTGTCTCAAACCTGATCCTCCTTCCGTGTGACGTGGTAATATGGTATTCACTGATTCCTGGATTGGAAATTGATTCGGAATTGACTGTTGCTTCTTCACCTGGAGTTTAGTCAGCTTGCCCCTCTTTGATGGTGAACAGCTTTCTTGGAAAGGCATCCCAGCTGCACCTTCTAATCGAACACCACTTGAATTGACACGAGCACCAACAACACCCATTTGAATGCTCCTTAGTTGACCCTCACTTGCCCCCTGCAGCAAACCCGGAATTGACTGTTGCTTCTTCACTTGAAGTTTAGTCAGCTTACCCCTCTTTCATGACATCTCAGCTGTACCTTCTGATTGGGCACCACTCGCGTCAACTGAAGCCCTAATAACACCTGTTTGAGCACCTCCTTGGTTGACCCTCACTTGCCCTCTGCAGCAGACCAATATCACCAACGTGTTAGAAGGTACCAAAACCTGTGAAATTCATTGTACAATAGCTAGGGAAATAGAGCATAAGAACACAATGACAACATAATTGAAAACATACCTTTATTTTATTTAAAATTGAAATGGGAAAACAGAGCATAAGAACACAATGACTACAGACTGCCATTGATTAATTATAGTTCAATTGTACCTTTATTTTGTTCATAATCATATCCATTAGCTTCAACTCAAAAACTAGATTGATCAAGAGATTCTAAGTTTCTAGCAATCCAATGATATATAAATAGGAAGGAAAACAATGAATTATGTGTTTGTTTATAAATACAATAACATATTTATTAAAATATACCCATCTCAGGTTATGAAACATTATTTTCACCTTTTATGTTTATAGAGGCTACTCAATTAACCCTTTTGCTTAAAATTGAAATGGGGATGCATTTAGGCTTCGACAGAAATTTCTACTACTTTCTTACTTCAAAAATTGATTTTTGATGCTTGATGTTTTTAGGATGTTTTCATCTTGATTTGCCTTCTTTTGATTTGTTGTAGTGTTGTTTCTTTTAATGGAATTATGTTTTCATCTCGATGTGCCTTCTTTTGATCTACTTGGACTGGACCTACATGGCTTGCACATCCAAGCACAAGTTGGGTTAGCTTATATTAAGTCCCCAAAATTTATCATTTTATTATGAACTGAGGTGCTCAAAATATCAGTGCATTGATGAGGGTTGTTAGTTTCAAATTGACCCGAGTGATGCCATGCTACTCACGGAGATGTATGATTAACATCCCATAAGTGTATGATTAACACTCACACCTCGGACAATATTTAGAACCCAATCTCTAGGGTAATTTCTAAAGTACGATCTAAGATCAAGGAGATGTATGATTAACACCCCATGGGTGTATAATTAAAACCCACACCTCAGATCGTGATTGGAACTCACCACTGGGATAAAGTCATACTATCAATCCGAGATCAAAGAGATATATGATTAACACCCCATGAGTGTATGATTAACACTCACACCTCAGAAGATGGTAAAACTTCACCCCAAGATGGGTGATAATTAGGATAAAATCATTATTGCAGATCTGAAATCATAGGGCATGATTAGCTCCTAGATCTCAGACTGAAATAATGATTTCACCATATTGAATATTAGGGTCTTAAAAAGCATCTGATATCTCAATCACAGATTTATATTAATATAAATGAATACCTCGGATGGGGTTCATTAGATCCCCATCCTTAATGAAACTAGCCACGCATAACTGAAATAAGCAATAAAATAAATGTAAAAGTTGAAAATGCCATCAAAATACCGTAAAGAATTATCCACAAAAAGCTTTAATCTAAGTACGTACACCTCCTTCTTGAAAGTGGATCCAAATCAGAAAACTAAGACTTATCTTCCTTCTCAAAATGAATAATAAAGATAGTTCAAGAAAATGGGACTCAATGCCCTTACACTTTAAAACGCAGAGAAACTAAAACAGAAGAATACAGAAAAAATGAAAACTCTCTAAAAAATAGAACTCTCTAAAAAGAAGAATGCAGAAAAATAATAAGAATCAGAATTATCTCCGAAGGACTCCCCGAATGAATATATCTCAAAGAATATCTTTTTCCTTAATTGCCAAAAAAGTAGCCGCTTTTTCCTCCAAGATTTTATTCCGTGAAAAGAGTACCGAGATTCTCGCGGCCAAACAAAATTTCGAACTCAAATTCAAATTTGGTCGATCAATCGACCTCCCAGATTTTCGTGAATTCCCGCTACACTTTGCATTCAGACACTGCCTTGGTATTTTGGCCATAACTTTTTATCCCAAAGTCATATTGATGCGATTCTTATGCCGTTGGAAAGCTGACGACGAGGTCTCCAACTTTTGTGTTTTGACAATTTTCTGAATCTAACGTCTTGAAGGTTCAAATTGAGCTCTAAGTCGGGATAAGTTTCGAATGATCCAATGTAGCACGAATTTGACGTTATATTCTGAACTTTTGGGTTATTTCATGCTCAACACATCTCCAGGCTTGTAAATCACTAAAACTATATAAAACATGTTAAATGACTTTCATCGGATAGCTAAATGCAGGTCTTTAGGGGTGAAATATCATCATATTTCACTGCACATTATACCCCCAAACCTACACTTTGCTAGCCCTCGAGCAAAGGAGAAGATAAACAAACCTGAAAAATAAACTAACAAGCTAAGAAAAGTAAAGAATGCCACTTTCGTAGGGAACACGATTGCATTTAGCATATGCAACAAGCCTTTAAACCGCTAGGTGATCCCTAGTGGAGGAGTTTTATCTCCTGAGAGTTTTCAGTGAAGTTACCCACAAACTTCAAGGCATTGATTTATGTGGAATTTATTAATTGATCTCATTATGCATTTCTTCCACAAGTACTATGCATGCCATGTCATTTCCATTGGTGCTTAGTTAAGCTAAACTAATGCTTCAATTTACAGATAAATTTTTCGCCCATCTTTAGATGTTTCAATGTGGTCAATAGATCAAATAATTTTTATTTGAGAATTTATCTTATTTGTGAACTGCATAGATTTATGCTTTGATTCAAACCTCATAATAGGTATACTTCTCAAACTAAAATCACTCTGATGATGGATAATTTTTCACACACATGTGAGGGATCAATACAAAGCAAGCAAAAAGGTCTCACATGATAAATGAAACACGATGCAATCAATGAACAAAGATAAATCTCATAAGAATAGATACTTGTATATTCTAAGCATGTCATATCAAGTTCCATAGGTATCACATATTTGCTCTCCACCAGGCAGTTAGCAATGCAAGATCGGATCATGAGGGTCTTTTTGTAGGGTTGTAATGGGGCTCAGGTACGGGTAAGCAAGAAAGGAAATTTGGATTCAAAATTTCTGAGAAATTTGGAAAAGAAACAAACTTCTGACTTTTCTATTTCTCCTTTTTTTCTTTTCTAATTTCTCGCCTCTTTTTTTTTTTAATATATTATATTTTTTTTTTCTTTTTGAATTTCATCTTCTTACAGCACCTCATATTTTTCATTCTTTTTCTTTTTCTCCCCCTTCTTTTTTTTTTCTTTTATATTTTTCTCATACACTCTAAGTAAACACCACAACTCGGTATCTCTCCACTTACTCTCTTTTCGTTCATTTCCATCCCTCGTTCCTATTTTCTCAGAAATAAGAAGGGTAAAGCTGAATTTTCAGAAATGGTGAAGGGGTAAAGGTTAACGTGACTTATCAAAGAATGTATAAAGGTAAATTTTCAATAGGCTCAAAGGGGTACTAGAAGGATAAATTTATATGAGGTGGGGTATTTTAAGCACAAACGAGCTAAAGATGGCCTTCAATCACGTCCTCAAAAGATGATAACTTTACCTATTTGTCTTGAGCAAACATATGATACGTTCTAGCACAATAATATGAATTTAATGTCATGCAAAGTCACAAGTCAAAATAAAATGTATGAGATTATGCAAGAATAATTCGTATTCAAAGATAACTTCGAGTTTGTTTAAGCACTCATCAAGGACTGAAAATTGGCGCTAAAGCTCATCGGATTTTAATTTCCACTAAAATCCTTACAGTTCACAAATTTGATAAATTTTCATGATTTAAACTCTTTGAACTAACTCAAACATCAAAAACTCATCAAGAGCGGGTTTAAGATTTATATGTCAATTTCACCTTAGCTATTCTCTCCTAAGAACAATGAAACAAAATTGTATTTAATATTCGTTTTAGATCATATAATTTATCAACTTGTAAATTCCACACAAACCATCACTGTGCTCAGTCGATCGATCGACCATGAGGGGTCGATTGATCGACCAAATCCGATTTGTTTTTATTTTTTATTTTTTATTTTAATTATAAGAGAGACTACACCCTCAAACCTAATCTGTGCAATGTCCTCATTGGACCAAAATTAACGGGGGCACCCCCAAACCTGCAATGAAAATACTCAAAGACCAAACAGGCAAAGGAAGTGAGACGCATAAGTGAAATTGAAATAAAATTAAATGAAGGAAAGTAGTAGAAATTACACTTATTCAATCCAGAAAATGGGAAATCCTAAAGCTACCTAAGAACAGAAAATAAACCGCTAAAAATTTAATCCTAAACTTCCTAAAATATCCTAAACTTCGTAGAACATCATAAAAACTCGTTGATTTCGACACTCAAATATCCGCATCGGTCCCCTTACTTGGCTTCGGCTTTGGAAACGCGAAATCCCACATTGCAGTGGTGATCCTTCGCGGATTGAAGGAATTAGGAATCACATCCGGCGGTTGTGGTGAGTAAGGATTGGGCGTACTACTCGAGGGTAGATCCCGAAGTGGTGGAGACGGATACAATTTCGCCCAAGTCTCAGTTGGAATGAGATCAATAACCTCCTTGGGGATTGATTTAGAGATGAATGCAGCCAATGAAGTAGGTGGTGGTAGAGATGAAATGGAAGGAAAGGGTTATGGAGAATTTGGGATAAGGGTCGGTGACGGAAACACATCCAAATCAATCATCTCGATATCGGTGGAGAAGGATGGGGTAGATTTGACGGAACGATTCACTCTTTTACGTGCTGGCTCTTCCCAAAACTGAACAGGGAAGGGGTCCAGATCAACCACAGTAACGTTGGTGAGATCCAACGGAGGGTGTGTACCCGAAATCCGTTCTCGTTTCCTTGTTGGTTCTTCCATGTTCCTGAGGGTGGACCTTGTAAAATAAGTTCTGCCGGCCATTGATGAAATATGAGAAGGAGGGGGTGATGAAGAAAGGATAGAGGCAAGGTTGCAGGGTGTTTAGTTTAAATAGAAAATGAGTGTTTGAGATATGATGAAAGACGTCTACGAAGCAAAACAAAGAATCCGATCGTACTAAACAACTTAAAATGTTCGGAAGCCGATCGGTCGATCGAGAATGTAAAATTTGAATTTTTTTTTTTTTTTTTTTTAGAACAAAATCAAGAAAACGGGAATTTTTTATTATTATTATTATTTTTTAGATCTGAGAAATAAAGAATGAAAAAAAAGAAGGGGGAGGAAAAGAAAAAGAATGAAAAATATGAGGTGCTGTAAGAAGATGAAATTCAAAAAAAAAAAAAAATAAATAAAATAAAAAAAAATAATATATTGAAAAAAAAGAGGCGAGAAATTAGAAAAGAAAAAAAGGAGAAATAGAAAAATCAGAAGTTTGTTTCTTTTCCAAATTTCTCAGAAATTTTGAATCCAAATTTCCTTTCTTGCTTACCCGTACCTGAGCCCCATTACAACCCTACAAAAAGACCCTCATGATCCGATCTTGCATTGCTAACTGCCTGGTGGAGAGCAAATATGTGATACCTATGGAACTTGATATGACATGCTTAGAATATACAAGTATCTGTTCTTATGAGATTTATCTTTGTTCATTGATTGCATCGTGTTTCATTTATCATGTGAGACCTTTTTGCTTGCTTTGTATTGATCTCTCACATGTGTGCGAAAACTTACCCATCATCAGAGTGATTTTAGTTTGAGAAGTATACCTATTGTGAGGTTTGAATCAAAGCAGAAATCTATGCAGTTCACAAATAAGATAAATTCTCAAATAAAAAAATTATTTGATCTGATGACCACATTGAAACATCTAAAGATGGGTGAAAATTTTATCTGTAAATTGAAGCATTAGTTTAGCTTAACTAAGCACCAATGGAAATGACATGGCATGCATAGTACTTGTGGAAGAAATGCATAATGAGATCAATTAATAAATTTCACATAAATCAATGCCTTGAAGTTTGTGGGTAACTTCACTGAAAACCCTCAGGAGACAAAACTCCACCACTAGGGATCACCTAGCGGTTTAAAGGCTTGTTGCATATGCTAAATGCAATCGTGTTCCCTACGAAAGTGGCATTCTTTACTTTTCTTAAGTTGTTAGTTTATTTTTCAGTTTTGTTTATCTTCTCCTTTGCTCGAGGACTAGCAAAGTGTAGGTTTGGGGGTATAATGTGCAGTAAAATATGATGATATTTCACCCCTAAAGACCTACATTTAGCTATCCAATGAAAGCCATTTAACATGTTTTATATAGTTTAGTGATTTACAGGCCTGGAGATGTGTTGAGTATGAAATAACCGAAAAGTTCATAATATAACGTCAAATTCGTGCTACCTTAGATCATTCGGAACTTATCCCGACTTGGAGCTCAATTTGAACCTTCAAGACGTTAGATTCAGAAAATTGTCAAAACACAAAAGTTGGAGAACTCGTCATCAGCTTTCCAACGCCAAAAACTTGATGTGTCCTAAAATTTGAACTCGTCGTCAGCTTTCCCCGGCAGCGGCGCCAAAAACTTGATGTGTCATAAAATTTGTACTCGCAAGTGCACGAATCGTGATGTAGTCAGTGGGTGCAAAGTACGAGATTGTTCCCACGAGGATTGATAAGAAAATGTAAAAACAGAAATATCAATTAACTAAAAGAATTTCCACAGATCTTTTACAGTAACCAACAATCTAGGGTTCTGGTAACTTTTGATAAAACAGATAAATACTAACAAAATCTAAGAGATTTAAACAATTAATGAAAGATAAGGATTGGGATGCTAAATCTTCCCATCGTAGGTTTATCATTTACAAAATGTTAATCTATGGATTGAGATGTGAGATCTTTAACAGATATCTCAAAAGAAGAACTGCCCTATACACACGTGAGTTCTAAAATATGGATCTGAGATCACGGAGATGTATGATTAACATCCCATGAGTATATGATTAACACTCACACCTCGGACAATATTTAGAACCCAATCTCTAGGGTAATTTTCAAAGTACGATCTAAGATCAAGGAGATGTATGATTAACACCCACACCTCAGATCGTGATTGGAACTCACCCCTAGGATAAAGTCATACTATCAATCCGAGATCAAGGAGATGTATGATTAACACCCCATGAGTGTATGATTAACACTCACACCTCAGATGATAGTAAAACTTCATCCCGAGATGGGTGATAATTAGGATAAAATCATTATTGCAGATCTGAAATCATAGGGCATGATTAGCTCCTAGATCTCGGACTGAAATGATGATTTCACCATTTTCAATGAATATTAGGGTCTTAAAAAGTATCTGACATCTCAATCACACAGATTTATATTAATATAAATGAATACCTCGGATGGGGTTCATTAGATCCCCATCCTTAATGAAACTAGCCACACATAACTGAAATAAGTAATAAAATAAATGCAGAAGTTGAAAATGCCATTAAAATACCGTAAAGAATTATCCACAAAAATCCACAAAAGCTTTAATCTAAAGTACGTACACCTCCTTCTTGAAAGTGGATCCAAATAAGAAAACTAAGACTTATCTTCTTCTCAAAATGAATATTAAAAAGGTAGTTCAAGAAAATGGGACTCAATGCCCTTACACGTTGAAAAGCAGAGAAACTAAAACAGAAAGAATGCAAAAAAATGAAAACTCTCTAAAAAATAGAACTCTCTAAAAAGAAGAATGCAGAAAAATAATAAGAATCAGAATTCTCCCTCCCAAGGACTCCCCGAATGAATATATCTCCAAGAATATCTTTTTCCTTAATTGCTAAAAAAGAAGCCACTTTTTCCTCTAAGATTTTATTCCGTGAAAAGGGTACCGAGATTGTCGCGGCCAAATAAAATTCCAAACTCAAATTCAAATTTAGTCGATCAATCGACCTCCCAGATTTTCGTGAATTCCTGCTACACTTTGCATTCAGACACTGCCTCGGTATGTTAGCCATAACTTTCTATCCTGAAGTCAGATTGAGGCGATTCATATGGCGTTGGAAAGCTGACGACGAGTTCTCCAACTTTTGTGTTTTAAAAATTTTCTGAATCTAACGTCTTGAAGGTTCAAATTGAGCTCCAAGTTGGGATAAGTTCCGAATGATCTAAGGTAGCACGAATTTGACGTTATATTATGAACTTTTGGGTTATTTCATACTCAACACATCTCCAGGCCTGTAAATCACTAAACTATATAAAACATGTTAAATGGCTTTCATCGGATAGCTAAATGTAGGTCTTTAGGGGTGAAATATCATCATATTTCACTGCACATCACACCCACTCGTATAATTTATTGCGTGCGTGAACCTATACGCGCAATTTGTCCAGATTGAACCTGACTTCTCCTTCCGTGCACTGCCCGTCAACCTGAATTGCGCCCCTGATCTCAGGTGCAGAATTCGATTACGCACACAACTGAGTGCTCGTAATTGGTCCCTAGTTGGACCAGGCTTTTGAATCTCAAGACCGCCCATCTTCCCTGATTATGCGCATGAGCCCCTGTGCATAATCGGATTAAGCACATGGATACATGCGCGTAATTGGTTACAAGGCACATTGGAACTAGGACACTGGCCGAAGCCAAAACCAATCGTCATTCCCTAGTTGGTGACTGACTTAGAGGGAATTAAGCGCATGGTTCCATGCGCACAATCGATCAATTGAGCGCATGTCCCCACGCGCGTAATTAACCCAATACCTATAAAAAGACCCCCTTCCACGCCCAAACTCACCAATTTTCATAGCAATGTCTCCTCTCTCAAACTTAGTCCTTTTAGAAAATTCGGGGTTCTCAATGAAAGGAGTTGAACTGCTTTCTAGATTTCTAGAATTGCAGACTCTTCTCTAGGAATCTCAGGATAGTCAGGCTAGTGGTACTGGCCAACTAGCCCTGATTCTCAAAGGAGTATTAGAGGATTAAGCTCGTAGCCTTATATCTTTAGGAAATCTCTGCCCGAATTCTTCCCCTAGAGCCAATTAGGTCCCTAGCCCCTTCATATTTTTTTGCCTTAGCCACCCAATTTGCCCATGGAAACTTACGGAGGGTACCCGAGAACGGGGCCGATCCTCCTTAGTATAGCGGGCCACCACCCGCTTTTTTTAGATAGGTTCAGTAGAAGAAGGAAAATCAAACTAGATAGACCTTAGGCAACCCATAGCTGTTGAAGTTGGCCGGCCGACGTTCAGTAAAGGAGTTCAACCTACCTTCCGCAAAGCGTGATCAGTGAAGAGCTACAACGTCGATAAATATCTGTAGTTGGCGATCGCATTAACTTAGCTATTCCTTATTTAAAATTCATCTCTTTCTATTTTTCTGCATTTAAATAGTTTCCTTTTGTTATATAGTCTTTCCCCATTACAAACAGAGTCCACTCGGACCGAATTGGCCACTTATTTTGAGATCCAAAAGGGACCTAGAAAAAGATCGTACCAACACCGTAGTTTAGTTGTATAGTTAAAAACCCATACGAAGGATCTGCAAAATTAAGAGAAATATACATAACTTACAATATTTAACAACATAAATATAAAAGAGGCTACTGACAAAGGTATAAAACTGATGTTCAATAACAAAAAGCATGTAAGCCTGATGTATACAACTTTAAAGTTATACAGTCTTGAGTATGCATTAGGTGGCTAAGTGTCGTCTTATCAATTTCTTTAAGTAAATTATAGTCAAAGTACTCAAACTCATAGCCTTCAATAATATAACTTTAAGTTCAAATATATGAAAAGCCAATTATTATTCAAATGTAGGGTGTAAAAATAGTACTAGAGTCTTCCTGACTTTATAATAATAGGTGCAACTTTCTACCCACAGAATCGTGTAAAAACATATTGATGTAACAATGATACTAATAACTAATTATTCTCAAAAATTTTAATGAAACATTGCCTACTAGATTACTGTATACTGAAACAAAATAAATGTTATAATAAATTAGAATAACAACAAAGCCTTTACGTATTTAGATAGGAGTAGCAGAAGTAAGACTTGCTAGATTTTATCACAACAACAACAACTAAGTTAAAATCTAGCAATGATGGCACATGTTTCATAGCAGAACCAGTAGACTATTGGATTTTGAATGACATATATTTCATAGCAGAAACAATCTTTTAAAGTCTAGCACATGTTTCAGCTTTAAAAGACTATTTTTGCAGCAATATAATAGGATGAGAACCCTAAAAAATACCTCAGACCCAAGACTCAAAAGTATCTAGAAAACCAGAGTTAGAACCAAATTCCCAATCTTCTAAGGGAAGTTTCCTAAAATTTTCACACCTCAATCAATCTCTAATTTTTGTTAGAATCTTTATGGTATATTAAAATAAATACACAATTTTCTATCTTAATCCAGTATCCTACTTGGAATCTTAAGCAACCATAAAAGAAAGTTCTCTAACTTTTAAACTCCTAATTTCAACACCCTTAAAAACTCATGATAAGTTTAAAAAATTTATAACCTCTATCCATCTGAAGCCTTTACAAGAAATTTAGTAAACCCATTCTGAAATTTAGTAAACCCATCCATAATAATCTACATCTGTAAAATCCATCCAATAAAAAGTAAAAAATAAAATAAAACCTACATTGCAATAAGAAATACCACTTAGAATGTATTGAAGTCAGTTAGCAAGCAGGATAATTCATAATCCAGTACTAATCCCTACTCTATTAAAACCTAATCACTAATCCTGTAAAACCTAATCCCTAATCTAGTAGATTACACAACATTACATGCTTCAAAATCAATTACAAGGATAACTCATTACTGTAGTGAGGAGTCGGCTGTCTTGGATCACCCTTGATCCAAGTCATTGCAGAGACGATGATGCTGGTGTTGGAGAGCAGAGATGCGCTGAAGGTTCTAGTTATTTGCTTGGGTGAAGAGGAGAGAGGAAAAGAAGAATAGCTGTTGGCGCCAATTTTCTGAATGAGAGAGAGAGGTGGGGCGTCTCCCAAGAGTTATAAAGTGTTGAGTGCTACATTGGCAAGTCCACGTAGGTAGATAATGTGGGTTAATTGCTTCGTCAATAGTTTCCGTCAAGCAGGGAGACGGAGGTTGACGATAGGGGTCTAATTTCGGGGGTTTGTATTCATCAGGGGGTTATGTTGCATTTTATAAGGTTCAGGTGCCTCTCGGACATTGAGGTGAAAGTTAAGGGGTTTTTATGAAATTTTCCCTTTAAAATTTGCCCGAGGATGCAACTACCTAAACCGTCATGATCTTCCACCCAATTTATGAAATGGCGAAAATACCCTTGATTGATGAAAATAGCTCCCTAAATTTGACCAAATCGGATGAGTTTTGAGAGATCGAGTTTAAACCCATCCGAATCAATCATACGGGTACTAAAACCACCAAATCAGATTGATGAGAGATGAGTTGATCTTTGAAAAGCCAAACTTTTCTAGGAAAGACCGATTCAATCTTTAAAAGATTGGAATGGTCTGTTAAAGACTGCAATGGTTTAAAAACTGTAGTGGTCTCTTAAAGACTGGTGCCATCTTTAAAAGACTGTAGTGGTCTATGGCGTTCATTCAAAGATTGATTTCTGATCGAGGTAAGTAATTAAAATTTTTATTCTGGTTTTGTTATGTTAAAAAATGACGGGCCATCTTAAATCGCGGCGATCCCTCAACGATCGCAATGGTTTGACATAGATCGAACGCTATCATAGATCAGAATGGCCGAACACAGACCATTATGATCTGCCATGGACTGCCGCAAACTGTTTAGAGACAGCATGGATCTACGGTGAGGACTGATGTGATCACTAATAAACCACAACAATCTATAACAAATTAACTGTGTCGGTATGTTGTAGATTGCCTCACTCTCTAAAGAGACCGTGTCGTTCCACTATAAGAGGAACTGTTGCGATCTCTCGATATTTTGTAAAAATTTAGCGGGAATTTGAAGCTAAATCTTTTTATATATAAAAAGTGAGTGTAATTTTGTCACTTTATATGTTCAGGAAAATGTGATAGCAATTCCAGTTGTTAGATCATGAATTTGGTAATTTTTGGACTATTATCTTGAATTTGATAATTTTTGAAAATCAAATCTTGGATCTTGAAAATTTTCCTTTTGGCGAGCACTATATGAGTTAATCCTTTTCCTTATCTGATGTTCTATTTGTGTTTAATTGAGACAAAAACCTTTCTCTCTCTTAGTTAATTATCAAGAAATCTAAACTGCTCCATGACCTTTTTACCTTCTTACTAACTCATGCAAGACCTACAATAGGGATCATGGATCAAAATTTCGGCCCAAATTTCAAAACTTCGGGCATGCCTGAAGCTGAAACTGAAATCCAAAATTTTGAATTTCAAATGTACTGGGGGGAAATTGCTGTTCTAAATGACTGAAACTGATACGAAATCCTATATTTTGATCCTTGATAGGGATAGGCTTTAAGACCCTAGTTTGAATAGTTGAAGCAAGCATGATTCTATTGTTATCAGCGACACCTTATGGTTGGGTTATAAGTTATATGTTTAGTGGGTGGCATCAAGGATCAAAAAGTTGGATTTCATTTCTGTGGGGATCAAAACCAAAACCGAAATAAAAAAATTTGGCTGAAATTTTGATTCCCATACATAATTCCCTGAAATTTTGAGATTTAGTTTGGTTTCGGTGGGGACCGAAACTGAAACATTTCGACGGAAATATGAAGATTTTGGCCAAAATTTTGAACCATGGGTGGCATGCACTATGAGAGTGAGAGAGAGGGATGAGAAATGGGGGGAGTGAAAAGGGAGCATAAGAGACATTTTATGAGGGGGCGATGTTATAAGGGTTTTTTAATTCATTTTAAAAAATCTTTTCACCAAGTGTAACTCCCCTTCTCGCATTATCATAGTCTAGATGATGAGGTGTGACAGCCCGGGTTTCCTTACCCAAAAACCTGTGCCGTCGAACCATGTGAGAGATTCAATATACAGTGATGCTATGGTATCACATGTAAGCATCAACACTAGGTAGCTCGGTCCTTCCCCACATTTAACCGTTGGAAGGATCGAGCTACCTCTCAATAGGGTAAGCTTACAAGAGCGAAAAACAAAGTGCGCAGATCAAAAATAAAATATAGAGTATATGTCAAAACAAATGGCGACATAACCCATGAAGCTAACTACTATATGTACGAAAGTAAACATTCACCGGTGAAAGCCAACCTCCATCTAAACAGTGGATCAAACATACATAGTATTTAATTACAAAATCTGAACATGTACTGTCTACTCAAAAATCCCAAGAAAATATCCCAAATGCCCAACAGTAAGGAAAGTGCTCCTCTGGTAAGTCCTCCTCCTCAGTAGGATGGTAATCTGGATCTTCTTCCTGTTTCGGATCACGCTCCAATCCAGCTCTTGCAGCTGTGACGCATAGTCGGAAGTGAGCTTCATCCAAGCTCAATAGAGAAAATACATTGCTAACTAACATTTTATCACTCTATTTCATGTCCCCGATGCATCAATAAAAGCAATTGAAATCCATATGGTATTAGATGTATTACGTGTGAGATCAAAACATGAGTAAAATGCCCCAATAAGTCAAATTATGGTAACAGTTTAACATGCTAAAACAATGCATAGAGAGAAATCAAACTCGATCACGAATCTAAAACACGGAAATGAACAAGTCATTAGCACATATAACGAGGATGGAAACATAATTGAGACGGATCACATATCATGAATCGAAACATATCATATCATATGGCATTAGAGTAAGTATCCCGTATTAGGAAACTGAGTAGCCCGTATTAGGACACAGGGTTATTACCCCGAGGACTCTACCCTTCTCATTGAGACTCCACTCCCCTTACTTCTAAACCACCAAGAACAAATCACATGGCAATGCATCCTGTATTAGAGAGCTGAGCAGCCCGTATTAGGACATAGAGTTGCTACCCCTGGGGCTCCACCCCTCTCATGGAGGCTCCACTCCTCATTGCACATGATCCCACATAGCATAGGCACATATCAAGTACATGTAGACCGAGTAAGCTATAAGAACGGATACACGAAAATCGAAAGACGTTACAAGATCAAAATGCATGCTCATGAACCATCAAAACATGTACGTGAAAACCAAGTCTTTAACATTCAAGAATTTCGAATACACACACACACACACACACACACACACACATATATATATATATATATATGCATCATACCAAAAGATTGTAATTCATTTGATGTTGCATCATAAATGTTATATATATATATATATATATGCATCATACCAAAAGATTGTAATTCATTTGATGTTGCATCATAAACGTGAATTCGAGTAAACATATAATTGGCACAGGTATTTTCCCTACCTCAAGTATCGGACCTCGTGATTAAACACGTACGGATTGAAGCTAAACTCTTCTCAATTGTCCTTCATGTATAGCCTAGAATACACGTCACACACTTCTTAGATACTACCTAATCATGTTAGTTATGCGTCACGATCTTTGCGAGGCACAACATGTCACACAACCCCAAAGCTCAACAAAACAGAACATCTCATCACGGCGAGATGCAGGGTCGCTGCGGTGAACAGATCAGGTGCCACATGTAGGAACAAACTCTTCGCGACGAGTTTTTCTAGAGAAGATTTCGCCTTGAAATCTCGCCGCGGCGAAGCCTTCAGGTGATTTCTCGCTGTGGCGAGGTTTTATTCCATGTGAGCTGAGCTGACGACTCACTGCTTGTCTGTCTTCTAGCCTTAGATTCTAAGGATTCTTACACACACACCTTATAAAGAACATATCCTATCATCAAAGGTGAATCTATGCAACTACTAGCTTCATATTGTCATTAATCCGTGCGAAAATAGGGTCCAAAAACCCTCAGAAATCGCAAGATATGACTCCCGAGTAGGTCATGAACTCTATTCGGTGGGGTTTTGAGGCACGCAAAGTTAGAACGCAACCCAGTCGGGTCAGTCTAAGGTGGAATGGGCCTTCAGACACTAGCACGATTAATCATGTATGCTGCGCAAGGGATCTTACTCCATGATTTTGGCTGCGAGCCTCCCATGGGTCCGATTCATCCCCAACCCCATGCATGAACCTCATTTATTGTATAGACATTGAAAATTGTAAGTAGAGTAGCGAGTTTATTGTAACGAGATTCTCGCGCACAAGGCTCCTGAGCTTCGCGTATGATTCTACCCGGAGGGTGTGCTCGATCACTCCGGTCCTCGTCAAAAGAGTTTCTCGAGTCGATAGTTTGGTGACTGTGGAACACTTTGCCTGTCTCTACGTCAATTTGCTAGTTCGGAGGGGTCTAAATCACTGGTTTGGAGCTTTTGGAAGTGGAGGCGATGAGAGGAAGAAGATGGAGTTCTTCTTTCCGTAGCTCATACCCGACACTCAAATCCCATGCAATGACTTTGCGTGCATGGCTTTAATTCGGCTAGCTTGACTCACATATGAAGCTTATACAACACTTATGTGTACAGGCTTAACTTAAGGCTATAGATCTGGTGTACTCTAAGTTGTAGGCCAATCCTCAAGGGGTTTAAACGGGTCTTGGCAAGGGTCCAACATGGCTCTGAGATCAGTTGGCCATAGATTTGGGTTTCTAACTAGAGAACCCCTACTTGACTCAAGGGTCATAGGTCTGGCCCCTTCACAGTCATTGGTCCGTCTCCCAACGGGTTTAACCCATGGGACTTTATGTACAACGGGTTTTTGGTGCCATCTGTTAACTAATGGGTCCTTACTATAGACCGTTGGCTAATGGGTCAAATCATTGGTGCTATCTATTAGGTCACACATACACATAGTTCATTCGTCTACTAGCTTGGCTCCAAAGGGTCCAGTTCAATTATTTGACCCAATATGTTCGGTCTTCCAAGCACATGACAATTGGACCAGTGTGGTAATGAGTCGGGCTGGGCCGGGTGTTACATGAGGTGACTACTATATGCAACACACTGAAAGAGCTTTGCAAATTGTGTTTGAAGCAAGCATGATTCTATCTCTATTAACCACACATTGTGGGTGGCGTGCATTATGCAATGGAGAGAGAGAGAGAGAGAGAGAGAGAGAGAGAGAGATTGGGGGAGTGAAAAAGGGAGCATAAGTTATCACCTTTGCATGACTTCTATTGAATTGGTAAGATTTTAACTGTTGATAATTTAATTTCCAGGGCTTTCTCGTTGGTAAATATGTGTGTCATGTGCAAGAGGGATGAGGAGGATGTTGCTCATCTTTTTATCCATTGTGATTCAGCTTATGTCATATGAGGCTTCTTGCTTAGATGGTTCAAGGTGTCTTGGGTTATGCCAAGCTCATGTGATTCACTTCTTGGAATGTGGCACTATAGCCGTGGAGGCTCGCGATGAGGCAAAATATGGAGTCTAGTTCCTTTCGTTGTTCTATGGATGACATGGAAAGAAAGGAACATGATAATTTTTGAAGGAAAGGAAATGTAGATTTTGATGCTTGCTGAAAAAATTCAAATTAAAATTTTGCAGTGGGCTCAGAGCTTAAAGATTATCCAGCCGTTTTTGATTAGGGACTGTATTTCTAACTTAGGGGATATTGATGGAGGGTGTAGTTTTATGCTGGCTCTGCATTAGTTCTATGTGTGCAAGGTTTTTCTTCCCTTGGGTTCTCAGTTTGAACATCTTGTTCTCTAAGTTTTCTTTTGGGACTATTTAGTTCTGTTTTTGTTCCTTGAGCTTTCTAGTTATGTTTCTGTGATATGTGTCCCTGGCTGTTTAGGGGGTGATGGTATTGCCGAAGCTCTCTTAATAGCTGGGTGGTTTTCCTTGCTGTTGTATGTGATTTGGCTTTATTCTCTAATGGTAGGGTGAGGTCCCTTATCCCTCAGCTTTAATTATAAAAAAGAAAAGAAAAAGGGAGCATAAAAATTTTCAAAAAAAAGGGAGCATAAGAGAAATTTTCTAATGGGGGTGACGTTATAAAGGAAATTTTATCCTTTTAAAACACTTGCTCTTTTTGTATTTTACTATTAAACCCAAATTCATAGATTGTGAGTTATTAGTAGTCACTACAAAAAATAAGACTATTAGCGGGAGTTTTTTGCAGCTAAAAACTGCCACTATTAGCCAAAAAACTATTAAGACTATTAGCGGCAGTTTTTTATTAATAGCTGCAGTTTATGGCTGCCGCTAATAGTCTTATTTTTTGTAGTGAGTCCACCAAATATTGTCTATGGGAAAATGTAACAACTCAGATTTTCTTAATTTTATTTAATGGTGCTAGATGTATTTCCACACTATGCACGGTGTTAACACTCCACACCAAAACCCACCCTATTTTCAGAAAACCTTATTTAATTTATGTAACTCTCATTTCACCTTTTCTTCTTTTAAGAAAACCTAGCCGTCTCTTATCTCTTCTTCTTTTAAGAAACTCTGGCCGTCACATCTCTCTTTCAACTAATCTTTTCCAAAACTCCCTAATCTCTTTTCTCAAATCTCCCACTCAACCATCAACAATATCAAGGAGGAAGAAGAAGAAAAAAGCTTGGACGAAACGACGCGTCGGGCATCGATCTCTTCGACCAAACCACCATAAATCACCGTTCACGCTTCGACAGGTGGGTACCTATCAATCCCCTCTGTACTTATCAGATTCTCTCGCGTAGGGAGCGTTCAATCATGCACTGACGGGTTTAAAAATTTATTTAAACTTTAATATCCCTTAATTTTGATAGACCTGCATATTTCATATTATGTTTTTCTGGTAATCTGTATATTTTGTAGATCTATGCATTTTGTATTTTGTCTTTCAATTTGTTATTTTTATACTTTGATTTTCTATTGAATTTGTCCCCTGTTTGGTCACTGCTCGTTCGAACGGACTAGTTCGGATCTGTTCAGGACGGACATTTGTAGCTTTTGGATGGACGTCTGTGTCTTCTGTAAAGCTATAGGACGGACTTCCGTGGGTTTCAGACGGACCTCCGTGAATTTCCTACCCTTTGTTTCTATACAGGATGGACCTTTGTGGGTTTATGACAGACGTCCATCATTTGTCTACATAGGACGCATCTCTTTCGTTCTTGCATCGCCAAAGTGTACGCATTCACATAATTTAGGCGGAGTCTTTGACCGCTCATACCGAACTCGTTTCTTATCAAAATGTGGCATATGAGTAGTAGAAATTCATTGCTTCAACGCGATCTTCACGATGACATAGGGATTTTAGGATTTTAATGTCATCCTCAAAGTCAAACTTTTACTTTTCATGTTTCTCAAGGACATTAGAGACCTTTCTTAAGGGTAAAACCTTATGTGCCTAGAAATCGATCAACGATGTTTTGGACTCGAATTTCATACCCGATTCGAGGTCTAGAGACCTGAAACATCGATAACTTTTGGCAAAATATTAAGTACTCTACCCTTGTTTATCACGATCAAACCTCTTAATGCATATTAATCACAAAGTAGGTTTTCAATCTTAGGGAGGCGAAGGGCAAACTACTTCTGAGAGAATTCAACAAGAAATACAAACTGTGGAAAACGAGAAGCTCCAACTTAGTCGTGATTTACTTAACTTCGAACTGCAATATCTTTTCTTTTAATTATTCGATTATAGTACTTTATATATTAATTTCATCGCTTTAACGCGATAGCAAGGGGACTTAGAAATTTGATGCCCTCGTAAAATCGAACTCTAACCTTCATGTTCTCGATTTCATGCGTGTTGATAACTACCTTATTATATATTTCTATTGGTGTGCTATATAAACATATACGTATAAATATAATATAATTTTGAATATAAATTTATTCACTAGTAGGATAGTTCTATGCTTCTATCTTGGTTATGTTGTACGATTTATAGATAGGCTAGGTCATGTACGCGAGTGTGTGAGATCATGTCTACACTTAGGCGTAATGATTCACTGAGATGATATCGAAGCGAGGATTATACCGTATTCTTATGTCTCACAACTCATTATAGTATGAGACATCATGACGAGTAGGGTGAGTACGAATTTAGTGTAACCTCGTATACGGTGTCATATACGATGATTTTATCACCCCTGAGCCCTAAATATGATATATTAAGTGTAGGACTTGTTTAAGATTAAACTCATGTTAAGTGTTAAGATATGAGTACGATAATAAGACATCACTGTGTAGTTCAACATAAGATTAAGAACTTAAGTTTATACGTATCATTCATTACATAGCCATTATAAGAATAACATTTACAGTCAAGACGGGTCTCCCAGAAGACATTTTGAGTTATGTTATGAGTTACGTTTGTTGGCCACCATGCATGTTATATTATGATATATAATAGAGGGTGTTATGTTATGGTGGTAAGCTACTATGGTGACCCTTACATGATAGGCTCAAGCAGCGAATCTGACACATGTCGTATTAGGATTTTGAATATGTAGGTACGCCCATGTGATATACAGACGCATGTGACGTTATAATATGATATGTTACATGTATGAGGTATGGTAAGGTACGCTAGGATTGACATGTGTCTAGATCATGGTCTTATATTTATGATATGATATGAACTCTACGATATGTAGAAAATTATTATTTTATTAATTTATTCTTATATAATGACGTACTATTATTATCACTCACGAGATGCACCCACAATACACTTGGGTAGTATAGGGTGAATTGCTAGTGTATCCATTGAATTACGCGTTATTTAGCAACTCAGCCCTAATGACATTTATTATTTCAGATGACTATATTGACAAAGTTGACGTCAGCTGTCCAGATCCTGCTGACGCTGATTTTGTTTACCCCGTAGACGCAAAGTACTAGGAGCTTTGAGAGGGCGATACTACAGCCTGCAGAACACCAGGAGGATTTTGGTACTGATTTTGACCTGAGTGCAGACTATTGTTAATAGTAGTTTCGATACCAAAATCCGTTTGGTGCAATTATTGTTGATTCATAGCCTCATATATTGGACTTGTTTTCAATTTTTATTTTCTTTCGATTAGTGGGTTACTTAGATTTTTATCTTATTTATTCATATTTTTAGCATCCTTTATATTTTATCCTTATTTGTTGGATTCATAAATTTTGTGAAATCATGTTAGCGTGAGAACTCTGATTATGAATATATCTGTTTAGCGTATCTAAGATACATGCAGGTAATAACTCAGAATTCTAGGTGTAATACCTGCCCCTCAATTTTTGTGTTGTCAAACTGTTGACTAAGACCTGATGAGACTTGACTATGCGAGGTGACTGTCTGAGGCCAAGTCCACCCAAGTTTGTGAGGCACCCACCTTAGAGTAATGAAAAATTGACTATTCCTAGTGGCACCCAAAAGACACCCCATTTATTTTAATGGGTGTGTTAGAAATTTAGTAAAACACACCCCACATCTTATACCTTGTAACCAGCCCGGACTTCTTCTTGATGGATCTTGACCCTAGGTTTGGCCCGAATTGGGCCTGGGTCTTGGTGGTGATGAGGAGATCATTGCCAACGGATCGGATTTTGGAAATGATCATAAGATTGCTTGATGGGTTGAGTCAAATCTTGACACTTAAAATTGAAGAAAACTAGATGCACTAACATTTGGATTGAGTGTTTGTGCTTTTCTTTGGATAATGGCACCCTTGTACTATTTAAATAAGCTCAAGGGAAGTTATAATTAAAATCCCTATTTGTTTTAATTAGAAATTTGAATTTTACAAATCTCTAGCAAATCGTAACCTTTGGTCCATTTGACCAAGATTTGACCCATCTTACACCAGATATTTTCCTTGGAGAAATCTAGGATGTAAGATGCACCCATGTGCATGCACCACAAGATTTGTAAGACTTTAAAATTTCACAAAGTTTAAGGGTTTTGAAGACTACAAAAGACAAGAGGTGGATATGATGTGTGGAGGAGAGAGGAGAGAGAGGGAATACTTTGAGAAGAGAAGAGATGCCTTGGGAAGAAATAAGAGGCCACATGATAAATTTCTGCAGCCCATGTCTCCCAAGCCCTTGCAAATTTAGAATTCCATTGGGGGTGGGGGTGGGGGTGGGGGTGGGGGGGGGGGGGGAATCTCCACTTGGAAATCTCCATGAGTGCTCCCTTCTACACCTTGAATTTGCCCCATCTATCTAACCATTAAAACTCTAAGCCGCCACCACCACTCAACTCCATTTCTCCTCTAGTTTCACATATGTATTATTGGGCTTATTTGCAGCCCTTTCTACCATAGAACTTGGAGCAAACCAGCAACCTAAGCAGAGCTAGCAAGGTAAAGTCTTGGTTACTCTTTGTGTGGTATTTTTAGTTTAGTAGTCTAGGATTTTGTTCATAAACCTCAAAGTTTTCTTATATTTTTGAGGTTTAATTTTTAGAATGATTATATATATTATATAATCAGGACCTTGGAAGCCATGCAAGTGATCAACATGATCATGCAAGGCCATCCAATGATCTAGATTGGCCATTTAGAATAAGGCCAACATAGCATAGTGGTCTCTTATTTTTGCTTCAATTTTTGATGGTATAGAACTGATTTTTGTTCAAAGTTTTGTTTAAAATTCTAGAACAATATTGAACCAGTGAATTTGGAGGCCATGCATGTGATCTACATGATCATGCAAGGCCATCCAATCGTCTAATTGGTCCACAAGGTCAAGACCAATCAAAATTTGAATTTCCTTGAATTTCTTCCATTTTTGTAAATAAAAATGTGATTTTGTAAATATTCTGGAATGATATTTTGTTCTTGACATTTGGAAGCCAGGCATGTGATCAATATGATCATGCAAGGTCATCCAATGGTCAAGATTTGGTCAAAGATGACCCATATGCACCATAGTGTAGGAATTTTAAATTTATAGTTTATTAATTGCATGCCGTATAATGTAGATTAAAGGGACTTTATGGCTGTAATATATGTGATTTGTAGATGATAATTACTGATTTTGATCTTTGTAAAATGGCTTCTTGACCACGGATTTCTAGGTCAAAGTAGTGGTCATAGACGCATGATAGAACTATGTGTAGTATAGTGTTGTTTGATGTGATTTCCTTGCATAGAATGCCCATAGAAGTTATGGCTTGATATTAGATAAAATTTTGATGAATTATCTCTTTGAAATCTCAGCATTTTATTCATCATATACTGATTTAATCATAATAAAAATGAATGGTTCTAGATGACTTGATTACTAGATAGTCTATACGTGATCCAGTATGAAAATTTTATTTTATTTCTATGGTATTAGATTTAATTTTTGGCATGTCTTGTGGCTGGAATATATTGATATTCAAATTATATTATCTCAGAAAAATTTCGTTCACATATTAATTTTGATGATAGTCCAATCGACTGGTCACGATTGGTTATCTTGAAATTTGCTTGATTTGCTTGAATTGCTTGATATAAAAATCTAGAACTTGCTTGACTTGATCATAGAACTTTGATCAAATGATGAATTTATATAAGTTTTAAAATTCTAGAAATTTTGTGTTTGAAATCTTAGATTTGATCATAGGAAATTCAATGGTGGTAGATGCATGGATAGGAAAATCTCGATACATAGACTTTATATGTAGTTAACTTTAATCAGGACCACTAGATGGTCTTTAGATCAAAGTTTGACCATTTTGATGGACTAATGGTATGATGAGATTCCCAAATTTAAAAACTCATGACCAACATCGATCACGGATGATCAACGGTAATCAACGGCTTACCGATAAAAGCCAAAGCTTGGCCTCTTAGGCTATAAAACATAGAGTGATTAGAACTCGAATTTGCGTTTGAAACGGGTTTTATAAATTGTGAATTCTTTAAAAAGGTTTTCCAAAAATAAGATGATATGAAAAATGTAATTGTGCCCGAAAATTTAGACTCGATCAAATGGCTCTCAGAGCCGGTCTTAAAGTTATGGATAGAATTATACTCGACGAATAGGGCAGGGCCGACAAGTGACTTTTGCCGATTAACCTAATAGAATGGACCCTATTATTGGTACGTGCCTTTTCTGGGTTCCTTTCGATCCCCAGAAGAAGTGGCCCAATTCAGTCCCAAGTGGACTATGGTTAGGGGTGGTAGAATAATAAACTAAGAAATATTAAATTGTTGAAATTAAAGAGGCGAATGTTAAATGGGGAGTACCTGGATGATACGATCGTCAGCTGCAGATATTTATCGATGCTGCAATACATCACTGATCACACTTTAAAAAGAGCGGGGACTTGTAGGTTGAACTCCTTTACTGAACGTCGGCCGACCAACTTTAGTAGCTATGGGTTGCCTTGGGGTTTAGCTAGTTTGGTTTCCTAATCCTGCTCTAAGTTTAGTTGATTTTGTTTTCTGATTCTTCTTTGAGTCTGACTGACTGAGGGTCTCCTAGTGTTACTCTAACTCTAACTGATTGAGTTTCCTATGACTATTTTAACTCTAATTAATTTAGTTTTCTAATATCATTCTAACTAAAAAAGGGGGTTGTGACCTGTTATGCTAAGGAGGATCGGCCCCGTTCCCATGTATCCTCTGTAAGCTCCCTTGGGCAAATCGGTGGGCTGATCATTTTAAAAATATTATGGATTGAAAACTAAACTTAAGTTTTTCAAATGAGGGTTTAAGGATCGAAATTACGAGTTTAAAGATTAAGAATTAAAATTAGGACTGAGGACTATGAATTAGAAGTAAAAAAATCAAGAACTAGAAATTAAAAACTAGAACCTAAAAGTAAGGATTAAAATCTAGAACTTAGAAAATTAAGAACTAAAAACTAAGAATTAAGACCTAAAAAGTTAAAATTAAGAATTAAAACGTAAGATCTAGAACTACAAATTAAAAACTAGAAAGAGATTACCTAAAGCTAAGTGCTTCTTCCTCCTTCCAGTGCCGCGAAGAGAAGAAACTCGAGCTTAAGCAAGGCCTGAGCTCGAGAGAATGGGGATTGCTATTCAATTCTGTGTGTTATTATTTTTGGGGGGCGAGGTAAGGGGATCTTTTTATAGATAACAGGCTAATTTCGCGCATGTGGGAATGTGCGGAATTGGCCGATTCCATGCAAGTGGGGTTGCGCTTAATTGAATTCGGCACAGTGGCGTAGGCGCTTGATTTAGTTTGAGTCGGCCTGTGAACCGGGCTTCCTTGTCCTAGTGTGACTAGGAGACCAATTCCTTGCAGTGGTGTATGCGCGGGATTGAATTCTGCGCAATGGCATATGCGCAGGATTCTTAGTTTAGGTGGTCTAACGAATTAGAGGTTAGGTTTGATTGGGAACCAATTCCGCGTGTCTAGTGATGCAATTTGGAATTGAATTCCCCGTAGTGGCATATGCGCAGGATTCAGGTCCATGGGCGGTTTGGGGAGTAGACTTCCAATCCAATTTGAACCGATTCCGCATATATGAGGGTACGTGGAATCAATTCCACGCAAGTGTATCTACACGAAATAGGGGTCTTTGGGCGGTGTATGAAAGGCAGCCGAAGTCAAAGTGGGACTAATTCCGCGCAATTGTGTCTGCATGGAATCAGATTACGTGCAAGTGTATCTGCAGGGACTCCAGGCTTTAAGTGATCCATGAGAAGAGTGAACCTGGTCTAAGTGGGACCAATTCTGTGCATGTGTCCACACGTGGAATTGATTCCGCCCAAGTGTATATGCGTGAAATTCGGGTCTTAATTGGTCCGCGGGAAGAGTGAGCCTGGTCCAAGTCGGAGCAATTTTGCGCATGTGTCCACACGTGGAATAGATTTCGCGTAAGTGTATCTGCGTAGAATTCGGGACGTTCTCGGGTCAAGTCGAGTCTGAGCCACAGAGCTATTGTTTCAGCCTAGGTCTCAACCATATACTATTGTTTCAGTAATGATCCCCGTATTTAGGGTTTTAAGGTCTTTGGAAAAGGTCAGTTCTTTTTCCGGAGATCGTGGGGAAGGTCAAAGGTTGACTGAGCAAGTTTGCATACTCCGAGATGGAAAAATTAGGGTGTCTACACCTATATAAGATTTTGATAAATCTGGGACTAACTTAGGAACACCCCAGACCTAGACCCGAAATTGTTGCACTAGATGGACCACAAGTTGAACCCCATCAAAGGCCCAAATCTGTGGACCTTGCAGCCCACAAAAATCGCTCTCGGAACAGCTAACAAAATAAATAGAAATAAATATTAGAAAAATCCCTAAAAATTCTGGGATGTACTAAAAATATTAGACCCGAAACCGGTACGGTTTGAAAGTTACGGCACCCGAAACTCAATGCAATGAATCTATCCCGTTGCACCCAAAAATAGATCCGTAATAAGATCCAGTTTTCGTGCCTGAAATATTAGCGAAAAAATCTAAAATAAATTGAACACATACCATAGTACATATTAGAGATATGGTAAAAATTTCATTCCTTGATTCGATCAGAATCATCAGCAAGAAATTTGGCAAATTACGGCTCGAAAGCTTGGTAAATGGCACCCAGCCATAAACCAGATCCAACCTTCGATCGGATAGGCCTGATTAGGTCCTGACCTGTTAAATTTTGACCCAAACAATATAAATGAAAATTTTGGGTAACTCGCGGATCTTTCTAGAGAGCCACTATACGCCTGATTTCATTGTTGGAATTGAAAGTTATGGATCCGACACTGAGGCCCAACAATTCTAGCCCAAAATTCTGATAGAAAGGAACAGATCTCGGTGCTTTGTCTCCTGTGATCAGACCTTATCGTAATTTTGGATGCCACCACTTGAGAGATATGCTCTTATCAGTCATATTGCCCACATTTTTTGAAGCATGAAAAAAATTTGATCGGAGTCGAAAATGGCGACCGATTTACCTTTGGTTGTCCGCCACTTCTTCGAAAATTCTGAATATATAGAATAAAGTTTAGCATTCGGACTTTGACCCGAGACCTGTGACTAATTGGGCAGACCCAAACACATGGTCACCTGATGCTAACACATCATAAAATCAGGTGAATTTGGTCAACTAAGTCAAAGGCCCGACTTTGACGACTCGATAAGGCCCAAAATCCTAAACTCTTAGTAAATAGGATTGATAGGATTGATAAGACCCTAGTTTAAAGACCCGGCCCATAGCTTGATAAAATTTGAGTTCGAGACTGACCCAAGACGTATGGATGAAGGCCCATAAGAATTAAACGCCATGGCCCGGACCTTGGAAAGGCCTGCAAATCTTAATTTTGGATCTATTAAAGGCTCGAATTACCTAGGGATGACCTAATGGACCTTTGGACCTAAAAATCCATTGGACCCATATAGTATTGAACCCACTGGACTCATTTGGACCCATATCTCAATAGACCCATTTGAACTCATGCCATTGGACCTATTAGACTCATTGGGCCCATGACCCCTTGGACCTAAGGCCCATACCCGAAATTATAGGATAAGTAAGATAATTGATCCATCTTGGAACAGTCAATTAGTTAACTTGAAATATAAGATTTCTTAAAAAAAAGGCACTTTGATGCCTTAAATCTTGTTAGAGACAACCAAGTTTTTATCGACAATGATAAACATAAGTCCCCATTGGACTTTAAATCAAGGTAACGCTTGATATAAGTGTAAGACGACGAGATCCTCCGTTAGGATCAAGTCATTTGAAACTCGGACCTGACTTCTACTTGAACTTGAACACATGCTAGAATTAGGACTAGTACCTGTACTTGAATTCCTGCTTACACTAGAACTAGAACTTGAACTTGAATTCATGCTTGCACTTGAACTTGCACTCATGATGAACTCGAATTGGAACTTGAACTCGAATCTTGAACTTGTATTTGAACTTGAATTTGAATTAGTATTTGAACTAGTATTTTGAACTTGAACTTGGTCTAGAACTTGTCTTTGAACTAGTACTTGAACTGAAACTTGAACTTGTCTTTGAATTTGAACTCGAACTCGAATTTAAACTAGAACTTGAACTTGTATTTGAACTCGAACTCAAATTTGAACTGGAACTTGAACTCGATCTTGAACTTGGTCTAGAGCTTGTATTTGAATTAGTACTCGAACTCATGCCTAAACTCGAACTAGAACTTGAACTTGTACATGAGCTAGAATTTGTGCTTGAATCTTGAAATTGAATTGGAATTTGAGCTTGAATTTGTGCTTGAATCTTGAATTTGAACTGGTATTTGAGCTTGAATTTTAACTTGCGCTTGAACTTGATTTAGCACTGGTATTTTGAACTTGAACTTGATCTAGAACTTGTATTTGAACTTGAACTCATGCTTGAGCTAGAAAAACTTGAATTCATGCTTGCACTAGAACTTGAACTTGAACTCATGTTTGAATTAGAGTGTGTACTTGAACTTGATCTCGATCTCGAACTTGAAAGAAAACTTGAATACTTGAAACTTGAATCCGAAATGAGTACTTGAATACTTGAATCTTGAACCTGGAATGAAAACTTGAACTTGAACTTCTAGAAAAAGTATGCTTGACTTGAATATGAAAAATCCTGAATATATTGAACGTTGAACATTAATTACTTGATAACGAATCCTGAAATCTTGAAAGGGCAAAGAGATACCATCTTGAACTTGAAAGCCTCATATAGCTTATCATTGTTCTCGTGAACAGGCTCGTATGAACACCTTGTACTTGAAATGTCAGCTGAAGATCGGGTCTAGTTAGACCAACAGGGCCATTGGTCACTGACATGATTGGCTAAACGGTAGAGAGTGTCGGCCTTTGTTTGTGCAAATATTGACATCTTGAATCTTAAATTTTGACCCATGGGTGGTGTTCTAGTATCAACCCCGAATTAATTAAAAGACACTAATAATAAACAAATACCTTAAATAAATAAGCATGATGTAATAAAGTAGAAAATTTACATATAAATAAACTTATAAACTTTAACGTAACTTGTAAATCTTGTTAGTTGTTAATCTGTAAAATAAATTCCCATTCTTAATAATGTTACATGTAAATTTGTATGTTTGTGTTGAATTGTGAATATTTACCTTCATGTCAGATAGTAATTGTTAATGTCTTCATACTTAAAATTTCTGTCTAGCATTAGTTTAATCTTGATTATCACAACTGTTAGAAACCCTATATGCACTTTCACCTATGGAACGTTCTTATACTACTTGTATTAAAAACCTATCACAATGCTAACTAAGACTTTATTGAGTTTCATCGCTTACGGTTATTCCATGACCCAAAAACCTATCACCCAGCCAAAGCTAGAGGAGTTGGACGATGAAGGATTCATGAGCGATCATTGAGCTGATAGTTTGAGCTCATCTTGCCTATAGAGCTACCAGGATTGCACACTTGATTTCAATAGGATCTTTTCTTTTATCTCGTTTTGGTTTTAAGTCTAGTACTTTTGAGAAAATAGTCGATGTATCTTTATATTGGAACTTTGAATTATGTTGATCTTTTAAGGTTTTACTTTTGAAAAAATCTTTTGATTTATCTTATTTATAATTCCGCACTTGATAGAATTTGTTACGATATAATCGTAAAACCCAAATTGCTCGAACCAGTTAACGAAAATAGGAATTTAAATCGAAAGTATTTAAATATGTTTCTGCAAATTACTTTGATAAATGAAATTAATCATTTCCGCAATTAAAGCATTTCCCGTGATATTTTAGAAAAATAAATAAATAATATATGACAATTTACATAAAAAGGGAAATGACTTAAGAGCTTGAAATGTTCGAATATGAATATAGACGCAGTGCGTATTGCGTGCCCGCCTCGACATTGCCGGCGGATTACGCGAGGCCGGGGAGAGGCGTGACACTAGGCCCTCAGGATAGAGTAGAATTTCGGGTTGTGATAGAAAAACTAAGATACTGTTAATTATCAAGATGTTAAACTTATAAATTAGACTATAATTAAATTTTGGGAGATAATAAAAGAACAATGATCAAGACATGAATCAAGTGTATTACATAAATAGTTTAAATTTATGATGAGAACTCAACAACAGAAATCATCTTTTGAGTGAGGAAACTTACGAAAAGTTAAGATAAAAGGAAAAAACTTACACTTATTTTTTTTATTGACTTAAAAAAAGAATATAACGGAGTGCTGAATTTGAGCTTATTTATTGAGATTATCTAAGACATGTATGAAAGGGTAATAATTTGTATAAGAACTACACGTAGAAAGATGAGTGAATTATTTATCAGAGTTATGCTTCGTCAAGGATCTTCCTTGAGACCTTTTTGTTTGCCTCAATCATGAATGCATTAATTATCAGAGTTACGCTTCATCAAGGATCTTCCATGATGCATGTAATTGGTAGATGATATAATAGTAATAGTCCAAACAATGAACCGAATCAACAATAAACTAGAAATATGAAAAAATGCCTTAGAAACGAGATTTGAAAATTAACAGAGATAAAATATATGAAGTGTAAATTTAGTGAATATGAAAGTCTAGAATAGGATTTAGTTAAAAAAAAAAATTGTCTTATTCCACGTTGTCATAGATTTTATTATTTATTATTTACTCTATAATCAGATGGTGAATTTAAAGAGTGTCACAACTAGGATTATTTTAGGCTGAATAAAATAAAGACAAGCATTTAAGGTATTATGCGATCCAAGGATTCTTTGATTGAAGTGATATTTTTATAAGTCAACAATAAGACCTATCATAATATATGGTGCGAAATGTTGGGCTAAGAGCCTAGGAGGATGCTTCAAGAAGAAGAGTACATGGAGCTGCATTGTGGATGCTAAGATAGATGTGTAGAGTACCAATGATATCATTAGAAAGGAGCATCAAGAAAACTTGAGATTGACACTACTAAAGGAGAAAAGAAATATTGCTTGAGGTAGCTTGGATATGTCGATTGGAGGCCACAAGCAAATTTTGTATGGAGGCTTAGATACTTCAAGCACAAGAAAGTAGGTGAAAATGAAGGCCAGTGTCTTCACGAGCAAAGCAATGAGAACGAACCTATCAGATGGTGATGTAACGAAGAGCTTAGTGCTGATCAGAAATGAATAAAGATAGAACTCGCAAAGCCACTCCAAAATAGATGGGATAACGCCATATGAGATTAGATAGTTTGATCTACCTCATACTTTCTTACCCATGGTGTATATAATTCACAGGGTAGTCATGACTATCACTAGAGCTTCGTTTATGCCTTCGCTGTCCTAAGTTGAACTAATGAGTGTAGTAGGGACCATGGTGGAACTCTATAGATCTAGACATCAATATTTATAGATCTTAGGATCTATTATGTGAAAAATAATCTCCACCATTTGATTCAAGGCAGTCAGCGGTGTTAACACTGGAACATCAGTTGTCCAGAAAGCACCTTCCCTTGTAAATATCGTTATCCCATTTTTTTATTGTTGTAATGATGATTGGCTTATACCAATGACAAAAGAGATTCATCACTCTCAAAACTGACTTGCAAATTCATATATAGGCCAATCTTAACCATCTGATTAATCTTTTTTCACACCAAGTATTTATCCTACCCATTTTCTATTCAATCGTTCATTTTAGACTCCTGATCAGATGGAAAATTTTAACAATATTCTTAAGCAACAGCAACCCAGAAGGTCAGTTATTCATGATGCGCAGTGTGGTATACAGGTACACATAGACTTGAATTGCCAAATAAACTTAGGCCGGGGACTATGTGCCCATCACGAGGAACAGTTGGCCATCATGTGGTGTCCATCACGAGGATTTGGTTTCACATAAACTTAAGCGAGGTTGATTAGATCTCATTCAAAAAAAAATTGTTTTATGACTTTTCCACTATAAAAAATGTGGTCAAAGTTGGAGAAAATCAATACATGGAGGGCAAAAAAGTAAAAAAATATATATTCTAAAATCACATGTCCCATGGTTGATCAACCCAAGACAAGAGCTGCTTTGGGTTGATCATGTCACCGGGTACTCGCCTTGTATAAACTATTGCTCCAAATATTTGTAGGGGATAGGGGTCTCAATGGGCCAGGCCAGGATTGGGCTGAGCCTTAAATGGGCCACATTTTAAATGGGTTAAAATGGTTGGTAGATGCCCGACTGGTTTATTATTTGGGCCAGGCCAACTAATAAATAATCTAGCCCATTCCCAGCCCAAGTATACCTGACCCACCACATAATTTGGCTCTGTTCAGGCAGGAAAGAGCCCAACATAAGCCCATTCAAACCACAATTTTAATCTTTTTTAGGGTGAATTCGGGACAGACATGAGCCCATCCGACCGTTTGGAGCAAACATAGTTGAGGAAAATTACTAAATTTACCCTCATTTTAAAACACTGATGGGTTAAAGTGAGGTTAATGTAATAATTTCACTAATATTGACTAATATATGTAATGAAATGTGCTTATACTAATATATACATACATATTTTTATTTGGGCCGGCCAAAGCTCTATAGTATAGCGGGCCGACGGGCTTGACTCTAAATGCCCAAGCCTGGCCCATTTATTAAATGGGCAAAAAAGTGCAGCCCATAACCGGACCATTGAGACACTAGTAGTGGATTGGCCTTGCAAGCCATGGATCAAAATTTCGGGCATGGCTGAAACAAAACCGAAATCTTGGTCCATATTTGTATGGACTCCAAAATATCCGCCAAAATTTCGGATTTCGATTGCAATTTTGGGCATGCCCGAAACTGAAATCCAACCCGAAATTTTGATCCTTGTCGCAAACTTTTATATCCCCAAAATGACTTAATTATTAAATTTCAAAATGCCCCTGGAAATTAAGCATATATAATGAGCTCATTATAGTATTATACTAATCGGCCAGCTCCAAATCTGTGATTTGGAACCGAATGCTTTCTTGATACAAGTCACCTTTCTCACTAAGAGTGTCTATGATTTGAAGAACATCATTATCTGAGTCTTTAAGGTTAGGAGAAAAAAATATTTCTATTATGTGATTCAAAGATGCCTGCACCCTTTTAAAATGGCTGGCTAACAATGATTTAGAGAATTACATGGTAGTTGTTCATTTTAAAAGCATTTCACTGCTTTGAATCACACAGTGAAGATGTTTTTATTTTTGATGTAATCTTTGACCCACCATATCTCTACATCAGGTCTTTCACAAGGTACAGTTGATGAAATCACGTCACGTGCCCCCATTCAGTGACCCTTCCAATCACCATTCAGTTACCCTAAACAAAGTTCCATATAAACACCCCAATTTGCTTCTTTCCAGCAAACTTCAAAAGACTAGCACGAAAGAGGAAACATACCACAATTTCATTTGCTAAAGATTTCAACTAGTTTGAAATTTCAATATGAGAAACTGATCTAGCAATTATAGCATCCAAGACAATGAATATGTACATGTTCCAGGTTCCGGTTGTCATTATGCTTAGCTATGCTAGTCAATTGTCAGGCATGGATACCATCTTAAGCTCAGCAATCATAAACGGCATGGATACCATCTTAAGCTCAGCAATCATAAACTGCAAGCCATTGAAAAAATGAACAATTATAATGTAATAACACTCCAGCATTATAATAAAAAATTGAAAAGAAGAAACGCAAGCATTCGAACTAAACAGAATGGACATGTTTTTAACAGTCATTACATGCCAACAACCATTCATTATTAAATTTTCTGATTCAACTTAAATTACCACCTCTATAAAAAGTACAGAAATTCAAATGTTTTGAAATAGAGTAAGTTACAAAGATGAAAATATTCGGGTTCATGAATAAAATCTCTGCCAAATTGACATAACTGGGAGTCGGTTTTCAAGTTTAAAATTCCCAACTTGAAACTGCTCCAATATCGTGTCTAAGCTATATCCAAAGTCTTGAGTCTTTCTATTAAAAAGTATTTTGAATTGCAGAAAGAGAGGTTTTACAAGTTAAGGCATTTGGATTTGAAAAGAGCACCAGGTTATCTTGATGTATTAAAGCATAGATAAGATAATTTTAGATGTTCTTTGAATGACACTCTCCTATATTGCAATTTTCCCTCTATTTGTTCTCTTCAATTACATGCATATATGACTGAAATCTACAATTTTGCTTTTCAACTCCAAACATGCATACACCTTCACTTTCCTTTATTATTGTTTACAATTTATAATTATGCATGAGGCATATATGCGTTGATTTATTCTCTTGGATTATTTCTTGCCTTTCCTTTTCTTTGGGAAGTGATTCCGGCCACAGCCCAATAGCATTTGTATAGATTAACATACTCTTTTGCCACATCTTTGCAGGCTTGCCAATCAAATGGCCTTTTTTGTGGACAGTAGCTCATAATGTACCATCCAAATGTCAGCGATTGCTCTGATTTTTTTTAATCGGTAAAAGTAAAATATATATTGAAGAGAGAGAAAGACAAACCTTGTGCCATAGCGAGAGACTAAAGAACAGAAGAAACAAACAAAACAACACAAAAAACAAAAAAGAAGGAAAAAGGAAAAAACTGCCGAGCTCACCAGCCAAAAAAAACACGCCCACGGCCACAAACGCAACCCTAGGATGATCCCACACCAACTGAAGGTGAATTAGTGATTATGCAAGTCTTCCCATATATCATGCACATCACAGCCTCCATTAGTCTTCCGTTCTTATCAAGCACAACCCAGCTGAGCACGAGATCTCTGGCTACTCTCATAGCCATAGGGATGGAGTTCCCAATCTTGCTAAAAATTCGATCATTTCTTTGTAATAATATAGCCCATAATATAGCAAACAATGATGCTCTCCAAAATGCCCCTTTATTCCTTCGAAAACATTTTCTTCCCAAGCCACAATCATCTAGCCACAAGAGTGGGGAAAAACCCAACTAATGCCAAAGGTCCTCATCAACATGCACCCCATAATGCATGGAGTGATGGTTAGTCGATTCCTCATCCTGAAGGCACATGGCACAAACATTCCTATACCTTTCCTCCCTTTTTAATCACTTGATAACCATCAGGAATTCAGGCTAAGACCCCATGGAGGGCTCCATCCTAAAAACCTCACTCTTGGAGGAGCACAACCCTTTCATAACCTAACCCAACTATGGCATATAAAAGGACATCTCACCAAAAACTGATATAAAGATTGACAGAAAAAACCCCTCTTGATTCCAAGTTCCAAAACTGAGCATCTCCTGCCTGATTCCTATTGACCGACCCAATCAAATAAAAAATTTCAGCCAGCAAGATCATCTCTTCATCCCTTAAATTTCGTTATAAGCGAATATCCTAGACAATGACACTCCCAACCCAGTTATACATATCTCAACTACTGTTCCCCTATCAGTGACAATCTCAAAAATTGGATCAAACCTGTTCCTAACCTTCCCAACCCAGACATCCTCCCAAAAGATATCCTATCACCCACACCCCCAACTAAACCTGATGCATTGACTAAAATCTTTCTTGACATAACAAATTCCTTTCCACCAAGTTCACCCTCATCCCCTCTTGCTATGAATGCTTCAACCATTATTGGACCTTCCATACTAATTGATTAGGTAGTCTTCGAACCCAACCCCCCCCCTCCATAACCACTTTCCCAGTAACACTTTGTTCATATCATTCAGCCGCCTAATTTTAAGCCCTCCCTCTTGACGCGGGATAGTGACCCTAAAATACGTGAATGCCCATGATATGCTAATTTGCCAAAATTAGGCTAATTAATTGAACAATGAAACACAAATTAAAGCGATACCTTGGGGGTTTCACGGAATTCCGCTTAACTGACCATGCATGATTCGCTTAGGGTTCAATCCAGTGCGCGAGATTCGTAGGATTTGCGGAAGGTGCGATCCTAGAGATAGAACTCTAGCATCCTCTAGGTCGGGGCGCTCGCTCGTTGATCGTTGTGGTTGCCCATAGTTCTTTGCTAGGACTTTGAAGGGAATGATTGATCAACACGATTGGAGTGATCTCGAGCTCAACAACAGTTGTGGATCGATGGGTATTGAAGAGAATCAACCCACAATGATGGACATCAAGATAACTCATGATTTAGGGGTTTTGAGGCTTTAGGCATTCAAATAGATGGAAATAAAAGTAAGAAAATAGCAAAGCTAAAAAGAAATAAGAAGTAAAGAGAAGATTAAAGATGACATAGGCATCTCACCCTAAATGGGGAAGATGACATGGGCATCTCACCCCATGTGGGTTTAGCCTCATACCAAACCCACATGGGGAAGAAGACTCCCTCTTCAAAGCTCATCTCAAGCTCAATGCAAGACATTTTCATTTATTCATAAGCAATAAATATCAAATTTGGCTTACATAAAGATGTTTTATAGTAGCTACAAATGAGAACAAACTCTAAAATAGAAATGTACAATGTTACCCGAAAAGGACAAAAGGGCTAAGGTCGTCACTTGACTCGCTCGAGTGGGTTTTGGCCTAAACTTTTGCTCACTCTTTCTCGAGCGAACCTGGACAGAAAGGTTGCCCTTTTGCGCTCCTCTAGGCTCTCCTTCCGCAGCTTCTTCTCACGTCAAAAGACCCGTAGCGTCCTTAATTCCATGTCTTTGAGGTTGGCCTCCCTGCCAATTCTCCCAGACCAAAAGTGTTTCATCACCGATGAAACCAGCTCGTGGCATACGTCCTCGTCACCTTCTCTCTAGCATAACAGCAAACCTACCGGTTACTCAAGTGGTAGTCAACCCCCCCAACACACACACACACACTCTCTTCCCACAAAAAATTCCTCTTTTTTTCCCATTCGATTGTAACTTGCACTTTCGAACATCTAGCCATTTCTCGCATCTTTGTACCACCAACTCCCAAAGAGTCGCATCAGGTTTTCTCACACAAAGGGGTAGCCCAAGGAACGTTGAAGGAAGATAATCAACTGTGCATCCCACGTCATTAGCTAGGGCAACAAATAACCCCTCATCAACCCGATCACCCACAACTTAGATATGTGAAAATTAACCCTTTGTCTCAAGACCGCTTTATAAATAGTTCGAATGGAATGAACACAACAATTCCCCTACCACTGCTCCACAAAAAAATAATTGTACCATCAGCATATTGAAGATGTGTAACGGATGGCCCATTCCTAGCAATTCTAAAACTTGAAAAATAATTCAACTCACCAGCTCTTTGAAGCAACCTACTAAGCACCCCTTCAATCATAATGAAAAGGAAAGGGCAAAGCGGATCCCCTTGCCTCACCCCCCTGGAGCTTCTAAAATAACCTTTCAGAGTTTCATTAATCAAGACCAAAAACCAAGCTGATGAGTAACATGTCCTCATCCATGTTATCCATTTAACTTAAAAATCGAACCTCATCATGATGTACTCTAGGAATCCCCAGTGAACCATATCATACACGTTTTCCATGCTTCTTTCCAAATAATGCTCGGTCTTCGATGCATATGACAAAAGCCCATCGCACATGCGAGGTCACCACCAAATCCAACATCGATATTCCCACAACGAAAGCCCCTTGAGAGCTAGAGATAAAACTACCCATTAGTTGTCTCATTCATAATGCCAACACCTTGGAAAAAATCTTATAATCATCATCTTGATTATGGTATTTCGTTGCGCATGTAACCTTTGTGGTTTCAATTAGGATTGAATTGTGGAGATAAACCCCATCTAATCACATCTTGATTCTTGTATTGGTGCCGCATGTAATCTCTCTTGGCGATGACAACTATGGTATTGTACTCCTACAATGAATTGAAAGACAGGGCAATGTGAGAAGATCTAACATCGTTGTTCCTCCACTGTCACCACTAGTTGAAATACTTTGATTGATCATAGACATACACCCCCTATTTTTTCATCTAAGTACTGTAGCCATGGGTCAAAATCTCGGGTTACCGATATGTATCGTCCAAGCTCCAAAACGATACGTACCGGACGATACGTATTGGTATCGTCTGATACCGAACGATACATTGAATGTATCGTTCGGTATCTGCCATACAACTGATGACGTGTACATTATTCCCCACAAAATTTTGATACGTATCGGTATCGGTAGCTCTGATACCGATACGTATCGGTATCGGACGAAATGTTGATCCATGACTGTAGCTTATTCCCCACAAAAAATACACATCCTCCATCCAACAACCATTAACAACCCCTTTGAACTCATTCTGTAACCACAAGTTCTCGAACCTAAATGGAGAAGGCCCTTTGCCCCTTGAGAATATGATCGAAGATCGATCAATCACTCCAAGTCATGGAATAATAGAATCTATCCAATTGACACATGGCAGGATTTTCTTGCAAGTTGTACCAAGTAAGAACACCTTGCATAAGAATGTCTATCAAGCCACATTCATTTATAAAGTCCCCAAGGCTCCTCATACATCCCAACATGAAGAAATACTTGCCAATTCAAACAAAAAAAACTACACCTCGCATCATTCAACTTGTCCACCTCAGATCCACCTTGTTCCATCCTCTTTATTAAGGAAGAGAAATGAAACTGAAAACTCCTAGATTTCCACATCCATATTTTCTACAAGTATCGAATTCCAAGCCACAACGATACATCTTGAAAACCCATATAGAGTCCAAGAACTCCCAATCCATTTGTTTCCTCCCAACACTCAATTTTCTTTCTATCCATAGCCACCCACTTAATCTCCTAAAATGAGGCTGTTGCACAATTTTGAGCCCTCTTGTCGGGATCACCCAAGCCCCTGACAACCCATGATACATTATGCATAAAAAACTTGGAATCTGGGTCCAAGAGACAACCCCGACCCGAGATAATTACAATCCCTTGACAAATTTGAACATCAACCTACTCGTACTCTCCAACACATGGGATCTGATATCCGAACCAATTTCCGGCACCACCTCCCCATCATCCCCATTGTTGCAGTTAGAACTAGACTAAACCCCTTTATGCATACCTCTTTTTGAATTATCTCATTTCATCGACAGCCTAATACCAATCTCATTATTTGGAAATGTGTTATCTTAGTCAATCAAGACACCTCTCTGTTAATGCCAGGAACATTCACTGGTAGTTTCGAGCAGTCATTATTAACTGCAAATACATTCACTTTACTAACATTAAAGAAGTTACACCTCTTTCCAAGACCCAATAACCCGTTATCAAATCCAAAAGAGCTGCCAAGTTTACACAAGAAATTTTCTGAAGAAAAAAATTAGCTACAGATACTTGTGGACCTACCACACAAGAATTAAAACATGATCGGAGTGTGCACCTATCCCTAAAATCGAGGGAGAACACGGGCTAGACCTACAATAACAGGCGGTGATCCTCCATAAAGTTGATAATAACCAATTGTGGATCTACCCACCTGAGTTAGGGGGAACATGCATGTTCGACCGAAGAGGTAGAATTTGCACTTCCCATGGAATTTAATACATTCACCCTAGCAGCCTTACATCCTCAACATATTACACCTTCCATTGAACCTCGTTATTCACAATCTCCCCACTTGAAATATGATTTTCTACTTCCACAGAATTCAAGGTCCCATCGTGCTTATTAAGTTTCAAGTTGAGTTGCACTCCAAATAAAACCACATCAATTGATTCGTGCCCCCATGTCCTTAGGCTTTCGAATCAACGTCGCAGTCAAGACCCAATAACTCTTCCATCCAGTCCAACCCGGCCGTGTGCAGCCAAACTTCCATGACACTTGAGCCTGCAATTTGAGATCCAAAGTCCTCACCTGCCATCCCACGTGGCACAAAATTTCCCAAGCATTGACCAAGCACCTCGATCTTCTCACCATTGCCCACAAAGTTTCATGGGACGATATTTTCAAAATCAGAGATATTCGAAACCTCCAGAAAACTGAAATCCACCCCACTTTGAGAAACTTGTCCCCATTAACCAACGTGTCTGCTCATCGTCGATAGAATTAAACAGTATCCCTCAAAAACCCTATTAACATCATGACTAGGAGTACACTTCCAATTCCCATATCCACCAAAATTCAAATTTAAATTTGAAAAAATAGTACCAAGTGTACACACAATTTCCATACCCCTAATCTCCCATCGATTCCTCCCTCCTCATAGACAGTCTCAGACCCCCATCGATTCCTCCGTCGTGGCTCCACCATCAACCTCACCTCTCTTACTCCCTGTCGCTGCCTCTCCGATAACACCAACCTTCGCCATCCTCATCTTGTATTCCAAAATCTCTCCCTCCAAGTCCTCAACAACCCCTTTGAACTTCTTATTCTTCGACAACTCCATTTGTTCAAAATGCCTCCCCGTTGATGTCAAATCCGCCATTGGAATCCTTTCATTCATGAGGTTTCAAAGACTATTCGTGACTAGTATCTGACAGTAACCACAATGTATTGTCTACATTACAGACCCCGACCACAGATATATTGACAGATCATTTGCAATCGATTGAATCCCTTTGAGCCCTTGATCTTGACAATGCAATTGAATTTAGTATTGTTCACTTTGACATAGTCGCACCTCAAAACCAAGCCGGAATAGTCAATGAAAACCAGGATCCTAGTGAACCCTGTCTCGTCCAAATTGGATGTTCTACAATACAGCCAGAGGAAAAGTTCGCACCTCCTAAGTCCTACCTAGACCATTAAGGAATTCAACCCTCCAGTCATTGAGCGAGAGGTCGGGGATCTGTAGTCAAACACTGCTTCCATCTTTTTGGACTTGGAAATATCCATTCCCAATTTTCCAAGAAGTACATACAAATATTGTTTTGTAAGCCTTGTACATAAAAAGTCATTTTTTGGGAAGCCTCCATAGTCGTCTCCTTCGACCAGAATCGAAGGAGGATTTTTTTGTTGTTTAAAGTGGATGCTCTTGGATATCCCACCACCCCCACTATGAATGTACTCCATTTTGTACAAACTTGCTAAGGATGAATAAATGAAATGCTCAAGCTATTTAGTTTTTCTAGAAAAAAAATTGTCTGTCCTCCCCCCCCTCCCCCCAGATTCATAGGGATTCTGAAACCTCGACCCTTTCGATGGAGGTCCCGAGCCAGTAATGGTATCCGTACTATGGTTCAGACGCAATTTGTGTCCCCCATCATCATGTTGGGTCCTCGACGAGGAGGCACCCCCAACACCAAATTCCAAATTGTGAGGAAGACTACCATGTCCCTTAATCCAAAACAAAATGCCACTGAAATCATTCCCCATGATATTCAATCAATTTTGAACATCTTTAGCTTGTTTTGAGAGGAGTGGTTTCGACCTACGATTCACACCTCCCAAAGGATCCTTCTCACAATGGATGATTCTCCATTCAGTCTTGCCTGTCCTCACACCTATATCTTATGATAGTCCCTCCGTTTTTTGAAATTAATGTGTGATAGACACACATCGGATAGAGACTTGCCCTAAGCCTGGGCAATAAGGTTCAACCAGCCCTTACATGTAACGACGCGTTTTGGGTGGGGACTTAAGCCCATGCTAAAAACAAAACTGGGGCAGGGACCTAAGGGCAGAACTGGACAATATCGTGGCATGTGAGTCTGGGTCGTCCCATATGGTATTAGAGGCGTGGACGACTCTTCTATAAGGTGGGGGGATCGTGATAGTCCCACGTCGGATAGAGACTTGTCCTGAGCCTGGGCCCGTACATGTAACGACGTGTTTTGGGTAGGGACTTAAGCCCATGCCAGAAATAAAACCGGGGCAGGGACCTAAGCCCAGAACCGGACAGTATTGTGGTGTGTGTGTCGAGGTCGTTACATAATGTTACCACACTAACTAAAAAGCAATCCCCCACTTGCATCACTAGATGACGGGATTCAATCCTCTTCCGATCACCATTCATAATTTCAAAAATCCCAATGCGAGCATAATTCAAAGCCCTAACCTCAGGAGTAGTTGAACAGACTTTTAGTGGAAACCCCCATTCTGCTTTTTCTGTTGGCCAAAATCATGGGGCAGTAAAAAGATTGGAAGGTCCAGAATAATTGAAATGTGTTCCACGAAGTAAGAAAAGTGAAAAAGTTTAACTAAATGACATTGGACTATGATCGTTTCTAATGCCATATATTTATGCAAGTATTGTTGGTTTCTTGTATATAATCTTCAGTTATTAATGAACTATTTTCTTCTCATAATAATCCTTTTTTTTTTTGCTTTTTCTTTTCTTTTGTTTTTTTCGTAACGCATTTGTGGTGTCCAAGATGACATCTAGCAATGAATTTTTTATTTCAAGTAGGATTGTTACATACCAGACTCGGACAAAGCTTGCATAGAATTATATAACAAGTTCATCCTCAAGATAACTGTACTCAAATGTGAACTCAGTTTTGATCCTCTGGCACCTGCAAAATGGGTAGCACCATGCAAGTAAGTCATGAGAACCAACAAAACTCTCTCTCTCTCTCTCTCTCTCTCTCTCTCTATATATATATATATATATATATATATATATATATATATATATGAGCATACACCTGCTCCAGACCTCCAAAACAGTGACACAAGGCACCCACATAATGGTTTGGGTCCCATGTGGAGCAAGGGGATGTGCATAGATCATGTTAATAAATAAATAAAAACGGATTCTACATTATTTTTTCAGCATCAGGAAATGAACTGTTCGTCTTGCCATCATTCATGCCCGAAGTTGAAAATCACAGTGGAGATCCATTTTTGGAGCCTGGAGCATCTAACCAAGACACTATACACACACACACATATGTGTGCGTGCATATGATAAAGGTACGGGTCTCCAAACGATGACACATAATACTCGAAACATGGGTTTGGTGTCGCATGGAGCAAGAAACCATCATAAATATCATATAGAAAAAGACTGGTTTCGTCCATGTGATTTCCACACCAGAAAATCAACCATCACAACAACCATCTTTCGAGTTTAAACCGTCCATTTTTTTACATAATGATCATAGATCATTGCCCCTTGCTCAACATAGCACCAAATTCATGTCTCAGGTACTACATGTCATTCGGAGCCCAGTGCAAGCTACTGCGCAAGTGTCTCTGTGCAAGGATCAAAATGTCAGTTTCGTTTTCAGTTTCAGGACTGGCTGAAACTGAAATTTTGACCGAAATTTTGCAGGCTGGCCGAAATTTTGGCCAAAATTTTGAACCTTCTACCGTTTTGGTGCCGACTGATACTGGAATAATTCGGCCAATAATTTGTATTATTGGCCAAAAATTTGAACCATGTCTGTGTATATTTACAGGAAAATTTTCATACCTACCATAGGTGCAAGCATACACCTGCTTTGAACCTCCAAACCAATGACATGTAACACCCGAAACGTGGTTTGGGCGCGCATAGATCATATACATTTTTGTAAACAGATCTCCAGCGTATGATTTTCAGCGTCAGATAGGTGATAACAAAACCTATTTGAACCATCCATTTTTTATGCTAAAAATCACATGATGGAGATCCATTGTTTAATTTTTGAAATATGATCTATGCAATGCCCCTCACTCTGTGGTACCCGACCCAGGTTTTGGATGTCATGTGGACCAATATAGACAATTTTTGGAGCCCGAAGCAGGTATATGCTTGTTCATTGGAGTAGCTAACTGGAACTCATATATATATATATATATATATATATATATATATATATATATATATATATATATATATATATATATATATAAGGTTTTTCCAAGACCATAAATAAACAGTTCAAAAAACCATCTTAATCAACCTTGTGTTGGTGTGTCACTAGGATATTGGTCATTGAGTGGGTTTATGTGTTGCTCACTTTATGTAAGTGTGGATGTATATAGAGTAGTGTACGTGTCAATATTGGATTGTAAGTAATATAGAGATGAATAATAACTGGGTATGGGAACATCAACTCATAACTCTCTCTCTCTCTCTCTCTCTCTCTCTCTCTCTCCCCTTCTTCTTCTACCTCACCTAACCTTATCTCGCGAAAAGTTAACTTGGTATCAGAGCAGGTTTCCGAGACCACCGTATTCGACTGCTGACATCATCGCATCATCGCCAGAGTATCATCGGACTTCATCGGTAACTCTAGGGGTTTTCTCGAAATCCTAAGGGGATCACTTTTCTCTTCCTCGACAACCGAGCCCTAGAAGACTGCCATTTTGACTTTGTCTTCTTCACCTTCTTCAACCTACGTCGACTGGTTCAGGTTGAACCAGCATTGACTGTTTTTGGGAGCTCAACTGATGGGGCTTCCCTTGTCATAAAGTGTAAGTCTCGGTCACACCATTAATAAACTGTGTGACCGAAATCTGAGAGCATCATCTGCAACCATGGTGGTCGCTGAAAAAGCTCACAATATCTTCAGAAATGTTTGGAACTCGCTGGAATCTCCAAATTTGTCGATATTTCTCACTCTTGCCTCTGATTTGTGAGAGTATACCTTTGATATTTCTGATGTCTCTCGTTGCTTTGATTACAAGACATATTGTTGGTACATAATTTTCAGCTTTTCCAGCATTTATTGATGGAGATTTAGTATGGTAGTAGAGTTATGTGGGTGGATATTGTGAAAAAGTGGTTGTAGAATCACTGGTTGGTGGGTGGAACTCATTGTGCCCAAAATTTGCTTTTGCAGCCCTGTTGTGGTTGTTTTGAGGTCGAGGAGCCTGGAAGTGGGCTGTGGAACCCAGTTTTGAGGGCCGAATCTGTTTTTTCAGTCCTATTGTGCATTTTAAGGTTCTGGAGCCTGTTTTTTGGCTGTGTAACACAGGTTTGTGACCGGAATCTGTTTCTTGCTCATACCTCTATTCTCCTTCCATGTATTGGATTATTGACTTTGAAGCCACAAATCATATGATTGGGAT